>CM022302.1:92215732-93415732 GCA_011799875.1 Thinopyrum elongatum | reverse complement strand
TTGTCAACCTTGCTCTACTTCCGAGCTCGAGTTCATTACTCCTACAGTTTGAGGTATATGTTCCCAAGATGCCCCGATGGGTTGAACCTATGCTTTCCCTAATTCGTGTGAACTTGAAAGTTATGCGAGTCATACTCTTCTGGTGCTTCACCTGATAAATCTTCAGCACTACAATTTCTTCAAAAACGAGGAGTGAATGAAAGGTTATGCATTAAAGAAGTGGGAGTCGACCTTGAACCTTTGTGTTCATGCCCATGGACCCGATGTAGAACTTATCATGGAAGCTGCTCGTAAAAATAATTATTTCCTTGGTACAAATTCATCTTGTATCTGAGGATTGATACTTTGCAATCGTGGTTCCGGCCATATTTTCTTCTTGATTCCATTTCCCAGACAAGTTAAAGTACTTGTCCTCTGTAGATCATTTCACATGTCCAACCTCTATTCTGATCTACCTTCAAGTATTGCCCCAGGTCATCCTGTCATTGCACTACCTCTTGTGATTTCCTATTGGAATGATACCCCATCACATCATTCCTAGCTTGATCGGCTATATAATTATCATGCTAATCTTATCCGTGCTACCTGGTCCTCCTTCCCGGTGCACTTTTCCGACAATGGGCTAAGCTGGTGTCAAACTGTCTTCATCATATTGCTTTGCTTACACCTTGTTCTCCCTGCTACTCTTGAAATTGTTCCTTTGCACTTCTGGTGATGTTCGAATGCAATCTTTGCTTGAAACACCATGTTACTGCTACCTCGAAGCATGCCTGTGGTACTCCGACTATCATTGAGAACAGTGGAAGCGCAATGCTACATATTTCTTGATCTATTATCCAAACACCGTGGTGTGGGTAATATCATGATTCTTCCCTCGCCCCTTTACCTAAATGCTTTTGAATTTGCTGTCCTATCATGTATATCATGCTCCGCTTTTCCTTGGGAAGGGTATACTCCCAATTCTTGTGTGTAAACACATTTTCCTTTCCATTGGTTTGTTTAACCTTCTCATGATCTATATGATATAAGCAGAAATAATTCCCTGCTTGTGTAAACACCTCGGTTTACAACTCTGTCAGTGAGACCCTGTTACTATTGTCGATGACATTCCGGTAACCAGCGATGGACGGGAACCTTGCCTATTGGTCCGCCTCATTTTAACAAGCAGGAAAATGGTTCTCTTCGTCCCTCGCCCTTGGTACCGACGTTGTTGCCGACATAATTGACAGATTATCCTTTGACATACCTTGATGTCGTGACCGTTAAGATGTCACCGGTCTCCCTACTTTTGATCGACACCCCCCTCACAGTTCCTCAGGATCGGAACCTGACTCTTCTGTACACCCTTTATTTTGAAGTATCCTATGCACTTGACCTTGTGTGTTATCACGAGTCACCCTCCGAGAGATGATCTATTCCCGATGCTCTGAACCCCCTTCTCACACTCTGTTCAGGTATCGATCGTTTGTCCATTCGCTTGAAACTTCCTATGGTACCTTCATACTTTGCTCGTGATGTTTTCTTAAGTTTCAGCTTGAGAGATACTTCCTGTCGCATTCCTGGAGTTGTCCACCAGCTGATCAACCTTGCAAGGGTCAGATCTTCCGAAGTTACTCTTTACTTATTCCACTTAAATCTCGGGACGAGATTTCTTGTAGTGGAGGAGATTTGTAACATCCCCAGCATCACACTACAGTGATCACCTCTTAATCCTGCCAAGTCATCATTATTATGCCCTAAGAAAAATAGTTAAGTAATAATCCAACATCAAATACAAATTTCATTTGGAATTCAAATAATTACTTCTTCAGATAATTAATCAAAATAGTTCATAATATTGTAAATAATCCCAAAGCTATTCTAAAAATAAAACCAACATTAATTGAGACTCCAAAAATGCTCCTAGCTATTTTTGAATGACCCAACAACACCCTTCCATGACTTTTAAATTCCAACCATAAATCAAATGAATTCAAATGAGGTTCGAACTTTTCGTAGCAGTGCACAATATTCCCTTGAAATTGTTTTGACCAGCGGCACATTTTTGGCATATTCATTGATGGCTTAAAATAAATGCAAATTAAAATAAGAAAAAGTAAATAAAACAGAAAAGTAAAAGAAGAAAGAAACCCCCGCTTCCTCCACTGGGCCTCGACCCAGCCGGCCCAGTCGGCCACCTCACCAGGCCGGCCCACCTCTCCCCCCTTATCCCCCACCCCGACCGGAGCCCTAACCCCGCACGACCCCCACTCCCATCGCTCCTCTCCTCCCCCTTGTCTGGATCTGGATCGGGAGGCCCCATCGCCCCTGCGCCCGGCGCCCGACGCTGCCTCGCCCCTACGCCCCGTCGCCGGAACCTCGCCGGACCGCTCCATCCTCGACCTCCTCCTCATCGGCTCCATCAACCCTCGCCGCCCCTCTTCCCTCCATCGTCGGTGAGAACCGGCCGTCTCCCCCATCCCTCTCTGCCCGTCCACGCCCGCGCCGTCCCAGGCCGCGCGCACCGCGCTCGCCGCGTTCCACCGGCGCCTAGGCCGGGCCGCGCCCCGCACCGCTCCTGGTCCCCTCCTTCCTCGCGCACCACGCGTCCCCGACCCCAGTGTCGCTGCGCGCCGCCGCCGTCGTGTCCCTGCTCCGCCACCGTCCGCGCTCGCCCCCCCGTGCGCTCGCCGCCTCGCCTCACCCCGCTCTGCTGTGCTGCTCCTCGGCTCGAACGCCTGCAGCTCGCGCCGCGCCAACCGCGCCCGCGCACCGCGGCGCCCTGGCTGCGACCTGCGCCCCTCGCCGCACGCGCTCCGGCGCCCGCTCACGGCCACCACCGCCCCGCGCCGTCCCGCTGCTCCCTTGACCGCACCGGCGCCCCACGCCGCGCTCGCCTACGCCGGCCGCCGCCTCCACCGCGGCCCCTCGCTGGCCGCCGCCCGGACTCGCCCCAGTCGGGCGCCCACTAACCCGGCGCCCAGCGCCCGTTTACTCGCCCGGTTGGCCCCAGGCCAATGACAGCTGGGCCCCATGCCCCTTTAAAAAAGAATTTAAAAATATAATAGTTAATTAATTAATTAGTTAAATGATTAATTAAATTAATTAAGTCTGATAAATTAACCTAATCACTAATTAACCTAACTAATTCTGTTTAGTTAAGGTGAGGCAATGACGAACGGGCCCTACCCATCAGTTGACCTAGTCAAACGCACTATTGACTGCTGACATGATTCAATAAATTCATTTTTTGAATTAAAATAATTTTAGGAAATGAATTAAAACTTTAAAAATTAATATAAAATAATCCGTAACTCGGATGAAAAAACTTTCTACATGAAAGTTGCTCAGAACGACGAGACGAATCCAAATATGCGGTCCGTTCGTCCGCCACACGTCCCTAGCATAGCGAACATGCAACTGTCCCTCTCCGTTTCATCTGTCCGAAAATGCCAAACTTCGGGAAAACATTCCCGGAAGTTTTCCCTCTTCACCTATATCGTGTAGCACGGCGTCAGAACACCCCTAGCTCTGCGTATTGTCATGTCATGCTCTTGTTTGCTTTATAGTTACTGTTTCTTCCCCCTCTTCTCTCTCGGTAGACCCCGCTACAGACGCAGTTCCCGAGACCGATGCAGCTCAGGAGCCCGACGACGCTGTTGACGACCTTGCCTTTTCCATCGAGCAACCAGGCAAGCACCCCCCTTGAGCATGCCTATATCGCCAATTCTCTTCTCTCTTGCGCTTGCATTAGAATTGCTGCTACTACTGCTTTACCTATTCTGATGCATAGCCTTTTTATTGTAACCTGCTATTGATACCTTACCTGCTTATCCTAAACTGCTTAGTATAGGCTGGGTAGAGACCCACCAGAGACTTCACCTTGTCCCCAGTTGCCCCGCTGGATTATCAGAAGACCCGATCAACGGGATCGAAGACCAGACCCCGGCATCGCACATCACCCCCTTAATTATACGACACTGCAACGTTACTATCGAGTGCCGAGGGTGATACCTCGTATAACACTTCTGATGTTAACTCTGTAGAGTAGCTATTCAGTTGTGGTCATCTAGGGTGATTCCTCTTTCACCACTCCCGATAACGACGCTGTCGTGCAGCACCTCAAGTGTGAACCCATCGAGGGTGATTCCTCCGAGTTCACCTTGATGGATACATCGAGTAGGAATCCAACGAGGGTGATACCTCGGATTCCTCAGATGTTATGGACACACGAATACTTGAACTTTACAACTGATACTTGGAAAGGCGGGTCGACCCTGAGGGGTACCCGCGAATGATGGGGTGTCGGGTTGACCAGGAATTTACCCGTGAGATATTGACGAGGCGCGGCCGGGCATTCTTAGCCCTTGCAGCAAGTCCTCGAGACGGGGCGACGGGGTCACATCAATCATGAGTCTCTGCTCGTTACCGCACCCCCAAGGTACTAACGATTTGGATATTTGATTTGAGTGGGCCTCTGGCCCGATAGCACTAACCATCATGCGGGAATAGTTATGGGCACTCTGCATCGTATGCATCAGCCGAAAGCTTTGTCAGACGTCCAGTTCAGCATGGCGGCACGGACGGAACGGCGCCATCCTATAGTGGTAGTGCCTGGCTTCACCGTGTGCGCAACGACCCGAAGTGCACAGGGCGATGGCCCAAGACCCCTGAGTGCTTAGGATGTAGACCGGCGGGGACCTCTCTGCTGAGCTCTAGGTAGGGCTGTGGTGTGTCGTTTGGCCGAGGCCGAGCATGACCCAGGAAAGTGTGTCCGGCCGGAGTTAAGCAAGCGTGGTGGGTAAGTTGGTACACCCCTGCAGGGAAGAAAACATCTATCGATAGCCTGTCCTACGGTAACGGACACTCGGAGTTGTATCCCGATCGATACAACTAGAACTTGAGATGATACCTAGATATGTGGCTCCGGGATCACTTTCTCGCAGGGAGTTGAGGAAAGATCTCTGGGAGAGGTTGATGACCGCATGGCTCTGGGATTGCTTTCTCGCAGGGAGTCGAGAAAGGATTTCTGGGTGAGGTTGAGACTTATTAATACTGCTACTTTATACTGTGCTGATCGACTCTCTTCTATTGCTGCAAGACCGCTGAAGATGCTAGTCTTCGATAGGACTAGGCTTTCCTCTCTATTCTGGCATTTCTGCAGCCCAGTCCACATATACAGCCTTCCTTTGATAATGTTGCATATGTAGTGTAGATCCTTGCTTCCTGAGTACTTCGGAGTACTCACGGTTGCTTTGCTTTCTTTTTCTCCCCATATCAGTTTGTCGTGACCAGATGACGGAGCCCCTGAGATAGCTGCCCCACCAACGACTACTGCTACCACCTCGAGAGTGGTTACTTCTATGAGCTGGCCGACGACCAGGAGTAGGATCGGAGGGTCCCAGGCAGGAGGCCTACGCCTTTCTATCATAGTGTTTTCTTTTGCCCCGCCTTTCTAAAGGCCTTTCTGTTTCTCTTTTATATCTGTGCTCAGATATCTGATGCTTCCGCTGACGCTTGTATGCCATCGAGCTATGTATTCAAGCCCTCGAGGCCCTGGAATATAAAGCTTGTATGACTTTATTTATGTTTTAGAGTTGTGTTGTGATATCCTCAAGTGAGTCCTTAGGCTTGATCGTGTGCATTTGCGTGTATGATTAGTGCACGATTAAGCCGGGGGCGTCACATCTCCCTCCCAGAGGCACGGGATGGAACATTTCCTTCGCCTCCCATTAGCAATCACCTGGAAGTAAGCGGTGTTAGCATCGCCTTGCAGGAGCCACCTTTGGCCCCCTCGACGTTGCCAGGATAGTTCTTCCCCCTTGAAGCTCTACATTAGGGAGGCTTCTAGGGAGTACCGCCTCAACCAGTCATCGGCCGAGAGACCAACCGAATCCGCAGTCGAGCCAGAGCCTTAATCTGGTCCAACAGGGCCCCCTTGCGCGCCCTCAGGCCAGCTACCAAGTTGGCACCCCAACCCCGCATAAACTGGTGGATAATCTTAGAACAGTGATGCTAGGTGTCTGTGGCACAGAATACCCTGTGTGGGCTATTCGATGCGAGCACCCACCGATCACGGACCATCTCAAAGAACCCTGGCTGTAAAAGCCACGCCGGTTCGAAATGGAACTGTCTGGATCTAGGGGGCGCCCTTCCCCTGACGCAAATAGCAGGGGGACGTGGTCAGAGCCGATCTGAGTGACAGCCCTGAGAGAGCACAGTGGGACCATAAGCTCCCACTTCACGGACACCAAGACCCGATCCAGAACACTCCGAATAGGGTCCACCTGCTTATTGGTCCAGTAAATCTAGCCCCTACCTGGGCTATCTCACGTAGGGCCAAATCAGCTATGCAGTCGTTGAATATTCGCATACGTAGCCGGTCGATATGAGGCGAGTTCTTGTCAGTTTCCTCTCTAATCAGGTTGAAGTCATCTGCCACCACCACCGGGGTTTCGCAGTGGTCAACCTTATTCCTTAACTCGGCCAGGAAGTCCGCCGACCGCCCGTGATCAGCTGGGCCATAGACAATGATCACCTCCCAACTGAGGTTCACACGTCGGTTGGTGATGGCCATACTAAGGAAAAATTCCCCTCGGTCCATATCCTTGACCGAGAAAAAATCCTCCCTGACCCCCAGGAGGATGCCCCCAGACAGACCTGTCACCGGCAACCATTGCAAGGTGAACGAGTGCCGTGACAGACCCTGAAGTTCCTGGATGGAGAAGTCTTGACGAATTGTCTCTTGGAGACCTACTATGTCAATATCTTCTTGCCGGATGTAATCAATCAATTGGCGTCAGCATCCCAAATTGCTGAAGCCCCTAATGTTCCAGCATAGGAGCTTCATCTGGGCACCGTAGTAGTGTTACTAGGCCCCTCGGATGGGGCCGAGCTATCCCGCCTGCCAGCTGCGGAGCGGGGCACTAGTTTGGCCGGGCGGCCATGACGACCCCTCGTAGCGGGGGTATCATTCGCCGTGGACGTCCCAGGAGGGCCCCCAACACTATAACCACGAGTCACCATCCGCTGTTCGGAGGGATGGAGGCGCGTGGGCGGCCTGCCCCTCAGGGTCCTTCCTAGTGAAGGGCCCTCTGGGGAATCAAGTCGAGGGGGCGGCTGGCAAGGCCCCGACCCAACCCTGGGCTCTCTATGCCCGGGGTCAGTTGGGGCCCCCGTAGCCCGCTGCTCAGCACGGGCACGGGCCTCTGTGAGAGCGCCATCCATCCGCTCTTTCACAAAAATGGCCGAGATATGCTCCAGCCGGGGTCCCTTCTCACCCCGGAATACAATATCACAATCCAAAGCCACGTCTCCGAGATGGGCAAGAGGGACCGAGTCGAGGACCACAAAACAAGAACCGGAAGATGAAAGACCCATGGGGAAGGAAGACAAACCTGGGGAGAGATCGCGTGCCGCCGCACGCATGGCCGCCATCTCCGGAACCGTCGGCACCCGGCCATCTTGTAGCGTCTGGGACCGGCAAAGGCGGGCACTTTGTCTAGATGCCACCGCTGGAGAGTCCTCCTGTCGAGGCTCAGGGCTGGGCACAGGAGAGTCGGTGCTGGCCGTGACCAACCCCACACCCGGCGAAGGTGGTGTAGCAGGGACCAGAGCTGGAGACCCGAAGGGCGGGGTCCCAGGCGACCGAGAGTAGCACACCACCCCAGGGGAACGTGGCGAAGATGGCGGGCAAACGTCCAGCCCAGCACTCGTAGATGTAACACCCCTGTGTAATAGCCACTATCATCATCGGCTAATAATGCCATGTCACTTCATTTGTAGTGCCTATTCATGGTGGTTATTCAAATCAATTCAAATACTTCTCTGAAAATCAACTCCAATTCAAAAGTGCAAAATGAAGTTGCCCAAAACATGTTGGAAAAAATGTTCACCTTTTTGCAAATAATATAAAACTATTTGCTGTTAAGGAACACAACATCACCATCAACCACAGAAGGGCCCAATCATTTAAATCAGAGTCAAAACAACAATTTAAATGCCTCATTCATTTTTGAATGATTTCAAGTGGGTTCCAAAAATGCCCAAACTTTTTGTGGCAATGCTGGATATTGCAATGCATCAGTGATGACAAGTTTCACATTTTTGCAAGTTCATTTGGATGCTAAAAATAATACAAAACCTTCTCTGTTAAAAAGAAAAGGCAAAATAGAAAAATAAAAGGAAAAGAGGCACTGTGCACTGGGCCTAAGTACACAGTGCCCCGATTCCGGCCCACCTGGCCCATCTCCCTCTTCTCTCCCCTGCGTGTCACCGCCGCCGTGGTCCAGCGCGCGCGCCGGTGCGGCGTCGACACCGCGGCAACCCACTGACGCCACCGACGCGGGGAAGGATAAGGACAAGCCCCATCCATCTCCCCTGGTCCTCCTCGACCATTCTCCCCTCTCTCCCCACGCTCGCACGCTCTCTCTTCCTCTGCTCGTGGGTGCCCGAGCGCAACCGCCGCCGCCCTCCGTCAACCTCACGGCCACCGGTGCCGGCCCGACCTCTCGCGCTGTCCAGAAGAGTCGCCGGCGTCCGCCACGTCCTCTGGTGCCTTCCGATGGAGCCAGGAACCCCTGCAGCCGCCGTTTGGCCTCGTCCCGCATCTCCAACTCCGGCGATCCCCTTCAACCCCGGCGAGGCTCGCTGCTGCTACTAAGCTTCCGCGAGCTTTACGTAGCCACTCGGTGAGCTCTCCCTCCCTTCGCTCCTTTCCTCGTGTCACGAGCTTCTCCCGAGCTAGCTCACCACCACGCCGTGCTCTGTTCACCGCCGAGCTCGCCGTATCTGCCGTTCTCGACCATCGTAGCTCGCGCCAGTAGGATAGATCGGCGCGACGAACTCCTCTCGCTCGAATGCGACCGAAAACATGCAAGAAAACGCCTCAGAACCCCGCGCCCGAGCTCGACCGAAACGCCTCGCCGCTGGCCTCGATGCCGACGATGTTCCGGCCAACCCCGCGTCCAACCAGTGGCACCATTCGATGCGCGGGCTTGCTGGCTCTCGAACACGACCGGCCGCGGTCCAAATGGACCCCCACAGGCGAATCCTGAGCCACTCCGGCGAACTTCCACCACGGGATTGGTCACCGGCGTGCTTCCGGCGACATCACCGACGTGGCACCGTCTGGGCCACTGACTGGTGGGCCCAGGGGTCCCACTTTGACCAAGTTGACCTCGGTCAATGCTGACTGGACCGGCTACTCTCACTAACATGTGGGCCCCTTCGGTTAATTAGCCTAATTAATAAATTATTAAAATGAAAATAATTAGTTTAGAATAATATCTCACTGACATATGGGGCCCATACCCCTAATTAACCCATTTAGTTAGTTTAATTCACTATTAAGCTAACAGAGGCTGACATGTGGGTCCCACTGGACCCATAGGTCAGGTTTGACCTGATCAGCCAACCTGTTGACTGCTGACATCATCTTTGCGTCATGCTGATGTCGTAAAACCTTTTAAGTGATTTCTGTTAATAAAAATAAATCCAGAAAATACTTAAAACTTTAGAAAAATCATAGAAAATAATCCGTAGCTCAGATCGAAAAACTTTCTACATGAAAGTTGCTCAGAACGACGAGACGAATCTGATTGTGTCATCTGTTTCTATGTCGGAACCCCCTACGTAGGAGAACCCGTAACTTTTAGCCCGATTCCGGTATATGAACAGTGCATATTCACCGGTTAATAAATCCCACCTTAATCCTAAAATAACTAAAATGACTTAGACATACTTTTAGGCAACCCTGCACTGCATACTAGGCACCGCATGCTCTGTGTTGCATTATTGATGTGTATTTATTTGTTTCCTCCCCCTCTTCTCTCTCGTTAGACCTTGACACCGACGTAGTCCCCGAAGCAGACGCAGCTCCGGAGGTCGACTACGCCCCTAACGATCAGACCCTTGCTGCAGAGCTTCCAGGCAGCACCCCCCTTTTGAGCATATCAATATCGCCTATTCTCTTCTCTCTTATGCTTACATTAGAAGTTACTGCTGCTGCCGTTATCCTATTTCTGCTGCATAGCCTGTTTATTGTAACCTGCTATTGCTACCTTCATGCTTATCCTAAACTGTTTAGTATAGGTTAGGTAGAGACCCATCAGAGACCCCACTTATCCCGACTGCCCCGCTGGTTGAACAGAAGACCCGATCAACGGATTCGAAGACCAGTCCCCGGCACCACACTTCACTTCCCCCTTAGTTGCTCAACTCTACTGGGTTACTAATGAGTGCCGAGGGTGATACCTCGTCAACACTTCTGATGATAACCTTGTAGGTTAGTTACTCGGTCGTGGTCAGCGAGGGTGATTCCTCCTACACCACCCCTGATAACGACATCGTCGTGCAACTGCTCAAGTGTGGACCTCGAGGGTGATTCCTCCTTCGTTCACCTTGATGATAACATTAGGTGGAACTCCATCGAGGGTGATTCCTCAGGGTTCCCCTTGGTGTTAAACACACGGTTACTATGGTTATTATGACTTTCACTAAACCATGTTACGAAAGACGGGTCGGCCCTGATGGGTGCCCACGCGAGCATATTTGCGAAGTGATGTGGAGACGGGTTGACCTGGAAGGTGCCCAAGCAATGAATACGAGGCACGGCCGGGCATTCTTAGCCCTTGCCGCAAGTCCTCGAGACGGGGCGACGGGGTCACATCTTTCGTGAGTCTCTGCTCGTTACCGCACTACCAACACACTAACGGTTTGGATATTTGATCTGAGGGGCCTCTGGCCTGATAGCACTAACCATCACGTGGGCATAGTATGGGCGTTCTGCGTCGTATACATCAGCCGAAGCTTAATTGACATTAGTAAGGAGAGGCGCACGCCGAGTTGGACTGGGAACGCAACCGCGCTTATATAAGGGGTTGCAAGGTCTGCTCTCGGTGGCCCCGTAAGGTGCAGGAGTTCTCGGGGCGACGGCCCAAGAACCTTGGGGGCATAGGTTTAGTCCGGCGTGCTGACCTCTCTTTTAAGCCTAGGCCGGTTGCGGCGTGTCGTTTGGCCGAAGCCGGGCATGACCCAGGAAAGTGTGTCCGGCCAGAGTTAAGCGAGCGTGGTGGGTAATGTGACGACCCCGGCTTAATCATGCTCTAATCATACACGCAAATGCACACGATCAAGCCTAAGGACTCACTTGAAGATACTACAACACAACTCTAAACCATAAATAAAGTCATACAAGCTTTATATTACAAGCCAGGGCCTCGAGGGCTCGAATACATAGCTCGATGGCATACAAGCGTCAGCGGAAGCATCAGATATCTTACAGAAATAGAGTTAAGCCTTTAGGAAGGCGGGGCAAAATAAAATACTACGATCGAAAGGCGTAGGCCTCCTGCCTAGGACCCTCCGAATCCTACTCCTGGTCGTCTGTCGGCTCCTCATAGTAGTACTCGTCGGGAGGGTAGTATTAGTAGCCGTAGTCGTCGACGGGGGCAGCTAACTCAGGGGCTCCGTCATCTGGCGGCGACAAATGGATAAAAGGAGGAAAAAAAAAAGGAAAGCAAACGTGAGTACTCATCCGAAGTACTCAGCAAGCAAGGATCTACACTACATATGCAACATTTTCAAAGGGGGCTGTATATGTGGACTGGGCTGCAGAAATGCCAGAATAGAGGAGAAGGCCTAGTCCTGTTGAAGACTAGCATCTTCATCGGTCTTGCAGCATTAGAAGGGAGCAGAGTAACATAATGTAAAGTAGTAGTAGTGTCATCAACCTCGGCCAGAGATCCTTCCTCGACTCCCTGCGAGAAAGCAATCTCAGAGCCATACTATCCATTTCATCTCAAGTTCTAGTTGTACCGATCGGGATACAACTCCGAGTGTCCGTTACCGTAGGACAGACTATCGATAGATTGTTTTCTTCCCTGCAGGGGTGCGACAACTTACCCACCACGCTCGATTAACTCCGGCCGGACACACTTTTCTGGGTCATGCCCGGCCTCGGCCAAACGATACACCGCAACCCGACCAAATAATTAACAGAAAGGTCAGCACGCCGGACTAAACCTATGCCCCCAGGGGTCTTGGGCCATCGCCCCGGGAACTCCTGCACGTTGCGTCAGGCGGCCGAGAGCAGACCTAGCAACCCCTTAATACAAGCGCAGTTGCGTAACCAGTCCAACTCGGCGCGCGCCGCTCAGTCACTGACATCCATTAAGCTTCAGCTGAAATATACGACACAGAACGCTCATACTATGCCCATGTGATGGTTAGTGCTATTAGGCCAGAGGCCCCTCAGATCAAATATCCAAACCGTTAGTGTGTTGGTAGTGCGGTAACGAGCAGAGACTCACGAAAGACGTGACCCCGTCGCCCCGTCTCGAGGACTTGCGGCAAGGGCTAGGAATGCCCGGCCGCGCCTCGTGTTCAACTCTCGGGCACCATCCAGGTCCACCCGACTCCACATCACTCGCAATTAAGCTCGCGCGGGTACCCCTCAGGGCCGACCCGTCTTTATCCATAATATGTAGTGTCAACAGAAAAGTAAGGGCATCCGTGTGGCTATCATATCAAGAAGGAATCCGAGGCATCACCCTCGTTGGACTCCCACCTGACATAAACGTCAAGGTGAACTAAAGAGGCATCACCCTCGAGGTCCACACTTGAACAGTTGCACGACAATATCGTTTTCGGGGGTGGTGTAGGAGGAATCACCCTCGCTTACCACGACCGATTAACTAACCTACAAGGTTATCATCAGAAGTGCTGACGAGGTATCACCCTCGGCACTCGATAGTAACCCAGTAGTGTCGAGCAGTTAAGGGGAAGTGACGTGCGGCACCGGGGCCTGATCTTCGATCCCGTTGCTCGGGTCTTCTGATAATCCAGCGGGGTAGTCGGGATATAGTGGCGTCTCTGATGGTCTCTACCCAACCTATTCTAAACAGTTTAGGATAACAGGAAGTATCAACAGCAGGTTACAAGTAAACAGGCTATGCAGCAGATATAGGATACCGTAACAGCAGCAGATTCTAATGCAAGCATAAGAGAGAACAGAGTGGGCGATATCGGAATGCTCAAAAGGGGGGTGCTTGCCTGTAAGCTCTGGGGCAAGTGGCCGGTCGTCGGGGACGTAGTCGTACTCCGGAGCGGCGTCTACCTCAGGAGCTACGTCAACATCGGGGTCTAATCGAGAGAGAAAAGGGGGAGGAAACAGGTAAACATAATGCAATCAAATGCAACATGGGGCATGCTATGCTACAATGCAGTGTAGGGTTGCCTAAAGATGTGTCTAAGTCATTTTGGTTATTTTAGGATTAAAGTTGGATTTATTATCCAGTAGTTATGCACTAATCATCTACCGGATACGGACAAAATTTTACGGGTTCTCCTACGTAGGGGGTTCCGACATGGAAACAGACGACACGATCAAATTTGTCTTGTCGTTCTGAGCAACTTTCATGTTTTAAGTTTTTCGATCTAAGCTACGGTTTAAAAGTTATTAATTTTCAAAGTTTAAATGATTTCCTGGAATTATTTTTATTTACAGAAAGTGATTTATGACATCAGCATGATGCCCTGCTGACATCAGCAAGTCAATAGGTCGGCTGACCAGTCAAACCTGACATGTGGGTCCAGTGGGACCCACATGTCAGTCTCTGTTAGTTTAGCAGAGTTTTAAACTAATCTAGATGGGATAATTAACTGGGTGGGGCCCTTCTGTCAGTGAGTGATTAGTGTTTAGTTTTATTTAAAAAAACCTATTTAGTTAATTAAGCATGCGGGCCCACTGGTCAGTGGTAGTGAGCGCCACATCACCGGGTTGACCCGGTCAACTGGGACCACCGGGCCCACCCGTCAGCCTCACAATGGCTGCCACGTGGGCACCACATCAGCTGGCCGGCGTTTAAACGCTGGCAGGCGTGCTTTTGCAGCGGCGCAGCTCGGGAGGTGGTCGGAATCGCTGCTCCGGCCACCGTTTGGCGCGCGGAGTGGCGCGTTCGAACGCGGGTGAAGCTGCGGATCCAATGGGGGCGGTGGCTCGGCCGGAGGAGGACCATGGCGACGATGGAGAGCGCCGCGGCGGACGGTCCGGAGTCGGGCTGCGGTGAAAACGAAGCAACGGCGCTCAAACGAGCTAACTGCGAGGATAGCGAGACCCTATGCGATGCGGTGAGCACAACGGGCGCGACCCCGTGACCATTTGGTCATCGGAAGCACGCCGGCGACGAGCGCGAGCGGCGGCCCTGACGGGCACTTGATGGGGACGGGGCTAGGAGGTGCAAACGGGCGTGTGTGTGTGCGCACTGGGCTCGTATGAGCTCCAAGAGCACGGTGACGCGCTCAGGCGAGCACGTCAACGGCTGTGGCGATGGCCACGAGCTCGCCGGCGGAGATGAGCTTCGGCCACGGTGGCATCTAAGGCTAGGAGCGCAACGAGGCGATAGAAGAGAGGGGAGAGGACAGGGTGGAGCTCACCGAGCGATCAAGAAAGATCCGTGACGGTTTTGGAGCAGCAGAGCTTGACGGAAAGGAAAGGGGATCGCCGGAGTCCGGGGAAGACAACGCCGCCAAACGGCAGCTGCAGGGCCCCTCACTCCTACTGGGACCACCAGCCGACGAGGCAGACGTGGGCAAACCTCTATGACATCTCGGTGGCTCGAGGCGACGACGGTGGCCGCGGCAACGACGGAATCGTGACGATGACAGCGCTCTTGCGTGGATCTGAGGAAGGAGGAGAGGCGAAGCGAGCGAGGGAGATAACGGGGAAGTGACGGAGGAGGCAGGGGGGATGGATGGGGCTCGGCCTTATCCCCCTGCGCGTCGGTGGAGTGCCGCGGTGTCACCATTTCGCCGGCGCTGGCCGGCGCGGCCACGCGCGTGCTGACACGCACAGGAGAGAGACGAGGGAGGTGGGGAAAAGGCCTCGGTGGGCTGCGGTCGGGGCACTGTGCACTAAGTCCAGTGCACAGTGCCTCATTTTATTTTTCTGTTTCTGTTTTCTATTTTTCTTTTATTTCCTTTTCTGTTTGTAATAGTTAGGCCACTTTGCACTTTTGTAAAATGTGGGACTTGGCCCAAATATTACAATGCAATATTCCTTGTCACCAAAAACTTGTTTGAGCAGATTTGTATTGCATTTGAATTTGAAATGATTTTAATTAGATTAAATAATTCTGTTTTGGTGCTGTTTCATGTGGTTGGAGCCATTTAACTGATCCAAGTTTCATTGATCATATTTTTATAAGTGCTTCTGGAATATTTGTTATTTAGTGAATATTTTTCCAAAGGTGTTTGAACAAATTTATTTTGCACTTTTGAATTTGAGTTGATTTTCATAATAGAGTTTGAATTGTTTTGATTAACCACTATGACTAGGCACTGCAAATAAGATGACTTGGCATTATTAGCAGGTAACCACAGTGGCTATTACACAGGGGTGTTACAAATTCTCCTCCTCTAAAAGAAATTCTCATCCCGAGAATTTAGGAGGTAGAAGGAAAGAGGTCGGGATATTCCTTGCGAAGATGATCCTCGCGTTCCCAAGTGGTTTCATCTTCAGTATGATTAGACCATTGCACTATCAGGAACTTGGTCGTCTTTTGATGAGTTCGACGCTCAGCTTCATCGAGAATGCGGATGGGATGCTCTTTATAAGATAAGTCATCAGGAACTTGGTCGTCTTTTGACGAGTTCGACGCTCAGCTTCATCGAGAATGCGGATGGGATGCTCTTTATAAGATAAGTCATCTTGCAATTCAAGCATCTCGTGATCCACTGCTCGGTGCGAAGATTCCTTGAAGCATTTACGAAGTTGCGACACGTGGAAAACATCATGGATATGAGAGAATTGTGGTGGCAACTCCAATTTATATGCCACTTGTCCACGTCTGGCAACAATGCGAAAGGGACCAATATAGCGAGGAGCTAGCTTGCCCTTGATTCCAAAATGACGGGTGCCCTTCATAGGAGTGACACGAAGATAAGCTTGATCACCTAGTTGATAAGTCAGACCCCATCGTTTGCGATCATAGTTGCTCTTCTGGCGGTCCTGAGCCGCTTTGAAATTTTCTCGGACAATTCTGACTTGTTCTTCGGCATGTTGAATAATGTCCGGTCCCACGAGAGGTCGTTCCCCAGTTTCTGACCAATTCAGAGGGGTTCGACACTTACGCCCGTATAGCACTTCGAATGGAGCCATCTTCAAGCTGGCTTGATAGCTGTTATTATAAGAGAATTTGGCAAACGGGAGAGATTCTTCCCACTTCTTACCGAACGATATAACACAAGCCCGAAGCATATCTTCAAGCACTTGGTTAATTCGCTCGACTTGGCCTTGGGATTGAGGATGATTAGCCGAACTCCATGTAATGTGAGTTCCCATAGCTTCTTGGAAACTTTCCCAGAACTTGGACGTGAAAAGACCGCCACGGTCCGAATTGATCTCCTTCGGGATACCGTGGAGTGAAACGGTCCTGGAGATATACAGCTCTACTAGCTGGCTAGCAGTGATAGTCTCCTTGACAGGTAGAAAATGAGCAACCTTGGAAAGCTAGTCGACGACGACAAGAATAGCATCGTGACCTTTCTGAGACTTGGGAAGACCAGTAATGAAATCCATTTGCAGTTTATCCCACTTTCTCAAAGGAATAGGGAGTGGTTGAAGAATTCCAGCAGGATTTTGATGTTCTGCTTTCACTCGACGACATACGTCACATTCAGCAACATATTGAGCAATGTCTTGCTTCATTCTGGACCACCAGTACCTCTGTCGGAGATCCCGATACATCTTGGTGCTACCCGGATGGATAGACAGCGGTGTATCAGGAGCTTCTTTCATAACCTTATCAGTCATAAGCTCGAATCGAGGTACCATGATGCGGTCTCTGCAATACAAGGTTCCATCTTCAGCAACCGAGAAATCCCTGTACTTCTCAAGGTGAAGCTCTTTCTTCATCAGATCGATTTCGGCATCTTTGGCTTGCGCTTCTTTAACAGCTTTCTCAAGGTCTGGCTGTACCACAAGGTTATTAAGGGAACCCTGCGGAACAATACAGACGTTCAACTTGCGCAATTCTTCATACAGTTGGGGTTGAGCTTGCTTAACCATGAGGTTATTGCAATAGGACTTGCGGCTCCAGGCATCAGCCATCACATTAGCCTTGCCAAGGGTATAATAAATACCACAGTCATAGTCCGTAATTGTTTCCAACCATCGCTGTTTACGAAGATTAAGATCCGGTTGAGTGAATAAATACTTCAGACTCTGGTGATCGGTATAAATCTCACACCGGTTGCCAAGAAGGTAATGTCGCCACTGCTTCAAAGCATAGATCACAGCAGCGAGTTCGAGATCATGCACTGGATAGTTTTCTTCATGTGGACACAATTGTCGCGAGGCATATGCAATTACCTTCCGTTCTTGCATTAGAACACAGCCTAATCCTTGACGAGAAGCGTCACAATATATGACAAAGTCCTTACGAGAATCAAGAGGAGCAAGCACTGGAGCAGAAGTTAGCTTGTCCTTGAGGGTCTGGAAACTTTCCTGACATTTGTCTGTCCACTCAAACTTAACGCCTTTGTGGAGCAGATTAGTCAGGGGCTTGGCAATCTTGGAAAAGTTTTCGACGAATCGTCGACAATAACTTGCTAGACCGAGAAAACTTCGGACTTGCTTGGCATTCTTCGGAGGAGTCTAGTCAAGAATAGCCTGAACACGCTCCGGGTTAACGGCGATACCGTCCTTGGAAATGACATGTCCAAGGTAGGTTACTTCAGAAAGCCAGAATTCGCTTTGGAGTACTTGGCATACAACTTGTGTTCTCGAAGCCTCTTCAGAACAAGGCGAAGATGCTCGGCATGTTCTTCCTTATTCTTCGAATATACTAGGATATCATCCAGATATACCACGACAAACTTGTCGAGGTAATCCATGAATATATAATTCATCAGGCGGGAGAACGTAGCTGGAGCATTTGTTAGGCCAAATGACATGACGGTGTATTCATAGGAGCCATAACGAGTAACGAATGCAGTCTTCGGAATATCCTCTTCGCGGACACGGATCTGCTGATAACCCAACCTCAAGTCGAGTTTAGAGAAAACCAAAGATCCAGCAAGTTGATCATATAAGTCATTGATCCGAGGAAGTGGATATTTATTCTGAATGGTTGCCTAGTTGATAGGACGGTAATCTTGGACCAACCTATTCGTTCCATCTTTCTTCTTGACAAAGAGAGACGGTGCTCCCCAGGCAGAGGAACTAGGACGGATGAAGCCCTTCTTAAGCGATTTATCGATTTCTTCCTTAAGCTCAAGAAGGTGGTGCGGAGGCATCTTGTAAGGACGCTTCGCAATAGGAGTGGTGCCAGGCTTCAAGTCGATGACAAACTCGACAGCTCTAGCAGGGGGTATTCCTGGAAGTTCTTCTGGAAAGACATCCTGGAATTCGCAGACAA
Source organism: Thinopyrum elongatum (assembly GCA_011799875.1). Lineage (NCBI taxonomy): Eukaryota > Viridiplantae > Streptophyta > Magnoliopsida > Poales > Poaceae > Thinopyrum > Thinopyrum elongatum. The sequence continues at coordinate 93,397,334 of CM022302.1, read as the reverse complement.
CTGGAACGTTTTCTATCCCCTCAAGTGGAGAAGCGTTTAACGCATTCAAGGCATAAATTTGAGCCTCGGCGTTCTGAGTGAGGTGAGCATGGTAATTCACTATCTCATCTGATGGGTGTAGGAGGTGAACAACCTTAGTGGCACAATTGATTGAGGCGTAGTGAGCCTTCAACCAATCCATTCCCAGAATAAGATCAATCGAGGAAGACTTGAGTATAATGGGGGAAAGCGCGGAACTTCAACCCTTCAATATCAATGATGACATCAGGGCTGAACACGAAGGCTCGGCACTGGCCCGCAGGAGTGTTTACAGCTAATGAATGGTGTAATGCTTCACTTCTAACGTCATGCATGAGTGCAAAATGTTCTGACATGAATGAATGCGATGCTCCTGAATCAAATAAAACAGTTGCAGGAACTGAATTAACAAGAAGTGTACCCATCACGATTTCAGGTTGATCTTGAGCTTCAGCCATGTTGACGTGATAGTTCTGTCCACGACCATAAGAAGGCCTGACATTACTGTAGCGAGGCTGAGAATTCCCACGACCATTACCACGGCCAGTAGAAGGGAGAGCTAGTTGATTCTGATTCTGAGCACAGTCTCTGGCACAGTGACCTGGCTGGCCACACTTGAAGCAGAGTCCACTATCAGGACGTGGTGCGGGAGCTCGAGGTGGTGGCACTCAAAGAGGCTGCCTCGATGGTGGAGGAGGCAGATGAGGTGCAGCATATGCTGGCCTGTACACTGGAGCTGCTGAATGGTACATGCTCTATGGAATCCATATGCGGCGCTTCTGGGAAGACGAGCCCGCTTCACGAGTGCGTCTGGTCGCTTCCTTATGCTTCTTCAGACTGGTCTCGACCATGATAGCCTTATTCACCAAGGTGGCGAAGTCAGGATAGTCTTGGACGAGCAGGGCTAACTGAATGTCATGGTGCAGCCCTTCACAAAACTTCTCTTGCCTTCGGGCATCAGTGGGGATGTCTTCTTCAGTATAGCGAGACAAGTTAAGGAACTCTCGCTGATAAACTTCTACAGTCTTGTTGCCTTGAACAAGGTTGCGGAACTCAGCCTTTTTGCGTGCTATAACTGCTTGAGGAATATAGCGGGCGCGAAAAGCAATCTTGAATTCCTCCCATGTGACAACAGTTCCAGGAGGTAGGGTCTGTCAGTGAGTGGCCCACCATTGCGCTGCGGGACCCTTCAAGAAGTATGTCGCAAAGGTGACATAGCTGACAGGGAGAACTTCGGCTGACTCCATCTCATAGAAGATGTCGCGCAGCCAATCATCGGCATCCAGCGGATTAACAGTGTTGCGGAATATCGATGGGTTGAGTCAGACAAACTCTGGCAGTGTGATTGAAGCTGGCTGATGGTTGGCATTGGGACAGGGGAATTGTTCCATAGTCCCCATCATGAACTGTCGGTTGAGTTCAAACTGTTGCATCATAGCAGCCATATAGTCAGGCGATGGCGGCGGTGGTGGATTGTTATCACCCATCCTGCTAAATTCAACAGGGGTAGTTTAGCAGAAGCCAACGCGAGTGTTTAGCAACAAGCATGATGTAACGCGATGGAATTTAAGTAGTGCAATAGATACTGAACATTAGTCAATAAGACATACAGAGCCATACAAAGTCGGTTACATTCGGGCAGCATAATGGCGCAAATTCAAAAGGTAGACATGCTAGGCGGCGCGCAGGCACGCGGTAAGGAAGTACACAACGAGACATAGCAAAGGCTACATCAACGTCGGAGAAAACCACTGAAACGGGGTAGCTGCAAGTGCGGACGACGGACATTCGTCGCAGAGGGATCCTGCGCTCCATGTGCACTCTGATGCAGAACCTGGTCTCGAGCTGAAAGAAGAGGTCCACGTGCAGGCGTGTGACCTCCCACAACAGGCCAATCAATAACTGGTGGCATCTCGGTCCTGTGCGGGTAAAGGATATGCTCCGGATGTATCCCTGCACGAACAGCTGGTAGCAACTGCGTCATAGCCTCGTAGAGTCGTACTCGAGTGGCAAACAACTCGACGGCCAGAGCCTGAATAGTGCGATCCAGAGCCTGAGTACACTGAATCAGAACTCGTGGATCATATCGATGAGGCTCGTACGGGGCATAGGTAGCCGTGTAGTATCCAGTAGCATCTCCAGCAGGGGCATACGGAATGTATCTGTACTCAGAGGCATCCAAGCTAGCACTGTGCTCTCCTCGGAGACGTGCGAGAGCAGAGTAAGCGGCATCATGGACTGCCATCTCAATCGTCATGCCGATACCATGGAAAAGATACAGCTCAGTGTTTGAGTCATTCTGCTGATCATAGATGCGAACATCAGCATAGTACTGCTCCTGGTTGAACTCGCGGTAAACCTCGTAGACCATGTACTCAGGATACCAGCGGTAACCCAGCCTGGTCAAGAGAGCGATCAGAACAGCTGGAAACCCAGGGGCATCGCGAGCCCACGTGCGAAGCACAAGCTGCATTGTGGGGCGCGGTGGAAACAGACGGTCCATCTGAAACAGAGAAGATTCAGAATTGTCATTCGACGACGAGAAATATAACAGATCTCGAATGGAAAGGTTAAACAAAACAATGGAAAGTAAAATGATTATCAGACTAATCAGATCAATGACAGGGAAATCGCACTGATATCCAGCTCTCTGGGTGGATGGAATTTACGAGATCCTAAGTGTCGGTGTTAGTAAATTTATTAAACCCGAATAGAAGAGAGATCAGAGTCCCAGAGTAAAGATGAGGAATAAAAGATCCTAATACCACCCAGTTGGCGACGAGGGCCCGTAAGCCACACAGCCAAGTTAGTAAAACAGTTTTCGACCACTAGACTCAACTTCGGCCAAGGAATTGGATAGGGGGATACCTAGAGGCAGTCAGCTCTGATACCAACCTGTGACGACCCCGGCTTAATCGTGCACTAATCATACACGCAAATGCACAAGATCAAGCCAAAGGACTCAATTGAAGATACCACAACACAACTCTAAAACATAAATAAAGTCATACAAGCTTTATATTACAAGCCAGGGCCTCGAGGGCTCGAATACATAGCTCGATGGCATACAAGCGTCAGCGGAAGCATCAGATATCTGGGTACAGATATATTACAGAAATAGAGTTAAGCCTTTAGGACGGCGGGGCAAAATAAAATACTACGGTCGAAAGGCGTAGGCCTCCTGCCTAGGACCCTCCGAATCCTACTCCTGGTCGTCTGTCGGCTCCTCGTAGTAGTACTCGCCGGGAGGATAGTAGTATTACCCGTAGTCGTCGACGGGGGCAGCTAACTCAGGGGCTCCGTCATCTGGCGGCGACAAATGGATAAAAGGAGGAAAAAGAAAGGAAAGCAAACGTGAGTACTCATCCGAAGTACTCAGCAAGCAAGGATCTACACTACATATGCAACATTTTCAAAGGGGGCTGTATATGTGGACTGGGCTGCAGAAATGCCAGAATAGAGGGGAAGGCCTAGTCCTATCGAAGACTAGCATCTTCAAGCATCTTCATCGGTCTTGCAGCATTAGAAGAGAGCAGAGTAACATAATGTAAAGTAGTAGTAGTGTCATCAACCTCGGCCAGAGATCCTTCCTCGACTCCCTGCGAGAAAGCAATCCCAGAGCCATACTATCCATTTCATCTCAAGTTCTAGTTGTATCGATCGGGATACAACTCCGAGTGTCCGTTACCGTAGGACAGGCTATCGATAGATTGTTTTCTTCCCTGCAGGGGTGCACCAACTTACCCACCACGCTCGATTAACTCCGGCCGGACACACTTTTCTGGGTCATGCCCGGCCTCGGCCAAACGATACACTGCAACCCGACCAAATACTTAACAGAGAGGTCAGCACGCCGGACTAAACCTATGCCCCCAGGGGTCTTGGGCCATCGCCCCGGGAACTCCTGCACATTGCGTTAGGCGGCCGAGAGCAGACCTAGCAACCCCGTAATACAAGCGCAGTTGCGTAACTAGTCCAACTCGGCGCGCGCCGCTCAGTCGCTGACATCCATTAAGCTTCGGCTGAAGTATACGACGCAGAACGCCCATACTATGCCCACGTGATGGTTAGTGCTATCAGGCCAGAGGCCCCTCGGATCAAATATCCAAACCGTTAGTGTGTTGGTAGTGCGGTAACGAGTAGAGACTCACGAAAGATGTGACCCCTTCGCCCCGTCTCGAGGACTTGCGGCAAGGGCTAGGAATGCCCGGCCGCGCCTCGTGTTCAACTCTCGGGCACCATCCAGGTCCACCTGACTCCACATCACTCGCAATTAAGCTCGCGCGGGTACCCCTCAGGGCCGACCCGTCTTTATCCATAATATGTAGTGTCAACAGAAAAGTAAGGGCATCCGTGTGGCTATCATATCAAGAAGGAATCCGAGGCATCACCCTCGTTGGACTCCCACCTGACATAAACGTCAAGGTGAACTAAAGAGGCCTCAGACTCGAGGTCCACACTTGAACAGTTGCACGACAATGTCGTTTTCGGGGGTGGTGTAGGAGGAATCACCCTCGCTTACCACGACCGATTAACTAACCTACAAGGTTATCATCAGAAGTGCTGACGAGGTGTCACCCTCGGCACTCGATAGTAACCCAGTAGTGTCGAGCAGTTAAGGGGAAGTGACGTGCGGTGCCGGGGCCGGATCTTCGATCCCGTTGCTCGGGTCTTCTGATAATCCAGCGGGGCAGTCGGGATATAGTGGGGTCTCTGATGGTCTCTACCCAACCTATTCTAAACAGTTTAGGATAACAGGAAGTATCAACAGCAGGTTACAAGTAAATAGGCTATGTAGCAGATATAGGATACCGTAACAGTGGCAGATTCTAATGCAAGCATAAGAGAGAAGAGAGTGGGTGATATCGGAATGCTCAAAAGGGGGGTGCTTGCCTGTAAGCTCTGGGGCAAGTGGCTGGTCGTCGGGGACGTAGTCGTACTTCGGAGCGGCGACTACCCCAGGAGCTACATCAACGCCGGGGTCTAATCGAGAGAGAAAATGGGGAGGAAACAGTTAAACATAATGCAATCAAATGCAACATGGGGCATGCTATGCTACAATGCAGTGCAGGGTTGCTTAAAGATATGTCTAAGTCATTTTGGTTATTTTAGGATTAAAGTTGGATTTATTATCCGATAGTTATGCACTAATCATCTACCGGATACGGATGAAATGTTATGGGTTCTCCTACGTAGGGGGTTCCAACATGGAAACAGACGACACGATCAGATTCGTCTCGTTGTTCTGAGCAACTTTCATGTTTTAAGTTTTTCGATCTGAGCTACGGTTTAAAAGTTATTAATTTTCAAAGTTTAAATGATTTCCTGGAATTATTTTTATTTACAGAAAGTGATTTATGACGTCAGCATGATGCCATGCTGACATCAGCAAGTCAACAGGTCGGCTGACCAGTCAAACCTGACATGTGGGTCTAGTGGGACCCACATGCCAGTCTCTGTTAGTTTAACAGAGTTTTAAACTAATCTAGCTGGGTTAATTAACTGGGTGGGGCCCTTCTGTCAGTGAGTGATTAATGTTTAATTTTATTTAAAAAAACTATTTAGTTAATTAAGCATGCGGGCCTACTGGTCAGTGGCAGTGAGCGCCATGTCACCAGGTTTACCCGATCAACTGGTCAACTGGGACCACCGGGCCCACCCGCCAGCCTCACCATGGCTGCCACGTGGGCGCCACATCAGCTGGCCGGCGTTTAAACGCCGGAGGGCGTGCTTTTGCGGCGGCGCGGCTCGGGCACCGTTTGGCGCGCGGAGTGGCGCGTTCGAACGCGGGTGAAGCTGCGGATCCAATGGGGGCGGTGGCTCGGCAGGAGGAGGACCGTGGCGACGACGGCGAGTGCCGCAGCGAACGGTCCGGAGTCGGGCTGTGGTGAAAACGAAGCAACGGCGCGCAAACGAGCTAACTGCGAGGATTGCGAGACCCTATGCGATGTGGTGAGCACAACGGGCGCGACCCCGTGACCATTTGGTCATCGGAAGCACGCCGGCGACGAGCGCGATCGGCAGCGCTGACGGGCACTTGATGGGGACGGGGCTAGGAGGTGCAAACGGGCATGTGCGTGTGCGCACTAGGCTCGTACGAGCTCCAGGAGCACGGTGACGCGCTCAGGCGAGCACGTCAACGGCTGTGGCGACGGCCACGAGCTCGCCGGCGGAGATGAGCTTTGGCCATGGTGGCATCTAAGGCTAGGAGGGCAATGAGGCGATAGAAGAGAGGGGAGAGGACAGGGTGGAGCTCACCGAGCGATCAAGAAAGATCTGTGACGGCTTTGGAGCAGCAGTGCTTGACGGAGAGGAAAGGGGATCGCCGGAGTCCGGGGAAGACGACGATGTCGAACGGCAGCTGCAGGGCCTCCTCGCTCCAACTGGGACCACCAGCCGACGAGGCAGACGTGGGCGAACCTCTACGGCATCTCGGTGGCTCGAGGCGACGACGGTGGCCGCGGCAACGACGGAATCGTGACGACGACGGTGCTCTGGCGTGGATCTGAGGAAGGAGGAGAGGCGAAGCGAGCGAGGGAGATAACGGGGAAGTGACGGAGGAGGCAGGGGGGATGGATGGGGCTCGGCCTTATTCCCCTGCGCGTCGGTGGAGTGCCGCGGTGTCACCATTTCGCCGGCGCTCGCCGGCGCGGCCACGCGCGTGCTGACACGCACAGGAGAGAGACGAGGGAGGTGGGGAAAAGGCCTCGGTGGGCTGCGGTTGGGGCACTGTGCACTAAGGCCCAGTGCACAGTGCCTCGTTTTATTTTCCTGTTTCTGTTTTCTATTTTTCTTTTATTTCCTTTTCTGTTTGTAATAGTTAGGACACTTTGCATTTTTGTAGAATGTGGGACTTGGCCCAAATATTACAATGCAATATTCCTTGTCACCAAAAACTTGTTTGAGCAGATTTGGATTTCATTTGAATTTGAAATGATTTTAATTAGATTAAATAATTCTGTTTTGGTGCTGTTTCATGTTGTTGGAGACATTTAACTGATCCAAGTTTCATTGGTCATATTTTTATAAGTGCTTCTGGAATATTTGTTATTTAGTGAACATTTTTCCAAAGGTGTTTGAACAAATTTATTTTACACTTTTGAATTTGAGTTGATTTTCAGAATAGAGTTTGAATTGTTTTAATTAACCACTATGACTAGGCACTGCAAATGAGATGACTTGGCATTATTAGCAGGTAACCACAGTGGCTATTACACAGGGGTGTTACAGGTAAGTTGGTGCACCCCTGTAGGGAAGAAACAATCTATCGATAGCCTGTCCTATGTTAACGGACACTCGGAGTTGTATCCCGATCGGTACAACTAGAACTGGTGACTTGAGATGATAACTGGATAGTATGGCTCTGGGATTGCTTTCTCGCAGGGAGTCTAGGAAGAATCTCTGGGCGAGGATGATGACACTACTGTTACTTTACATTATGTTATTCCGCACTCTTCTAATACTACAAGACTGATGAAGATGCTAGTCTTCGATAGGACTAGGCTTTCCCTCTATTCTGGCATTTCTGCAGCCCAGTCCATATATACAGTCCTCCTTTGATAATGTTGCATATGTAGTATAGATCCTTGCTTGCTGAGTACTTCGGATGAGTACTCACGTTTGCTTTGCTTTCCTTTTCCCCCCATATCCATTTGTCGCAACCAGATGACGGAGCCCCCGAGCCAGCTGCCCCCGCCGCCGGCTACTACTACTACTACTACCCTCCCGGCGAGTACTACTACGAGGAGCCGACCGACGACCAGGAGTAGGTTCGGAGGGTCCTAGGCAGGAGGCCTACGCCTTTCGATCATAGTATTTTATTTTACTCCGCCTTCTTAAAGGCCTATCTGTAACTCTGTTATATCTGTATGCCATCGAGCTATGTATTCGAGCCCTCGAGGCCCTGACTTGTAATATAAAGCTTGTATGACTTTATTTATGTTTTAGAGTTGTGTTGTGGTATCTTCAAGTGAGTCCTTAGGCTTGATCGTGTGCATTTGCGTGTATGATTAGTGCATGATTATGCCGGGGGCGTCACAGTAGAGTCCTCCTCCGGCCCCGAAATCGGCGAAGCAGCCAACGCCGCGTCCAGGGCCCAGACGGAGGCACCGGGCAAGGTTGCGCCCGTCGCGGCTGCCGAACCGTCCACGAGACGGCCCGTGGACGGCTCCGGTGGTAGGAGACTATCCCGCGAACCCGCAGAGCTGTCCTCAGATTGACTGTCCTCATCACCCGGCACATCCGCCGGGAGTGGGGGGGAGGGCGGCGGGGGAGCCGGTGGGTCCTCCTCAGCGCGCCTCATCGACCCGTCCTGGTCGAGCTCGTAAGTGATACACCTGCCCTTGTTCTTGCTGAAGTAGAAGACAAGGGACAGGCCGTCCACCTCAGCTGGCGCCTGGCACAACAGCTCAACTCGCACCCGTCCGTCACCCTCCATGGTATCCATGTCAACTGTCAGGAGCTTGCCCACCGGTTCCGAGATGGCCTTGAGGATGTGGTCGCGCTTGCCCCCAGGTGGGAGCCCGTAGATGAGCATCCACACCTGGGCAAGGGGAGCAACTGTGTCCGGTTCCGCAGCAGCCTTCTGGATCGAGATCATGAACTTGTTGATGAGGCACTTGACGTGGTCGCGGGTGCAAACGTTGAGCATCTTTGCAGAGGGGAACGGCACTGAGAACACCATTGGAGCGGTCTCTATAACCACCCAGGAGAACGAGCTATCCTTGTAATTGCCAATGTATGCAGACAACTCCGCCCGAATTATCTCAGCAGTGACCACAGTTGCCAGAGGCGGCACCTGATCTGGGACCAGAGTGATCGTCGCCAGGTGCGGCCTGACGGGCTCCTCCTCAAGGGTTGCGTCGACGTAGTAGAAGCCACCCCCCTCCACCCCATACCCTAGATAGGCAAGGGTGGTGGGGCACCGCGGGGGCGCCAGACACTCGGAGCGAAAGTGTCCGGCACACCCACAGTTGATGCACATCGTCTCCTCACAAGTCCGGGTGCGTCCAGCTCTGGCGTGAGGGGCGAGCGGAGTCTCCTGCTCCATCCCTCCCAAAGCCGGTCGCCCAGAACCATCAAATGCGGGAGGAGGAGCGGCCCCACCTGCGCACTTCTTCCTCTTGTTGTTCTTACGCTTTGCTGCCGGTCCCACCGGAGCCAATTCCTCACCCAAGGCATGGCGGGGGGGGGGGGGTCGGCGCTGCAGCTCTGCCCGGAGGTCCTCCTCCCGACAAACATCCTCGCGGCGATGGCTTTCAACCTCCTTCCAGCAACGGCGTTCGGCTTCCTCCCAGCGACGCACCCCTTGGGAACCAGGCAACGGGAGACGGGCATCCCGGCGCTCGTCCCGAACATCCCGGCGGGCAGGGGCGGCCAATACGGGGCAGTAGAGGTCGAGTGGCGCTGGGCTGCCCAATCCTAGTGGTCGGCCAGCCGCCGGTCGTCAGGTCCCCGGCGCGCGTCATCCCCAGCCGGCACAGGAGGTCCACGCGGCGGATGGGAGGCTTCAGGCCTATCTAGGGGGCGCATCGGACGCGGGGAACCATCCCCAGCCAGGCGCGTCATCACCACCATAGCGTAGGTGCGGGCAGGGGTGGGTGTGGTCGACGTCGGTGAGGGATCCAGCGGCGGCGGGGCGGGTTCGTGAGGGGAAAAGGATGCAGAGGAGAGCGGCGGCACGAGGGGACGAACAGATCAAGCATTGGGGCCGAATCGGGCGACATCTGGCCTAGTCGCCGGGTCGCCCGAAAGTGGGTCGGGTGCGCCTCGTCGGATCCAGATCCAACAGGACGGGTCAGCGGGCGGTAGAGCCCATGCCCGATTGGCCGCATCCAGAGCCAGCTGGGTCCCAGGCGACATCACCAACCCACGCCCGTATCCCCGAGCGCCCCAGGCCTCCTTGGGCCGGCCCAACGATGTCACGCCAGGCCCACCCAGGCGTGCGGCCCTAGCCGGCCCAGTCCATGGGGGTGGGGGGGGGGAGCGTCCCCTCCCACGCAGGCCAGGCCAGTCGACGGCGGCGGCGGTCGCGGGCGTGGCCCCTCCATTGAAAGGGACGAGCTCCGGCCAGAGTCGGCCGTATGATCACCCTCCGCCGAGGACGATGCCGCAAGGACAGGGGGCAGAGCCAGGGCCACCCCATCTGCAACGACGGCCGCCAGCCGCGCCACCCGCGATGGCATGCCAGCAGGCTTCCTCATGACCCCCGGCGCCGCCCGCTGCCCGCTGCGAGGACACGCCGAGGTCGCCGCAGCCAGGAAAACACCAAACTCCATCGGAGCCCGGGAGACCGGCAGCTCGACCCGCCCCGCCAGTCTCCACAGCCCCGCGTCTGTACGATTCAAATTTCGAATCCGGCTCCGGTGTGAGATCTGCTCGGCCGAGTGGTTTCCCCGTTTTGTGACCTTTAACAAGCATGCGAAATCTATTTTGTTTAATTTGGGTTTCCTTACACCCCAAGATTTATCCGAGCAGAGCAGATCAAAGCTACTTCTCCTGGTTAACACTGCATGCTAATTTGGCCCCAGAACATACTAACACTAACATAAACGATATACCCCGCAAAAACAAAACTAACACAAACGATATGTAAGGTCTCTAGTGAAGGAAATATGCCCTAGAGGCAATAATAAAGTTGTTATTTTATATTTCCTTATTCATGATAAAGGTTTATTATTCATGCTAGAATTGTATTAATCGGAAACTTAAACACATCTGTGAATATATAAACAAATACCGTGTCCCTAGTAAGCCTCTACTAGACTAGGTCGTTGATTAAAGATGGTTAAGGTTTCCTAACCATAGACATGTGTTGTCACTTGATAACAGGATCACATCATTAGGAGAATGATGAGATGGACAAGACCCATCCGTTAGCTTAGCATATGATCGTTCAGTTTATTGTTATTGCTTTCTTAATGTCAAATACATATTCCTTCGACTATGAGATCATGCAACTCCCCGATACCGGAGGAATGCCTTGTGTGCTATCAAATGTCACAACATAACTAGGTGATCATCAAGATGCTCTACAGGTATCTCCGAAGGTGTCTGTTGAGTTGGCATGGATCGAGATTAGGATTTGTCACTCCGTGTATCGGAGAGGTATCTCTGGGCCCTCTCGGTAATACACATCATAAGAAGCCTTGCAAGCAAAGTGACTAAGGAGTTAGTTACAAGATGATGTATTATGGAACGAGTAAAGAGACTTGCTGGTAACGAGATTGAACTAGGTATGAAGATACCGATGATCGAATCTCGAGCAAGTAACATACCGACAGACAAAGGGAATTACGTATGTTGTCATAAGGTTCGACCGATAAAGATCTTCGTAGAATATGTAGGAACCAATATGGGCATCCAGGTTCCGCTATTGGTTAGTGACTGGAGAGGTGTCTCAGTCATGTCTACATAGTTCTCGAACCCATAGGGTCCGCACGCTTAACATTCGTTGACGATATAGTGTTATATGAGTTATATGATTTGGTGACCGAATGTTGTTCGGAGTCCCGGATGAGATCATGGACATGATGAGGAGCTCCTAAATGGTCCGGAGGTAAAGATTGATATATAGGACGATACTATTTGGACACCGGAAGAGTTTCAGAATGCACCGGGTAGTCATCGGATCATCGGAAGGGGTTCCAGACACCCCCGGGAGGTCTATGGGCCTAATGGGCCACGAGGAGGGACACACCAGCCCACAAGGGAGCTGGCGCGCCCCACTCACTGGCCTCCGGCCCTAGGGGAAGGAAAGAGGGAGGGTTGGCCCCTCCTGCCTTTCCCTTCTCATGAGAGAAAAGAAAGGGGGGGGGGGGCGCCACCTCCCCCTGCCTTCCTTCCGCACACAAACAAGGAAAGGGGGGCGCAGCTTGGGGCAGGAGCCCAAGTGGGATTCGTCCCCACTTGGGGCACCTCCTGGCTGCCTCCTCTCTCCCCCACCTATATATATGTGGGAGGGGGCACCACACATAGCCTACGACAATCTCTTAGCCGTGTGCGGTGCCCCTCTCCATAGTTTTGTCCCTCGGTCATATTTTCGGACTGCTTAGGTGAAGCCCTGCGGAGATAGAATCACCACCATCGTCACCACGCCGTCGTGCTGCCGGAACTCATTCACTACTTTGCCATCTTGCTGGATCAAGAAGGCGAGGACGTCACCGAGCTGAACATGTGTTGAACGCGGAGGTGCCGTACATTCGGTACTCGATCGGTTGGATCGCGAAGAAGTTCGACTACATCAACCGTGTTAATAAACGCTTCCGCTTCCGGTCTACGAGGGTACGTAGACACACTCTCCCCCTCGTTTCTATGCATCTCCATGGATAGATCTTGCGTGTGCGTAGAATATTTTTTGTTTTCCATGCAACGTTTCCCAACAGTGGCATCATGAGCCAGGTCTATGCGTAGATGATATGCACGAGTAGAACACAAAGAGTTGTGGGTGGTGATAGTCATACTGCTTACCACCAACGTCTTATTTTGATTCGGCGGTATTGTGGGATGAAGCGGCCCGGACCAACCTTACATGTCCACGTACATGAGACCGGTTTCACCAACTGACATGCAACTAGTTTTGCATAAAGGTGGCTGGCGGGTGTCTGTTTCTCCTACTTTAGTTGAATCGAATTTGACTACGGCCGGTCCTTGAAGAAGGTTAAAACAACAAACTTGATAAATCACCGTTGTGGTTTTTGCGTAGTTAAGAATGGTTCTTTCTAGAAGCCCGTAGCAGCCACGTAAAACTTGCAACAACAAAGTAGAGGACGTCTAACTTGTTTTTGCAGGGCATATTGTGATGTGATATGGTCAAGACATGATGTGATATACTTTGTTGTATGAGATGATCATGTTTTGTAATATCGACAACCGGCAGGAGCCTTAGGGTTGTCTCTTAATTATTGTATGAAATGCAAGCACCATGTAATTGCTTTACTTTATCGCTATGAGTTAGCAATAGTTGTAGAAGCAATAGTTGGCAAGATGACCCCGACGCAACGATGGAGATCAAGGTGTCGAGCCGGTGACGATGGAGATCATGACGATGCTTTGGAGATGGAGATCAAAAGCACAAGATGATGGCCATTTCTTGTCACATATTTTGATTGCATCTGATGTTTATCCTTTATGCATCTTATTTTGCTTAGAACAGCGGTAGCATTATAAGATGACCCCTTCACTAAATTTCAAGATAAAAGTGTTCTCCCCGAGTATGCGCCGTTGCCAAAGTTCATCATTTCGAAGCACCTCGTGATGATCGGGTGTGATAGACTCTACGTTCACATACAACGGGTGTAAGATAGTTTTGCACATGCAGAATACTTGGGTTAAACTTGACGAGCCTAGCATGTACAGACATGGTCTCGGAACACTGCAAACCGAAAGGTCGAACGTGAGTCATATAGTAGATATGATCAACATAGAGATGTTCACCATTGATGACTACCCCATCTCACGTGATGATCGGACATGGGTTAGTTGATTTGGATCATGTATCACTTAGATATCTTGAGGGATGTTAATTTAAGTGGGAGTTCATTAGTAATTTGATTAATTGAACTTAATTTATCATGAACTTAGTCTTAATAGTTTTGCATATCTATGTTGTAGATCAATGGCCCGGGCTACCGTTCCCCTGAATTTTAATGCGTTCCTAGAGAAAGCTAAGTTGAAAGATGATGGTAGCAACTACACGGACTGGGTCCGTAACTTGAGGATTATCCTCATTGCTGCACAGAAGAATTATGTCCTTGATGCACCGCTAGGTGACAGAACTGCTTCAGGAGCTACTGCAGATGTTATGAACTTCTGGCAGGCTCGATCTGATGACTACTCAATAGTTCAGTGTGCCATGCTTTACGACTTAGAGCCGGGACTTGAAAGACGTTTTGAACAACATGGAGCATATGAGATGTTCCAAGAGTTGAAGTTAATATTTCAAGCAAATGCCCGGGTTGAGAGATATGAAGTCTCCAACAAGTTCTATAGCTGCAAGATGGAGGAGAACAGTTTTGTCAGTGAACACATACTCAAAATGTCTGGGTATCATAACCACTTGACTCAGCTGGGAGTTGATCTTCCAGTTGATAGTGTTATTGACAGAATTCTTCAATCACTGCCACCAAGCTACAAAGGCTTCGTGATGAACTATAATATGCAAGGGATGAATAAAATGGTTCATGATCTCTTCGCAATGCTTAAGGTCGCGGAGGTAGAAATCAAGAAGGAGCATCAAGTGTTGATGGTTAACAAGACCACTAGTTTCAAGAAAAAGGGCATGGGAAAGAAAGGGAACTTCAAGAAGAATGGCAAGCAAGTTGCCACTCCCGTGAAGAAGTCCAAAGCTGGACCCAAGCCTGAAACTGAGTGCTTCTACTGCAAAGGGAATGGTCACTGGAAGCGGAATTGCCCCAAATACTTGGCGGATAAGAAGGATGGCAAAGTGAACAAAGGTATATTTGATATACATGTTATTGATGTGTACCTTACTAATGCTCATAGTAGCGCCTGGGTATTTGATACTGGTTCGGTTGCTCATATTTGTTACTCGAAACAGGAGCTGCGGAATAAACGAAGATTAGCTAAGGACGAGGTAACGATGCGCGTCGAGAATGGTTCCAAGGTCGATGTGATCGCCGTCGGCACACTACCGCTACATCTACCTTTGGGATTAGTTTTAGACCTCAATAATTGTTATTTGGTGCCAGCGTTGAGCATGAACATTAAATCTGGATCTTGTTTATTGCGAGACGGTTATTCATTTGAGTCAGAGAATAATGGTTGTTCTATTTATATGAGTAATATCTTTTATGGTCATGCACCCTTGATGAATGGTCTATTCTTGTTGAATCTCGATCGTAGTGATACACATATTCATAGTATTGATGCTAAAAGATGAAAAGTTGATAATGATAGTGCACCATACTTGTGGCACTGCCGTTTGGGTCATATTGGTGTAAAGCGCATGAAGAAACTCCATGCAGATGGGCTTTTGGAATCACTTGATCATGAATCATTTGATACTTGCGAACCATGCCTCATGGGCAAGATGACTAAAACTCCGTTCTCCGGAACAATGGAGCGAGCTAATGACTTATTGGAAATAATACATACAGATGTATGCGGTCCGATGAGTGTTGAAGCACGCGGCGGGTATCGTTATTTTCTAACCTTCACAGATGATTTGAGTAGGTATGGGTATATCTACTTAATGAAACACAAGTCTGAAACATTTGAAAAGTTCAAAGAATTTCAGAGTGAAGTAGAAAATCATCGTAACAAGAAAATAAAGTTTCTACGACCTAATCGCGGAGGCGAGTATTTGAGTTACGAGTTTGGCCTTCATTTAAAACAATGTGGAATTGTTTCACAACTCACGCCACCTGGAACACCACATCGTAATGGTGTGTCCGAACGTCGTAACCATACTTTATTAGATATGGTGCATTCTATGATGTTTCTTACCGATTTACCACTATCATTTTGGGGTTATGCATTAGAGACATCCGCATTTACCTTAAATAGGGCGCCGTCTAAATCCGTTGAGACGACACTGTATGAACTACGGTTTGGCAAGAAACCTAAGCTGTCGTTTCTTAAAGTTTTGGGATGCGACACTTATGTCAAAAGGCTTCAGCCTGATAAGCTCGAACCCAAATCAGAGTAGTGCGTCTTCATAGGATACCCTAAGGAAACTATTGGGTACACCTTCTACCACAGATCCGAAGGTAAGATTTTTGTTGCAAAGAGGTCCTTTCTAGAGAAGGAGTTTCTCTCGAAAGAAGTGAGCGGGAGGAAAGTAGAACTTGATGAGGTAATTGTACCTTCTCTCGAATTGGAAAATAGCACATCACAGAAAACCATTCCCGTGATGCCTACACCAACCAGAGAGGAAGCAAATGATAATGATCATGAAACTTCAGATCAGGTACTACTGAACCTCTTAGGTCGACCAGAGCACGATCTGCACCAGAGTGGTACGGTAATCCTGTCCTGGAAGTTATGTTATTAGGCCATGGCGAACCTACGAACTATGAAGAAGCTATGATGAGCCTAGATTCCGATAAATGTCTTGAGACCATGAAATCTGAGATAAGATCCATGTATGAAAACAAAGTATGGAATTTGGTGGATTTGCCCGATGATTGGCAAGCCATAGAGAATAAATGGTTCTTTAAGAAGAAGACTGACGCTGACGGTAATGTTACTGTCTACAAAGCTCGACTTGTCACGAAAGGTTTTCGACAAGTTTAAGGAGTTGACTATGATGAGACTTTCTCACCTGTAGCGATGCTTAAGTCTGTCCGAATCATGTTAGCAATTGCCGCATTTTATGATTATGAAATCTGGCAAATGGACGTCAAAACTGCATTCCTTAATGGATTTCTTAAAGAAGAGTTGTATATGATGCAACCAGAAGGTTTTGTCGATCCTAAAGGTGCTAACAAAGTGTGCAAGCTCCAGCGATCCATATATGGACTGGTGCAAGCATCTTGGAGTTGGAATATACGCTTTGATGAGGTGATCAAAGCATACGGTTTTATACAGACTTACGGTGAAGCCTGTATTTACAAGAAAGTGAGTGGGAGCTGTGTAGTGTTTCTGATATTATATGTGGATGACATATTGCTGATTGGAAATGATATAGAATTTCTGGATAGCATAAAAGGATACTTGAATTAGAATTTTTCAATGAAATACCTCGGTGAAGATGCTTATATATTGGGCATCAAGATCTATAGGGATAGATCGAGACGCTTAATAGGACTTTCACAAAGCACATACCTTGACAAAGTTTTGAAGAAGTTCAAAATGGATCAGTCAAAGAAAGGGTTCTTGCCTGTGTTACAAGGTGTGAAATTGAGTCAGACTCAAAGCCCGACCACTGCAGAAGATAGAGAGAAAATGAAAGTCATTCCATATGCCTCAGCCATAGGTTCTATCATGTATGCTATGCTGTGTACCAGACCTGATGTGTGCCTTGCCATAAGTTTGGCAGGGAGGTACCAAAGTAATCGAGGAGTGGATCACTGGACAGCGGTCAAGAACATCCTGAAGTACCTGAAAAGGACCAAGGATATGTTTCTCGTTTATGGAGGTGACGAAGAGCTCGTCGTAAATGGTTACGTTGATGCTAGCTTCGACACAGATCCAGATGACTCTAAGTCATAAACCGGATACGTATTTATATTGAATGGTGGAGCTGTCAGTTGGTGCAGTTCCAAGCAGAGCGTCGTGGCTGGATCTACGTGTGAAGCGGAATACATAGCTGCTTCAGAAGCAGCACATGAAAAAGTCTGGATGAAGGAGTTCATATCCGATCTGGGTGTAATACCCAGTGCATCGGGTCCAATGAAAATCTTTTGTGACAACACTGGAGCAATTGCCTTATCAAAGGAATCCAGGTTTCACAAGAGAACCAAACACATCAAGAGACGCTTCAACTCCATTCGTGAAAAGGTCAAGGATGGAGACATAGAGATTTGCAAAATACATACGGATCTGAATGTAGCAGACCCGTTGACTAAGCCTATTCCGCGAGAAAAACATGATCAGCACCAAGACTCCATGGGTATTAGATTCATTACAATGTAATCTAGATTATTGACTCTAGTGCAAGTGGGAGACTGAAGGAAATATGCCCTAGAGGCAATAATAAAGTTGTTATTTTATATTTCCTTATTCATGATAAAGGTTTATTAGTCATGCTAGAATTGTATTAATCGAAAACTTAAATACATGTGTGAATACATAAACAAATACCGTGTCCTTAGTAAGCCTCTACTAGACTAGCTCGTTGATCAAAGATGGTTAAGGTTTCCTAACCATAGACATGTGTTGTCACTTGATAACGGGATCACAATATTAGGAGAATGATGTGATGGACAAGACCCATTCGCTAGCTTAGCATATGATCGTTCAGTTTATTGCTATTGCTTTCTTAATGTCAAATACATATTTCTTCGACTATGAGATCATGCATCTCCCGGATACCGGAGGAATGCCTTGTGTGCTATCAAACGTCACAACGTAACTGGGTGATCATAAAGATGCTCTACAGGTATCTCCGAAGGTGTCTGTTGAGTTGGCATGGATCGAGATTAGGATTTGTCACTCCGTGTATCGGAGAGGTATCTCTGGGCCCTCTCGGTAATACACATCATAAGAAGCCTTGCAAGCAAAGTGACTAAGGAATTAGTTAAAAGATTATGTATTACCAAACGAGTAAAGAGACTTGCCGGTAACGATATTGAACTAGGTATGAAGATACCGACGATCGAATCTCGGGCAAATAACATACCGACAGACAAAGGGAATTACGTATGTTGTCATAAGGTTCGACCGATAAAGACTTTCGTAGAATATGTAGGAACCAATATGGGCATCCAGGTTCCGCTATTGGTTATTGGCAGGAGAGGTGTCTCGGTCATGTCTGCATAGTTCTTGCACCCGTAGGGTCCGCACGCTTAACGTTCGTTGACGATATAGTGTTATATGAGTTATATGATTTGGTGACCGAATGTTGTTCGGAGTCCCGGATGGGATCACGGACATGACGAGGAGCTCCAGAATGGTCCGGAGGTAAAGATTGATATATAGGACGATAATATTTGGACACCGGAAGAGTTTCGGAGTGCACCGAATAGTCATCGGATCGCCGGAAAGGGTTCCGGACACCCACAGGAGGTCTATGGGCCTAATGGGCCAAGAGGAGGGACACACCAGCCCACAAGGGAGCCGGCGCGCCCCTGTCCCTAGCCGCCGGCCCTAGGGGAAGGAAAGGGGGAGGGTTGGCCCCTCCTGCCTTTCCCTCCTCATGAGAGAAAGGAAAGGAGGGGGGAGGGTCGCCACCTCCCTCTGCCTTCCTCCCGCACACAAACAAGGAAACAGGGGGAGGGGGCGCGGCTTGGGGCAGGAGCCCAAGTGGGATTCAACCCCACTTGGGGCACCTCCTGGCTGCCTCCTCTCCCCCACCTATATATATGTGGGAGGGGGCGCCACACATAGCCTACGACAATCTCTTAGCTGTGTGCAGCGCCCCTCTCCACAGTTTCATCCCTCAATCATATTTTCGGAGTGCTTAGGCGAAGCCTGCGGAGATAGCATCACCACCATCGTCACCATGCCGTCGTGCTGCCGGAACTCATTCACTACTTCGCCGTCTCGCTGGATCAAGAAGGCGAGGACGTCATCGAGTTGAACATGTGCTGAACGCGGAGGTGCCGTACGTTCGGTACTCGATCGGTTGGATGACGAAGAAGTTCGACTACATCAACCGCGTTAATAAACGCTTCCGCTTATGGTCTACTAGGGTACGTAGACACACTCTCCCCCTCGTTGCTATGCATCTCCACTGATAGATCTTGCGTGTGCGTAGAATTTTTTTGTTTTTCATGCAACGTTTCGCAACATCTAATATCTGGATTTTCCTTGGTTTTTTACGAGTCTACCGATACCGATCGATTGTCCCGAGCGGGAAGCCATCATTTTCGTTCGTTGCAGATTAGTAAAGAAAGAAACACGGCTAATTCTTCCAATTTGAGCGAGACTAAAATGGGAGCCATAATACGAGCAAATCACTCCTAAAAAGGATAGGAATTATTTGGGGTCAATCACTCACACTCGATGCCAACCAAAACCCAGTAATCAGGCATTAATGCCCCGCTTGCTGTCATCCAAGCGCCCTGCCAGCCAGCGGATCTGGCTCCAGGGACGCGTCACCTTGGCTCCATATATAGCCGTGTCATGGTCGATGCAAAAAGTCTGCGCCAAATTATGCTCGACACCGGCCACCGCCAACCCGCCGCTGCTCAAGGGTTCGCCGCAGGTGCCTCCGCCGCTGCTATGCCTATGAGTGGGCCTTGCCATGGCATTACGGTTCCGAGCCAGCAGGGATACCAGTCTTATATGGGCCTCGCTGCATCGCCGCCGCCGCCGCCGTTAGGCCTCAGGCTCGACGGTGCTCAGAAAATGGCCACCAACAAGCGGAAGCGCGACCAACAGTTGTCGATGCTTGCTTGATGTAGCCCAGGCGCAACAACAGCCGATCGTCGTTGACGACAACCTCCGCAATCATGTAAGTCCATCGATCAAATCGTCACCATGCATGTACCTATCCATAATTTGATTTTGAGACTTATCTAGATTTTTTTTAACGGTAGTTGATGATGTAGGCGGCAAAGATGTGGACTACTTCGAGGGAGCAGAGGCAGAGGCACATCAGTAGGATGATATCCACCGTGGTGGCCAGGGCGGCGAAGCAGCTCAAGGCCAAGGACCAGGAGATCGAGTGGATCACGAGCATGAATTGGGCACTCAAGGAGCGCATCAGGAACCTCCAAATGGAGGCTCAGGCGTGGCGCAACATCGCACAGTCCAACGAGACCGTGGCCAATGTTCTCCGCGCCGACCTACAGCAGGTGCTCGCGCAGCAAGCGGTCCGTGGCAGTGGAAGCAACAACGGTGAGGACGATGCCGGATCGTGCTGGGGGGATAAGCATGTGGCTTTTTGCAGGGAGGAGCAGAGGAGGAGGATGAGACACCGGCAGTGGATCCCTCAGTGACGGAAGTCGAAATGTGCAAGAGGTGCAGCCAGAGCGCCCCCGTTGAGCTGCTGCTTCCGTGCCGACACCTCTCCGTGTGTGCGCCATGCGCAGAAGCGGCACGGGTATGCCCATCGTGCAGATACTTCAAGACTGGCAGTATCAGCGTCAACTTCTCGTGATGCGAGGAAGAAATTGTTTTGGAAGGTAGCCACCGGTGGGCCCGCGCCACCACATCAATCCGCTGCTGACAAAACGCACTTGGCGCATCGCGTTCACTATCAGCGAGACATCGAACGTTCATGCGTCATTATTTTTGTAGTTTTAGAGTCGACATTTCCTTTCCTTCTAAGACTTTTTAGAGTCGACTATTTTCAGTTATGTTTTCTTTCGATGGGGATGCTAGCGCGATGGTCGAATGATGTCAACATGAGAGGATGAGTTCCCCTTCTTTTATTCTGTTTAGATTTTTTTTTTCTCAAGATGTTGGACAAATTGTTCAACACAAGAAGAAAAATTGTTTGTACTATTGCATTTAATACATATATTCGAAATTAAGAAAAATATATGGGTTGGGGCCGAGGGTTTGCGGCGAGTAAGGTCATCACCACTTTGGAGAGGTGGGAGATGGTGTGTATAGTGTATACGATTATGTGCAGACATTGTAGACGAGAAAAATAGCATGTATGTTGTGGCAAACTGGGGGAATTGAGGGCAAGAAGGACAAAGGTCGTGCGGCGGCGCCTGGAGGCGCATGTGAGGAATCGGTGGGGTGGCTAGTGTTAGGTTTAAAGATCTAGATAGCAAGGAAGCAGATTCAGATCTGACAGTTGAAAAGATTGATTGAGTTAGATAAAAAAACATGGCTAGCAAAGGTGGGTTGCATGAATTCTTACAATCGACTACATAAAAGAATTATTTTTACTCGCACTCATTAGAGGATGAAGAGGACATTCGCCTCCTAGAGGTGCATAGACAGTGTGCATCTCATTGCACATGTCATTATTTTCGCAGTTTTAGAGTCGACATTTTGTTTCCTTACGATACTTCTAAAAGCCGGCGTTTGTGATCATTGATTTATTCTCATTTTTTTGATTGATGATGGCGATGCTAGCTTGATGGTTGAATGATGTCAACATGAGAGGATGGCTTCCCCCTCTTTTATTCTGTTTTGCTTTTTTCTCAAGTAGATCAATTCCTCAACAAAAAGAAAAACAGTATGCACCATTGCATGAATACAATAGAAGTTAAACATCATATGCAGGATGTTTAGAGGGTATGCAACAATTTAGGTGATCGCCACATCGAAGAGGTGGGAGATGGTGGAGATAGTACCCTGGATATTACTAGCAGAATCAAGCCCACACAGGTCATAATTATCCATCTACGACAGCCAATAGCTCGTATGGATTACTACCAATGAGGATATGGAATCAATGGAGCCTTGCTGTAAATCTCTCCAAAGTCCGCTAATCCATGTTGCCCAAGCATACAGTTGATTCAGATCTTAATTAGGTGTCACGCCATACCGAATCCTATCAAAGGGCCACATCAAGCGCAACTTAGATAGATAGAACCACTGTACCTTTGTACCAAATAGGAGTAAGGACGAAACTATACATGTCTAGGAAGTAGGAGCCATGTGGAGCATGTTTACCACAAGAAGTAGGTTGTTGAGATATCCTGAATAACAAGCTTCACAAGACCTTAAGGTAGGAAATAATATAATAGAAGCAAGAGGATTGTATAGTATTTGTTCTTATGAGGTTTAGATAAAGTGGAAACTTTTTGAATCAAAGAGAAGATAAGCTAAGAACCCTAGATATAATACAGGGAAAATGAAAAAAGCATGGAATCATGAATGTACACCACCTACACCCTGATCTTCTTAATAATGCTAGGGTGTTAATTACACAGCAAGCACAATACATAAATTAACTAAGCGGCATGTGTGATAAAGGATCACCATAGATCACACAAATCAAAAGTAAATTCTAATACTAATCTTGATAGAAGTAATATTAGTTGAATAATTATTATCACTACAATTTAGAAGCATAGAAGCAATGTCAATGAACTTAGCCCATTAGTGGAACTAGGATCCAGATCCACATTCATTTGTTTAAGGCAAGAGCAAGATAGACCAAGACAAAACGACAATTCAACCCAGAGCCCGGGCTCATATGAGCCCGGTGAACAGTATCTCGATATGAAATAGAAAAAAGTTCAAAAATTTCCAAATTTTTTTGTAGTGCAATATGCTCCTGTGCGTGAACTCCGTGCAAAATTTTGTGAAGTTTGGACATTCGAGGAGCTAGTGGCAAAAAAGACAAAATCAGGTATGAACAGTGCGATTTTTGAAAGTTTCTCAGACATCCGAAATTTATCTTTTCTTCACGAGCACCTCGAATGTCCAAACTTAACAAAATTTTGCATGGAGTTCACGCACAGGAGCATCTTGCAGATTTTTTTCTATTTTTAAATCGCGGTACAGTTCATACCCGAGCTCATCTGAGCCCGGGAACCAAATCACCGCTCTCAAGAGAAAATAGGTAGACATGTTAACCAACAAGAGAGAAGCCAGATGATGCTATAGTAGCAACACAACATGTCATGGAGCACAATTAACTATCTAGCCTTAGTGAAGTAATAGGTTATGTTACAAAACCATTTCCATATTAAGCCCTACCCAATTATGACATATGTTTATACTAACATAGGATTTGAACCATAGTTTAGAAAATAAAGAGCCTATAAAACTGGATAGAGTACATAATGAAATGCTTAGATATCGGATACGTCCTAACATATCCTTATTTTTATTGCTTTCATTCATTTTATCACTTTATATGTAAGTTCTTATGACTTAATTGGAGTACCACATATATTAATAAAGTGCCAAGTGTCAGCTGTTGTTTTTCAGTCCTTTTGGATTATGAAAATCCGTTATTTTCACTCATGGGAATAATACGTAAAAACACAAGAGAAGGTTTTGCATAAACACTTGAGTCCCATAACTCACAAGTGATGGGGCGTGGCTATGTGCCGCCCGCAAATAGTCGTACGCGAGCGTCGCCTGCAGCTAGCTGGTAGTGGTCTGGCCCAGCAATAACATGGTCTCGTCACACTGATGTCATGCTGACACCAGCCGTGTTTTTTCCTTTTGTTTACATATATTATGAACTCTTTTTTAGTAAATGCAATGTAAAAAAATGCGAAATGCAGTGCACAAAAAAGTTAGCCCCACAATTGGAAAATGTTTCTACCATTTGAAGAAAGTATGGACATTTAAAAAATGTTCACGCCTTTCAGAAATGTGAACGTGACCTTTTCTTTAGAAATGTTATACAATGTTTAAAAAATGTTCATGTAATTAAAAATTATGTTTCGTAGCATTCAATAAATGTACGTTACATTTAGAAAAATATTTATGCGTATCAAACAAAATGTTTGTGGCATTTCTAAAAATGTTTATCCAATGTACAAAAATGTCCGCATAGTTCAAAACAAATATTTTGTATCATGCAAAAAATGTTTAACACCTATTAGAGAAAATGTTCAAAATAGTATTTAAGAAAATGTGAAACCATGTTTTCAAAGAGTTAAACATATATAAAAAAGTTTTAGAAGTCTTGGAAAAGGTTACGATTGTGTATGGAAAAAAGAGAATGTAAACATATATTTTGCAAAAAATTTAACTAAAAGAATATATGTAAACATATATTTTGCAAAAATGTAATTAGGTATTTGATATTTTTCAAATGAGTACAAAAAAAATGTTCCTGCTATATATGAAAAATGTCCAACGCTTATGAAAAATGTAGACATGTATTGAAGAAAAAAGACAAAAAAAACCCGAAGAAAACCAATGGAAACCCAAGAAAGTAACAAAGAACCCAATGACAACCGAAGAAAGAAACAAAAGAATAGAAAGAAGAAAAGCAAAAAACCAAAATAAGAAAAACCCAGAGAAAAACCAAATAGACTGAGGAAAATCGTAGTACAAACAGTGGAAAAAACAGGAAAGAAAAACTACAGGAAAAAACTCATGCTTGCTACAGTGTTGGGCAGGCCCGGTAGTCAGCCGCTCTAAGCGAGTTCCTAATAGGTTTCAGTACAGGTGACACATAGCCCTGGTGCAAGTGATGGGCCAGGGCACCAACCATAACCTTACATTGCTCCAAATTGGTGCTTCACTCTGACTTGGAGCGCGAGTGCTCACACCGTTTCAATTGGGCTGGCCCAAATTCTCTACAGCTCACGTGTTGCACACCTCGCTCGCTCGGCCACTTGAGCTACTGGTTCAAGAAAAACCATTACTCCTTTCATTAGGAGAAAAAAATGGCTCGCCTGTTTTTTTATGAATTAAAAGAATCATAATTTTTTTTAGAAAAGTTCATGAATTTGAAAAAAATTCACGAATTCAGAAGTATGCGAATTTGAAAATATTCACACCCTTGGAAACAAGTGAGCGAATTTGAAGAAAATCATAAATTCAAAGAAGTTCGTGACTTTGGAAACAACCTTTAATTCGAAAAAGGTCAAAATTTGGAAAAAGTTCATAAATTTGAAAAAGGTTCACCAATTTGGAAAAAAATGGATTAAGAAAGTTCATGGATTTGAAAAGTTTCCGACTTTAAAAAAATTGCGAAATGGAAAATGTTTGCAATATCACAAATTGTTCGCAGTTTTTGAAAAAGTGCATGCAAATTTATAGATGAAAAAAGAAAAAGGAATAAAAAAACAAGAAACAAGAAAAGTGGTCAGATGCTTCTAGAAGCTTCATAAAACCGTTAGGAAGCTTCACGAAACCGATCAGAATTTGTTTTAGGCAAGCCGACTAGAAGCTGCAAAAACCACGAACTAGTGTTCAAGCATATATGGGCTGACCCCGTTAGTTAGCTTTCAGGGGGTGCGCGCCGCCGGTGACAAGTGCTACAGGTGCTGAATTGGAAATCATGAACCTTATTGCAGATGCGCTCGCAAATCTTGTTTAGTACTTCCAATATAAGTTTGGTTGTAATGTTACATGTCAGAGCCATCTGCCGGCAAGGGCGCTGGATTTGGAAAGCCCGGCTGCCAGCCCAGCGGCGCGAAGGGGAAATGGTTGCCTTGTTCAGTGACAGAAGAGCACCTAAATAAGCTTACCACATTTGGCTACATTCCATCGCAGACGGTGTCCGCTTGGTGTGCCCCAGCTGGGGGAGATTCCTTGACCATAGAGGTCATGCCGACCCCGCGGGAGGGTGAGCAAGTAGTGCTCCTGCCTTCAGTTCTGCAAGGGGTGTATCTTGCTCCTCCATGATTTATTCAGTGGATTGTTCTTCTTCTATGGCCTTGAGCTGCACCACCTTACACCTAATGAAATCCTTCACACTGCTTGCTTCATTACCCCGTGCGTGTGTTTCTTGGGGTCTCGGCCGCATTTTGGCTTATGGAGGAAATACTTCCATGTATGGCGTAGAATGACGAGCCGGTCGCGCTGGCTGCCCTCGGGCTAGGACCAGCTGGCCTGCCACTGGATGTGCAGCCATGTGCCGCTACAACGGTGCTCGAGCCTGCGGTTGAGACTGTCGGGGAGGGGGTTGCTACTCCACCACCATCCCCTCCTCCGGCAGCAGAGCCGGCGCCATGACCACAGGTGGGGGCGACTCCCACACGCCGAAGTTGTCGGCATACGGTTGCCGACGACGGTTCTATGGACACAGATGAGGACTCCTTGGCCAAGGCTATGCGGCATAAAGCAGCGCAGAACCTCGACAACCAAAGTAGTATGTCGTCACCCAAATCCTTTTTAGCTATTTCCAATACTTCCATTGTTTCTAAGTTAAATAATGTGGGTGTTAGTCTTGGAAAGAATGAGAAGGATATTTCTATTTCGACTAACGCTTTGAAACATTTGGAATATGACCAATTGAAAGTTACTCCACGTGTTTCTAGCAAGTCTTATACCTCTCATACTGATGAGGAGGAGCTGCATGCCACATCAGATGGTCAGCTACTCTCTCATTTAGTAGGAGCGGTTTCAGACGTGGGTCTAGATGAACCTGGGCTTAGTTCATTGATTGAGCTTACAACATCCGGACGTAAATCAAATACCGCATGTTCGAAAAAAGATAGTAAGTCCCATAAAAGGGCGATGTGTTCTAAATATCCTATTGTTTCCTCATGAATGGAATGTTTTTTAACAGCAAAGGTCTTCGCGACTTGGCTAAACATTTATTCATTGCGGAATGTAATAGGGAGTACAATTTAGATTTTTTGGCTATCTCTGAAACAAGAGACGTGATTTCTCAGTGAGTCTACTTAACCGTCTTTCGGGCGGGATAGACTTTACTTGGGTTTCCCGAGCGCCTAGAGGTAGTTCTGGGGGCATTTTACTTGGCGTAAATACTGGGACTATGGATGTTTTGGCTAGTTCAGATGGAGAGTTTCACGTTAAACTCCATATTCGCAACAAGGCCGACAACTTCACATGGACCCTCGTCGCCGTGTATGGGGCAGCCCAGGATGAGCTCAAGGCCGATTTTCTCCATGAATTGGTTAATCTGGCGAAAGATAATCCCTATCCCATTCTTATAGGTGGGGATTTCAATTTGCTTCGATTTTCAAATGAGAAAAGTCACGGTAGGTTTGATAATCATTGGCCTTTCCTTTTCAACGTTGTCATCGACAATCTTGATCTGTGAGAGGTTTCCATGATTGGAAGACAATTCACTTGGGCGAATAGTCTTCCTGAACCGACATATGAGAAATTAGATCACGTTTTAATGGATACCGACTGAGAATCTAAATTTCTTATGGTGTCTGTTCGTGCTCTACCACGTATTGAGGCTATATCAGACCACGCACCCATTCTCCTAACTACTAGTTTGCCACGACCACAACATAGACGCAAGTTCAAGTTCGAACGTGGGTGGTTGCATCGGGATGGCTTCCATGACATGGTCAAGGAGGTGTGGGAGAAACCGGTGGCCGGGCCTACAATCCACAGATGGAATAACAAAATGCGTGCATTACGTAAATTCCTTGGTGGTTGGGCTAGGTGTAGGATCGAAAGTATGTCTAGAGGGGGGGAGGTGATTAGACTACTTGACCAAATAAAAATCTATCCTTTTCCCAATTTTAGTTGTGGGCAGATTTTAGCAATTATGACAAGTCAAGCAATAAACCTAGACATGCAATTCTAAGAGTATAGGAGCGGAAAGTAAAACATTGCATATGAAGGTAAAGGGAAGGGTTTGGAGAAGGCAAATGCAATGGGGACACGAAGATTTTTGGTGTGGTTCCGATAGGTGGTGCTATCGTACGTCCACGTTGATGGAGACTTCAACCATGAAGGGTAACGGTTGCGCGAGTCCACGGAGGGCTCCAACCACGAAGGGTCCACGAAGAAGCAACCTTGTCTATCCCACCATGGCCATTGCCCACAAAGGACTTGCCTCACTCGGGTAGACCTTCACGAAGTAGGCGATGTCCTTGCCCTTACAAACTTCTTGGTTCAACTCCACATCATGTCGGAGGCTCCCAAGCGACACCTAACCAATCTAGGAGACACCACTCTCCAAAAGGTAATAGACGGTGTGTTGATGATGAACTCCTTGCTCTTGTGCTTTAAATGATAGTCTCCCCAACACTCAACTCTCTCTCACAGATTTGGCTATGGTGAAAGAAGGATTTGAGTGGAAAGCAACTTGGGGAAGGCTAGAAATCAAGGTTCAAATGGTTAGAATGGAATCTCTTGACCTCAACACATGAGTAGGTGGTTCTCTCTCAGAAAATGTATGGTGGAAGTGTAGGCACGTTCTGATGGCTCTCTTGTGTTACGAAGAGGGGGTGGAGGGGTATATATAGCCTCCACACAAAATCCAACCCTTACACACTTTTGACTCATCTCGGTGGCACCGATCTGTTCAAAAATATGAATGTTAGGAATCTTGGTAGGACCGACTGGAACAACTCGATGGGACCGATGTGCTAGGGCTTAGGGAAAACTTCATCTTGGTGGCGCCGATTGCATCAACTCGGTGGGACCGAAGTGAAGCAATAAGCAACAGAGAATTTGTCAAGCCAAATCGGTGGGACCGAATGCATAAACTCAGTGGGACCGAAGCGAATGCAACAAGTCACACAGCGCTAGCAAGGCCATCTCGGTGGGACCGAGATCTGTATCGGTGTGACCGAACTATTAGGGTTTCTGGCAGTGGCTATGTTAACTGAACTTGGTGACTCTAGGTAGAAAGAATCGGTGGGGCCGAGTTGGAATTTAGGGTTTGGACATATTTGGATGGAGAAAGTGGCTGAGGGTTTTGGAGCAATATCATTAAGCATTTGAGCAAGTAGACCATTAAGCAACACCTCATCCCCTTTTAATAGTATTGGATTTCCTATGGACTCAATGTGATCTTGGATCACTAAAATAGAAATGAAGAGTCTTGAGCTTTTGCCAATCTTTGTCCTTAGCATTTTGAGGGGTCCACATCTCTTGTCCATGCGATGCCAATCATTGAACATCCTGAAATATTTATCTTGAATCGATATTAGTTCAATGAGCTATATGTTGTTATGAATTACCAAAACCACCCAGGGATTAGTTGCACTTTCAATCTCCCCCTTTTTGGTAATTGATGACAACATATAGATCAAAACTTCGACAAATGATTAAATGAATGAAATACATCGTCACTTTGAGAAGTATGCGATAAGCAAGAGGTCCCCCTAAATTTGTGCACATTAAAAATTTGCGTTTGAATACAAATGCACACTCGATTAGGATCATGGGTCACTCCTCCATGTCACATACATCTTGGTGGAGCGCACAAAATGATAAGAATGAAATAGCATGCACGCATCACCAAGGACGTAAGTGAGTGATCATACACAAATAGTAATGAGGATAGACATTAAGCACATATTAAGCACAGTATGATCAACCACATGGGAACTAACGTAGTATCACACAAGCATCAAACAATCAGGTAGAGCGGATCAAATGAACATAGTAGCAAGAACTTGATAAAAACCAAAGAGCAAAAAGCGAGGCACACTCTCTCGAAGCCTAATGATCTATACAATTTCTCCCCCTTTGGCAACAAGTACCTAAAAGCTTGAAAAGGTATAGAGCTATACGTCTCTCTAGGCACGATCCTCCGGAGCTCCTGAAGGGGTCTTCTGGCTTGTGGCTCCGGTGTGCGTAGATGGCGTTGAGATGAGTGCATCTGCAAATGCTTTAGAAGACGTCTACTGCACTGGTGGAGTAGACACTGGTGGTGGCACTGGAGCAGTGGCGGCAGGTGCAGAAAGAGTAGTCCTCGTGTCTGCAACTGGCACGGCTGAAGATCTGGTTGCTTTTGGCACAGTCTAAAACCTCTCAGTAGAAGGTCTCTCATCTCCACTATCCTTGGCCGCAGCTCTGGCAAGATCAACATCTGCCTGCAGCTGCTCCACAGCAGTCTGAACCTCTGTGATCTTTACATCAAGATCATGAATCTTTGTCTCGACAATCCGCTCTAGACTCTCCTGGTTCTTGGAGATGTTTGCCAGAATCCTCTCAATCCTCAGGGTGGCCTCTAGCAGATATGTCATCTGGTCGTTCTTTGACTTGAGGTTTGCAATGGGTGCATTGGGAGCTACGGCTTCCTAAGCTACTTTTGCTGTTGCTGCTGCCTGGGTCTCCTCTTGAGCCTCAACAGATGTGGGGTGTGAGGCATCCATCACCACCACATTATCCTTGAACTCTGGCTGAAGAGGGAGGTGCTCATGATCAAGTAGATATGTGTCTATACCAACTTTGGAGTTGATAAGCATCTGAATGTGTGGGGCATATCCACAAGACCTTTTCTGGTCAGCAGTTGTCCTCTTGACCGTCTCTACAATCAAACTCATAACTTTGAACTTCTATGGGATGTCAAACAAATGGAGCAAGTTGATGGAGTGGACACGTATCATTTTGTCATCTCCGGACTTGGGAAAAAGAGTATGCCTCAAGATCGTGTTGGTTGTGGCCAACCCAGCTAGCAAGTGCTTGACTGACCCAAGCTTGTGTGTACCAAGATCTTTCTTGGGGATTTCCTTGTACATATTTGCCATTGAGTTGTGGTCCATCCCGGGCTTCCCATAAACATCAATGTCATTCTCTGCTTCCTCAGGAGCATCAATGAGAGCATCCCACTCAGAGATCGATGACTGGTATCGATGTCCCTCAGTCATCCACACAATCTTACCATTTGGATAGAAGTGTGCTTTGGAATAGAACTGCATAATCATCTTGTCATTCCATTTTGTGAGCTTCTGACCAACAAAATCATCAACTCTGGCACTCTTGAAATTGTCATGAACGTGGGGGAAGTAGTCCTCATTTGCATCGATGTACTTCCAGTCCACCCACTTCATGTATCTGACAATGGGTTTCTTATCAAGCAAAACTGTCTCATAGAAATCTTGTTGTTCATGGGTATGGAAACGATAGTCACAAGCTGTCCTCCTCCTGACTGAATATGGATCCACTTTCCTCCACTCTCTAAGCCCCTTATCCTTCCTGAGCATCATGTTTTCTGCAATAGGGTGTGCATTGTCATGGTCTGGGATCTTGGGCTTGAGTTTCCTGAGCACTAGTGGCTCATCATCTTTCTCAATCTCAGGCACTCGGGCCTTGTTCTTCTCAGCGGCTGGAATGTTTCTTGTTGACCTCTTGGGTGCAGAAACCTTGGGCTTGGACTTGGGCTTGGAGGGAGCACCAGCTGATTTCATGGCATCTGCCATCAATTTCTGTGCCTCAGCTGGAGGTGCTTCAGCATGCTCTTCCTCCTCCTCTTCCTGATCATCTTCCCTCATGGAAGGTCGACCAACAACTGTAGCAGTTGTCTTTCTAGCCCTCTTTTTCTTCTTGCTGGCATCACCTTCTTCATCATCTGATTGTTCAAGTGTGAATGTCATTGTTTCTTATGGAGCTGAGGTTTTCCGAGGTTTTGATGTTGGAACTCTCCTCCCAGCAGTTTTCTTAGCAACAGGCTTAGTGGTGGATGCAGAGCCATACTCCTTTCTGAGTACTGCCTTCTTTTGCTTGGAAGTGGCCTCATCTGCCACAAAATCTTCATCCTTGCTGTCAGAGGTGCTCTTCTTCTTTGTTCTAGTGGCAGCCTTTGGCAAATTGCTCGGAGTGCTCCTGCTGCCTTCATCATAACTCTCATTGGGACTAGAGCCTTCACATAGCTCAACATTCTGCTCTGACTCATTTTGACTATCACTGGCACTCGACATCTTGCAAATCTGACCCTGTGAATAGATTGGTATGGGCAGAGTAAATGAGTTATCACAAAAAGCAGACAATTTTGCAAAAAAATTAAGTTCAAACTTTAGTTTAGGTTTCCACAAAAAGCATTTTGGAGCTACCGATGTGATCATTTCGGTGACACCAAAGCACTCACAGAGCCTAAACACACAATTTCGGTTGGACCGAGTTGTGGTTCGGTGGCTCCGAGGTGCTAGGGTTTCACTAAAACTTTACTTTCGGTCTCACCGATTAGTACATTTTGGTGGAACCGAGTTGTACTTGTGCAATGGCCAAAGCCAAATCGGTGGGACCGAAAATTTCATTTCGGTTGGTCCAAGATGAGTTCAGCGGAAACCTAACTCTAAATTTTTTGCTTGAGTCTATTCTAATGAATCAATCTAGTGGATAGAAGTATTGCAGTCATGGCAAGATACATGGCATGATCCTTGTGCATTGAATCAGATAAATAGAAGCACGAGGAGATCGAATCTCACCCTAACTTGGTCGGAGATCCTCTACGGCGGCAACGGCGAATTGGATTCCGTTGACGGCGGCGGATTCCTGCGGCGAAGACGCATAGGAGATGACGGCGATGATCCGGCGACCAAGGGGGCGGCAGGAATGGGGCGCGAGCTCGAAGCATTTGAAGTAATTTTCAACTGCACGGTCCGCAAGATCTATATATACCCATGTGCTGTCAGTGGCACAGAGTGGAACGAATCGGTGGCACCGAGATGTGCAACTGTGTGCAGCTACAGCAACTCGGTGAGACCGAGTCGGTCTAATCGGTAGCACCGAGATGAAAACCTAGATCAATCTAAAGCTTTCGGTGTGACCGAGTTTGAGTGAATTGGTCTGACCGAAAAACAATAGAAGGTTTTGGAAGGCAGCCCACGGATCGGTGGCTCCGAGTGCTCCTCACCCGGAGGGTCCGAAAAAGACTTGTTCATTTTTTGTGATATAGCATGAATAGAATTTGAGACAAGAAGAGCATAGATAGCTAGAGAAAGTTCTTAAGCATTCTTGTACATCCATTTGTCGAACAAAAACCAAAACAACAAATGGATGTCCTCGAATGGAGAAATATGCAAACCAACATGCTCACACAATAAGATATCAAATGAAATATGTGTCAAACATGCACAAACAATTCTAGCATCTATCAAACAATTGGCGATGACTAGGTCATCTATATATGAGTATATTGACTTAGAATTCAAATGAGAACATTTGATCATAGGTCATACTCATCGTTTAAGCACAAGTGGGGTTACCACTTTTACATAAAACATTGATGTGTTCACACCATTAGAGTTGCTTGAGCTCAATTTTTAGAGCAAAGCTCCCCCTAGATGTGATATCCCCCCTAAGAGGGATGAACTAACGTTGGGTTTTGTCGATGATGACTTCATGTAGATAGTGAAGATGTGGATGCTCAATGTTGATGTAGATCATTTGGAGCAATCCTTGGAGTTTTGCACTTTCAATACCTACATGGGTTAGTCCCACAAGGAACATACAAGGATATCCATAGACATAGAGTGAATTGCACATATGATGATGTCCATGAAAGCATTTGGTTACCTTGTCCCTTGTCTTACCAACAAGAGGGTTTGTGACTCAATGAACTAGTGCAAGATATGGAAGTAATTTGCACAAGTCCTTGTGAGGGAGTCATGGACTAAGGGGTCCCCGGGGCAACGGCCCATTGTGCATGGGCCGGACTGGTGGAGCCTTGTGGTGACCGGAGACCTGTGAAGCCGTGGTGTGCCCTCCAAGTCAAGGGTGGACGAGATCTCTTTCCCTCTTGTTATAATCTATCTTCGGTAACCCTAACCCTATCGGTGTCTATATAAACCGAGGGTTGTAGTCATTAGGGTTAGAGCTATCTTCATCCCCCCGTAGCCTAGGGTCTAGCTCATACTGATCTCGAGGTAGATCTACTCTGTAAACCATGTTATACAATCAATACAATCAAGCAGGACGTAGGGTATTACCCACTGAAAAAAATAGCGCGCTATAGCGTCGCTAATAGCATGCTATAGCGTATTGAGAATTGCCTTGCTAAATATTTTAGTGTACAATGTCTCGCTAATAGCATGCTATAGCGCGATATAGCACGCTAATAGCGCATTTTGAGGTCGGCGCTATTTTGCTGTAGCACGCTATTTTTTTCATTGCACTATTACCTCTTCGAGAGGCTTCGAACCTGGGTAAACACTATGTTCGTCGTCCCTTGTTACCCATCGATCATAGATCCACAGCTCGTGACCCCCTACCCCGAGGTCTGCCGGTTTTGACACCAACATTGGTGCTTTCATTGAGAGTTCCGCTGTTGGATCACCGGAAGGATCGATGGCTCGCTTAGTCCTTGGAGAAGACATCTGTTCCATGGATCTCTTCATCCCTGGACAACTCTTCGCTTTTGGCAGCATCGTACTGCACACTGACTCGACCGGCCATCTTGACCAGGTCGACAACTTCGTTCCCGAACACCAGATTCGATTCGGCAATCTGGAGTACGTTACTGATGCGCGGGGGGATTTGGTTTTCACCGGATTCACCACCCCCGCAGGCCTTGCCGCGCCTGCTCCGGTGTACACCTCCGATCCGATCTGTGAATCGGCCCCAGTCCACCAAACGGCTTCGAGCTAGGAAGGACTCCCTGAGAGAGGGGACCTTACCCCACCGTCAACCGAACTCACATCGGCGGAGGATTTATCTCCGGCCCTCAAGGTAGAACCAGAGGTCGGAAGCCAAGATTCGATCTGGGCCGAACTCCTCCTCCACAACACCTTGCTGGCCTCGAACCCGCACCTTGAGTCGGCGAATAGCGGCCAGGGGTCACCCCTGGTCGAAAACACCCCGACCTCAAACATTGGCGTGGAAGGTGCACAGGAGGGTCAAATCACACCCTTAGTTTTCGAGGACAATCCGGTGCCCCTCGAGGTTTCGGTCCCGAATCCTGAAGATAGGTCTGTCCGGGACCAAGGATCGGTTGAGTCACTTACCGACCTCTGCTTGGTCACCACAAAGTCTGGCCAAGAGCCCTCAAGTCCGACAACCCTCGATATTTTGAACGAGGCGCTAGACCGAATCCAGAAAATGACTATCCAGGAGAACCTGCCCTTCGCCTTCAATCACCGACCCTTCGAGGCGTTCGACAGGGAATTTTGCGCCCCACCCACCACCCATTTGGTAGCAACTATTGAAGATTTAACCGATATGTTAGACTATAATTCGGAGAATGCCGAATACATGGACGAGGAGGACATAACCGCGGCTAATGCTGAGGTCGGTCCCCCCATCATGGGCCGCTGGTCGGCCACATCCACCTACGACATTTACATGGTGAACACCCCAAAGGACGGCAATGGCACTCCTGAGCAGGACCGAGGCAAGCCCAGAGATGAGCCTCCCAAATGCCAAAAACAGCGCCGTCGATCAAAACCACGTCGAAGCCACGCAAGCAATGTAGACTCGGCGGAGAACGGCACCGTAAATAATACGGATGACCTCGCCGGAGACGCAGCCAACGAGCACCATCAGGATGACCCCGCGGGGCAGGAGGACCCGCTCAATCCAAAAAGCCACGAAGACTCCGAGGATAGAAACTACTTCCCACTCTCTGAAAGGGAGGCTAGTCTCGGGGAGGACGATTTTATCGTCCCCGAAGACCCTCTGGAGCAAGAACGATTCAAGCGGAGGCTTTTAGCCACCGCCCGCAGCCTAAAGAAGCAAAAACGCAAAATCAAGGCTGAACAGGACACCCTCAATGACCGATGGACTAAAGTCCTAGCTGCCGAAGAGGGGTACGGCCGCGATCAGCCAAACAGGAGTTATCCTAAACGAAGGCTATTGCCCCAGTTCAACGACGAGGCTATAGAGCCAACACGCCCGACATATACAAACGCCGAATAGCCAGACCGCCCCTAGAGGGCGGGACAGGGAAGCTGATGAGGCCGAGCATCCAGCCGCCCCACCTCGCCGTCACGGCAAGGATCAGGTGCGGCCCACTTATGAGTACGACCTCCGCCATGACCTAGATGCTCGCGGAGGCCATACCAGGTCCATCTACGGACCCAGAGAGGATCTGCCCGCATACCGGGAAGGATACTACGATCGATTAAACCGAAACGATAGAGTCCGGGAGCAGCAGCAGAGTAGGAGGGCCAAAGACCTCCGTCGCGACGTAGCCCAAGTTCGGGGCGCCGCACACCCCCTGTACTTCACAGAGAGGGCAATGCAACACCAATTCCTAGAAAGCTTCAAGCCTGTGAACATCAAATCATACGACGGAACCACAGATCCAGCCGTATGGATAGAGGATTTCCTCCTCTACATCCACATGGCGCGAGGAGACGACCTCCATGCCATTAAATATTTACCGCTCAAGCTTAAAGGCCCAGCTCGACACTGGCTAAACAGCCTTCCTGAAGACTCTATAGGTTGCTGAGAAGAGCTTGAGGACGCTTTTCGAGCAAACTTCCAGGGCACCTATGTCCGGCCTCCGGATGCTGACGACTTAAATAGCATCACGCAACAACCCAGAGAATCTGCCCGACAATTTTGGAACCGATTCCTAACTAAGAAAAACCAGATTGTTGACTGTCCGGATGCCAAAGCCTTGGCCGCCTTTAAGCATAGTGTCAAGGATGAATGGCTTGTACGGCAGCTCGACCAGGGCAAACCAAGAACTATGGCAGCCCTTACTTCCCTCATGACCCGCTTTTGCGCGGGCGAAGATAGTTGGCTTGCTCGCAAGAACACCAACCCAGACACACCCGGTACCTCCGAGGTTCGGGACAGAAATGTAAAGCCCCGACACAGCAAGAATAAACGTCGCCACAATGACGACGAGGGTGAGGATACGGCAGTAAATGCCGGATTCCGAAACCAGAAGTCTGGAACCCGAAAGAAAGCCCCTAAAGGCAATAGTGATGGCCCGTCTAGGCTGGACACAATTCTGGACAGGCCTTGCCAGATCCACGGCACATCAGAGAAGCCCACCAACCACTCCAACCGAAATTGTTGGGTGATCAAACAGGCCGGCAAACTCACAGCCCAAGACTCGGGCAAAAGCCCAAGAAGCAAGGACGATGACGAGCCCCGTGCCACTTCTTGAGCTTGTGTTGGTTTTTCCCTTGAAGAGGAAAGGGTGATGCAGCAAAGTAGAGATAAGTATTTCCCTCAGTTTGAGAACCAAGGTATCAATCCAGTAGGAGACAATGCACAAATCACCTAATACCTGCACAAATAATCAAACAACTTGCACCCAACGCGATAAAGGGGTTGTCAATCCCTTCACGGTTACTTGCAAAAGTGAGATCTGATAGAGATAGATTAACGGTAAAGTAAATATTTTTGGTATTTTGGTTTATAGATCGGAAAGTAAAAGATTGCAAAATAGTAGATCGGAAACTAATATGATGGAAAATAGATACTTATATGATGGAAAATAGACCCGGGGGCCATAGGTTTCACTAGAGGCTTCTCTCAAGATAGCAAATAATACGGTGGGTGAACAAATTACTGCCGAGCAATTGATAGAAAAGCGCAAAGTTATGACGATATCTAAGGCAATGATCATGAATATAGGCATCATGTCCGTGTCAAGTAGACCGAAATGATTCTGCATCTACTACTATTACTCCACACATCGACCGCTATCCAGCATGCATCTAGACTATTAAGTTCATAAAGAACGGAGTAACGTATTAAGTAAGATGACATGATGTAGAGGAATTAACTCAAGCAATATGATGAAAACCCCATCTTTTTATCCTCGATGTCAACAATACAATACGTGCCTTGCTGCCCCTACTGTCACTGGGAAAGGACACCTCAAGATTAAACCCAAAGCTAAGCACTTCTCCCATTGCAAGAAAAACCAATCTAGTTGGACAAACCAAACTGATAGTTCGAAGAGAATTACAAAGATATCAAATCATGCATAAAAGAATTCAGAGAAGATTCAAATAATATTCATAGATAAGCTGATCATAAATCCACAATTCATCGGATCTCGGCAAACACACCGCAAAAAAGTATTACATCAAATAGATCTCCAAGAACATCGAGGAGAACATGGTATTGAGAATCAAAGATAGAGAAGAAGCCATCTAGCTACTAGCTATGGACCCGTAGGTCTGTGGTAAACTACTCACGCTTCATCGGAAGGGCAATAGGGTTGATGTAGAAGCGCTCCGTGATCGAATCCCCCTCTGGCAGGGTGCCGGAAAAGGTCCCTAGATGGGATCTCACAGGTACAGAAGTTTGCGGCGGTGGAAAAGTGTTTTTGTGGATGCCTCTGGTGGTTTGGGGATATTTGGGAATATAAAGGCGAAAGAATTAGGTCAGGAGGATCACGGGGGGCCCACAAGGGTGGGGGGCGCACCCTCCATCCTTGTGGTCGCCTCGTGGCTCCTCCGACTTCATCTCCAAGTCTCCTGGTTGTCTTCTGGTCCAAGAAAAATCATCGCGAAGGTTTTATTCCGTTTGGACTCCGTTTGGTATTCCTTCTCCACGAAGCTAAAAAACAAGGAAAAAACAGAAACTGGCACTGGGCTCTAGGTTAATAGGTTAGTCCCAAAAATAATATAAAATAGCATATTAATGCATATAAAACATCCAAAACAGATAATATAATAGCATGGAACAATCAAAAATTATAGATACGTTGGAGACATATCACCCCGCAGGCTGAATAGTGGAGGCCAGTAACCCTTTCCTTCCGAGGTCAAGACGGTAAACATGATTTACGCAACCCACATACCGAAGAAGGAGAGGAAGCGAGCGCTACAGGACGTATACTCCATCGAGCCAGTAGCGCCGAAGTTCAATCCATGGTCAGCCTGCCCGATCACATTCGATCGCAGGGATCATCCCACCAGTATACACCATGGACGGTCTGCAGCCCTAGTGCTGGACCCCATCATCAATGGATTCCACCTCACTAGAGTCCTAATGGACGGATGAAGCAGCTTCAATCTGATATACGAGGATACAGTGAAGAAAATGGGGATCGATCCATCAAGGATTAAACCCAGTAACACCACTTTCAAGGGGGTCATTCTGGGAGTGGAGGCCCGCTGCACGGGCACCGTGACACTCGAAGTGGTGTTCGGATCTCCGGATAATTTCCGAAGCGAGGACTTGATCTTCGATATTGCACCTTTTCACAGTGGCTATCACGCCCTCCTCGGCTGAACAGCGTTCGCTAAATTCAATGACGTCCCGCACTACGCGTACCTCAAGTTGAAAATGCCTGGTCCTTCGGGCGTCATAACTATCAACGGCAACACAGGACGCTCACTTCGAACCGAAGAGCACACTGCGGCCCTAGCGGCCGAAGACCACACTGGCCCATATAGGCCCGGATGCCAACCCGCTGTAAGGGCCGACGACAATAGTAAATGGGTTCGAACCCATTCCCCATCAGGAGAACCCGCATGCGTTTGCCGCAAATAGGGATACGCGCCCCACGGCACGCCCACATCCTTCACGCTCCACGTGCCTCATCAGCACTACTTCGCACTCAAAATACCATGGGCAGCCGTGAGGCATACATTAATCCGAAGTACATGTTCGGTTAAACCGAACTTCAGAATTACCTCATTTTGGACGACCCGGGGACCAATTCCGGATACCCCCAAGTTTAAAACTTCATCAGCAGGGTCCTCGCCCATCAAGGTCTCATCGAAGGTCCCAACCCCCACCTATCAGAAGCAAAGGCGCAGACGTGCAGCAGGGCACAGTGAAGGCTTCAACTCACGCATCAAGGCCCTGCATCAACCTTTAATCTGTAAATTTTCTTTTTGTCTCTCTTGCAAGTACTACCCACGCAGTTCGAATTGTACAGTTAGACGTCCTGAGCTTACGAGAAATAATAATAATACCCTTTATGGTGTTCGGATATCCGCATCTTGCAATTTTTTCTGTCCCTTTCCGATTCTCTCTTCGCTCTTCGAACAGCCCGGCATGAAAATATATTAATCAGTTACGAGTTCGATTTATACATCAACTCAATATCTTTAAGTCCGGCACCGCTTCCCGCTAGGTGTTCGGCGTCTCGAATATTGCACTATATGCACCTGTTCTGAACTATGTCTTGGGTCAATAGTTGGGTTGCCCGGCTCCTGTGTTTGCCCCTTATGTTCCGCTCATTCGGCTAAGAGGGCAAAGGGAGAACCCCTGCGATTGTACTACTGGTTCGCCCGGTCAAGTACCTCAGGAGAAAAAAGCCAAAAACTGATCATCATAGTAAGCGCGAATGGGTCTGCGATCCGATGACGAGGTTGGACTCTAAAAATCGTTGGCGATTTTGCCGTGTCACACGAAGGGTTTGTCTTAAAACAAACCATGTGATCGGAAAGGGCAGGCTTCGACCCCCAAGTACATCACAAATACACCGGGGGCTAGTCCCTAGTCCCCACCGTCAAGCTCCTAAGGCTAAGTGA
This sequence comes from Thinopyrum elongatum, assembly GCA_011799875.1. Lineage (NCBI taxonomy): Eukaryota > Viridiplantae > Streptophyta > Magnoliopsida > Poales > Poaceae > Thinopyrum > Thinopyrum elongatum. Next base: position 93,357,042 of record CM022302.1, on the reverse strand, counting down.
AAGCAGTAAAACCGAATAGTTTGATTGCCTGGTTTCGTTCCCGCACTACCGCCTCCGGGCACCAAGACGTTGGCTAAGGGTAACAGTGCAGAAACAAAACACCCTTCGTGATATTCACTTGGGGGCTGAAGCCGACGACTGGTAGCTTTCAGAACTAAACATACGGCCACACAGGAGTCAAAATTTAATCACTACAATATCAAATAAGTTCACCGGGCGCATAATAAAGCATAAATCCCACTTGGTGCAAACTTGCTACATCCACTCAAGCATTACATTTTTTGAACACTGGCCCTCTATCGCCCACGCTCCGGTCATCACCTGCGCGAAGTACTGCTCGGGGCGGCGATGTTCCTTCCCCTGGGGCGGAGGACCAGTGGCCATCTTCATTGGATTAATCCTTGGCCAATGAACCATGGTCTTTGCAAACGCGAGCCTCGCCCCCTCAAGGCACGCCGACCGCTTCACGGCGTCAATCCGGAGCGGCGCCTCCCGCAGCCTTTGCACAAGGTCGAAGTAGGTGTCTGGAATGGGCTCGGCCGCCCACAGGATGACACAGAGGTCCTTCAAGGCCAACTCAAACATCCGATGCATCTCCATCAGCTGCTTCATTTGATCGCTGAGGAGGGGAGGACGCTCGGAGTCCGAAAACTATGACCAAAAGAGCCGCTGCGTGGAATCCTCCTCGCGAGTGGCATAGTGCCTCGCCGCGGCTGCCGCATTCTTCGGGAGTTCAGCAAAGACGCCTGCGGAGCGCCGAACCCTCATCAGCAGGGCGAATCTGTTGCCTCCGAACACACTCTGCAGTAAATATTTCTTACCATGGGCAATTTGCGTGGCTTGCGGAAGCTCCTCCCGGACACCTCGGGCGTCACTCCTCACCTCCTGGAGCCCTTTCTCCGCCTTGGACAGACGGGAGGATTGCTCCTCCCGCCCCTTCTCAAGGGCCTCAAGCTTCTCAGCGGCATCTTGGAGCTCCCCTTGGACCTCGGTTACCCGAGATTCATGCTGCTTAGCAGCACGCTTGGCCTGCTCAAGCTTGGACACTGCCCTCTCAGCGGCTGTTCTTCTCGGCCGCCTCGGCCTTAGCTTTCTTAAGGGCCTCCTTTAAGCCCTCGACCTCGGCGGCAGTAGCTGCAAGATCATCAAAATAAAGGATCAGTCAATGGTCCGGCCAGTCCCTATCTGGCAAATACACATTTTTTTACATAGCTTACCTTGCGCCTCGTCAAGCCGTTTGTTGACAAGGTCCAGCTCTTGATCGGAAAACTTGAGCTTCCGATCCATCTCCTCTAACGCCGCGGCATTAGCAGCCGCGGCCACGGAAGATGCCTGCGTTAGCATCAGAAATGTCGACATTGTTAACCGACCTACCGAATTTGATCCTCAGTAGGTCTCTTCGCAGATCCTGGCAGAGTCTCGGGGGCTGCTATGTATGCGGCCTACTTAAACTAAGAACTATAACTGCATTATGAGGAAAAGATCATTACTTGACTTACCTCAAAGCCTGTTAGAAGGCCTTGGACAGCATCGTTCAGTCCGGATTGGACGGACCGAACACTCTGCATAACCACACCCATAAGGGTGCGGTGCCCTTCAATGATGACGGAGTTGCTCACCAACTCTTCCAGCATGTCCAGCCAGCCCACCACCGCCCGTGCGGAGGTGTTTGGCGTCGGCGTTGGCTCCTCGGCCCCCTCCTCGCTGGGAGGAACCTGTGCCGTTGAGGGCCTCGGAGGCTCGGGAGCGGTCGACGGAGGGGGTCCGGATGGTCCGGACTCTTTTCCCTCGTCGGCCAGGAGGGACGCTCCCTCCTGGTCTTTGGTGACCGAGGTGTTGACCTCGGCCATTACGGCATCTACCTCCCCCTCCGTGTTCGGAGGAGGAGGAGTTCTTTGGGACTGCACCTCCTCAGCCTCTTCGGGGACCAAAGGAGGCACAGAGTGCGCCATAGACCCACTGTCCACCAGATCGGTGGGCGGAGACGTCCCTTCCGAGGTTTGCTCGGTGGGGCGCTCATGTGGGGGACTGCAATTCGGAGGGGTTAACCTTCAACTAAAACAAACTACTGAAAGCATAATAGCTGAAAATACAGACACCTTACCTGCTGACAGGGGGCTTGACCCTGGATCCCTTCTTCGGGAGCTCCTCGGACGCCTCGGATTTCTCGTCATCCAAGCTTTCAGGTATAACCAGCTTAGGCTGGTGTCGTCTCTTTGGGGTCGGGGAAGGTTGGGCCTCCTCGACGTCCTCGGACGCCGGTCTCTTTTTGGAGTGCGACGAGGCACTCTCCTCTTCGTCCTCCTCCTCGCCCCCATCCTGTACGGATGAGGCTGCAGCATCTCCGGACCGGTTGCCCGGACGGATCCTGTGGCGGAGGCCCTCCCTGGCCTCCGGTGCCTCTTGCTTCTTGCCCTTCTTAGCGGGCGCCTTGTAGGGCACCACGACCAGCAACTTCTCGAGTTGCTCTGATCGGGGCCCCTCCGGCAGCGGCGCCGGGCCACTGATCTTCTTGGCCTTGGCGAGCCAGCCCTACAAAATCCACATAACCAGGTTAGACCGAATCTCACGTAATGTGAATATCCGAATACTCTTCGAAGAGACATGCCACTCACCCCCCTTGGGGGATTCGCAGCATCAAGACCGATGTCCTTCCCCTCGGTCGGCCACTCCTTCTGGGGCTGGAATAGTTGGCCCCATATCTTGTCAGGAGTCATGCCGAAGAGGTGCTGCACAGTGGCCGAATCCTCGGGCTCATGCTCCCACATGGGTTTGGCCCTCTCTTGGCATGGGAGGAGCCCGCGGTGGAGCATGATTTGGAACACATCGACCAGCATCGCGCCGGTCTCTATTACATTGTCGACGCGCTTCTGCAGCGCTTTGGCGTCGGCAACACATCCCCAGTCCGGACTCTTGGTGGTCCAGGAGGCCAATCTGGTGGGGGTCCAGACTGGTAGGTGGGGCCGCTCCCCATGCGGCCTCCCTCGGCTCGGTGATATAGAACCACTCCTTCTGCCACATCCGGACGGTGTCGACGAAGTGGCCGTCCGGCCACTGGACCCGTGTCAGCTTGCTGATCATGGCCCCTCCGTAGTCCGCATGCTCGCCGCCGACCACCTTGGGCTTCACGTTGAACACCTCAGCCATAAGCCGAAGTGCGCTGGACCCAGAGGAGCGCATCACAGACGACGATGAAGGTCGAAATGTGGAGGAGGGAGTTGGGGGCTAGATCGTGGAAATCCAACCCATAGTAAAACATTAGCCCCCGCACAAAGGGGTGCAGGGGAAATCCAAGCCCCCTAAGGAAATGGGGGAGAAAAACTACCCTTTCGCCTGACTCGGGCGTCGGGATGATCTGGCCCTCTTCGAGGGCTCGATGGGCAACGTTGGCTGGGAAGTAACTAGCCTCCTTCAGCTTCAGTATATCCTCGTTGGTGACGGAGGAGGCCTCCCACTTCCCATTGGCGCCGGATCCGGCCATGGTCGAAGGAGGTAAAGTGGGATTGGCTATGGAAGGAGGGAGAAAGGGCGTTGGAGCTCTGAAGGATTGCGAGTGCGGAAGGTAGGAGAAGGCGTGGGATGCAGACTGTAGCGGCCCCCCCTTTTTATAGACTCTGGGCAGGCCAGAGATCCCCTTTTTCACGCCGTTGGCCTCTCCACTTCCCGATATCTCTGCAACATTATGAGCGGGGAGGGGAATCGAAATCATTAACCATATCCCCCAAAAAGCAGGATATGATCTCCACCTTGAAGGGACGTGTCAAGCGTGGCGTCAGCCTCGAGCCGTGCTTCGAGAAATAGTAACTGCTTGGCGTTATGGCCGGAAGCGACTCTTCATTGAAGAAGAAAAAGTTGTCAGATAAAGGCACTATTTACGCTTGAGCGATATTTTTATTACTACCTTCGGTGTTAAGTAAAACAGCCGTGTCAGACTCCGGACATCACTTCTTACCGAACAGGGGGAAGACTTGCTGAGGAACTCACCCCGCAAACCGAATACTGGTCGGAATGGATACCGGATACAAGTCTCGGCGTTGGAGGCAAGTTCGGTGGCTGCTGAGGGAGTCATGGACTAAGGGGTACTCGGGGCGATGACCCATTGTGCATGGGCTGGACTGGTGGAGCCGTGTGGTGACCGGAGACCTGTGAAGCCGTGGTGTGCCCTCCAAGTCAAGGGTGGATGAGATCTCTTTCCCTCTTGTTGTAATCTATCTTTGATAACCCTAACCCTATCGGTGTCTATATAAACCGAGGGTTGTAGTCAGCCTAGGGTTTAGCTCATACTGATCTCGAGGTAGATCTACTCTGTAAACCACGTTATACAATCAATACAATCAAGCAGGACGTAGGGTATTACCTCTTCGAGAGGGCCCGAACCTGGGTAAACACTGTGTTTGTCGTCCCTTGTTACCCATCGATCCTAGATCCACAGCTCGGGACCCCCTACCCCGAGGTCTGCCGATTTTGACACCGACACCTTGCCAAAAAGAATATGAGTGAAATATGTTGGCGGAGTCACCCTCAAGAACACTCTAGTTCTTATTTGGGACCCACATCAACTTTATGGGAATCCTTGGAGTTGTAGTTGAACTTGATGAAGTAGATCTTGACATAGTCTTGGGAACCCACTTGACCATGGCCTTTGGAGCTTCTTCAAATGAGTCAATCTCTTTTTGAAGCTTGTCCTTGCCTTTAAGCATGTGGTCTTGTGGTGGAAGATCATCTTGAGCTTGTGTTCCCTCAAAATAAGTGGGGTCATCCTTCTCTTGTTGAGGAACAAACTTCGTCTTGGGGTATTGATCTTCTTTCCATTCAACTCCATTGGCATTGAACTTTCGTCCAAAACCAACACCTTGATTCTTCCAGTGCCTTCCTTGCTTGCATACAATTTCCTCAAATTGCTTACTCCCGGCAAGGCTCTTGTAAACACCTTTCTCTATAATTCCCTTCAATAAGCTATTTTCTTACTCAAGTGTAACTTGGCTAAGAGAATCATTAGTGGAATCAAGAGAACTACTAGAACCAACAATATTAGATTTAGCATGATTATTGTTACTACTAGAAGAAGAATATTTCTTCCTCTTGTGGCTATATTTTACTTGTGGCATATAAGTAGACAAGAGGACACATTTGGCAATGTAAGAAGAACTCTTCTTTCGAAGATCATCAGTTATAGCTTTTAGAAACTCATGCTCTTGCTCTAAATTTAGCTTCTCGAAGCGTAGCTTCTCATGAGTTCTTAGGAGCTCTCTATGATCCTCTTGAGTTGTTTCATGAGCTAACTTAAGAGTGTTTAGTTCTTTAGTTAGACGCTCAATCTCCTTCTTATCATTGTCATTCGGTTCATCTTTATTAGCATGATTACTAGCAAGTTCATCATTGTTTTCACTAGTTTTGTCAACAAGTAATCATCATCACCTAGCAAATCATCTTCATCATTATTGAAATCAAAGTACTCGGGGTGTGATACCTTGGGGCCTTTAGCCATGAAGCATCTTCCAATTTCTTCATTTGGTCAATCAAATATGTCGTGGGAGTTCGATGACACTAGTGCAAGACCGGCAACACCTTCATCTTGGGTATAATCGGAGTCAGAGTGATAGCTTCTCTTAGAGTAGTTGTCGAAGTCAGAACCGGAAACCCATTCACCAACATGAGCTTGATGTCTTCGTCTTGTGTAGCTCTTTGATGACTTGTCCTTCCTATCCGAATCCTTGCTTCTTCGAGAGGGTCTTCGTTCATAACGATCATCTCTACTCCTTCTCTCTCTTGGAGGTGATTCATCCCTTCTACTTCTCCTTTTTGGTGAGTCTTTTCTTTTCTTGTAGGGAGCTGTACACTCATTGGAATAGTGTCTGAGTCTTCCACAATTGTAGCAATTACGATCACGACTAGAAGATCTTTTGTCATTGTAGGACCTTGACTTGGAGCTTCTTTCTTTGCCTCTACTCTTGTAGAATTTGTTGAAGTTCTTCACCATTAAGCTCAATTCTTCATTGGAGACTAGCTTGTCACTTGATGTTGTAGGAGCATCACTTGAAGCTTTGTATGCACCACTTGACTTGTTGTGGAACTCATCCTTATCCTGGAGTGACATCTCATGAGCTACAATTCTACCAATGACTTCCGTTGGCTTGAGATCTTTGTAGTTGGGCATCATTTGGATCAATGTGCACATGGTATCATATTTTCCATCCAAGGCTCTAAGAATCTTCTTGATGATGAATTTGTCGATCATCTCTTCACTTCCTAAGCCGGCAATCTCATTTGTGATGAGAGCAAGCCTACAGTACATTTCGGCGACTCCTTCACCATCCTTCATCTTGAACTTGTCAAGTTGACTTTGGAACACATCCAACTTGGATTCCTTGACGGACTCGGTACCTTCATGCATATGAACCAAAGTATCCTAAATTTCCTTTGCATTCTCAAGGCGGCTGATTTTGTTGAATTCTTCGGGGCATAATCCATTGAAGAGAATATCACAAGCTTGAGCATTGTACTGCAACATCTTCAATGCATCCGCGGTCGCTTCATGATCTGGTTCTCTACCATCTTCAATGTATTCACCTTGCAAGCCAATATGAACAACAGCCCAAACAACGGGGTTATGACCAAGAATATGCATTTTCATCTTATGCTTCCAACTAGCAAAATTTGTACAATCAAAGTAAGGACCTCTATGGTGGTAATTTCCCTCGCTAGACGCCATACTCTCCTAGGTTGTGAAACCAAGGTTATGATCACCAAAGCTATGGAAATAAAGGCAAATGGAGACCAAAGCTTTGATACCACTTGTAGGATCGAAAGTATGTCTAGAGGGGGGGGGGTGATTAGACTACTTGACCAAATAAAAATCTATCATTTTCCCAATTTTAGTTGTGGGCAGATTTTAACAATTATGACAAGTTAAGCAATCAACCTACACATGCAATTCTAAGAGTATAGCAGCAGAAAGTAAAACAATGCATATGAAGGTAAAGGGAAGGGTTTGGAGAGGGCAAACGCAATGGGGACACGAAGATTTTTGGCGTGGCCGATAGGTGGTGCTATAGTATGTCCACGTTGATGGAGACTTCAACCCACGAAGGGTAACGGCTACGCGAGTCGGAGGGCTCCACCCACGAAGGGTCCACGAAGAAGCAACCTTGTCTATCCCACCATGGCCATCGCCCACGAAGGACTTGCCTCACTCGGGTAGATCTTCATGAAGTAGGCGATCTCCTTGCCCTTACAAACTTCTTGGTTCAACTCCACATCATGTCGGAGGCTCCCAAGCGACACCTAACCAATCTAGGAGACACCACTCTCCAAAAGGTAATAGACAGTGTATTGATGATGAACTCCTTGCTCTTGTGCTTCAAATAATAGTCTCCCTAACACTCAACTCTCTCTTACAGATTTGGCTATGGTGGAAGAAGGATTTGAGTGGAAAGCAACTTGGGGAAGGCTAGAAATCAATGTTCAAATGGTTAGAATGGAATCTCTTGATCTCAACACATGAGTAGGTGGTTTTCTCTCAGAAAATGTATGGTGGAAGTGTAGGCACGTTCTGATGGCTCTCTTCTATTATGAAGAGGGGATGGAGGGGTATATATAGCCTCCACACAAAATCCAACCGTTACACACTTTTGACTCATCTCGGTGGCACCGATTAGGAAACACGGTGGCACCGATCTGTTAAAAAATATGAACGTTAGGAATCTCGGTGGGACCGACTGGAACAACTCGGTGGGACCGATGTGCTAGGGCTTAGGGTAAACTTCATCTTGGTGGCGCCGATTGGATCAACTCGGTGGTACCGAAGTGAAGCAATAAGCAACAGAGAATCTGTCAAGCCAACTCAGTGGGACCGATTGCATAAACTATGTGGGACCGAAGCGAATGCAACAAGTCATAGAGCGCCGGCAAGGCCATCTCAGTGGGACTGAGATCTGTATCGGTGTGACTGACCTGTTAGGGTTTCGGGCAGTGGCTATGTTAACTGAACTCGGTGAGTCTGGGTAGAAAGAATCGGTGGGGCCAAGTTGGAATTTAGAGTTTGGACATATTTGGATGGAGAAAGTGGCTGAGGGTTTTGGAGCAATATCATTAAGCATTTGAGCAAGTAGACCATTAAGCAACACCTCATCCCCTTTTAATAGTATTGGCTTTCCTATGGACTCAATGTGATCTTGGATCACTAAAATAGAAATGAAGAGTCTTGAGCTTTTGCCAATCTTTGTCCTTAGCATTTTGAGGGGTCCACATCTCTTGTCCATGCCATGCTAATCATTGAACATCCTGAAATATTTATCTTGAATGGATATTAGTTCAATGAGCTATATGTTGTTATGAATTTCGAAAACCACCCGGGGATTAGTTGCACTTTCACTAGGCATACGGTGGGTATCCTTAAAAAGGAGAAGCTTCGTATTCCATCTATCATTGATGAATTAGAAGCGTTAGCAGATGTTAGACCTCTATCTGAGCATGTAATCGAGATCAAGAGTCATTCAAATGCACAGATAGCTAGCATGCTGCGTGAAGAGGAACTCAAATGGTACCAACATTCTAACTCTCAGTTTATCCTGAAAGGTGTTTCGAATACTAGATTTTTCCATGGAGTCGCCAATGGCAAACACCGGAAGAAAATTATTCATTCCCTACAACAGGATGAGGGTACGATTGAGGGGCGTGAGCAACTTAAGTCTTATGTCACTAATTATTATAAAAATCTGTTTGGAGTCCCAGTGGAAGGAAACTTCTCGATGGATGAGTCCCATACAGATGACATCCCCCCAAGTCTCTGAGGAGGAAAACAGCCCCCTAATAGCCCCATACTCTGAGGAGGAAGTTAGAAAGGCGGTTTTCCTAATGGAGCATAACAAAGCCCCGAGTCCGGATGGTTTTCCCGCAGAGTTCTATCAGAACTTTTGGGAAGTCATCAAACCGGATCTCCTACTTTTGTTTAGCGACCTACATGTTGGCCAACCAGAATTATTTTGCTTAAACTTCGGTGAGATTATTTTAGTACCTAAGGTTAATGAGGCTGAAGGGATACAACAATATAGACCTATTTGCCACCTTAATGTTAGTTTTAAAATATTCACGAAGGTTGCGACTATTAGGCTAAATTCGGTTACTGAACATGCGGTTCGTCCTTCACAGACAACTTTTATGCAAGGCAGACACATCCTAGATGGAGTTGTTATCCTTCATGAAACAGTCCATGAATTACACTGGAAAAAGTTGAATGGGGTGGTTCTTAAAATAGACTTTGAAAAGGCTCATGACAAAGTCAAGTGACCCTTTCTTCAACAGACTCTCAGAATGAAAGGATTTTCTGCAGAGTGGCGTGCTATGATTCATAGCTTCGTTTCTGGAGGTAGTGTTGCCATTAAGGTCAATGATGACATTGGACACTATTTCCAAACAAAGAAAGGATTGCAACAAGGTGACTTGTTATCACCCATGCTAGTGGATATGCTAGTGGTCATGATTGAGCGTGCCAAGGTTGATGGCCAAATTGATGGGGTAGTAAATCATCTGGTTGATGGTGGTCTCTCTATACTTCAATATGTCGATGATACGATTATCTTCATGGATCATGACCTCGAGAAAGCGAGAAATATGAAACTGATTTTATCAGCATTCGAGCAACTCTCGGGTCTTAAGATCAATTTTCATAAAAGTGAATTGTATTGCTTTGGTGACGCTCAAGATGAGGCTCACCTGTATGCTGAATTATTCGGACGCAGGTTGCACTACTGGAAACAGAGAATATGCCATCAGCCAATTCTTTGCCATCTACTAGCGGACAGCAAAGAAGATCTTTGCCGTCTGCTTGTAAAAAACAAACGGCAAAGACCTGGCTGACGGCAAAGATCCTAGTTGCCATCAGCCAATTCTTTGCCGTCTGCCAGCAGACGGCAAAGAGGTGGGTGGGATCCATTGGAGGCCAGCGCTGTAACGGCCCACCAGCTCCACCTCTTTGTCGTCTGCTCGCAGAGGGCAAAGAATCGACTATCTAACGGCCGTTGCCCCCACCTCCTCTCTCTCTCTTCTCTCTCTCCCTAACCCCCAACCCGACCCCCCGCACCCGACCCCAACCGCCGCCGGCCACCGCGCCCCTGACCCCCACCGCGCCCCTGCCGTCCCTGGCCCCCTGCCGCCCCGACCACGTCACCCCGCCGCCCCGCGGCCGTCCCGCCGTCCCGCCGTCCTGCCCAGGCCGTCCCGCCCCCTGCCCTGCGGCGGTCGCCTGAGCGCCGCTGTGAGGCAGGCCGCTGCGCCGCCCCTCTCCCCTGCGGCGGACCTACTCCACCGGGCCGCCCCCCTCCACCGGTCGCCCCTCCCCTGCAGTGAGCTCCTCACCATTTTTTTCTGTTTTTTTTTTACTTTTAGGTTTATGTTTAGTTTAGTTTTAGGTTTATGTTTAGTTTAGTTTTAGGTTTAGTTTAGTTTATGTTTAGTTTAGTGTAGTTTAGTTTAGTTTTAGTTTAGTTTAGTTTAGTTTTAAGAAAGAAGAAGAAGAGGAGAAGAACGAAGAAGAAGAATGAAGAAGAAGAAGAGAAAGAAAACACACCGAAAGCCCAGCGGGAATACGGAGGAGCACGGCCCTCCCCCGGGGGGCGGAGGTGCGATGAGCAAGAAAACGGGAGGAAGGAAATGTCCGCTGACCCCCGGCAGGGAAGACGAGCAAGCGGGAGGAGAGGAGGAAGAAAAGAAAAGATAAAGGGGAAAGGAGAAGAAAGAAGAGGTGGAGGACCGGAGGAGGAGGATGAGGGGTAAGGAGGGGAGGAGGATGGAGGGGAGGAGGAGGAGGAGAAGAAAAGAAGAAGAAAAGAAGAAGGAAGAAGAAGAGAGAAGAAGAAAGAAGAAGAAGAAGAAGAAGAAGAAGAGAAGAAGAAGAAGAAGAAGAAGAAGAGAAGAAGAAGAAGAAAGAAGAAGAAAAAAAAGAAGAAGGAGAAGAGAGAAACATGAAAAAAGAAGGAAGAGAAGATGATAAAAAGAAGTAGGAAAAGGGGATAAAAAGAAGAAAAAGAATGTGAAAAGAAGGGAGGGGTCGAGGGGTCGAGGTTGAGGAATTCCGACCGGGAGTCAGGGTTCGGGCCGAGGGGGTGAGGAGTCGAAGGAATCTGCGGAAGGGGTCGAGGGTTCGAGTATCGGCGAGGGTCGAGGATCAAGGGGTCGAGGTTCGACGGGGTCGAGATCGCGAGGCGAGGGTGAGGGTCACCGAGGGTGGTCGAAGGATACGCCTAGGGGTCGAGGGTCGAGGGGTCGATGGTCGAGGATCTCCGAGGGGTCGAGGGTCGCCGAGGGGTCGAGGGTCGCCGAGTGGTTGAGGGTCGAGGGGTCGAGGAACGAGCAGTGCGAATCATTTTTTTACAACTTGGCGGTGGCATCCTTAGTTAGGTTGATGGCAAAAACAATAATGCTATGTTACTCATCTTTGGATTTAAATGTGTAGTTGTTTCATCGCTGCGAGGGTCTGGTGTTCGACGAGCTCCGCCCCTGCGTTCGTGGGTGAGCACAAATGACATCTCCTCCTCCCTCGTTAATTATTTGCTCTGTTTCGGTCTTCGTGCCGATGAAACTTGTTAGCTATAGGTGTCTTCAATCATCAGTATGCGTGACCAGTATGCGTCTCCTGTTCGAAAGGGTTACAGTTATAAATATGCATGCATTTGCATATTTATAACCGTGATTCTTTCGAATTGTCCAACGTTATCCATGGACAGCCCAAGTATGTGTAGATTGGGTTCGTTTTCCCATATGCTCTGCTCCGGATCCGACGCATAAATTTTGTCAGTGACTCCCTGTTGTTCTCCGGGTACACATCCTCTTTATTTATTGCAGAGACGTGTATCAGGAGAACAGCGGGGAGGTGCTGCCGAAATTTTGCGTCAGATCCGGAACAGAGCATGGGAAAACGAACCCGATCTACACATACTTGGGTGGGATTAGGACCTATATTTACCTATTAGAGTGTAGGTTGCATGGACGTAATAAAATTGACAAACTAGATTAACTGATGAATATATACATGCTGAATTATATATGTGTTTCTTGTGTGTCCAGTAGCTAGGCAAGATGAGTGATCGTGCGTGGATGTAGACCGGTCACACTAGTCAGAAAGACATGACCAATGAATGGTTAACAAAAACCAAGGGGTTTGTGAGAGCCGCATTTGCAAATGGCCAGAAGAAAACCTGGTGCCCCTGTGTCCGGTGCGACAATTGGCACAAGAGGACAGAGGAAGAAATGGGCGCTTCTTCGTCGGCGTCGTTGCCCACCGGGAGAGGAGGTCGGGGAGGGAGGAAGATAGGAGGTCGGGGAGGACGTGGCCGTGTGAGAGGTAGGCAGGTTCCTACGCCTTCCTCGCCGCCACCCCCAGCTGATTCACCCGAGCACAGGACTGCTAGGGTGGACACGTCTGAGGAGGAGGCTATGCGGACTCCGGTCCACGAGCCTCGGGTTGACGGGCCTTCAGCCCACGAGACTTCTGCCCACGAGACTCCAGACCAGGGTACGTCCCAGGAGACGTCCGGATGGGTACCTGGCCAGATCCGCCTGAGGGGCCAAGTGGCCATGCTGATGGTGGCGAGGATCCAGCTGATAGCGAGGACGAGGTGGTTGAGGGGGCCACCATCTACCAGCGTGGTTGTACACGGCTCCCGCTCCTGCCGGCGTCCCGCGAGCAGAGGTGGTTGATTTTCCCTGATGGGGAGAGGTAAGCGCATTTACTCTTTTTGTACCTTTTGCCTTTATGTTTCTTCAAATATCTAATGCGTTGGCCTTGTCATACTGCAGGGGTTGGGACCACGCTCCGGAGGTCCGCAGGACCAACAGCGTCCTTGGTGTGCTTTGCCGGCAAAACTTCCCGGGGTTTGTCATGTTGCCCAGTGAGGGTCAGCTTCCACAGCTAGGATTGAGCTGGGAGCACTACTTGGCTGCCCCGGCCCCGCCGGAGGAGATGATCGACGGCGTGTTATGCCACACGAGGGCAGGGATGGTGATCAAAAAGTTTTGGGTAATTTCTCCTTTACATAATTAAAAATCTTCAAATAGCTAGTTATTGTACTAATCAATGTTCTCTCGTTTGATTGCAGACCTTCTACAGGTGTGAGGAGGGACACGAGGAGGCCGCGGCACAGGTTATCGATACCGAGTGCAAGCGCTTACTACAAAACTTATGACACGAGGCTCGGGTGCAGGCTGTTCGAGACTACTACGCCTCGCGTGGTATTAAGAAGACCAAGTCGACGTGACGCAGAAATTTCTGAAGAAGGAGCAGTACATGACGGTAATTACCTATTCTTAAGGCCTTGTACTTAGTTTCCTTGATTTGATTCATAGGCGTAACAAAAGTGCAGCAAGGTAGCCCAATCCTTTTGAGGCAAAGGACAGGCCAAAACGGTCTATTATGATAAGCAAGACATTCTTGAGGGTACACGGAAATTTCATCTAGTCACTTTCATCATGTTGGTTTGATTTGTGTTCGCCACTTTGATAATTTGATATGTGGGTGGACCGGTGCTTAGGTGTTGTTCTTACTTGAACAAACCTCCTACTTATGATTAACACTCCCGCAAGCATCCGCAACTACGAGAAAAGTATTAAGATAAAATCTAACATAGCATTAAACTTTTGGATCCAAATCAGTCCCTTACGATGTAGCGCATAAATTAGGATTTAAGCTTCTGTCACTCTCGCAGCCCATCATTTAATAACTACTCCACAATGCATTCCCTTAGGCCCAAATATAGTGAAGTTTCATGTAGTCGACGTTCACATGACACCACTAAGGGAATCACAACATACATACCATCAAAATATCGAACATATATCAAGTTCACATGATTACTTGCAACAAGATTTCTCCCGTGACCTGAAGAACAAAAGTAACTACTCACAAATGATAATCATGCTCAAGATCAGAGGAGTATTAAATAGCATAATGGATCTGGACATATAATCTTCCACCAAATAAACCATATAGTAATCGACTACAAGTTGTAATCAACACTACTAGTCACCCACAAGCACCAATCTAAGATTCCGGTACAAAGATTGAACACAAGAGATGAACTAGGGTTTGAGAGGAGATGGTGCTGTTGAAGATGTTGATGGAGATTGCCCTCCCCAAGATGGGAGAGTTGTTGGTGATGATGATGACGATGATTTCCCCCTCCGGGAGGGAAGTTCCTCCGGCGGATTCGCTCCGCCGGAGGGCAAAAGTGCTCCTGCCCAAGTTCCGCCTCGAGACGGCGGCACTTCATCCCGAAAGTCCTCTCTTCATTTTTTCTAGGTCAAAATGACTTGTATACCAGAAGAGGGACACCGGAGGTGCGGCGAGGAGGGCACAACCCACCAGGACGCGCCTGGGCTCCCTGGCGCGCCCAGGTGGGTTATGCCCACCTGGTGGGTCCCCTCTGGTAGTTATTTGCTCTAATAATTCTTATATATTCCATAAAAATTCTCCGTGAAGTTTCAGCTCATTTGGAGTTGTGCAGAATAGGTGGCCTGACGTAGCTTTTTCAGGTCCAGAATTCCAACTGCCGGTATTCTCCCTCCTTGTGTGAACCTTGCATATTATGAGAGAAAATGCATCTATCTATCTATTATATTATTAAAATGATAGAAAACGTACGGTAAATATTTAGTGGTTTAGAGTTATGATAACTGAACGGCCTTGATTGATCCTCGAACAGGCGACGCACAAAAGTTAGCAACCTAGATTTGTTTTGCATGGCCTTAGCAAACCTAGATGTATACGAGTCAATCCCCATAAAACAAATTGTATACGAGCGAGTCACCTGTACCTATACGTTTACTAAGGACAAATACAATCAGCTTTCCAGCAAGAAGACACGGACACGTGCAGTTGCCTTATATGGAGTAGATTTGTAGCAATCATCTAGCCCTTTATAGTGACTCGACTAGCAAAGCTCCACTATCTAAATTGAAGGTAAAAGTACATCATGTGGAACCACAAGCAATTCCCCAATACGCCAGGAGCCGAGGCATGCGGCGACGCCTGAGATACCTGGTAAATCTGATGCCAGACTAAAGGGAATCCACATCGACATATCAAATATGCCTCTTTGACTGGCGCATGATGCATCCAATATGCGCCCGCTAATCTTGAAGACCTGAAAAATCCAAGGCAGTATGGTTGTGAATTCATTAACTCCAAACAGATTGAAAGAAGGCAAGCAACAAGGAATTTAGGTACGGACAGTAGTGGCTACTCTCGGCTGTACTATACCCGAGTTAGCAAAAAAATTAAAAAATGTGATAAAACATTTTTCAAAAAAATTGAAATTTTAGGACATCAAACATACCAGATGTGTGGGATTCTTGCAAAATTTCATCTAAAAATAACATTCGAGGAGCTGTCAACAAAAATAACAAAATCACTCCTCAAAAAGTGCACAAAACATTCGGCAGAGATTTTTTTTTTGTGAGAGCTCCTCGGATGTTATTTTTCGATGAAACTTGGCAAGAACCTCAAACATATGATAAAGTTTCATATAGCAAAATTTCTGATTTTTTTTGATTTCGTTTGATAAACTTATTTCAACTTTTTTACTAACTCGGGTGCAGTACATCCGAGAGTAGAAAATCCAGTCTCATTTAGGTAATATCCACATGCACTCTATCAACTGTGTCCGGATGTTCCCATCATATCAAATCTTCTTATCTATTTTTCACAAAAAACTTATAAAAAATGTATCCATAGCTTCCTTATTAGTACGTAAAAGCTGCTTTCGTGTGCATTACCATACTGTTAAGTCACTGACTTCTCATCAAATATCATGTGCATTACTATGTATTCATACTACATATATTTTTAAATACTTTTGGCGCAAAAAAGGTATGACGTCCAAGGAATAGGTGAACTGAAAACAAAAGGACAAACATTAAGTGAAATTAATGAGATTTAGATATTCAATTAACAAGTCCACTGGTGAAGTTATGAGCATCGATGTGACAAAAGATATTTCTTTACTCGAGAGTTCCATATATATATTTGGCTACTCTGAAGTTGTCGAATATTCCAAATATCATAAAGTGGCCAATTAAAATGAAATTATTACTTTTGTGTACAACAGAATGGTAAAGGTAGTATTTCCATGTGCTTCTTTGTAACTACTACTTTGTTGTCGCTACTAGGGATACTATAGTTGTACTTTTGACTTCGAACCGACTATTCTTTCGGTTCCCAAGTCGTTAATAATTGAATTTGCCAAATACCATTGGGACACTCGCCATGATTTAACCGATTTAACCAAGGATAATAAGAAAGAACACTATTAAGTCCAAAGGTTTTGATGACTACGAGATAGAAATTCTAATACCAAAACAATTAGTGTATGCATCGACATGCTCAAATTTTACAACAACGCAACGAAGATTCTTATTGGTTAAGTGAGTATGTAACTAGAAATCACACATTTATGTCTTATTTTCCTAATTTTTGATATATCCCAAAACTGACAGGAAATATTTTTGCGGATTTTTCGGAGTACGTTTACTTACCGTATCACATACCTCCTCCTTTTTTACGGTTCTGGAGTGTTCCGGAAGGTTTTTTTTATGTGTTCTTCCGGTGTCATAGTTTGGATAATATTGCTTTCAACATTAATGGGCGTACCTGAGATATAATATTTTATTCTTTACCCGTTGACAACCTTCGGGTTAGTACCTTCGGCATTATTTATTTTGATGGCTCCAAATCGATAGACCTCCTCGATAACATAGGGTCCTTCCCATTTGGAGAGGACTTTTCCTGCAAAGAATCTGAAACAAGAGTTGTACAAAAGAACATATTCTCCAACTTTGAACTCACGCTTTTGGATTCTTTTATCATGCCATCTTTTAACTTTTTTCATGATTTGAATACTTTGTGTGATGAAGATGGAGCATAGCCAGACTATATGATTTTGTAGGGATAGCTTTCTTTGGCCATGTTATTTTGAGAGGACATGATTGATTTATTAGTATGCTTGAAGTATTATCGTTTTTACGTCAATATTAAACTTTTGTTTTGAATCTTATGGATCTGAACATTCATGCCACAATAAAGAAAAATATATGGATAAATATGTTAGGTAGCATTCCACATCAAAAATTCTGTTTTTATCATTTACCTACTCGAGGACGAGTAGGAATTAAGCTTGGGGATGCTTGATACGTCTCCAACGTATCTATAATTTTTGATTATTCCATGCTATTATATTATCTGTTTTGGATGTTTTATATGCATTAATATGTTATTATATATTATTTTTGGGACTAACTTATTAACCTAGAGCCCAGTGCCAGTTTCTGTTTTTTCCTTATTTTTGAGCTTCGCAGAAAAGGAATACTAAACGGAGTCCAACCGGAATAAGACTTCACGATGATTTTTCTTGGACCAGAAGACACCCAGGGGACTTGGAGTGCAAGTCGGAAGAGCCACGAGGCGGCGGCAAGGGTGGAGGGCGCGCCCCCTTACCTTGTGGGCCCCTCGGTGACTCCTTGACCTAGATCTTCCTCCTATATATTCACATATATTCCAAAACCCTCAGAAGCATCCACGAAAACACTTTTCCACCGCCGTAACCTTCTGTTCCCATGAGATCCCATCATGGGGCCTTTTCCGGCATCCTGCCGGAGGAGGATTCGATCACGGAGGGCATCTACATCAACTCTATTGCCCTTCTAATGAAGCGTGAGTAGTTTACCACAGACCTACGAGTCCATAGCTAGTAGCTAGATGGCTTCTTCTCTCTCTTTGATTCTCAATACCATGTTCTCCTCGATGTTCTTGGAGATCTATCCGATGTAATCTTCTTTTGCGGTGTGTTTGTCGAGATCCGATGAATTGTGGATTTATGATCAGCTTATCTATGAATATTATTTGAATCTTCTCTGAATTCTTATATGCATGATTTGATATCTTTGTATTTCTCTTCGAATTATCGGTTTGGTTTGGCCAACTAGATTGGTTTTTCTTGCAATGGGAGAGGTGCTTAGCTTTGGGTTCAATCTTGCGTGATTTCACCCAGTGACAAAGTAGGGGTAGCAAGACACGTATTGAATTGTTGCCATCGAGGATAAAAAGATGGGGTTTACATCATATTGCTTGAGTTTATTCCTCTACATCATGTCATCTTACTTAAGGCGGTATTCCGTTCTTTATGAACTTAATACTCTAGATGCATGCTGGATAGCGGTCGATGTGTGGAGTAATAGTAGTAGATGCAGGCAGGAGTTGGTCTAATTGACACGGACGTGATGCCTATATTGCATAATCATTGCCTTGGATATCATCATAACTTTGCGCTTTTCTATCAATTGCTCGACAGTAATTTGTTCACCCACCGTATTATTTGCCTTCATGAGAGAAGCCTCTAGTGAAACCTATGGCCCCCGGGTCTATTTCCCATCATATTAGTTTCCGATCTACTATTTTGCAATCTTTTATTTTCAGATCTATAAACCAAAAAACCCAAAAATATTTTATCTTTTGTTTAGTTCTATCTATCTCTATCAGATCTCACCTTTGCAAGTGACCGTGAAGGGATTGACAACCCCTTTATCGCATTGGGTGCAAGTGTTTGATTGTTTGTGCAGGTGCATCTATTGGGGACTTGCGCGTTTCTCCTACTGGATTGATACCTTGGTTCTTAACTGAGGGAAATACTTATCTCTATTGTGCTGCATCACCCTTTCCTCTTCAAGGGAAAACCAACGCAAGCTCAAGAAGTAGCAGGAAGAATTTCTGGCGCCGTTGCCGGGGAGATCTACTTCAAGCCTACCAAGTACCCATCATAAACTCTCATCTCTTGCATTACATTATTCGCCATTTGCCTCTCATTTTCCTCTCCCCCACCTCTAAAACGATTTTCAGAAAATTACAAAAAGATTTGCCTCTTTATTCGCCCTTCTTTCGTTCGTCTTTTTCGTTTGCCCTTATGTCTTACTTGGATTGTTTGCTCGTTTGCTTGGTATAATTGTGTGTTTATTGAAAATCAGAAACAAAGTTTATGGATCCACTTAAAGTTTTCTACTTGGATCATCTTCGATCCATCTGTGCTCGTGCTGAAACCCCAACTAGTTTAGTTGAGGGAAAATCTTTAGATGAGCATGCTCATTTTGTGCGTCACCGTTTGTTGTAAAAAGGGAGACTCTTATGGAATCAAATAAATTGTTTGCTATGTTATGCTTGGAATCTTTGTGAACTTTGTGATTTTACTTGTTGCTCTAAGAACCCTAAAAAACACCTTCACTACCTATGTGAGTTTAATGATAATGAAATCTTATCTTCTTATGAAAAGGGTGTTTATAGTTACTATGATATCAAACAAATTAAAGAATTTGTTGCTTTTAAGGGTGCTTATGAAGTTGCTTCTTTGATTGAAAAGTATGATATTACTCTCTACAAATCTGAAAATTTTGACATACTCAAATATTGCTATGAAAACTATGCTCATAATGCCGATGTTAAGGAATTTATTGAGAGAATGACCGTTGCTTTGGAAGAAAATAATGATATGCATGAATCTATAGATAATTACGATTTCGTTGATTTGATTGAAATATCCATTGATGAACATGATGCTTGCTATTCTTGTGGCCATGATGCCAATATTTATGGAGATGAATTTGCTATAGTTCCTTATGTTAAACATGAGATTGATGCTATTGCACCCATACTTGATAGTTCCTTGAATCAAAAGCATGATTGAAATGATGTTATTATAAATTCTTTTAATGTCAATTGTGCTAATGATATGAAAAACCCCAAGCTTGGGGATGCTAGTTTTGCTATGTCCGCTACTTATTGCAATGATCATGATTGGGGTGATAATGCTTCTTATGATCTTGAAAATTTATTTAAGCCTCATGATGAATATGTTTTCTATAATATTGAAAGTGGGTTTGGAAGAGTGTCAACTTTAGGAATTAATTATCCCACTACTTTGGAGGTTGATCAATCTTATGACTTTTTTGATAAAAGTGGGCTTGGAGAAGTAATGACTTTATTTTATGTTGATCCCACTATTTTGGAAGAGTGTCAACTTTGCATGCACGAGGATCATAAAGAGAAAATTTTATGTGATAGCTATATTGTTGAATTTGATTATGATCCTACATGTAATTATTATGAGAGAGGAAAATATGGTTGTGGAAATCTTCATGCTACTAAAATACCTCTCGTTATGTTGAGATTGCTATTGTTTCTTTCTTCTTCTTTGCATATGCTAGTTTTTGCTTGCCTTGATAATTTATTTGCCTATAAGATGCCTATGCATAGAAAGTATTTTAGACTTAGATGTGTTTTTCACATGCTACATGATGCTATCTTCGTGTTTCAATTGCTATGTTTCATGTGAGCATCATTAAAATTATCAACACCTAGCTAAAAGGCTTTAAAGAAAAGCGCTTGTTGGGAGGCAACCCAATTTTATTTTCATTCTTGCTTTTTTGTTCCTGTTTTTGAATAAATAATTCATTTAGCCTCTGGTTATATGTTTTTTTGTGTTTTAATTAGTGTTTGGGCCAAGTAAGACCTTTGGGATGGCTTTCGGTGATAGTTGATTTGATCTTGCTGAAAAACAGAAACTTTGCGTCCAGTTGCAGAATTTTAATAATTCAGACAAGCGACTAAAAACCCTGAATTGTTTACAAAAGATTTATATACAAATTTCCTCTGCTTTCCTAATTTTCAGAATTTTGGGAGTTACATAAGTATTAGAACAATTCAGATCTTCGCAGACTGTTCTGTTTTTGACAGATTCTGTTTTCTATGTGTTGTTTGCTTATTTTGATGAATCTTTGGGTAGTATCGGGGGTATGAACCATGGAGAAGTTGGAATACAGTAGATATTACACCAATATAAATAAAGAATGAGTTCACAAGTACCAAAAGTGGTGATTTATTTTCTTATACAAACGGATCTAATGAGTTTTCTGTTGAGTTTAGTGTTGTGAAGTTTTCAAGTTTTGGGCAAAGATTTGATGGACTATGGAATAAGGAGTGGCTAGAGCCTAAGCTTGGGGATGCCCAAGGCACCCCAAGGTAATATTCAAGGACAACCAAGAGCCTAAGCTTGGGGATGCCCCGGAAGGCATCCCCTCTTTCGTCTTCGTCTATCGGTAAATTTACTTGAGGCTATATTTCTATTAACCACATGATATGTGTTTTGCTTGGAGCGTCTTGTATGATATGAGTCTTTGCTTTTTAGTTTGCCACAATCATACTTTCTGTACACACCTTTTTGAGAGGGACACGCATGAATCGCGATTTATTAGAATATTCTATGTGCTTCACTTATATCTTTTGAGCTAGGCAATTTTGCTCTAGTGCTTCACTTATATCTTTTTAGAGCACGGTGGTGGCTTTATTTTATAGAAATTGTTGAACTCTCATGCTTCACTTATATTATTTTGAGAGTCTCTCTAAACGGCATGGTAATTTGCTTTGGTTATGAATTTAGTTCTAATATGATGGACATCCAAGAGGGATATAATAAAAACTTTCATATAAAAAGTGCATTGAATACTATGAGAAGTTTGATTCCTTATGATTGTTTTGAGATATGAGGATGGTGATATTAGAGTCATGCTAGTGAGTAATTGTGGATTGTATAAATAGTTGTGTTAAAGTTTGTGATTCCCGTAGCATGCACGTATGGTGAACCGTTATGTAACGAAGTTGGAGCATGATTTATTTATGGATTGTCTTCCTTATGAGTGGCGGTCGGGGACGAGCGATGGTCTTTTCCTACCAATCTATCCCCCTAGGAGCATGCGTGTAGTACTTTGTTTCGATGACTAATATATTTTTGTAATAAGTATGTGAGTTCTTTATGACTAATGTTGAGTCCATGGATTATACGCATTCTCACCCTTCCACCATTGCTAGCCTCTCTAGTACCGTGTAACTTTCGCCGGTGCATTACACCCACCATATACCTTCCTAAAAATAGCTACCATACCTACCTACTATGGCATTTCCATAGCCATTCCGCAATATATTTCCATGCAACTTTCCACCGTTCCGTTTATTATGACACGCTCCATCATTGTCATATTGATTTGCATGATCATGTAGTTGACATCGTGTTTGTGGCAAGGCCACCTTTTCATACTTATACATGTCACTCTTGAATCATTGCACATCCCGGTACACCGCCGGAGGCATTCATATAGAGTCATATTTTGTTCTAAGTATCGAGTTGTAATTCTTGAGTTGTAAGTAAATAAAAGTGTGATGATCTTCATTATTAGAGCATTGCCCCATGTGAGGAAAAATAAAGAGGCCAAAGAAGCCAAACAAAAAAAAAGAGAAAGAAAGAAAAAAATGAAAAAAAATGAGAGAAAAGAGAGAAGGGGCAATGTTACTATCCTTTTTTCCACACTTGTGCTTCAAAGTAGCACCATGATCTTCATGATAGAGAGTCTCCTATGTTATCACTTTCATATATACTAGTGGGAACTTTTCATTATAGAACTTGGCTTGTATATTCCAATGATGGGCTTCCTCAATTTGCCCTAGGTCTTCGTGAGCAAGCGAGTTGGATGCACACCCACTTAGTTTGTTTTTGAGCTTTCATAAACTTATAGCTCTAGTGCATCCGTTGCATGGCAATCCCTACTCACTCACATTGATATCTATTGATGGGCATCTCCATAGCCCGTTGATATGCCTAGTTGATGTGAGACTATCTCCTTCTTTTTGTCTTCTCCACAACCACCATATTCTATTCCACCTATAGTGCTATGTCCATGGCTCACGCTCATGTATTGCGTGAAAGTTGAAAAAGTTTGAGAACATCAAAAGTATGAAACAATTGCTTGGCTTGTCATCGGGGTTGTGCATGATTTGAATACTTTGTGTGATGAAGATGGAGCATAGCCAGACTATATGATTTTGTAGGGATAGCTTTCTTTGGCCATGTTATTTTGAGACGACATGATTTCTTTATTAGTATGCTTGAAGTATTATCGTTTTTATGTCAATATTAAACTTTTGTTTTGAATCTTATGGATCTGAACATTCATGCCACAATAAAGAAAAATACATGGATAAATATGTTAGGTAGCATTCCACATCAAAAATTATGTTTTTATAATTTACGTACTCGAGGACGAGTAGGAATTAAGCTTGGGGATGCTTGATACGTCTCCAACGTATCTATAATTTTTTATTGTTCCATGCTATTATATTATCTGTTTTGGATGTCTTATATGCATTAATATGCTATTTTAGATTATTTTTGGGACTAACTTATTAACCTAGAGCCCAGTGCCAGTTTCTGTTTTTTCCTTATTTTTGAGCTTCGCAGAAAAGGAATACTAAACGGAGTCCAAACGGAATAAAACTTCAAGATGATTTTTCTTGGACCAGAAGACACCCAGGGGACTTAGAGTGCAAGTCAGAAGAGCCACGAGGCGGCGGCAAGGGTGGAGGGCGCGCCCTAGGGGGGGCGCCCCCCTACCTTGTGGGCCCCTCGGTGACTCTCTGACCTAGATCTTCCTCCAATATATTCACATATATTCCAAAACCCTCAGAAGCATCCACGAAAACACTTTTCCACCGCCACAACCTTCTGTTCCCGTGAGATCCTATCTTGGGGCCTTTTTCGGCATCCTGCCAGAGGGGGATTCGATCACAGAGGGCATCTACATCAACTCTTTTGCCCTTCCGATGAAGCGTGAGTAGTTTACCACAGACCTACGGGTCCATAGCTAGTAGCTAGATGGCTTATTCTCTCTCTTTGATTCTCAATACCATGTTCTCCTCGATGTTCTTGGAGATCTATTCGATGTAATCTTCTTTTGCGGTGTGTTTGTCGAGATCCGATGAATTGTGGATTTATGATCAGCTTATCTATGAATATTATTTGAATTTTCTTTGAATTCTTATATGCATGATTTGATATCTTTGTATTTCTCTTCGAATTATTGGTTTGGTTTGGCCAACTAGATTGGTTTTTCTTTCAATGGGAGAGGTGCTTAGCTTTGGGTTCAATCTTGCGTGATTTCACCCAGTGACAAAGTAGGTGTAGCAAGACACGTATTGAATTGTTGCCATCAAGGATAAAAAGATGGGGTTTACATCATATTGCTTGAGTTTATTCTTCTACATCATGTCATCTTACTTAAGGCGTTACTCCATTCTTTATGAACTTAATACTCTAGATGCATGGTGGATAGCGGTCGATGTGTGGAGTAATAGTAGTAGATGCATGCAGGAGTCGGTCTACTTGACACGGACGTGATGCCTATATTGCATAATCATAGCCTTGGATATCGTCATAACTTTGCGCTTTTCTATCAATTGCTCGACAGTAATTTGTTCACCCAACGTATTATTTGCCTTCATGAGAGAAGCCTCTAGTGAAACCTATGGCCCCCGGGTCTATTTCCCATCATATTAGTTTCTGATCTACTATTTTGCAATCTTTTATTTTCAGATCTATAAACCAAAAAACCCAAAAATATTTTATCTTTTGTTTAGTTCTATCTATCTCTATCAGATCTCACCTTCGCAAGTGATCATGAAGGGATTGACAACCCCTTTATCGTGTTGGGTGCAAGTGTTTGATTGTTTGTGCAGGTGCATCTATTGGGGACTTGCGCGTTTCTCCTACTGGATTGATACCTTGGTTCTTAACTGAGGGATATACTTATCTCTACTATGCTGCATCACCCTTTCCTCTTCAAGGGAAAAACCAACGCAAGCTCAAGAAGTAGCAGTTAACATCATACTTAGCAAGCATTTAATGGAAAGCACCATGAATAAAGTGTGAACCACCATCAGTCATTAAATATCTAGGGACTCCAAACTTTGGGAAAATAACTTCCTTAAGCATTTTAATAGAGGTGTTGTGATCAGCACTACTAGTTGGAATAGCTTCTACCCACTTAGTAACATAATCAACAGCAACCAAAATATGTGTATACCCATTAGAGGAAGGAAAAGGTCCCATGTAATCAAAACCCCAAACATCAAATGGTTCAATAGCAAGTGAATAATTCATAGGCATTTCTTGACGCTTACCAATATTACCAATTCTTTAACATTCATCACAAGATAAAACAAACTTACAGGCATCCTTGAAGAGAGTAGGCCAATAAAAACCAGATTGCAATACCTTGTGAGCAGTTCTATCTCCCGCATGGTGCCCTCCGTAAGCTTCGGAATGACATTTTCATAGGATTTGTCCCCGTTCATGCTCAGGTATACAACGTCTAATGATACCATCTACTCCTTCTTTATAAAGATGTGGGTCATCCCAAAAGTAATGTCTTAAATCATAAAAGAATTTTTTCTTTTGTTGATAAGTAAAGCTGGGTGGTATATATTTAGCAACAATATAATTAGCATAGTCAGCATACCAGGGAGTGTTATGAGAAACATTTATTGCAGCTAATTTCTCATCAGGAAAACTATCATTAATAGGTTGTGGGTCACCAAGAATATTTTCTAACCTAGACAAGTTATCAGCTATGGGGTTCTCAGCTCCTTTTCTATCAGTGATATGTAAGTCAAATTCTTGTAGCAAGAGAACCCACCTAATGAGTCTAGGTTTAGCATCTTTCTTTTCCATAAGATATTTTATAGCAGCATGATCAGTGTGAACAATTACTTTAGAATCAACAATGTAAGATCTGAATTTATCACAAGCGAACACAACTGCTAAGAATTCCTTTTCAGTAGTAGCATAATTGCGTTGGGCACTGTCTAGATTTTTACTAGCATAATGAATAACATTTAATTTCTTATCAACTCTTTGTCCTAGAACAGCGCCAACAGCATAATCACTAGCATCACACATAATTTCAAAAGGCAAGTTCCAATCAGGTGGTTGGATAATAGGTGCAGAAATTAAGGCTTTCTTAAGTGTTTTGAAGGCTTCTACACAATCATCATAAAAAACAAATGGAACATCCTTTTGTAAAAGATTTGTAAGAGGCCTAGAAATTTTAGATAAGTCTTTAATAAACCTCCTAGAGAAACCAGCATGACCGAGGAAACTACGAATACCTTTGATATCTTTAGGACATGGCATTTTCTCAATTGCATCAACTTTAGCTTTATCCACCTCAATACCTCATTCAGAAATCTTATGTCCCAAGACAATACCTTCATTAACCATAAAGTGGCACTTCTCCCAATTCAAGACAAGATTAGTTTGCTCGCATCTCTGCAAAACTCGATCAAGGTTGCTTAAGCAATCATCAAAAGAAGTTCCGTAAACGGAAAAATCATCCATGAAAACCTCAACAATCTTTTCACAGAAGTCAGAGAATATAGCAGTCATACATCTTTGAAAGGTAGCAGGTGCATTACATAAACAAAAAGGCATACGTCTATAAGCATAAGTTCCAAAAGGACAAGTAATGGTGG
The DNA here is from genome assembly GCA_011799875.1 of Thinopyrum elongatum. Lineage (NCBI taxonomy): Eukaryota > Viridiplantae > Streptophyta > Magnoliopsida > Poales > Poaceae > Thinopyrum > Thinopyrum elongatum. The sequence goes on along the minus strand of CM022302.1, from coordinate 93,330,650 downwards.
TTTTCTCTTGATCAGGTTGTGAAACAGGTATTTGAGAAAAACCAGAATATCCATCGAGAAAGCAAAAGTGTGTGTGCTTAGATAGCCTTTCTAGCATTTGATCAATAAAAGGTAGAGGGTAATGATCTTTTCTAGTTGCTTTATTTAATTTCCTAAAATCAATTACCATTCTATAACCAGTGAAAATTCTTTGTGGGATAAGTTCATTTTTATCATTAGGAACAACAGTAATACCTCCCTTCTTAGGGACACAATGAACAGGACTTACACATCTACTATCAGCTATAGGATAGATTATACCTGCTTCCAGAAGCTTCAGTATTTTAGTTCTTACCACTTCTTTCATTTTGGGATTTAAACGTCGTTGGTGATCGACAACGGGTTTAGCATCAGGTTCGATATTAATCTTGTGCTGAAAGAGAGTGGGACTAATGCCCTTAAGATCATCAAGAGTATATCCAATAGCAGCTCGGTGCTTCTACAGATTTTTCAATAATCTTTCTTCTTCATGTTCTGAAAGGTTAGCACTAATAATAACATGATATATCTTTTTCTCATCAAGATAAGCGTATTTCAAAGTGTCTGGCAATTGTTTTAATTCAAACACGGGATCACCTTTAGGTGGAGGAGGACCTCCTAGAGTTTCAATAGGCAAATTGTGTTTAAGCAGAGGTCGTTGTTCAAAGAAATTTTTATCTATCTCATTTCTTTCATGCATATGCATATCATTTTCATGGTCTAGCAAATATTGTTCTAGTGGATCAGTTGGAGGCACAGCAATATAAGAAAGACCAATTATTTCGTCCTTACTAGGTAATTCTTTCTTATGATGCTTTCTACTAAACTTAGAAAATTTAAACTCATGAGACTCATCACCAAAACTAACACCCACGGTTTGTTTCTCACAATCTATTTTAGCATTAACGGTGTTTAAGAAAGGTCTACCGAAGATAATGGGACAAAAGTCATCTTGTTGGGAACCAAGAACAAGAAAATCAGTAGGATATTTTATTTTCCCACACAAGACTTCAACATCTCTAACAATCCCAAGTGGTGTGATGGTGTCTCTATTAGCAAGTTTAATAGTAACATCTATGTCTTCTATTTCAGCGGGTGCTATATCATTCATAATTTCTTGATATAAGGTAAAAGGAATAGCACTCATGCTAGCACGTAAGTCACATAAACCATGGTAACAGTGATCTCCTATTTTGACTGAGACAACAGGCATGCCAACAACAGGTCTATGTTTATCTTTTTCATCGGGTTTGGCAATTCTAGCAGCTTCATCATAGAAGTAAATAACATGCCCATCTATATTTTCTACTAGGAGATATTTAACCATAGCAACACTAGGTTCCACTTTGATTTGTTCAGCAGGTTTGGGTGCTCTAATATAACTTTTATTGACCACAGTTGAAACTTTGGCATGTTCCTTTATCCTAACAGGGAAAGGCGGTTTTTCAGTATAAGCAGTAGGAACAACTGGATCAACATTATAAATAACAGTTTCATCTTTAGCTGTTACTGGTTCTTTAATTTCCTCTTTAATAGGTGGGTGATATTTAAACCACTTCTCCTTAGGAAGATCAACATGAGTAGCAAATGATTCACAAAAGGAGGCTACTATCTCAGAGTCAAGTCCATATTTAGTGCTAAACTTTTGAAAAGCATCGGTATTCATAAAAGATTTAACACAATCATACTTAAGCTTAATACCTGACTCTTTACCTTTGTCGAGTTCCCAATCTTCAGACTTGCATTTAATTCTTTCTAAAAGATCCCACCTGAATGCAATAGTCTTCCTCATAAAGGAACCAGTACAAGAAGTATCGAGCATGGATTGATCATCACGAGAAAGCCGAGCATAAAATTTTTGAATAATAATTTCTCTTAAGAGCTCATGATTGGGGCATGAATATAACATTAACTTAAGCCTCCCCCAAGCTAGAGCGATACTTTCTCTTTCACGAGGCCAAAAATTATATATGTAATTCCGATCACGATGAACCAGATGCATAGGATAAATTTTTTGGTGAAATTCCAATTTCAAACGATTCCAATTCCAAGATCCAATATCATCGCATAGCCTATACCATGCCAATGCTTTTCCCTTCAAAGATAAAGGGAAAACCTTCTTCTTAGCTTCATCTCCGGGTAAACCTGCAAGCTTAAACAATCCACAAATTTCATCCACATATATCAAGTGCATATCAGGATGTTCGGTTCCATCTCCTGCATAAGAATTAGCTAGCAGTTGTTCTATCATACCCGAAGGAATTTCATAACCAATATTTTCAGTAGGTGCAGTTGGTTGAGGGGCAACTAATTGTGGTTCCGGTCGAGGTGAAGATACCCCGAACAAACCCCTCAAAGGATTGTTCTCCATAGTAACAAGTGACAATAAATTTCAGCACGTAGTAATAATTTTTCCTTACCAGTTTCCACTTACCAAGAGCACCTCACTCCCCGGCAACGGCGCCAGAAAAGAGCCTTGATGACCCACAAGTATAGGGGATCAATCATAGTCCTTTCGATAAGTAAGAGTGTGGAACCCAACGAGGAGCAGAAGGAAATGACAAGTAGTTTTCAACAAGGTATTCTCTGCAAGCACTGAAATTATAAGTAACGAGTAGTTTGATAGCAAGATAATTTGTAATGAGCAAGTAATGGTAATGGTAACAAAAGTGCAGCAAGGTAGCCCAATCCTTTTGAGGCAAAGGACAGGCCAAAACGGTCTCTTATGATAAGCAAGGCGTTCTTGAGGGTACACGGGAATTTCATCTAGTCACTTTCAGCATGTTGGTTTGATTTGTGTTCGCTACTTTGATAATTTGATATGTGGGTGGACCAGTGCTTAGGTGCTGTTCTTACTTGAACAAACCTCCTACTTATGATTAACCCTCCCGCAAGCATCGGCAACTATGAGAAAAGTATTAAGATAAAATCTAACATAGCATTAAACTTTTGGATCCAAATCAGTCCCTTACGAAGTAGCGCATAAACTAGGGTTTAAGCTTCTGTCACTCTCGCAACCCATCATCTAATAACTACTCCACAATGCATTCCCTTAGGCCCAAATATGGTGAAGTGCCATGTAGTCGACGTTCACATGACACCACTAAGGGAATCACAACATACATACCATCAAAATATCGAACATATATCAAGTTCACATGATTACTTGCAACAAGATTTCTCCCGTGACCTCAAGAACAAAAGTAACTACTCAAAAATGATAATCATGCTCAAGATCAGAGGGGTATTAAATAGCATAATGGATCTGAACATATAATATTCCACCAAATAAACCATATAGTAATCAACTACAAGTTGTAATCAACACTACTAGTCACCCAAAAGCACCAATCTAAGGTTCCGGTACAAAGATTGAACACAAGAGATGAACTAGGGTTTGAGAGAAGATGGTGCTGGTGAAGATGTTGATGGAGATTGCCCTCCCCAAGATGGGAGAGTTGTTGGTGATGATGATGACAATGATTTCCCCCTCCGGGAGGGAAGTTCCTCCGGCGGAATCGCTCCGTCGGAGGGCAAAAGTGCTCCTGCCCAAGTTCCGCCTCGAGACGGCGGCGCTTCATCCCGAAAGTCCTCTCTTCATTTTTTTCTAGGTCAAAATGACTTATATACCAGAAGAGGGGCACCGGAGGTGGGGCGAGGAGGGCACAACCCACCAGGGCGCGCCTGGGCTCCCTGGCGCGCCCAGGTGGGTTGTGCCCACCTGGTGGGCCCCCTCTGGTAGTTATTTGCTCTAATAATTCTTATATATTCCATAAAAATTCTCTGTGAAGTTTCAGCTCATTTGGAGTTGTGCAGAATAGGTGGCTTGACATAGCTTTTTCAGGTCCAGAATTCCAACTGCCGGTATTCTCCCTCCTTGTCTGAACCTTGCATATTATGAGAGAAAAGGCATTAGAATTACTCCAAAAAACATTATTATGCATAAAAACAATATAAATAACAGTAGGAAAACATGATGCAAAATGGACGTATCACAGGACCCCGTGGAGGGCTGGTTGGATAGGACCCCTTGGAGGGCTGGTTGAACAGGACCCCGTGGAGGGCTGGTTGAACAGGAGCCGGTGGAGGCTGGTTGAACAGGACCCCGTGGAGGGCTGGTTGAACAGTAGCCGGTGGAGGCTAGATGAACAGGACCCTGTGGATGAACAGTAGCTAGTGGAGGCAGGAGGAAGTCGACGGTGGATGAACAGTAGCCCGTGGAGTCCCGTTTTACGGTACGCCACATCCCTCTCGATGAACAAGACCCCGTTTCGACCGTAGGCGCTCCAACACAAGTCTGTTTCCTCCGTTTTACGGTACGCCACACCCCTCTCGATCAACAGCACCCCATTTCGACCGTAGGAGCTCCAACACAAGTCCGTTTCCTCCATTTTGCGGTACGCCAGACTCCGTTTCGGCTGTTCCGTCCAAGCCGGTTGGCTCCCGATGAACACGACGCATTCCAACCCAGTCTATTGCCTCCCGATGAACAAGACGCTGTTTCTCTGTTCCGACCCAGTCGGTTAGCTGCCGATGAACAGGACGTCGTTGCTGTATGCGTTCGAGACCCCGCCCGTATGTACGTACATAGCCGTATTTACTTTCTTGCAGCGTTGCTGTACGTACATGTACACGATATAGACGGGACTGCCTGAACAGCAACCGCTCCTTACTGGGCCATGGTTCATCGTGGCAGAAAGACCGATGGACCAGTATGTACGTACACGTTTGCGACCAGAATGACAACGCTACGTACGCTTTGACCAGGTGGGTCCCGGCTGTTAGGGAGGATAAGGAGGCACTTCCTTGCATGCGAAGATATTGATGGTGGGTCCGAGCTGACAGGGGAAGGATTCTTTTTTTGCGCGTAATAAGAAGGCACTTCCTTGCGTGCGAAGATGTAGCTGGTGGGTCCATCTGTCAGCCTCACCGCATACAGTCCTCTTCTGATGGCTGTCGTTCGTTGACCATGTTGACCATGCTGCGCGGACAGCACCAGGCGGTGGACGACGGTGAGGCAGGGAATGACGCGGAGCCTGGGAACACGCAGAGGGTAGTATGAGGGTTCATTGGTTCGGCTGTGGTGTGAGGATGCCGTCGCCGCAGAATAACAGGGGGTGTGGGTGAGTAGAGGGATGGCCTGTCCAGCGGTGGGAGTAGTAGGGGGCGGTGAGGCCTGCGCGGCAGCACAATCGGCCATGGGAGGCAGGAGCACGCGGTGGTTTGGACGGCTAGAGCAAGAAAATCAATGGTTGAAGAAGTAGGACGACCGTTGGATGTTAACAATCCAACGGTCACTGGTGATAGAATCGTTTGTTGACTAAGTTGACAAAGCCCTGCGTACGCATCAACTTAGTAGGGCCACAAGTCAGCCTCCAAATCTGGTGGGCCCAGCTTACATGGGGACCACTCGTTATATTTCGCTTAATAAGGAGGCACTTCCTTCCGTGCCAAAATATAGCTGGTGAGTCCCAGCTGTCATTGGGAGGGTTCATTCGTTTTGGCGTAATAAGGAGGTACTTGCTTGCGTGCGGCCATGGACCATGTGGGTCCCAACTGTGAGCCTCTCCATGTACATCCCTCTTCCGATGTTGTCGTTTGTTGACAACGTTGATCACGCCATGCCGAGAACACCAACGCGATGGGCGACGGCGAGACCCAGGAAGGGAATGACCCGGAGGTGGCGAAGCCACAACAGTGGAGGGATGTGGGTGAGTAGAGGGATGGCCTGGCCAGCGGTGGGAGCAGTAGGGGGCGGTGAGGCCTACGCGGCAGCACAGCCGGCAATGGGAGGCGGGAGCAGGCGGTCCCGCTGGCGCTAGATTTGGCGGCTGGAGCAAGAAGATCAGAGACTGAAGAAGCACGACGGCCGTTGGATTGACATCCAACGGTCACGTCTGCTAGAATCGTTTGTTGACGTATATAATAAGTAAAAAAATCTTGCATACACGTCAACTTAGTAGGCCCACAAGTCAGACCATTCCCTATTTTTTTAATAATTTACAGCTCATTGCAACTTCTTATGCAATTTATTGCAGTCCGTTTTTTTGTGTTGGCCAGGGCCAGGGTTAAAAATTTAAACAAAATTTTGCATATTTCGGTGGGGTCCAAACTATTTTTAATACCGAAATGTCGAGACAGATTTAATTTACTTTGAAGATATATTTAAATTAGGTTAAAGCCCAGTGAAATTGGAATCTAAAAATATGAAAAAATTCAGGAATTTGAAAGTAACTGCCAATTTGTCGTATGTTTTTTATATTTACAGCCCATTTCATATTACTTTCAAGATTTGCAGCCGTCTTGAAAGAGTTGCAGCCCAGCAGGGCGTAGAAAAATAAGTACGCCTGGATTGGGTATTCTTCAGATAAAATAAACTGGGCTCATTTTCACAAAGAAAAAAATAGCTGGGCTGGTCATGTGGTGAACGTAAAATAGAAATCTGGGCTAGACGGGCCACAGCCCAGTTGAAACCCTGCTCCGTCTCAACAATAACAAAAAAAATACTACTCGAGCAGCTACGTCCCAGGTGTCAGCCGATCTTGTGCTGTTCTCTTGTCTATTGACTATACGCTAACAATGTCGTGGGTCCCAGATGTCAGCAAACCACTAGGAGGAAGCATTTTCTTTTTCTATACGCTGACAATGGAGTATATAACAAAAAATGAGGAACTTGCTTGCGTACGGCCATGGACATGGTGGGCCCCTACTGTCATCCTCTCCACGTACAGTCCTCTCCCGATTCCTCTTGTTTGTTGACCATGTTGACAACGCGAGAGGGCGGCGCCGCGGCGAGCACACCAAAGCGCGCGGAGGATGACGGCGAGGCCTCAGACGTGAGCATTAACGATTTAGGAGACGGTGGGGCGGCGATGCGTGCGCTGAGGCGCAGCCATCCGGGGGAGGCGGAAGCAGGCAGCCCGTCGGCACTGGTTTGGTTTTGGCGGCTGGAGAAAGACAGGACTGAAGAAACAAGACAGACTGTAAAAGCAGCAGGAGTACTTAACAACCTTAAGTGAAACCAGCAGGGGCACTTAACAAGCATCGCTGAAAGCAGTATGAGTACCTATACAGGTTCAACCATACAAAGCACACCTCGAACAGTGCTACTTTTCCTACAGTTAACCAAGGGTGAGGCCACCAAGCCCCAGGACAAGGCCCAGGCGCCACCCCGCGCATCCACAACCTTCTGAAAGCGGCTTCATCTCGCAATGTTGTCAATAAACAGGATATCCGCTTTAGAGCCATGGAAAAGGATGAGCATAACCATCTGTCCTATTCTCCAAGATGGACGGGCCTTCATTATTTGAGACCACCCATGAATACGTATCTTTTCACCTCCAAGGGAAATGGAGTAGGTCGACATAAACATCATGTTGTGACCAAGCGCAAGTCTGACCCGACCATGGTCAAGCATCTGTATAGGAACAATAGAACTGGGCAGTTTCTGTTTCAAGAAGATCACAGCTGTAAAACTGTGTATAAGAAAGAGTTTATGAACAACATATATAACAGAAAACAACTCGTATCATAAGTTTCTCGACACAGTTGGACTTGTTCAACATGTGCAGCAGTGGCACACATATCCCACGTGGCCTTCCACCATTGACACGCCCCACAAGGACCTCAAGACGATCAATAAAGTGTAGGAACTGGTGGATGTCGTCCCAGTCAACTTCAATGCCATCAGTAACAGTCGAGTTCTTATAGAATAACAAACGAGTAGCGTGCTTAACTTTGAAATAACCTACGCGCGCCACCAATTATAAGAAATATTAGTTAGAAGTAGCATCTTCGTGAGAGAAGGGAATCACAAATTGTTGCTACTTCTCAAGTTAAATTGTGATTAGTTAGACAGAATAGGTGGATTAAGAAGTAATCGAGGCAACATGCATGAACCAGATACAAAACTAACATGGATGAACTACTGGAACGACGTCGGGGTGGAAGATCACAGTGAAGATGAGACCAGGTTCTGCTATTTCCATCAACATTCGTGCACCAACTTTCAGTCTATAACACTTGAGAAAGTTTATCCAAGTTCGGCCATAAAAAAAGCAGCGATCTTCTTGGTTCATGAACCCAACTCGGAACCTATATCCATGGCTTGTCTTCAATGTGACCATTAAACTGGTGTATTCAGTTATGACAAGGCCGACCATCTTGAGTACATGTGTTCTGGCAGAGCAAGGAATGCACTGCAGGAAAAATAATATGAGAACACAATGTATTCGCTATCCAAATCTAGAAATAATTTCCTCCTTCATGTTAGTGTTGACCATGGTACTAGTACCTTTTATCCAAATATAGCAATCCAAATTTCCAAATTAGTCGACAACATGTTCAAAAACCCCCACCCTCCCGGATAGAAAATAGGATTCTAGGAACATACTGTGCGCATTTTAAAATCCTGTGTTAGGATGAGAAGGAACAAGTGTGGCGTCTCGTGAGGGCGCGGAAACCTGTAGGGTCGTCGCACTTTGGGCACTGCAAATGAATCACACTAGATTCAGTAGGAAGAAAAATGCATCAACGGCGGCGGTTGCCATCCTAGTATTACCCGCGACCAAGGGACTAGGATTTATCGTGGATGGATGAAGAATTCATACCTGGTTCTCCATGAGAAAACCCTACGCAATCGCCGAGAGGGTTTTTTTTCTCTAAACAAGCAGACGAGGGAGAAGGCGATTCAGGCCCAGTGAAATATTACTGCTTCGTCCGTCCAGCTTACTGCTAAAGCTGGAAAGGTCGGGTTTTTTGTGATTTGATGGCTCATTGGGCATTACTGCGGCGCTACGACCGGGGTGAGCCTACCGTGCAGTTGTGCACTCTAATTTGGTGCATGGCACGTGGACCCCATTGCCGGATGCCCCACATATCAGCGAAAGGAAGTAGAAAGGCAGGAGTAACTAGTTACACATAAATATATTTTTGACAGAGAGATACTCCCTCTATAAAGAAATATAAAAATCTTTTATATCACAACTTTATACATAAGAAAAATCAAGGGTAATATATATAACATAATATGGGGGTTCAGCTGAGAATATAATACTCAGACAGGCTCACGGTTCTGGACTTTGGGCCACAGGCCGGTGGGCCTGCATGTTTGGGGGCCCACGTGTTCTAACTCAGTGCATTTCATATTGCAAGCGATGGGTACGGCGCTGGTTTTAGATGCTGTCGCAAGGCGAATACAGAAAATTAAATAAAGCACGGCAGCTGTTAGAATGAAATCGAATGACAGTTCCTAACCAGCAATCATAGTTGCAATTCTTTCACGATATCCTACGTGATAAATAATACTGTCGTACTACTTATACACACAGGACACTTGTTTCACCATGCCATATTATTACATCAAAAGCTCTCGGAGGATAGATCAGTCCGGCAGTTGCATGCTGCTACTGAAGAATTTCAAAGTTGATTTGGACCAGCTCTCCTTGCCGAGAAAGTTCAATTTTGACATCATCCCCTACCGCAAGATTTGATAGAGTTTTGAACCTTGACCATCCTTTAGCATCAATCATCATGCGACCATCCTTTGTACTTACGGTATATTGAGCAGGTTCATTCACACCAAGGCTACGCATGGTAAGAGAAACTTGGCCACGGTCGCCCGGATTATTGAACGACTCTCTCGTTGCTCTAGGAATTCTCTGTTTGCAAACAAGAAGACATACACAAACAGTTAGATCAACACAGTGAATCATGTGAAACAACATGGAAAGAAAAAAGAACGAAGCACTTGGGCGGCCAATGCTTACCAAGAACGTGGAGATGTCGATTTTTGTAAGGACTTTGGTATATGCAGTGCGAACTGCAGCCCAGTCTGTTGCTGCTGCAACTGCTAGTTCCGTTGCCACTGCACGGGCCGGAGCAGATGCAAGTGCAACTTCAAGTGTTGGTGCAGGTGCCGGAGCCGTTGCTGGTGCCCGTGCTGGTGCAACGGGTAGTGCCGCTACTGCTGCCGGAGATGGTGCTCCTTGTGGAGCTGGTGCCGGTGTCGGAGCAGGTGCCCGTGTCAGTGCCCGATCCTCCGGTAGATCAGCCTGATCCGCTGACGCGGTCGGTGCCCAATCCTCTGGTGGATCAGACTGAGCTGCTGCCGCTGTCAGTGCTAGAGCCAGTGCCGTCTGAGAAGGTGCCGGTGCTCGATCCGATGCTGAAGGTGGTACCGATGTGCGAGATAGCAGCGATCATCTCTGGTCTGCTATGATTTCATACTTCAGCTTTCTAACTTCACTAGGCTCCGTGACCTTGATCCAATCTTTTTCTCACTTATTTTAAACGCCAGAAGGACTAATTTTGGCGTGTTTGTTAAACCAAACTGTAGTTCATCATAGGGCTTCAGATTGTACACAGACAACAGACTGATCCAATTGTGTCCAGTAATATAAGTGATGGACAGTGCCTTCGTTACTGACACGACATAAGAAGTGAAACCTGCAAAAATAACCATCATAGAGCAAACCAAACGGTTTATTCTGTAACGAATGTGACATGGCAAAACCAGCATCATAAAATTGCAGCAAAAGTAAGAAAACATGACAGTAAATCAATAAGATTTACTTGATGTGACACGAGTGAATCCTTACCAGGAAATCACTATGTTCAAGTTCTAAACAGAAGGTTGATCATCCAATTAGGGGTGGCATGCAGGGCCCCCGCTTACTCCCACAAGCAGGACAGTCCAAAGGTCGTGACAAATCGTATGGACCGAACATCCATGGGACTGGAAATCCTGGTGGGTGCGATAAACCCTGCAATGCATACAGATATTGGAGTGTAACCATAATTGATAAACCGTCCTCACAAAAAGATGATCTAGATACTTCAAAATATACAGACTGAACTTCATCTAGCATGACTTTGAGAACTTCATCTCCACCGCGGACCTGGTTCTAATTCAAACAAAAACCAAATATTTTATTACTACCTCCGTTCAGAAATATAAGATGATTTTTGATATTTTACTCCATATAAGACTACATATACGCACAGAAATGAGTGAACAAAGACACTAGAACATGTCTTCAAAGGCATGAGAGCAGAGGGATTACTTGCAATATCCATAACACAAGTTACTGAGGCTAATATACTCTCTTCAAAGGCATGAGAGCTAAAATCTTGCATTTCCTACACCTAGCATTGATGTTCATAAAGTAGTTGAAAGTAATCTATAAGAAATCAGTGTTATGTGCAATAATCATATGTATGTCAACCTCTCGCATGTTTTGGTCAAAAGAGCAATTTAGAACCGTCATTTGGCACACAAAAATCACATGCAAGATCACCCAGAAAGTTGTACTACTAGTACTAGTACTGCGTGTTAGATGAAAAAACACTATCAAGATTGCCAAAAAGATCGTCAAGAAGAGATATTACCTGGACTTGCTTAATGAGGGATCCCGGAGAGGGGGGCTTGGACAGGGCGATGGCTTTGAGCTTGTCTGCGGTAGTCTCGGCGGGGTGCTTGCGCTTCTTCGTACCCTGAGCGTCGACGGTTTTGGCCAGAGCCATAGACATCACTTTGGCCGGTGCTCCAGGGTCCATCAAGAAACTGTTAAATAGAAATAAAAGAAAAGAAATCATAATCACAAACCCAAAAAAAGAACAAAGAGGGAGTTATAGGATCAGTCTCGGGGTTGCAAGACCGGGTCTTGGCCAGAATCAACACCATTGATGCGCTCACCTTTCCTTCTTTGGGAGAGAAGAACAATGGCAGAAGCGCGTCGGGCTTTTCTTGAAGAAATGAGGAACAAGATGAGGGAGAAGTGAGTTGGGGTTTTCTTCAAGAGAGGAAGCTAAGAGAGAAGAGTGAAATGCTGGTTGCTTCGTCCGTCCAACTTACTGCTGGAAAGGTGGGGGTTTTGTGATTTGATGGCTCATTGGGCATTACTGCGGCGCTTCGACCGGGGTAGTCTACCATGCAGTTGTGCACTCTAGTATGGAGTAATTTAGTGCATTGCAAGTGGACCCCGATGCTGGTTGTCCCACACGTCGGCGAAAGTGAGTAGTAAGGTTCCCGACGACCGTCGAGGAGGATCCGCACGGTAGAGCGTGTCCAATGTTTCTGAAGAAAAAAAATGATTACAACAAGCGTTTCCACTCTTACGACGGAGGAGTGCGAAACACGGCAGCAAATTGAACTTACACAGTACTCCTACTACTAGGCATGTGCAGTGGTTCATACGTCAGTACTACATAATCTTGTTGCTAGTGTAGTAAGATATGACGATAACAAATGATGTTGTGCGCATGTCAACTATATGAACAGTAATGTAACATACCCCTTTTTTGACTGTCCGGTCGAGAATGAACGGTGAGATCAATGTTAACAGAACTAGGTCTACAGCGCACGGAGAGTATGGTGCTATAGTACTCCACAGAACATGAACCATATGAAGCACGAATCAGTGTTAGGCAGGGTGTATGAAGGGTGCATGGGATGGGAGCAAAAGTTCCCTTCTCGACCCACTTTTGGGTGTTTGGCAGAGTGCATGAAGGGTGCATGAGTCCACACTAATAGGTTAACACAAATACGCTAGGAGCATGCGTGAAGAGGGGTGCTGAGATGAGAATGCACGAAGAGGGAACAACTATATTGAGATGAGAATGCAACCAAACACACCCACACACTTTGTGCTACAGTGACTGATCTGCACCGTCTGAGTTTGATCCAACGGTCATGTTGCACCGAGACATGGACATGCCCATGCAGAGGACGCCTAAACACCACCGAAGTCCCTCTGCTTCTCGAGGTGCATGACGTTGGTGATTCAGGGTGCCACCGCCCGCAGAGCCCGCTCCCGGTCGACGGGAGCCAGCTCGTCAAAGACGGCGTCCAATGGCACGAATGGATTCCGGTGACGAAGCCCTGAGAGGATTCGCGCAGCAACGGCGACGGCAGCCCGCAACCCCTCCTTGTCCAGCTCCGCCCCCACCATCGCGCGGAGATGGCTTAGCTCCTTGGAGATATAGCTGAAGAAGGAGACCAGGTTAGGAAGCCGCAGCTCGTAGAAGTCGACAGGGTGGTCGAACGGGTTTAGCCCGACGGCCGGCATGGTCGCGCTGGCACGACGGTAGGCATTGCGCAGCCACAACACGTGCATGGCAACATGGTCCACCAAGTGGTTGAGGCGATCCTGGACCTCGTCACGATCGGCCCGCTCGCGCTCCAGCCGGCTCGCCTGACCACCTATTGTATCTCATGCTTTCTGCAGCAATGCCGCCGACGCCTCGAGCATCTTTGTGTTGGATGCCTGCCGCTTTTGAAGCTCCGTGAACTCCCGCACATAAAGGAGGAACATGTTAGTCCTCTCCTCCTTGAGCTCATGGAGCTCCACGTCCTTGGCCCTGAGCTCCGCATCCTTGGCCTGGAGCTCTTGTGTCAGGCGCCTCACCTCAGACTCCGTGATCTGGTGCGCCGCCATGGAACCAGGTAGAAGCAATGAGGAGAGGAAGCAAAGGGGGAGAAATGGCTGAAAGGCAATGCAATCTACGGGAAGGCGGAGGGAGCCAGCCGAGGAGCGGGGTGAATCTTTTGGTTTTCACCATGGGAAAACACCAGTCGATGACTTTTGACATCAGGGAGCAGTGGGTTTTACAGGCGGAGTCATCATGACTAATTGCTGCTGCGCCTACTCCCGTCAATCAAAAAAATAAAAATCCTACCGCGCCTGCTGCACCCAAAGACCAGAGCAACGTACGCCGCGGTGGATATTTAAATTTACCTGCCGGCAAGGAGAGAAAAAAAGGGGTGAAAAAACAAATATGGCGGCGGCCTAGCTAATCGGTCGCACTAGCCCAACTAGCTAGCCACCGTGCTTCACTGATGTACTTGGCGGGAAAGGTGGGCTTTTGTGATTTGACGACTCATTTACTTGCTTCGGCGCTACGACCGAGGAGGACCCAGAAAACGCGCGGTAGGGCGTCCCACGTCTCGGCAAGGAAGAAAATATGCGTGCACCACCCGGGAGGACCCAGAAACCGCGCGGTAGGGTGTGCCACGTCTCGGAACGGAGGAAAATGTGCGTGTAAAAATATACTGTATCAGACGTACTACCTATGGTTCGACCTCGGGACCCAGCCAGTCGGTCGAAAACACCCCACTAGCCACACAGCTTCATCATGCTAACGTGGCACGGAGGATAGGTGTGGTTAGCTCCGTCTTAACCAGCCACAACGTCTCTTGTTCTAGGCGATTCTTCTATTTTCCAAGCACTTTTTTAGTTACTAGCAATGTGCCCGTGCGCTGCAACGGATCCAAAGAAGAATAGTACTTGTTCACAAACTTGAAAGAAAATACTCTTGTTTTGATATACATATATACCACTAAAACTATATTACTTTTCACTCAAAATATATTTCTCGGGCTGTTTTGATGAGGTGAGGGAGGGATGTGGTTGCTTATAAGATAATAAGGGGTTTTCTGCAAATTGGAGCAGAGAAGTGGGCTATTGTTGCAAAAATGCCACAACTTACCTCACAGCCGTTAGATGCAGATCTAATGGTCAGAAATGACGGATGGCAGACACACCATCATCACCAACTGAGTCTTTTATAGGAGTAGAGATAATAACACCACGGCAAGCTCGCGCCACCCTTCGTGTGTGCCCGTGCATCTAAAGGTTAGACGATGGAGAGGAGAGAGAGATCGCACACATGGGACCCACCAGTAAGTAAGTTAATGGTCATGCACGTGTTGACGAGCCACTCCCTCTACTCTACTCAACGTAATACTATATAAAATCAAGTTATGCGACAAAGCCAACAACCGTTGTTGTTTTAGGCTATCGACTTACGCTTTGTAGTCCAAGTTGCCAGTTCGAATCTCGTCTTTCAGATTTGTTAGTTTTAGGTCCAAATTTGATCAATGACAAGTGGGACCCCCGTGTGTTGTTCTGATATTTCAGTGTAGGATGGTTTTTGCACAAACACTTTGCGCGGTTAGACAAGTAACAGCACCAGTTACACGTATTTTGCAAGTTTAGGAACAAAAATGACAGCGGCATAGAATATCACATCCACCCCGCAGCTTAGATGCTATGGTGATACGAGTTTTTACGTCATTGGATCTGAGATCCAATGGCTTGGGAGTAGTCTTTGTAATTATGCGCAATTTCCAAACTCTCCAAGGGTTTTTTTGCAAATAAAACATTCAGGCCTCGTGTGTGCCGCTACATCTTGGATCTAACGGCTCCCAGTAGCTCATATTAGGTGCTCCTAGTAGCTTAATTAGCCGCTACGGTGATACAAGCATCTAGGTCGTATGATCTGTGATGAGATGCCACATGCGTAGTACTTGTACTTTCTGCGCAATTCGCAAACTCTTTGAGGCCTATATTGCAAAAACATTCAAACCTCCTACTGTGAGCCATTAGATCTCCCAGGAACTCGTATCACCATAGAATCTACGGTGCGGGAGCACCTCATATTCTCCCATGCGAGAAAACACCAGGTGCTCTAGCAGCTTGGATGCTACGGTGATACGAGCTTCGAGGTCGTTCGATGTGAGATCCAATGGCATCTGAGCAGTCTTTGTGCTTGTAAGCAGTGGCCGAACTCTTTGGGGGCTTTTCTGCAAAAAAACATTCGAACCACCAAGGAGTTGTTGGATCACAGATCCAACGGCTCCGAAGAGCTTGTATCACCAAAGCATCTAAGGTGTGGTAGCACATGATATTCTTACATACAGGAGAATATGAGATCCTCCTTCATCTTAGATGCTACGGTGATACGAGCTTCGAGGTCATTGGATATGGGATCCAAGGGCATCTGGGTAGTTTTTTGTACAAATTGTGTGCAATTCTCAAACTCATTAAGGTTTCGTCTAAAAATATTAGGACATCCTGTGAGCTGCTATATCTCAAATCTACAAGCTCCAAGGAACTCGTATCAGCATATAGGATCTAAGGTGTGGGGCACCTGATGTTCTCCCGGGGAGGGGGGGTGCACAACCAATCTGTTCTTGGGAGGGTGGGGACAAATATAATGTTCAAAAAATATAATCTAAACAATCCTAAACAGAGCTTCACAATTTTATCTAAGGTCGAGGGGTAACCCCGACAATCTACATAGCTCCGCCTATGCAAGAGGTGTAGTGCGAGCGTCTATGTGTGAGAGAGACGACGCGAAAAAGTGAGGTCAATCGAGTCATTTATAGAGGGAGAGATCGAGGGAGTGTGGCCTAGCATACACTCGAATGTTAAAGACGATACACCGAGATATTGTGCAGCGAAGCTGTGGTGAAGGCTGGAGGGAGATAGTTACCGAGAGAGTGGCCTAGATAGACTTTGTGTGTGCGTGGACGGTGAAGGTGTTTTACAAAGGCAACACATGTGTCTTCAGAGAGAGAGAGAGGGAGCGTTTGTCATGGAGGGCACGACGAGGTTGTGTGTGAGAAATACATTTGTTGAGAGTGTGAGGGCGGGAATGACATAAATGGAGATCGAAATGTGAAGAGCAATAATGAGCGCGCGTGTGTCGGATACCAATAGCTCTATTAACAAAGAAATGAACATCAATCGATACATGAAGTATGTGTGTGTGTGCGTGGGGGTGGGGGGGGGGGTCGATGGAGAGACCTAAACATAACATTCGCATGTATGTAGTACTAGACTTAATATTCATGTTTCAGTTTCCTGTTCATTTTAAATATTGAATTGAGGACCATGCATGGCTTACATTTTACTCCCTTCGTTCCTAAATATTTGTCTTTTTAGAGATTTCAAATGGACTGCCACATACGGATGTATATAGACATATTTTAGAGTGTAGACTCACTCATTTTGCTCCGTATGTAGTCACTTGTTGAAATCTCTAAAAGATAAATATTTAGGAACAGAGGGAGTATTTTTGAATTCGTGTCATACATGCATGGTTTGGAAAAATAGATGCACTATACTTACTAGATTGTTGTTGTATTCGTGTGTGTGTGTGTGTGGTCATATGCTTGATACATACAAAGTTTTCTCACCACCATACCGTTCGTCTTTTAAATTTGAATTTGCAACGAAAAACTTACTCGGGATACCATGAAATGTGAAATCCACGTTGAGATCACTATATCGCAAACTCACTCTAATTCAAGAACTTGTCATAAATCAATTACCGTGCCTTTTAGAATGACCAGTAATTTGCAAGGAAAATACAGGCATTATAATACATATAGATTCGTTCTGCAATTTAAAAGATTACTTTCGTATTCTCGAATGGTAGCACCCAAGGGCGTACCAGCCAGACCCGGGCTCGTGTTGATCCTCAAAAGAAAAAAAACCCGGGCTCATGTCCTTCTGGTAGTGTGCATGGTACGCACATTAGCCAACCCCAACCACTCGAGCCTCCGTGTTTCGAGTCGAAATATCTGGCAGCCAGAATTCCAGCCCTAGGAAATTCCCCTCATGTCCCCGGTCCATAATGACTACCGATGAACAATGGAGGGATGCTTTAGTAACTAGACAATGTTACCTACCATGCCGAGCACGGTTCAATTCCCTCGGTCGCCGCTACCCAAGGTCACCCGTCAACTCCATTGCCTAGTACTAATAGGAGTACTACAGCAGGATGAGCACAGAATTGAGCCCCGTTTGTTCGTGCCTAGTACTTGAGTTAATATATCAGGCAATGCACTAGTACGGAGGGATTATCCTTTTACTCTGCATATATAACTTGTCTGAAGTCTAACTAAGCAAAATGTTTGACCAAATCCTTTCTTAAGAAATATTAACATCTACAACAGTAAAGATGTATCGCTTGAAAATTTATTACATGATTTAGGTTATGATATTGTTTCGAATCCTGGATTTTAAATTTCAGAAAATCCAAAAGTGACCTAAAATTCATGAAACTGAGCATGGTCTCATGATATGGCACAAATATGCTGTCGTAATTTTTTTGTTCAATTTGAGACAACCTGCTTATGAAAAGTTGCACAAATGAAGAGCCAAGGTATTTTGGAACAAAGACCTGTCACGTTAACGCGAACACTTTCACTATTCAAACCATGGGCGTTTAGGTGCCGTCCGAGCAAGCGTGTGAGTCGACAGGAGGCGTGCGAGCAGACCGCTGCGCTGGCTGACTGGGAGCCGTGCGAGCAGGCCGTTGCGCAGGCTCACCGGGAGGCGAGCCCTTTGACCAGGCTCTGCCGCCACCTTTGTCCCAACTGCCCCCACTTTTAATGGCGCCGGCGCCGCAGTTTAAAATCACCCCCACACTACCCAGTATCGCTACCATCTTCTCTCTTCCTCTCCGATTCTCCTGTCGTCTACCTCCAACCAGCCTGACCTAACCGTATGCCATGCCGCATCACAATGGTCTGCCCTTAGTCTTCCAGTTTCCTGAGGAAGACACCCAGCCGTAGTCTGAAGAACATAAGGCGCTTTGGGATGAGCTTGAACTGGCCTTGCAGGAAGACGCCGTGCCTGTCCCCGCTCCCGTTCCAGCTCCCGTCGCCTCGACTGCATCAGCGCCCATCCCCGTAGCATTGATGGGCTGGGAGCCGCACATTGTCGCCGAGCTTGATGCCACGGGTTCCACGAGGTCCCCGCCGAC
Organism: Thinopyrum elongatum; assembly: GCA_011799875.1. Taxonomy (NCBI): domain Eukaryota; kingdom Viridiplantae; phylum Streptophyta; class Magnoliopsida; order Poales; family Poaceae; genus Thinopyrum; species Thinopyrum elongatum. Next base: position 93,312,077 of record CM022302.1, on the reverse strand, counting down.
TTTCATGCACCCGTGCACCTGCCAGCGCATGCGCCTGCGCGTGCACTGACACGCGTGCCCGTGCCGGTGCCCATGCACCTGCCAGTGCATGCGCCTGCGCGTGCACTGACGCGCGCACCCGTGCCGGTGCCTGTGCACACGAATGTCTCCGCCGCGCCGTTGCCAGCGCCTGTCCCCGTGCGGGTGCCAGTGCCCCCCTCAGCGGCATGGATCGCCTCCGTCGACCGCTTCCTTGCACCAACGCCAGTCGCCTCCTCCCGCCAGTTGACTCGCTCCTGGAGACCGAAGTCCAGAACATTCTGGCCTTCCTTGAAGCTAGGGCCAACATCCAGGAGTACGCCAACAACGGCGCAAGACGCCGCCGTCACCGTCGTCGTCGGTCAGTGGCCCGACGGCACACAGATCACAGCAGAGGAGCCGCTTCCCACCGCAAGACGCCCCCGCCGCCGCAGCGTAATCTAAATTTGCCATGAAAAACGTTCGGATTGCCATGCTTAAAATCCAAACGTTTGGGATTTATCATTTCCGTTTGTTTTAGTTCGATCGTCGTATGAATGTAAAGTCGGAGTCAGACTGGATGAAATCTATGGTTTGATCGATTGAATGTTCTGCTAGCGCCGTATCAAATTAAATATAAAACGTCATCAAGCCACATGTATTCCTTCTCGTCGCAAACATTTCATATTAAATACCACGTCAATTCCAAATATTTTTTTAGGGAAGTCAATTCCAAATACTTGCAGGGCGCGACCAGTCCCCTTGTTCAAGCACTAGGCGATACATCTATTTATCCACGCATTTAATTATGATGAAGTAGTAGATAAATAGTACTACAACTAGCCTAACTTGTCCATCACGGTCACTTTTGTTCCTAAACTTGTTACATGTATAATACTACTAGTACGTGAAACTGGTGCCGTAACTTGTGAACGCGTCCAGATATGGTCAACGGCAACATCGCCCGCACGTTCTTCGTGTTTGCCCGTGTGTCTAAACATAGAAGGGGAGGAGAGAGAGAGCAGACATGGAACCCACCAGTAAGTGAAGGCAAATAGTACGTGCTAACGAGCCGGTCCCACTAATGTACTAAAATTAATATTAAAACATGTTATCCATTAAATAGGCTGTGGTAATATAAAAACATTATATCAACAAAGGGGGGTACAACAAACGTTGCTACTATGTTGCCTATTGAAGTGCGGCTTGAAGGCCTTGGTCGCATGTTCGATCCTCGTCCTTTTTCATTTTTAATTTATATATGGGTCCAAATTTGTTCCATGACAGGTGGGCCCCTCAGTGTGTAGTTTGTAGCACTTTAATTTGTGGGTCGAAATTTGTTCCATTACAGGTGGACTATCGGTGTGTAGTTTGTAGCTTATTTGTAATAATTAAAGAGAACAACAGAGTTTTTTGCAAAAATACCATGGTGTGACGTGGAAGGTGAGAAAGGGCGTGTGAGAGAGCGGTGACCGAGCCAGAGGGAAATCAATTGGGGGAGGTGCGGGGGTTGCAACGGTGTTTGGAGTAGTTGTGGGCCGAATGCTACCAAAATATAATCTAAACCCACCGGAATAAATGCCTTCACAAATTAATCCAAGGTTGGAGTCCCCCTCGCAATGTAAATAGCTCCGGCGTTGCGAGGGATGGAGAGGTAGCTTCAATGTGTGGAAGATACGGTGTGAGAAAGCGAGGTCAATCGAGACACGGATAGATAGAGAGACAAAGTGAGTGTGGTCCGGCATTCGTTGAAAAGATATATATGGTCTGGAGAGATATTGTCCGATTGAGCTTTTGGGAAGGGTGAGGGCTGTAAGATAGAGCTTGAGAGATAATCCAGTCACAGACATGTAGATATATTTTGTGCGTGGGAGGAAGCAAGGTCAATCGATACATAGATAAAGGGAGAGAGATTGAGCTAGTGTGGGTCGTCATGCGATCGAAAGAGTGAGACGGGTTGGAGAGAGTGACCTAAATAGACAATGTGCGTGAGAGAGTATACAATATGAGTATGTCGAATTGGGCTCAAACATGAAGATATATCGTTTGTGTGTGAGAAAGAGCGAGGTCAATCGAGACATATATATATAGATAGAGAGAGAGAGAGAGAGAGATTGAGCGAGCGTGGCCCGCCATGAGGTCGAAAGAGTGGGGCGGCTTGGATGGACTGACCTAGATAGACAATCTACGTGAGAGAGTATAGAGTGTGTCGATCGAGGCCCGAACAGGGAGATATATCATTTGTGTGTGAGAGAAAGCGAGGTTAATCGAGACTTAGATAAAGAGAGCGAGATTGAGCAAGTGTGGGCCGCCGTGCGGAAGAAAGAGTGAGACAGTCTCGATAGAGTGACCTAGATAGACAATGTGCGTGCGTGCGCATGAGAGGGGGGGTCTAGATAGGCAATGCATGTATCTAGCGAGAGAGGGTGGGAGGGAGAGAGAGAGAGCTCGGCATGGAGTGCAATGGCGGGTGTGTGAGAGAGATACATTTGGTAACATAGTGGAAAAAGGGGGTTGTGTAGTTGAGAGAGTTAGAGATCGAAACATGGAGAGAAAGAATGAACGTGTGTCGGAAACCGATAGCTTTCTAAGGTGGTTAGGAGAGGAAGATTGATCGATACAAGAAGTATGTAGCGTGTGTGCCGAGGGGGGGTGGGGCTAAAAACAACATTTGAATGTAGATAGTACGAGACTTAATATCGACGTTTCAATTTAGTGTACATTGTTAGATTTGAATTGAGGACCATGCATATGGCTTCCGTAATTATTTCGAATTCATGCCATACTAGGTTTGGAAAAGTTGACATTGACTCGATTGTTGTGCTATTTTGTAGGTCATATGTTTGAATCCATCCAAAGTTTTCTCACTACCATGGTGTTCATCTTATACATATGAATTTGTATTAAAAAGTAGCGTGGATACCGTGAAATGCAAAATCCACATTAGAATTGGAGATCGCTATGTGACACACACTCTAATTCAAATAACTCCTCATTAATTAATTTATAGTATCTTGTTTCGAATGACTAATTATTTCCAAGGAAAACACAGGCATGGTAATACATACAGATTCATTTGCATTCTCAAATGTAGGCGCACCAGACAGACCAGGGCCGTGTCGTGGTGGTCGCGTGTGTCGTACGGACGCTAGCACCCAGCCACCCCCCCCCTCCCTCCCTGCCCCTCCCCCCCCCCCCCCCCCCACAAAAGAACGACGACAAAAAAAGTTCGCACTTCCACGTTTCGGATTGAAATATCTGGTGGCCCCAATTCCAGCCCTGCAAAATCTCCCTTCTCCACCGTCCCCTTCCGTGCCCAAAGCGCTCAAATCCCTAATTCGCCGCCAACCCAAGCAAAGTTCGAATCGCCCCTCGTCTCGTCTCTTTCCCCACCTCTATGCCGGACGACGACGATGAAGATGACGGTCGCGCTTCACCACCGCACCGGAGCTACCTCATCTACGCCCTCGTCCACCGCACCGGGTGGTCACCGACAACGTCGGCCGCCGCAACCGACATGCCTCACAGACACCGAGTTCCACCGCATCAGGTGCGCTTCACCGAGGCCATCTCCCACCTCATCGGGGCTACTTCACCGAGCACATCGTCGCACCTCCACCCCCCGAGGCCGTTGGGGCTTCACCAATGGTCTCGTCCACCGCATCGTAGCGCTCCGCTGCCGCTCAAGATCTGCATCCGTGCGCGGCCAGCCAACGCCAGCGCATCACCCTCAACGGCTCGGAAGTGACCCGCACTCTAGCTAGGCGAGCATGCCCAAACGCCGGCCCGAACTAGGTATCCACATATCACTCCCTTGTGCATTGTTTCGACAATGTTTGCATATCCTTTTACTGCTCTCTTAGCTTACACGCCTATGCAACTCTGACTTTAACTCTTATTTCTTCTAGAGATATCATCTGAAACAAGTAAAACCATTTTTAGCGAAGCATGACGGCGCTACGGGATCTGGTACACATCCTGCACACCGGTATAACCTTGTAAGTACCTGTCCTCCGGTACAACAACAAGGTCGATTCCTCTTATTTGATCAACCATTCGCCGTGTCAAAAATGCAGAGGGGGATGCAAGGAGCACAAGGCCTGCACATCCAAGCAAGTGGTAACATGGACTTGTACATGGAACATCCCAAGCGCAAGCAGAGCTGCAGTGAGCCTGTACAACGAGCTAGCGTAAGTCCCTGCATTTCATTTAATTCATACTGGCCTGCGTGTATGATTTGTGTGAAGTGGCGGATCCACGAATTCAAGTTACCACGGGCGAAAATTTAACTTAAAAAATACGAAGGCACTTGCACTCTAGAAATCAACATAACTTGAGAAATGTGAAGCTACATGCACTTTGAAAACCAGCTAATGATCCAAAGTAGTTCCAGATTATAAAACACTAAATGATGTAAGCACCAAAAAACACAAAATGCAACATGGTGTACAAGGACTACTAACATGGACTGTACCTGCTTGAATTATTCATTCTCTGGCTGAAAATATCAGAGTGTAATTGCACCTATAACCAGTGCGCAAACTGCATATCAATATATCTATCCTGCACAAGTATGCCAATAGTTTCAAACAACATATTAGAAAAGTATTTATGCTACGTTGTCATGATACGGGGACTTTCTGGTAGATGGCCTCGACGTTTCCTCAAGCCATGAAAATGTACTATAATTTGCTTGTCATCAATTCCTGCAAATCTCTCTCTCTCTCTCTCTCTCAACATAGCAGATCATCATTAGACACTAAATCCTTCAATGGGAGCTTGAAAAATGCTTGCATTAGATACCTCATTAGACACTATATGTTAATCACCAGGAGCATGTAAAATGTTTGCATCAAATCCTTCATTAGCAGTCTGTTCATTAGACACTTCAGGCTCAAGAACAACATGAGCTTGTATGTTTGCACCGGAAACATGATTAAACACATCAGGTTCAGTCAGTTCAGTATTGATTGGGGTAGTTATAAAATAAGCAGAAATTGGTTTCATTTTCTTATAGATTCCCTACATACAAGCAGTTTTTACAACACCGTCGGGTTTAACTATTGGCCAGAAATTGAAAAGTTGAATTAGATATAATCAGGGATGTGATGTACCTCCTCGTTGCGCATGCAGCTCTTGCAAGCTGCGACTGTCCGTTTGCGCAAGCTCGATGCCATGCCCATGCTGCCGCCGCTGCCTCCCACGCAGGCTACACCCAGGGTTGGATCTTCATCTTCTTGTCCTTCCATTCGCTTGAAGCCCGGCGACCGGCGTCCAACGAGGGCGCGAGGAAGTGCTATGTCGGTCTGTCCAGTGGCGGCTAGGTTAGGAGCGAACCAGATTGGAGGCTGGAGCGAACGAATTGGGATTTTTACTGCTGTCGATCGATATGGGAGGCGCTCGTTTGGGCGCGAGCCTGCTATAGGGCCTGCCTTGCACTTACATTATTGTCCCATCCAAATTGAAACATTTTTCTTCATTTTTTACATTGCCTGCTCGTGCGCTGGGACGAAGAAAACTAGCCTGGGCCAACCTGGACGACTCAAACTAGGTGCATACTTTCCAGCCACCCAAGGCGGCCGCCCATACCAGCCCCCACGGTGGCGTTGCCCCTTTTTGCATGTATGATTGGGGTAGTGAAAAATATTCCAGTGGTGCTTTTGATTTACCCACAGAATGGTTGAATTGCTTGTTTCTATGACCTGAGTTCGCCAATAATGTGAAGGATGCCGGTCTTTTCATCCTATTGTAGATTGCTTAGATCTCGATATGCCAAATGTAATCGCGTGAAATATACAGTAAAAGTCAGTGTGATGTGTGTTGCTACAACTAGTCTGACAACCCGTCCTCATATAACATATCAAGGATGCACCATCTTATCAGATTAACCATTCGACTTACCAATGCAGTGTGGGAAGAAAGAAGTATTGGGACTGCGTATCCAAGCAATTGATGCCATGGACTCCTTTGTAGAACCTTGTAAGCGAAAAAGAAGTTGCAGTGTGCCTGTACAAAGAGCTAGCGTAAGTTCACTTACCTGCTTCTCGGAATTTTAGTTAGCCACTTATTGCAAAATTGTTCAATTACGTTGCTTGGCTAAATTTAGTTTGCTACTGATTATATAATTCCATAGCCTGTTAATCCTATTATAGACTGCGCATGTCTATGTGTTTGATACTTACTGTTAAGAATTACCTATTTGCCAGAACTTAAATAGCTACTTAAGCACGTAGATAGCTGGTCATATGTACTTCTAGGGTGCAGCAAAATTCACGTGTAATTTACGTTCTGATACCCTTTTTGTTTAAATGATTTGCTGTTATCACTTGTAGCACTAGTGATGTTTGCATGTTCATAGATAGACAACTGTCAGGTTTATATCAGGGACACCATCTTTTTAACTTATATATATATATGTGTGTGTCGGAATCATTTTGCTTACATCAAAGAAATTTACAGATGTCTGTGTTGCTGGTAAACAGTACCGACTTGTTACTTTAATACGTTGCCAAGAACTTGTTAGTTTTACTAGTTCATGTGTAATTAAATACGTTGCCAAAACTGGTTAGTTTTACTAGTTTGATGTTAGTTTCTTATGGCTCTTGCAACACTTTATTTATGATTGCTAAAATTCAAGTTTGCAGGATCCAACTGAAACTCCGTTGGCACAACAGGTATGTTTTCAGAAACTTCCTTGTTTACCTGGTTTGCTGATGTAACTTGTTGCTGTAATCATCTTACCAGCTTCAAGTTTTCAGTATCCAATTGGAAGTCCAATTGCACAGCAAGTACATTTTCAAAAATATATTTGTGTAACAGGTTGGCTGCTGTAACTTGTTGCTCTAATCAAGTTACTGACTACTCAACTTTTCAGGATCCAAGAGAAACTCCAATGCCACGATGATACGTCTCCAACGTATCTATAATTTTTGATTGTTTCATGCTATTATATTATGTGTTCTGGATGTTTTATATGCTATTTTATATGATTTTTGGGACTAACCTATTAACCTAGAGCCCAGTGCCAGTTTCTGTTTTTTCCTTGTTTTTGAGTTTTACAGAAAAGGAATACCAAACAGAGTCCAAACGAGCTGAAACTTTATGGTGATTTTTTATGGACCAGAAGAAGCCCCCAAAGCAAAAGAGTTGGGCCAGAGGAGCCACGAGGCATCCACAAAGGTGGAGGGCGCGCCCAACCCCTAGGGCGTGCCCCCCTGCCTTGTCGTCGCCTCGTTGACCCCCCTGACTTGTTCCCGACGCCAAAAATTCTTATAAATAGGGAAAACCCCGAAAAGAAACCTAGATTAGGAATTCCGCCACCGCAAGCCTCTGTAGCCACAAAAAACCAATCGGGAGCCCGTTTCGGCACACTGCCGGAGGGGGAAACCATCACCGGTGGCCATCTTCATTATCTCGGCAGTCTCCATGACGAGGAGGGAGTAGTTCACCCTCGGGGCTGAGGGTATGTACCAGTAGCTATGTGTTTGATCTCTCTCTCTCTCTCGTGTTCTTGATTTGGCACGATCTTGATGTACCGCGAGCTTTGCTATTATAGTTGGATCATATGATGTTTCTCCCCCTCTATCTCCTTGTGATGAATTAAGTCTTTTCCTTTGAGGTTTTGTTATGTCGGATTGAATCTTTGGATGTGAGAGCACTTAATGTATGTCTTGCGATGGGATATCCGTGGTGACAATGGGATGTTCTGTTGATCCACTTGATGTATGTTTTGGTTATCAACTTGTGGATTCCCGTGGTGACATTGCGGTAATCTATGCATAGGAGTTGATGCACGTTTTCATATTCCTTTCTCCGATAGAAATCTTGGGATACTCTTGAAGTTCTTTGCGTTGGATTGAATATTATGAATCTGAAGTTGTTTGATGCATATCGTATAATTGACCCACGGATACTTGTGGTGACATTGGAGTATCTAGGTGACATTAGGGTTGATTGATGTGTGTCATGTGGTGTTATTTTAGTATGAACTCTAGGGCTGTTTGTGGCACTTATAGGAATAGCCCAATAGATCGATCAGAAAGAATAACTTTGAGGTGGTTTCGTACCCTACAAGCAATCTCATCTTATGTTCTCCGCGATAGGAACTTTGGAGTGATTCTTCATTGCACGTTGAGGGATTGTTATATGATCTAATTATGTTATCATTGTTGAGAGAACTTGCACTAGTGAAAGTATGAACCCTAGGCCTTGTTTTCAAGCATTGCAATACCGTTTTCACTCACTTCTACTATTTGTTACCTTGCTGTTTTTATATTTTCAGATTACAAAAACCTATATCTACCATCCATATTACGCTTGTATCACCATCTCTTTGCCGAACTAGTGCACCTATACAATTTACCATTGTATTGGGTGTGTTGGGGACACAAGAGACTCTTTGTTATTTGGTTGCAGGGTTGTTTGAGAGAGACCATCTTCATCCTACGCCTCCCACGGATTGATAAACCTTAGGTCATCCACTTGAGGGAAATTTGCTACTGTCCTACAAAACTCTGCGCTTGGAGGCCCAACACGAATCTACAAGAAGAAGGTTGCGTAGTAGACATCAAGCTCTTTTCTGGCGCCGTTGCCGGGGAGGTTAGTGCTTGAAGGTATATCTTTAGATCTTGCAATTGAATCTTTTAGTTTCTTGTTTTATCACTAGTTTAGTTTATAAAAGAAAACTACAAAAAAATGGAATTTAGGTTGCTTCATTTGCTTCATCTCTATAATGTCTTTCGTGAAAATGATGGAAAGAAAAATTGTGCCAAAGTTTTAGAAGAAGAATGCAATAAAATGTTTGGCATAAAATATTTGAATGATGAGCATGATTGCAATGTTGTTAGTACGAATTCTTTTAATATCCATGATGCTAATGATATGCAAAGCCACAAGCTTGGGGATGCTATGTTTGATAAAGATGATATTTTTAGTCCCCCAAGTTTTGATGAGCAAATTTATTATGATGAAAGCATGCCTCCTATTTATGATGATTATGTTGATGAAAGTGGATTTGGAGAGGTCATGACTTTATTTAGTGATGAATCAACTATTTTGGAAGAGGTTCCAATTGATTATGAGAACAAAGTTGCTATCTATGATGATTATTGTGATGACATGTATGCTATAAAGAATAATGATAACCATGAAACTTGTCATCTTGATTTTAATTTTCAATTGGGTTATGCCACATATGATAGTTATTTTGTTGAGTTTGCTCCCACTACTATTCATGAGAAGAATTTTGCTTATGTGGAGAGTAATAAAATTTGTATGCTTGTAGATCATGAAAATAATTCTTTATGTGATGGTTATATTGTTGAATTCATTCATGATGCTACTGAAAATTACTATGAGGGAGGAATATATGCTTGTAGGAGTTGCAATAATGTCAAGTTTTCTCTCTATGTGTTGAAAGTTTTGAAGTTATGCTTGTTTTGTCTTCCTATGCTAGTTGATTCTTGTTCCCATAAGTTGTTTGCTCACAAAATACCTATGCATAGGAAGTGGGTTAGACTTAAATGTGCTAGTCATATACTTCATGATGCTCCCATTATGTTTCAATTCTTATCTTTTATGCGAGCATCATTGAAATCATCATGCCTAGCTAAAAAGGCATTAAAGAAAAGCACTTGTTGGGAGACAACACAATATTTACCCCTACTGTTTTTGTGTGTACACATGATTAAGCTACTGTAGTAATCATGTTTTATAGCTTTTTTTTCAATAAAGTGCCAAGTAAAGTCTTTGGGATAGTGTGGATGATAGTTGACTTGATTCTGTGCAAAAACAGAAACTTTTGCGTCCAGTACAGAAATTCCTATCTTTTACTGGAACGTGTAAAAACTCTTAATTTTTTACATAGGATTTATATACAAATTTTGTACGTTTTCCTAATTTTTCAGAATATTTGGAGTTACATACATATGACCTTAATTCAGATCTTACAGACTGTTCTGTTTTTGACAGATTCTGTTTTCGATGCATAGTTTGTTTGTTTTCTAGTTTCTATGGCTTATATTACTCAATATAAATTGTAGAAATGATAGGGTACAGTAGGAATCATGTGAGAAAAAAATTTAATCTTGTCTTGACAGTACCAAAGTGAATGATTTGTTTTATCATACTAACCCATCTCACGAAGTTCCATTAAGTTTTGTGTGATTGAAGTTTTCAAGTTTTGGGTGAGATATCGATATGAGGAGAATAAGGAGCGACAAGACCCTAAGCTTGGGAATTCCCAAGGTACCCCAAGGTAATATTCAAGGAATACCCAAGCAACTGAGCTGGGGCATCCCCTCTTTCGTCTTCAACATTATCGGTAACCTTACTTGGGGCTATATTTTTATTCGTCACATGATATGTGTTTTGCTTGGAGCATCATTTTCTTTTATTAGTATTTGCTTTCTGTTATTTAGAGTAATGTTTTGCATCTTTAATTTCAATAAAAGTGTCAAGTATAGCCTTTACCATGCTTATTTTGCAAGTCTATATGTTGCTGTTTTGAAAACAGAAAGTTTTCTATCATTGTCTGAATTCTTCTGGAAAGTCAGAACGTGATAAATCTTGAACTTTTAACACAATGAGTAACAACAAATTTTCTACAGTGTGGTAATTTTTCATAATTTTTGGAGTTAGGAAAGTATGAGTACAATTGCACTATTTACAGACTATCCTGTTTAGACAGATTGCTGTTATGATTGCATTGTTTGCGTATGTTTGCTTGTTTAATGATTCTATTTGAGGATAGGAATATTAAATATGCAGAGGCATTTAGTATGCAATGTTAAATAATAATTTTAGTAATTTGCTACAGTAGAGAATGATAAGGTTTTGCATTTGATTTATACTAATTTTTCTCACAAGTTCTTGTTGAGTTTTGTATGCATGAAGTTTTTAAGATTTAGGGAAACCGTGACATAAAAGGAATTAAGGAGACACAAAAGCTCAAGTTTGGGGATGACCAAGGCATCCCTAGTTAATATTTCAAGAAGTCTCAAGCATCTAAGCTTGGGGATGCCCCGGTTGGCACTCCACCTTTCTTCTTCAACAATGATCGGTCAGTTTTGGTTGAGCCTAAGTTTCTGCTTCTTCACATGATATGTGCTATCCTTGGAATGTCATTTTATTTTGTTTTGCTTGCTTTTTGAATAAAGTACTTAAGATCTGAAATTCTTTTATGAGAGAGAGTCCTCACATAGCAACATAATTATTTGACTACTCATTGATCTTCACTTATATATTTTTGGAGTAGTTTGTCAGTTGCTCTAGTGCTTCACTTATATCTTTTTAGAGCACGGCGGTGGTTTTATTTTGAAGAAATTGATGAACTCTCATGCTTCACTTATATTATTTTGAGAGTCTTAAACAGCATGGTAATTTGCTTAGGTTATGAATTTAGTCCTAATATGATGGTCATCCAAGAGGGATATAACAAAAACTTTCATATAAAGTGCATTGAATACTATGAGAAGTTTGATTCCTTATGATTGTTTTGAGATATAAAGATGGTGATATTAGAGTCATGCTAGTGAGTAATTGTGGATTGTAGAAATACTTGTGTTAAAGTTTGTGATTCCCGTAGCATGCACGTATGGTGAACCGTTATGTGATGAAGTCGGAGCATGATTTATTTATTGATTGTCTTCCTTATGAGTGGTGGTCGGGGACGAGCGATGGTCTTTTCCTACCAATCTATCCCCCTAGGAGCATGCGCGTAGTACTTTGTTTCGATAACTAATAGATTTTTGCAATAAGTATGTGAGTTCTTTATGACTAATGTTGAGTCCATGGATTATACGCACTCTCACCCTTCCACCATTGCTAGCCTCTCTAGTACCGCGCAACTTTCGCTGGTACCATACACCCACCATTTACCTTCCTCAAAACAGCCACCATACCTACCTATTATGGCATTTCCATAGCCATTCCGAGATATATTGCCATGCAACTTTCCACCGTTCCGTTTATTATGACACGCTTCATCATTGTCATATTGCTTTGCATGATCATGTAGTTGACATCGTATTTGTGGCAAAGCCACCGTTCATAATTCTTTCATACATGTCACTCTTGATTCATTGCACATCTCGGTACACCGCCGGAGGCATTCATATAGAGTCATATTTTGTTCTAAGTATCGAGTTGTAATTCTTGAGTTGTAAGTAAATAAAAGTGTGATGATCTTCATTATTAGAGCATTGTCCCATGTGAGGAAAGGATGATGGAGACTATGATTCCCCCACAAGTCGGGATGAGACTCCGGACGAAAAAAAAGGCCAAAAAAAAAAGAGAAGGCCCAAAATAAATAAATAAAGGGAGAGAAAAGAGAGAAGGGGCAATGTTACTATCCTTTTACCACACTTGTGCTTCAAAGTAGCACCATGATCTTCATGATAGAGAGTCTCCTATGTTGTCATTTTCATATACTAGTGGGAATTTTTCATTATAGAACTTGGCTTGTATATTCCAATGATGGGCTTCCTCAAATTGCCCTAGGTCTTCGTGAGCAAGCGAGTTGGATGCACACCCACTTAGTTTCTTTTTGAGCTTTCATACACTTATAGCTCTAGTGCATCCATTGCATGGCAATCCCTACTCACTCACATTGATATCTATTGATGGGCATCTCCATAGCCCGTTGATATGCCTAGTTGATGTGAGACTATCTCCTTCTTTTTGTCTTCTCCACAACCACCATATTCTATTCCACCTATAGTGTTATATCCATGGCTCACGTTCATGTATTGCGTGAAAGTTGAAAAAGTTTGAGAACATCAAAAGTATGAAATAATTGCTTGGCTTGTCATCAGGGTTGTGCATGATTTGAACATTTTGTGTGATGAAGATGGAGCATAGCCAGACTATATGATTTTGTAGGGATAGCCTGCTTTGGCCATGTTATTTTGAGAAGACATGATTGCTTTATTAGTATGCTTGAAGTATTATCGTTTTTATGTCAATATTAAACTTTTTTTTGAATCTTATGGATCTGAACATTCATGTCACCATGAAGAAAATTGCATGGATAAATATGTTAGGTAGCATTCCACATCAAAAATTCTGTTTTTATAATTTACCTACTCGAGGACGAGCAGGAATTAAGCTTGGGGATGCTTGATACGTCTCCAACGTATCTATAATTTTTGATTGTTCCATGCTATTATATTATCTGTTTTGGATGTTTTATATGCATTTATATGCTATTTTATATGATTTTTGGGACTAACCTATTAACCTAGAGCCCAGTGCTAGTTTCTGTTTTTTCCTTGTTTTTGAGTTTTACAGAAAAGGAATACCAAACGGAGTCCAAACGAGCTGAAACTTTACGGTGATTTTTTATGGACCAGAAGAAGCCCCCGAAGCAAAAGAGTTGGGCCAGAGGAGCCACGGGGCATCCACAAGGGTGGAGGGTGCGCCCACCCCCCTAGGGCGCGCCCCCCTGCCTTGTCGTCGCCTCGTGGACCCCCCTGACTTGTTCCCGACGCCAAAAATTCTTATAAATAGGGAAAACCCCGAAAAGAAACCTAGTTCAGGAGTTCCGCCACCGCAAGCCTCTGTAGCCACGAAAAACCAATCGGGAGCCTGTTTCGGCACCCTGCCGGAGGGGGAAACCATCACCGGTGGCCATCTTCATCATCCCGGTGGTCTCCATGACGAGGAGGGAGTAGTTCACCCTCGGGGCTGAGGGTAAGTACCAGTAGCTATGTGTTTGATCTCTCTCTCTCTCTCTCGTGTTCTTGATTTGGCACGATCTTGATGTACCGCGAGCTTTGCTATTATAGTTGGATCATATGATGTTTCTCCCCCTCTATCTCCTTGTGATGAATTGAGTCTTTTCCTTTGAGGTTTTGTTATGTCGGATTGAATCTTTGGATGTGAGAGCACTTAATGTATGTCTTGCGATGGGATATCCGTGGTGACAATGGGATATTATGTTGATCCACTTGATGTATGTTTTGGTTATCAACTTGCGGATTCCCGTGGTGACATTGGGGTAATCTATGCATAGGGGTTGATGCACGTTTTCATATTCCTTTCTCCGATAGAAATCTTGGGATACTCTTGAAGTTCTTTGTGTTGGATTGAATATTATGAATCTGAAGTTGTTTGATGCATATCGTATAATTGACCCACGGATACTTGTGGTGACATTGGAGTATCTAGGTGACATTAGGGTTGACTGATGTGTGTCATGTGGTGTTATTTTAGTACGAACTCTAGGGCTGTTTGTGGCACTTATAGGAATAGCCCAATAGATCGATCAGAAAGAATAACTTTGAGGTGGTTTCGTACCCTACAAGCAATTTCATCTTATGTTCTCCACGATAGGAACTTTGGAGTGATTCTTTGTTGCATGTTGAGGGATTGTTTTTTTTTGCGGGTGCATGTTGAGGGATTGTTATATGATCTAATTATGTTATCATTGTTGAGAGAACTTGCACTAGTGAAAGTATGAACCCTAGGCCTTGTTTTCAAGCATTGCAATACCGTTTTCGCTCACTTTTACTATTTGTTACCTTGCTGTTTTTATATTTTCATATTACAAAAACTTATATCTAGCAGCCATATTATGCTTGTATCACCATCTCTTTGCCGAACTAGTGCACCTATACAATTTACCATTGTATTGGGTGTGTTGGGGACACAAGAGACTCTTTGTTATTTGGTTGCAGGGTTGTTTGAGAGAGACCATCTTCATCCTATGCCTCCCACGGATTGATAAACCTTAGGTCATCCACTTGAGGGAAATTTGCTACTGTCCTACAAAACTCTGCGCTTGGAGGCCCAACACGAGTCTACAAGAAGAAGGTTGCGTAGTAGACATCACACGACAGGTTCCTTTTGCAAAACTTGTTTGTTTATCTGCTTTGCTAATGCAACCGGTTGCTCTAATCACGTTACTGGCTACTCAACTTTTCAGGATCCAAGAGAAACTCCAATGCCACAACAGGTACCTTTTGCAAAACTTGTTTGTTTAACTGCTTTGCTGCTGCAACCGGTTACAATGATGTTAATAACTACTTTTCAGCATCCAATCAAAACTCTTTAATTCCTTGTTTGTTTAACTGGTTTTCTTTTCTAACTCCCAGTTGAGATGTTTTGCTAACTTCAACTTTTCGGAATCCAATCGAAACTTTAATGGCAAAACAGGTTAGCCCAAGATCAAAGAGCGAGGTCCCCATGGACGTTGTATCATCCCACAGCAGTGGTACCAGCCCAATCGTGCATCATGAATTGCCAACTGCTGATGCTCTAGAGACTAAACTATTGGTAGCAAAAGATTCTTCTTCTGCACTTAGAGATGAAGTTGACATGTTGAGGAAGCAAACAACACAATCACAAGCAGTACTCAAGACAACCATTAAATATTTGGTGGATTTCAAAACGAAGCAAGCTGAGACTGACCGCATTGTTAAGGTCCTGAAGGAAAAAAGGAAATTAAATTCCCACTTGGTAAATCATAGGTGAAATGTTTTTTCCATCGTTGAATAACCTTTGTGTTGTTTGTTCATGTAATCGATCAAACGATTTGTTTTAGAGATCATGTAATAATTGTTTTTTGTTTTTTGGTTTGTAATTTTTTTTAGCACGAGTCTGTATTAATTGATAAGACTCTGAGACATTTCATTTTGATTGCTGTGCCAGACCTACAAATATGCCAATCGGGCTGAATGTGCATTCAGCAATAATAGTAGTATAGATGGTCCTTAAGTGGCATGCATATGAAAGGGCCAAGATGCTGTACTAGCTTCGCTAAAAAAATGATGCTCTTCTAGCAAAAAAAAGTACAGCGGTCTGGCTTATGTATATTAGTTGATATTATTGATCCATATACTCTATAAGTGTTTATATGTCTGTTAGTTTTGTACATTATTGGTTGATTGACTCGTTATTTTGAATCTTGAGACATCGCTTGTGTACATATCTAAATGGGAGTACACATTATGCTGCGTGTGACACTTGAGTTGGACATAAAGTGGTTTCAAATATTCGAATTCACCTTAAACTGGATTCTAGCTTCTGAATTCGAGTATCGGCGTTTGTAAACCATATTCATATATGACAGTGGAATACATCTTTGATGTGCTTTTGAAGATATATAAAAACACATAGAAAGATTTATAAAGATTCGTATAAGAATACAAAATAGATCTGAATTTAGTTGCCAGGGTAAACGTGGATGCTTATTGTCCCAAAATTTGAAAGAAGCGGCAAAATATCCACTCCCACGTCGGCTGCCCGAAGCCAGTGTTTGCGAGATGGAAATTACTGTCTACCCCTTACACGGACAATCCATCGGCCCGATTTCCACTGCTCTCAATAGGGGTAGGTTAGTAACTTCAATTAGACGTGACACGACTGCCTCTGACCCGATTCAGACACGGTGGGCGCCAAACATGGGCGGCAAAACACATTTGATTCAAGCTCGTCCGAAAGACCTCTGTCTCTCCCTCCATTTCCCCATTCATACACGGTGGCCGGCAAAACAAACTCGAGTCGGCCGAAATCGATGTAGGCAAATATTTTCAATAGGGGCAGGTTTGTAACTTCAATCAGACGTGACACAACCGCCCTACCTGTTAGCCCCGTTCATACACCATGGGCGCCAACCGTGGGCACCGAAACACCCTCTTGTCGCCCGAAATTGCTCTGGGCAAATATTGGGGAGATGCGAGATTACCGTCCTATCCCCAACCGACGAGACGTCCAAATTTTAAACGGGGGCTAAGTTCATAACTTTCCCATATTTCAGACAGGCGCGTCTCAAAAACATGGTTCCCCGTACCTCTCTCTCCATTTTCCCATTCATACACCGTCCGCGCTAGAACACCATCCCCACACCAGCCTCCTCCGTCCGCCACCCCATCCATCGCCGCCGTCCTCCACTCCATCCATCGCCGCCGTCCTCCACCATGCCGGAGCGCCTACCAAGACCGCGTCGTCCACTTCTAGAGATGGATGTTTCTCATCCACGGCAACGGACCAGGAGCCTTGTATCGCGTCCTCTCGCTTCATCGGCGCCATCGTCCTCCTTGCCGGAGCCGCTCCCACGACCTTCTCGTCCACCGCAACGGGACTTATCCCTCGATGCACCCGTCTACCGTCGCAGATCTGCTTCAACGCCACCGACAG
This sequence comes from Thinopyrum elongatum, assembly GCA_011799875.1. Classification (NCBI taxonomy): domain Eukaryota; kingdom Viridiplantae; phylum Streptophyta; class Magnoliopsida; order Poales; family Poaceae; genus Thinopyrum; species Thinopyrum elongatum. Next base: position 93,294,944 of record CM022302.1, on the reverse strand, counting down.
CCATCGCATCCTCGATGCCTACACGGCGTCGCAAGAGAGGTGGTACTACTTCATATCTGCTCAACTTTTTGATCTCAACCAGAAAATAGATCGTAACTTGGTTACTATACTTTCTTTTCAGCTCTTAGAATTTAGTTCTTAGTTCGAAGCAAACAACGGTTGCTAAATTTTTCTATGGTTTGCAGCTTCAAATCTGCCATGGCACAGTCATAATAGGGTTTAATTGATCATGCTTAGGGTTTCCCCCTTTTATGATCACTATACGATCATCATACGTGCTTCGTGTCATAATAGCACTGCTCCACCCATCAAGCTAAACAAGCTTAGTTGTTCAAATACGATTCTGATATTATTAAAACAGAGTCATTTAATTGGTCAGCTAAATGTTCCTAATTTAGTTTCAAAAATGCATGTACGCCACTCAGGTGTGGATCTACAGGGTGCCCACGGTGGGCCGCGACCCACCCTGGGATTTTGGGTCGACCCAGGCCCCGATTCCCCTCTGTTCTGCTGCGCTTCCGATCTCTACTCGCCCCCAGCCGCCTGCTTCACCGGCGACTTGCCGTCCCCGGATGGCATGACTCTAGGAGGAGACGCCGGACTAACAAGAGGTCAGGAGCCGCTCGCCCAACAGCGTCACCGCTGCCCGAGCACACCGCCGTGCCTACCTTCCCAGTCCGTTCAGGGCTCAGGCGTGTAGCAGCCACTAAGCCAACCCGATTTATCCTGAGATACATCCTCAACACTCAGCAGCCACTAAGCCAACCCGATTTATCCTGAGATACATCCTCAACACTCAGCAGCCACTCCTCATCACCCATTTTCTAACTGATTCATTACTCATTAGGCAGGACTGTCATTAGGGTTTGTTGTGTACTGAGTGCTACCTACACTTAATGGTTTAGATGTATTTCAGTAATCTTTAGTACATGTAAAGTTCAGAGGGTTTCAAAATTCCGGCCCTAGGAACAGACACTAGTCATTTTGGATTGTTGGTCATGGTGACATTGACCCAGATTACTACTGCAGGCCAGGTTTGTTCACAATTTTACTTGTCTTTCTTACTCATTCGATATGATATCCAATTATTCACGTCGATTAGTTGCAAACAATAAGTGCTAGACCAACTTCTTGATTTATATTTTGGACGGTCTCTTACTGCAGTTACAATTCTACATACTTGTCCTAGTAAGCTCACAAGTAATGATTGATTCACTACCTCTATGCTTGCTTTGTCATATTTGTTGTCAATATTCTTTTAGGGTGGTCCACCCTGTTTCAAAATACTGGAACCGCATACATGAGTGAATAGTATTTCTCTGTGTGATCTCTTCCATCATGTGTGGGCAACGAACACTGCATTGTATAGAAAGAAAGTCTCATATCCACCTTTTACATAGACTACGATCTTTTACATGGAATACAATATGCCTACTTGCTTTGTGTCGCACTACCAGCACTCCACCCTTGAAGCTAAACATTATGCCACTCATAATTCCTTAGTTTATTTGTTCAAATACGAATTTGATATGATTCTAATGTTCCTACTGCAATTTTGAAATGTGTGTCTGCCTGTTATAGAGACATAAGAGGTTTGTATTTCTGTGTGTGGTCTGGTCAGCACGGTTGGGGGTGAACTTTGCGTACGTAGGGTTTATAGGGAGACACTCTTCGAGTTGAATCCGCAATGCATTCCATAGATAATCTGACTACTTTTTATGTTTTCATGAATCTCAGATACTGAACAGCATCATAATGATTATGAGCTTGCACGCATGAAAAGAATAAAGCAGAACAATGCCATGGCTGTCAAACTTGGCATTAAGGGACTGAAATCAAGTCTGAATGCAATGCAATGCAAACGCTCTCCACCTACAGATTCATGCTCAGAATATGATCCTAACAGTGATTCTGAGCTAGAGGGAGACCTAAGTCAATGTAGCTCCCTAGTGGAGGAGTCAGAGGCAGATTCCCTATCTTATTCACCCATCAAGGTGCTTGCTCTAACTTTCCAAGGTTATATTGGTCGCACATATCTTGCAACTGATGCTTTGCATTGCTTCTACTTTGTTGCACTGCCATTAGCTTAGTTTACACATCGTGTATGTGAATACGCCCTGCCTATCCATTTTCAGTACATATTCCATCTGTCATCATACCATATTTATCCATTCAAATGATGTTCTTGTGTATCAGACATTCAAAAGGAAGAGGGCGATTGCTGATCACGGAGGAGCACGAACAAAGTATTTGGAAAAGGTAGTGACACCTGATAAATCAAATAGCCCATTAGGTGTAGTTGCAATATCACCAGACCCAGAAAACACGGCCACAACTCTAGCAGACTCTAGCCCTACTACACTGGCCATCTCTGATGCCCCAACTCAGCAGACCCCAACTGCCGCAAACAGCATGATGATGCCAGTTGACATAGCACCAGCTCTACGATGCAAAACCCCCATTCTAGCAAAGAGTACACCAAATCCAGTTGCCAAATCCCTTTTTGAACGAGAGAGAGCCCCAATTGCAGCAAATAGGACTCCTGTTCCACTTCTTCCCAGTTTAGAAGACGAAGCTTATATTGTTGTCAGGAACTTTGTGTGCATCTTTCCTTCATGGAAAGATTATACCACAGACAAAGAACAATTTCCAATCTTCCTCCGCAACTTACGCGTAAGTAATGTACTAATGGTATTCATGGTAATTATTGCATATGTTTCTGCTGACAGAAGACACAAGATTTCATTCTTTTAAATAGGCGAGGACCAAACTAGATAGTCAATATGAGCAAGGGTTGGTTGCGCTTTTCAAGCACTCGTTGATGAAGTATTGTTCCTACCTGAGGCAAGCGCACTTTGATGGCAAGCCTCTAAACGAAATTTCTCTAAAGTCTCCGGTGCTACATTTATCAGACAGTGACTGGAATAATCTTGTTACACATTGGTCTCGTCTGCAGCGTAAGGTACTATCTATGATATCACATCACAATTTGAACTACATTTCTGCATGTGCCTTAACGTCTCACTTGTACGAAAACTGTTTGCAGAAGAACATTCATTCTCAAGGGACCACAGAATCTCGCAACTATACTGCACACTGCATTGCTCTTGTGAGTATCTCTTGCCCTGTATGACCATACTTACTTTCATAGCTGGTTGATTATGTAGCATCACTGCACATGTTAGCCTCGTTATCCTCCATTTGATGGACATTATAAGATCTGTATCGACTCTTACATAAATTTAGAATCAACCCAATGCTTTTGAAGAGGTTTAGCTCTGTAGTCCTCTTGTAAGGACTGAACGTCGTCTATCACTGTACTTACATTAACAGCTACTCCCTCCGTCCCATAATATAAGAGCGTTTTGTACAGTACACCAGTGTTCAAAACACTCTTATATTATGGGAAGAGGGATTGGTTCATTGTGTAGCATTCTGCATCTTATCTCCCTCGCCCACCATTTACTAAAAAATATTAGATCTATATTTAATCTTACCAAAAACTTGAATACACAGGCAATGCCAGTGCAAAAGTGTAGCCCATTGCTCTTGTCAGTACATTTTGTCCTGTAACGCTTGTACTTCCAGGGATTGGTAGTTGATTATGTAGCATCAATCTGCATCTTATCTTCATTATCCGCTATCCCTTCCAGTATTATCATATCTATAATTACTCTCTACAAAATGTAGAGTACAGGCAATGCTTATGAAGAAGATTTTGTGCTGAAATTCTTGAGTTATCCTTCCCTTGACATGGAGAAGGGCATTATAAAGCCGGTGTTAACTGTTAATGCAAGTTAGTCCTTCTAAAGCCTTTATCCTCAACTGCTGTTTAATTTGCTCATACTTCCTATCGTCAACTGCTCTTTAGTTTGTTGTTTCTATCAAAATGCATGTTCGCAACAATAGCAAGTTCCAAGTTTTACTTGTAAAACCAAATTCCCTATTCATACCATGCACATTACTCAATACTCCCTATATGTATGCTTGTTTTCGTGGATCTATAATCCAGTGTGTGGTGAAGTAGCCCACGTTTGCACCTTGTCATCTTCTGTTTTATCTTACTGATGTGGCTGATGATATGAACAACATGCCATGCACATTAACCAAAATAGATACAATGATTGTCTTTGCCCTTCATCTATGCTTGTTTTGTTGACATGGTAAACTAGTAGTGTGGTGAAGCTCCCTGCATTATGAACAATGCCAAATTATGCTATTGATATTTTGAACTTACTCTTTATTTTCTAATTTGAAATTGGATGGAATTGACAGCACAGTTACCATCTTTGTTTATACACGTGCAAAACCTGTCATCTCTCTACTTGTTTCAGGGTGATATGCCTGATGGCATGCACAAGTCTGCTGAAGGTTGTGATACAAACCCAACATATATTGCAGCAAAGAAGGCAAAACATCTTGAAGATAGCGAGACAACCCCAAAGTCTTGTCTTGATGCAGTGTTCAAGTTACTTGAGACTAGCAGTCAGACAAGCTCACAGAATTCGCTGTTTGAATCAATTCGACTTCTTCGGTCCCAAGTTCTAGCAGAAAGGCATTCTGCAACTCAACTTCGACTTGAAGTCCTATCTCTAAGAAAGATTGCGGAGAACACCAATGAGAATCTCATTGCTAAACAGCTACACCTGGAAGCTATGACCGACATGCTAGGCCGGTCTCACAGCCTTGCGCAGCAGTTCCCGCGCAAGGCTAACCTTTCTTGAACTGTCTTGGAAGTGGTCTTGGTTCAGTATTATTTTGTTACGCTACAATGGCGCCCAGTTTTTGTAATCTGCTTCTTCGTTGCGCTTTATGATCACTGGTGGCGAACTTCGATGCCCAGTGGATGTAATATACCATAAATCCTTTATTGTATAGTGTAGGTTTATTCTAAGTTACTATGCCATAATTTCTTTATTGTATGGAGTAGGTTTGTTCTTAATTCCTACTAGTTATCGTATATGCCATCATTCGCTATCTGAAAAAAGGCGAAAATCTGATGTAGTCGACCGGGCCGAAACATTCGCCTCTAATGGGCCTGCATTTTAGCGGGCCACAATTGAGCCGGCCTGCAACTTTCTTGGGCCTGAAAGGCCATTGGGGCATTCACACTTTGCGCCAGGCCCACAACTTACACGGGCCTATATTCGGCCCAAAGTTTAGTTGGGCCTTTAGTGGACCCAGCACTTAGGTGGGCCCATGTAGCTTCGGGCCATTAACAGGCTGAATATTCTGCTGGCCTGTTACGGCCCAGAAGAAACCATGGGCCTTTAGCAGGTCGAAATGCATGTTGGGCCTCAATTTTCACTAGTCGTCGACGGGCCTTCAGCAGGCTAAAATGTAGACCGGGCCATTGTTGGCCCAGTTATATGATGGGCCATTACTAGGCCAAAACATATCTCGGGCCTTAGTTGGCCCACTGATATCATGGGCCTTTAAGAGGCTGAAAGCTTAGTACAGGCATCAACAGGCCGAATTATACGACAGGCCTTTAACAGGCCCAAAGTCACGTTGGGCTGAACTGTTGCCACCTTGATCATGGGCCGTTAGAGGGCCGGATGTCGCATCGGACCATATATGGCCCATGGGCAGCACGGGCCATTCCCAGGCCGAAAGACACACCGGGCTGAAATGGGCCCATGTCTACATCGGGCCTCTAACAGGCCGAAATGTCACTGGACCATAATTGGGCCCAAATATTCGGCGAACAATTAACGGGCCAGATCTGGCTTCAGGCCGTAAATGGGCCATATTTAAACAGGCCGTTAGTGGGCTAGCCCACTAGTACCTGAGTAACTACTATGGGCCTTTGACTGGGCCGGCCTTTTTAACCTATATGGGCCTCTGTTGGGCCCTGCCACGTGTCGACGTATCATAGGCACGTCTCCTCCATTGGACGGACAACATCTGGCTCACCGAGGAGCCGACACGTGTTTCCTCCAGCCAATCAAGGTTGTCAGAATCGTGATTCTGTTGTACGATTCTACGAATTTATGATCCAAACTAACCCCTCTGATTCTACGATTTTTGTTCATAGAATCTACGTTTTTACGATCCTGATAGTGAAGATTCTACGATTTGCGATCCTGCCATTGGAGCTCCGATCCGATTCAGAATTGCGATTCTGACAACATTGCAGCCAATGATGATTTTACACGTGGAAAATCCCCATTGGTCCGGGTTGTTAACGGGTTATCGGATCCAAACCGGAACCCGATAGCTTAACGACGACCCGTTACGGTGGAAGCCATGTGTCGGTTACCCTTGACGAAAGCACTTCCATGACGCACCATTTATCGTCATGGAAGTGGACACTTCCGTGATGATAATTTTGGTATTGTCATAAAACACTTCTACGACAGCACAGGTATGACTATCTTGATTCTGTCATAAAATCGTCATGGATGTACATGCATGAAAAAAAACGTGACCTACTGTGACAAACACGTATCATCACGGAAGTGTTTTTTTTGTAGTGTGTGCGGATCAGGTGGATTGTTGGGAGGTTTTGGTGGATGAGTGGTGCTCAGACCAATGGCTAGCCCTCCACAACAATGCCAAGGACCGGCGTGCCCAAATGGAAGGTGTGCCACACCATCAAGGCAGCGCCAACTTATATCAGTTCAGGCAGAACTGGGTATGTGTTTGCTTCATGATTCATGCAATTCATTCTTCATGCTAGCTTGAGCCCTTTAATTACTAATTTACTCTGTTCCTCTCTTTCAGGCACGATACAATAAGGCGAAGGTGCCAGAGGTGTACAACCTCTATGCCATGGCCCATACTGCCTCGTACAAGAAGGTCAAGGCATTCTCTGAGTCTGACCTTGATCATCCAGAGAACTTCACCAACATCTCCTCCCACAACAAGCTCGTGAAGTACAGAGATGAGGGGAAGGCGAGGAAAGGGGAGGACTTTAACCCGAGCCAGGGTCCCATTGATCTAGAGCTGGTGATGATATCTGGTGCTGGGAGGTCCCATGGCTCGATAGCCATTGGAGATGGACTTATTCGTTGTCCTAGCACTCTCCCGGAGATCAAGGCACGCTAGTCGAGCTCCGCTCCTGAGATAAGGCCTCGTCAACGGCCTTATGAGCTCGCCTTCGAGGTTAGTTATACGGACTCAGCTATCTTTTCTCCATTACATTGTGTGTGCGGCCATTGATGATTACAATGCTAACGAGGAGTGGTGTTGTAGGCTGCTCTTCAGAGAGAGAGATAGAACCCAGGCGCCTCTGGTGGAGAGGGACCGGCAGGCGGCGGAGAAGGAGCGGGAGTTGGAGGAGAGGACTACTAGGATGTTGGAGGAGGAGAGGGCACGGAATGACATGCAGAACCGGGCCATGTACGAGCTCCTCATGGTAAGTTTCTTCTGCATATTAGCCAAATCATGCACTTAATGTTCGTTTCATTACTAACTAGTATGACTGACTCGTCAAACCAAATGTGCAGACTCTATGCAACAAGACCGATCAGACCCCTCCGTCGATGCCAGTCATTGCTCCGGGGACCATGGTGAGTTTCATTTGAATGGTCATTAGTTACTAGTCTTAACATTTGAGTGTCATCATGCTAACGAGACATTGCAAATGATCTTTGGTGCAGTGTAACTCCAGACAAGCATCGCACGATCCTTCTCCAGGTGGTACCAGCACGAGCAAGCCCGGTGCTTCACCTCCGTGATGAGGGTAAGTTTTCTCTAGTGTTTTGCTTAACAAATGCATAATGACCTAGACTTAACTTTATTTCCTCCAATATGCTTACCATAATGACCTAGACTTAGCTTATTTTCCTCCAAAATGACATAATAACCTTACTTAGCTCCAAAATGATCCATTCTACCTAAGTTAGCTCCAAAATGACCTAAGTTAGCTCTAAGTTAGCTATAATATGCTAAGTTAGCTCTAATATGCTAAGTTAGCTCTAATATGCTTAGTTACCTAGGTTAGCTCAATAATGACCTATACTTAGCTTACTTACGTAAAAAATGGCATAATATGCTTAGTTAATTCAAAAATGGCATAATTACCTAGGTTAGCTCAATAATGACCTATACTTAGCTTATTTAGTTCATTCATGATATAAGTAGCTTACTTAGCTCATAAATGGCATGATAACCTTGGTAAGCTCATAAATGTCATATAGTTAGCTTACTTATGTCAAAAATGGCATGGTTACCTAGGTTAGCTCGAAAATGTTCCATTTTACCTAAGTTAGCTCCAAAATGATTCATTTTACCTGGTTAGCTCCAAAATGATCCATTTTACCTAAGTTAGCTCATAAATGATCCATTTTACCTTAGTTAGCTCCAAAATGATCCATTTTACCTTAGTTAGCTCAAAAATGATCCATTTTAGCTAAGTTAGCTCATAAATAATCCATTTTACCTAAGTTAGCTCCAAAATGACCTAAGTTAGCTCTAATATACTTAGTTACCTAGCTTAGCTCAATAATGACCTATACTTAGCTGCTTTATATCAAAAATGGCATAATATGCTTAGTAAACTAAAAAATGGCATAATTACCTAGGTTAGCTCCAAAATGATCCATTTTACCTAGGTTAGCTCCAAAATGATCCATTTTACCTAGGTTAGCTCATAAATGATCCATTTTACCTAGGTTAGCTCATAAATGATCCATTTTACCTAAGTTAGCTCATAAATGTCATTTTTACCTAAGTTAGCTCATAAATGTCATATACTTCTTCTTCTTCTTCTTCATTTTCTTCTTCTTCTTCTAGTCTTCTTCTTTTAACTTTCTTGTTTCCCATTTTGCAGATTTCATTCACTTCACAGAAGCTTGCATTGATGGAGTGCTTGTTTTCCCTTTCTGTTTTTCTTTTGTATCGATGAACAATGCGGAAATTGTTATATGGATGAACAATGTGAAACTATTGTAATTTGTATGGATGGAACTATGTGTTGGATATGTATGTATGATGAAACTTATGTGTTGGATATGTCATATGTCTGCTGTGAAATTGCCCTGTGAAAAATATATATATCATATATTTGCTGTGAAAATGCTTGGATATAAGAAAAAATAGAAGAAGAAAATAGGCAATGCAGCCTCTTTGTCATCTGCCACCGACGGCAAAGGGGCCTTTGCCATCTGCCACGGACGGCAAAGAGGCCATGTGGCAGCAACCTGTGCAACCTGGGAGCTGACCCATTTGGTTACTTTGCCGTCTGTGGCAGACGACAAAGGCTGTGGGGGTTTGCCGTCCGTGGCAGACGGCAAAGGCTGGGGGGTTTGCCGTTTGTGGCAGACAGCAAAGGCTGGGGATCGGAGGGCATGACGCGTGGCTGACGTCAAATAGCAAATGGCAAAGGGGAGGGCATGTTTGCCGTCTGTGGCAGACGGCAAAGCCTCCCGTTAGCCACCTAACGTGTCTAACGTCAGTTGTTTGCCATCCACCTTCTTTGTCGTCTGCCACAAACGGCAAAGGGGTCTTTGCCGTCCGCTGGCAAATAGCAGACGGCAAATCAGCTGCTTATCGTTACTTGCCAGTGGACGGCAAATCAGCTGCTTACCGTTACTTACTGTGCCGGGCATGTTTGCCGTCAGCTTTCCGGTCCTTTGCCGTCTGCCATGGCAGACGGCAAATCAGCTGATTCCTGTAGTGTTGGGCCAGTTTCCAATCACATATTTGGGGATACCGATACATTAACTAAGACTCACAAATGTTGAATGGAAGCACGTCGAGGAGAGACTGCAAAAAAGACTTAGTAGTTGGAAAGGTAAACTGCTGCCTCTGGGTGGAAGATTGGTCCTCATAAATTCAGTACTAACTAATATGGTACTATATATGATTTCCTTCTTCCAGTTGCCGAAAGGAGTTTTACATAGATTGGATTATTTCCGATCAAGATTTTTTTTGGCAAGGAGATAGCGAGAGGAAAAATATCGACTAGCTAAAATGAGTGTGGTTGCCATCCCAAAGACCAAGGCGGGTTGGGCATTCATGACCTTGAGGTTAAGAATAGGGCCCTCCTCAGCAAATGGTTGTTTAAATTACTGACGGAAGATGGTGTATGACAAACCCTTATAAGGAGGAAATATGTGGGTTCCAAGGGAGTATCCCAAGTGTACTGGAAGCCTAGGGATTCCCACTTTTCGGCGGGTCTAATGGCTACAAAGAAATATTTCTTTTGCTATGGATCCTTCTCGATTAAGGATGACTCAGAAATTAGATTCTGGGAGGACAAGTGGCTAGGAAATGCCACACTCCGGGAACAATATCCGGCTATATACAATATTGTGCGCCACAAGGGTGATACTATCGCCCCGGTAATGGAATCATTTCCGCGAAATGTGACGTTCAAAAGATATTTAATTGGACCCAGACTCTAATTGTGGAACATCCTACTCCAGCGGTTGTCCACGGTGCAATTGTCACATGGGTCTAATGTATTCCGATGGAACCTCCATGGGAATGGACAATTCTTAGTGGAGTCCATGTATAGAGCATTAATCCAGTCTGATGTGCCAATTGATAATAACAAGAAGATGTGGAAGATGAAGATACCTCTGAAGAATAAAATCTTTGCATGGTATCTTCATCGTGGAGTCATTCTTACTAAAGATAACATTATTAAGAGGAATTGGCATGGAAGTCCGCAATGTGTCTTTTGTCACCATGATGAGACAATAAAACATTTATTCTTCTAATGCAAATTGGCTCGTTCTATATGATCAGTCATCCAAATAACTTCTGGCTTGTATCCTCCTTGTAGTGTTGCTAATGTATTTGGCAACTGGTTAGATGGGATTGATCACAGGTTTAGAACTCTTCTCGGGGTGGGTGCGATTGTCGTTATTTGGTCGCTTTGGCTATGTAGAAATGATAAGGTTTTCAATGATAAAAGTACTTCTCTGATGCAGGTTATCTACAGATGTACCGGGATTCTTCGTTTATGGTCCTCTCTACAACGCATGGAGAATCGAGACTTGTTTACGGAGGTGTGTACACGATTGGAGGCTACGGTGAGGGGTACTTTTACCTAACATGGGTGGCAGCATGATCTTAGGATTGACCCCCTCCGATGTAGGCGTTATACAGACTCTACATGTCTCTTTATATTTCGCCTTTTTTTGTTTGTGTGAGAGAACGTTGTTGCCTGTGTGCATCTTAGTTATGCAGAGGCCGGGTGTAATGCTTAAATCTTTTAAGTAATAAAGAGCCCCTTTTCGAAAAAAAAATGTATGGCGTAGAAGAATGGGACGATCTCTACGAATGTGGGTGTGCCCTCAGTCAACTGAGGTCAACTGTCAAATACTTCGATCTGTGGGTGCCCGACTCTATCAAGAGATGGCAGCAAGGTTGGTTCTAATTTCCTGACATTTCAATTGTCGACGATCAGATGTGGGTGCCGCAATTCTCGCGCAATCGATTGATGTCACGCCGCTCTTGGTGCGAGCTGATGGGTGTCGATGCATCTAAGGAGGCCCAGATCCTTCATCGGCCAGTGGAGGCCCTCATGAAAGGAGGCCTTACTGGCAAGCAGATTCTAGTTAGTTGAATGGGTAGACGGATCCAGCCATTCCGTGCAAGGGAACAGCTACAAAGGTGACAACCTACTACGATCAAAAGATGCTAGAAGAGATGACCGCCTCCTTGGCGAAGTAAAGGACGTGAGATTCCCAGTCAAGTCTTCTATCGTTCTGAACTCATCCACAAATGAACCCATGAGAGTTAGTATTCGGATCTGTCTTCCCTTTTCCTTTGCCTTTCTCTTTCCTGTTAAAAATAATCCAATTTATTTTTCTCTTGCAGAAATTTAAAAATTGGTTTATATGCCGCCACTTTGCAAGGATGGCATGGTAGAGTATGAGGTGTGTTTTCTAGAGCCAGCAAGCAGGAAGGAATGCGCACTAGAAAATGGCGGGGACAATGCCTAGGTGGCAGAAGAAAATGAAGATGATCATGCCGAGGGGTTGTTCTAGTTGAAACTGCACCGCCTGGATTGGTATGAGGTGAATGGTGGCGATGAGGCAAGGATAAAGTGACCTCCAAAACGAAGACATGGAGCAAAAGCATTTGGTTCACAGAATCCTATAACGGATGGTGTTCTCACATCATCTAAAGGCTCAGGCAGCCTATTTGCTAGAGAACTGGATGGAGGCGAGGTCGATAGGTGGGGCGATTCAGGTGAGATCCCATCTATCTATCTATCTTCTATACATCTACTAATTAGGGACTCCCTATAAATTCCCACGTTAATCAGTAATTAGGAGCCGTTTATCTCGTGGGACCCAATTATTACGGTGTAGATCTTCCTAATTTTTTTACGGAGAAAAACTATTGTGAAAAAATTATTAGCCGTCGTATTATGCTAGGAATCTCTCATGTTGAAGCAATCTCTCCATCATGGACGCAGTTTCACCCAATCATTACGGTTTATATCTTCCTAATATTTTTACGAAAAAAAACTATTGTGAAAAAAATAATCTTAGGCATCGTATTATGGTTGGAATCTCTCACGTGCAAGCAATCTCTCCATCATGGATGCAGTTTCCTCTTTCTATGATCGTTGCCATCCTGCCGCAATAAGGAATCTCCATAGTTATCTCTCCCCTCATCGAATTTCACTTCAATTGCAAAATCAACAGACTTCTCCATACTCTTGGCAGTTGTGTTGGATCATCACTGAGACCAAGGAGGAACAAGAAACAGGAAACAGAGAGGATCAGGTCGTGGGCTGAATCGTCGTGCACCTGGTCCGCTCGAAGGGAAACAGAGAGAATCACGGCGGCTGGCTAGCGCTACGGCGGACTTGGCTGGGCAAGCCAAAGGTGGGCAATGATAGGGGCATACAACGCTGCTTCAGCCTCCAGGCCGAGAGGATCAGGTCGTGGGCTGAATCATCGAGCACCTGGTCCGTTTGAAGGGAAACGGAGAGAATCCGCGGCGGCTGGTTAGCGCTGTGGCGGACTTGGCAGGGCAAGCGAAAGGCGGGCAAAGATAGGGGCATGCAGCGCTGCTTCATCCTCCAGGCCGCAGCCCACACACTCCCGCTGCAGCAATAGCCAACAGCACGGCGCCGACGAAGTTGCAGCTGGGCTATGGTATTCTATTGACACTAGCGGCTATCTAAAAGATGGACCGGAAGGGCAGCAAAAACAAAGGGGCTGGGGTCAGGTAAAGATTTGTTTTTCTGAAATTATGTATTTCTTTAAGTGCAATCTGAATTTCTGTCAACTACAGATGTTAAATTTTTAGTAATCTTCTGATGCTATGATTTGTGAGACGCATATTTGACAAGATACTTATTTTACGCCCTATTAGTGTTCTCCCTACCTTGCAATTTGTCCATACTCCGTCATGGTTCGTGCTATTGATGATTATACCTGCGTTGAAAAAAATTCTTCAGTCATCTCCTTAATGTTTCAGTTCATTTGTCAATGTTCCATTAGCAAGAAAAACATTATGTGAGATCTGCAGCCTACTAAGCATGACAACTCCACCATTTTTCTCACCTTATTGGCCGCCTCTTCTCATCAGCTCAATCTGCTGTCTTCTCTCACATATTCCTTTCGTTAGGAAGCTACACACGACACAGTTCCTCCCTTGCTGTTACGTCAATGGCTCTCTGATGTATTAGCCATGGTTTACCCACATACGAAGTTAGCACACCTTTCTTGCCTTGGACAACCAATGCTTGCAGCAATCCATCCTATAAGGTATGCAAGGAGCAATAATGGAGTACGTTTTCGTTTTCGGAGATTTTATGTTGTGCATCCTGCAGTTTGAGACTTGGTCTGTAAAGGGCATGTACAGTCTAGGTTTTGGTTTTTGGCGGAATTTTGATGACATGCGTTCATTAGTTTTTGACTCCTGTCATGGGTAAGATTTGTAGGTGCTATACAGTTCTTTTTTTTTTGCGGGAGGTGCTATACAGTTTAATTAATTTTGTGATTCAGTTCACTAAAAATGTCTATATACATCCCCACATTGAACTCGACCATCGCTAACAAATTTTCTTGGAAAGTGGATAACTCAGTTTGGAGCATTACATGATTTGTTAAATCTACTTCTCTACGTTTCTTACAAGTAAAATATATGGTTTTGTCAACATGGTTCTGTTCTTTAAAATTTATGCTCACACAATGGTCCAATAAAGATATGTTGATCTTAGAAGCATAAACTATGCTCGGTATTGATGGGATTTCTTTTGACAGTGCTTTTTGCAGACTTGGTGCGTATATGCATTCAGAAGGTCAAGAAGGCGGCACCTTAGCAGTATTTATTCAAAGCAATAAAGAAGATCGAAAATGATACCCACGTTCACCTCTTGGTAGTACTTCCTCATACTTTGTCTACTTAGATATCTTAGTGTCGTCCCTATAATAAAAACATATGTGAGTTGATATTTGTACAGTTTACGTACTCTATACAGTGTTGCGACTTGCTTAGTAAGAGCTGCTATGTACTTAAGATCTGATTAGTAACACCAATAAATTCCAAGAAATGTACGTTGTTCTGGTTGATATCTGCGTTGTACATGCATGCGCATACTTTAGTAGACACACCACACATCATGCGCAGATAAAGTTCAGTCTCTATTTCTTTATTTAAGCAGAATATATGGCCTTACATGTATCTATTTCCATTCTCATATAATTGAGAGAATCATGTTATATGATCCAATCTAATACCTTATAGTTTAATCAAAGGGAGGAGGGTATGCCCAGATTAATTTTGATATCATATTCGATAACCAATATCTAGAGAGGCGAGATGATTATGAAGAGATCCTTGGTATGTACACTTTAGATTCTCTCAAGTTAATGGATGTCAGATTTATCTGAGTTATTTCGAATGCATGGCACATTTAACGACAATAAAATTTTATTAAATCATCAAAAGAACAGTTGGGAAGTCATGAATTTGTCATTCTGGACATCTTTTATGTTGGCTGAATTTGGTGCAAACAGTTCGTTATTCATAACATCTCTCATTTCTTTCCTATTTTTAGGTGAGGTCAATTAATTAATGGACGGACAAATAGGTTGTTTATCTATATATGTAGATGGTGCTACTTGGAATTATTATTTGTTATTATGAAATGATATTCTTCTGTTGTACATACACAAGCTAGAAATGCATCACTTCAAGAATTAACTATATTATTTGTTAGTACACAAACTGATTTTGGTTGCAACAACGCCATTAGCCTCTTTTTTTTACAATATTTGCATAATGTTCAAGTTAAACACTTCTGCAACAATGCCAAGATAACATATTGTTCTATCTTTGCAAACATTTATTGATGCAAACATATCGTTCCGCCCTATTTCTTTATCACATCATGGATCAATATATATCCGAAAAACAAGCTATCACTAATCTCTTAGCTAATGGTCTCCACCATATCTACTAGATTTCCGGTTCACATGAAAAAATATCACCATATTGGGTGGCAAAGAGTTAATTCCATAAAAAAAATCAATATCATATTTTTCATGTTGAATGGTTACTTTCCGTAATCTTATAACTACTTCTTATATTTTTTTTCTTTGAGACATACAATATATCGTAAAAAATGATATATTAGTTTCTTCTTTCTGACACCGAGTGAGTGTACTTGGATGTTTGCACATTTTGTTTCTGTTATTTGGATCTCTAATCATTAATGTCTACAGACCTTGGTGGCTTGGTTGTTTGGCCTATCAAGAGCTATTTAGTATTTTAATTGTGCAATATCCCCATGATGGTGCGGTGAGATTTGGTCCCCCTATTCATGGCAATTCTGCTTTTTTACATGATTAGCTTCATGTGAATGGGAAAGGACTGCTAGACAGTTATAATATGGGTTGATTTCGCATAGATAATGATTTGGTAAGTTATTGTCCTGTGTGCACATGCATTGTCAGGTATCTATAGCAGTAATCCATTTCTTGATGGAGTATTAATGTTGACATAATCAAGGCGGAAGATACAAAAGCACGACTTATGGGCGCATTGTTTCTACATAGCCTTCTTTTGGATGATTAACTAGATCTGTTTTAGCACCACAATATACATTTAACTTTGAGTTTCTAATTAAGTGCGTGTGGGCATCCATTGTTCAAAATTTTCTTCCAATGCAATATAAAATATGCAAAACTACATGACAATTCATGAAATAACAAATAGGTGATTTTTTTATCCAATTCATTATCTTATTGTCTTGGTAATATATAGTTGGTAACAGCAAGCAGAATAGTTGATAGAGCAATACATTATCGCATAAAACAGTTTTTGTGTACATGGTATACTAGTACCACAATTTACATCATTTAATGGACGATCACATATAGCGCTGAAATGTAAATAACTAGCCCGTGCAAATGCACGGGTTCGCGACTAGTGTAGATCTAACTTTCTATTCACTCGTGGGATCCGAGCGGTCCGGGTGGGGGGGGCACCACGACTCCTCGATTCTCGAGAATCCATACATCCCTCATCAGTGTATGGAGAGCTATCTCTCGAGCACAGGTTGAGGTTCATCCTCAATGGGAAAATGGAGCACCTAACAACGCATCTTCACAGACCAAGAACTACGAGATCACCCCTTTCATTCTGGGGTGATGGAGGGGTCGTACCATTCGAGCCTTTTTTTCATGCTTTTCCCGGCGGTCTGGAGAAAGCAGCAATCAATAGGACTTTCCCGTCGGGTGGTTACAAATGATCACAAAGACGCAGCGAGCAAGCTGGAGGATTTCCTGGGAAAGCAAGAGTACTTAAACATGTCAATATCATGGGACCACACCTCTGTGCTTGTTTTCCTCCAGGTTAATATGCTTTTGGTTTGATTGTAAACCGATTTTTATTCCTTCAGGTCGAGTTGACCGGAGGTTCATTCTATATGTTTATGTGGGCCCCCTTATTCAGGGCTCACTTCTGAATCATTTGTGTTGAGTTGCACATAGTTATGTCTTTTTAGATGCTCACTCACTCCTTGGATGTTGCCTTCGCCCGTCACAGCGCTTCGCGGAATCCCGGGTGAAAAAGCAGAGCTGATTACCGAGGTTCGTATGCTGCAGGTTGTCCTCCACAAGGTGCGCGAGAAGAATGTGATCCTCTAGAAGGAGGCTAATGATTCATGTGGTCAAAATTTCTAATTCTTACCATCGATAATGTCTATTCCATTTATTAGTAAACACTCAGCTGGTATGCATGTGTTTGCAGCGGCAGAGCGCGAGATGAAGATGGCTATGAAGACAAACATTTTCAGAAGTCACTAGATGTGATTCTCTATATTTAAAGAGGTGTTAGCTATGATCATGTCGTAGGCTATAGCGAAGCTTAAGACATCTTCTCCTTCTTTATTCCTGATGCCATAGCCAAAGCCCCCATGCCCCTATTCGTCCTTTCAAAAACTATGTTAGATGTACCCAAGTGGCCATTAAGGTCTCCTCCTATGAAGAGCTTATCTCCTATAGGTACACTCCTAATCATGCCCTCTAGGCCTTCCCAAAGCTCCCTCTTGGTGTTCCCATTGTGGTTTGCTTGCGGGGCATGCACACAGATAACACTTAGTTTCTAAAAAAAGTGTTTTAAATAAAGCATTTTTCTTTAGTGAGATTGAATATTTTTATGCAAAAAGAAGTACTTTACAAAGCATCTCCGTCCCTTCATTTGCAAATTATTACAAATGTCAATTAACAACTAAGTCCCCAACTACCAGTTTGACCAGCATAATCCGGTCTCCTTGCCTCTTGACGTCTACCACTCCATACTTCAGGCTCTTGTTGATCAAGATGTCCACTCCATTTCCGATGCCCACCCCATGTAAAACCAAAAGGATAACCTGTCCAAAATAAGCTCCGTCTTACCTATTGGCTGTGGCACTAGGTCCAACTTGACAAAACAAAAATGCCTAAAGTCATACAAAGGGCTGAAAAATATATGAATAAAAGCCCATCGAAAAACCCACACACCAAATCTTTGCATGGAAAAGTTATGTCTAGCTTATTGCGGCCTCGCCTACAGGAATCTACAAATTAGGCCGGCCTATATGTTATTGAGCATTTTTAGAAAGCTTCTAAGGCTGGTTAGTGGAGCTTTCAACCAGTTTTGGAAAGGTTCCACGTATTCTTTTTCTTATTTTTTATGTGTTTTTCTTTATTGGTTTTCATCTGTTTTCTTTCATTTTTCATTTTCCCCTTATTTTCAATTGTTTTTTGTTTTTAAAATACTTGTCATCTTTTTTATACACGTGTTACCTTTTCTGTATACTGTATACGTTCAAACATTTTTAAGATACATGTTCAACATTTTTAAAATACATGTTAAACAT
Organism: Thinopyrum elongatum; assembly: GCA_011799875.1. NCBI lineage: Eukaryota > Viridiplantae > Streptophyta > Magnoliopsida > Poales > Poaceae > Thinopyrum > Thinopyrum elongatum. The sequence continues at coordinate 93,276,661 of CM022302.1, read as the reverse complement.
TTGAATCTGAATACATGTTGAATCTTTGTACAATGTGCATTGGGTATTTTCTTCAGTACACAATAAAAAATATTAAACACACATTGAAGAATTATTAAAGATGGAGCGAAAATATATATTTCATTGTTTAAATATCCTAATTTTTTTTGAATGGTAATTTTTTAAACTTTTTTTGAACCTGGAATAGTAGGAGAAGCTCCTACTATGATTAAATAAAATTAAATTGTATTTTACATATTTACATGGCCTACTCCTTTGGGGAGAGGGAGAAGTCAAGGAAGAGTAGAGTTCTAAGAGAAAAAGATGTTAAGCTATAGAGACTAGGAACTACAAAATAAAAGACTTTTTAGATTCCTTGGCCCTATCAATCGGGAGGGGGAAATCTTCCTCCAAACGTGATCTCCAAGAGATGATGGAGGGCTGCACATTCCCGAAATAGTTGTTGTTTCGTTCTTCCCAGAGGCTCCAAGCTACCACTAAAACATATCCATAAACATTGGTCTATTCCACACTTCCTTAGCATGTTGTAGCATTTGAAGTCCGGATCGAGGGCTGTGCCATTGAATACCAATTTCGAACCAAAGTGGTTGGCTGAAGGAGCAATTAAAAAACAGATGATTCACCGTGTCTTCAATGTGACAGCCGCATAGGAGATAATCAAGGTTATAACATGATGCGGGTGTTCAGTCAATCAGAGAGAAGCAACCACCCAAATACCATTATCTTGTTGACGCTTTTGGATTTGCAAACCAAATGAAAAGCCTGATGAGCATTTACGTCTTGGGATAAGAAAGTGTAGTAGGTATTGGCTTTGAAATCACGGGATCCCCAAATGCAGTGCTAAGAGTCATGATCAGTATCAGATAGAACCACATCTCTAGTGTCATCTCGAATCTGTCATACCTCATCATGTGCGTGCATGGAGAGCAGGACGTGGAAGGCCTCCGTGAGATCCGCGATCCCCAAGAAGTCCTTAGCAAAGACATCCTCATGTAAAGCATAATAAAAAGCACAGGGGAACGATTCCGAAAGAATAGATTCTTGCCAAAGATCTTTCCAAATAAGTGTAGAGGATCTACATCGAACATCAACCACTGAAATTTCACAGTAGTTGGGACACCAAAATGATCCACAAGGCGTTATTTTTACATTTTCTTGAACACTTAAAAAATGTAATGAACAAATTTCTAAATGTGTGAATTTTTTTAAATGTCATGAACAATTTTTTTTGAATGCTATGTACATTTTTAAAGAATTGCATGTTTTTTCATATTGTAAGAACATTCTTCTAGAATATCATGAGCATATTTTAAAATGCTTGGACAATTTAATAAATGCGATGAACAATTTTTGAAATGATATGAGCATTTTTAACAAATTACACGAACAGCATTTTACATTACATGAACATATCTAATGCCTGGTAAAATATTTAGAAATTGAAGTCAATTAATGTTTAAAACATGTATACATTTCCTAAATATGAACAGAAAATACCTGCCGCACCTGCTTACATGCGTACACATAGCGGTGTGGCGCAGATGCAGGTCACGCTGGGCCTGGCCCATGGACGCTGCGCTTGCCCATTGCACAACAACAGCCACTAGCGAGCGCATACATTAGTTTGTTAGTTTTTTATTTACTAAAAAAGTTAGTTAGTTTTTTACTAGTAATAACAGTGAGTGATGCGTGCTTCAGCATGAAATTAAAATGTAACCATTTTTACTACTAGTAAACGTGTACGTGCAATGCACGTTGATGTTAGGCAATATATTAGCTGCACATAGATATTATGCATGATAGTTGATATTAGACATTATATTACATGCACATAGATATTAGGTAGGATATTATTTGCGTGTTAATTACATGATTGACGCTAAAATTAATATTTAATATAATATTAATTACACGCTCAAAATGTTGAACACTCGTTATTGGAGTAGTATGGGTCGTTCAATTGACATGGTTTGACAATTGAGATTAGTTGTATTTACCCCTTTGGGTCTTTTATATTGGTAGTAGGTGGTAGATAGTAGGTAGGAGATTAAACAATTGGCTCAATTAATTAGTATAAATGTGTGTCCGGTTTCCAAGGCATTTTTTGTTTTTCCGTTTTTAAACGAGGTTTTGAGAAAAATTCACAAATCTAAAAAATATTAATGATTATGGAAAACATATTCATCATATTTTTAACTCAAAAAATTAAAAAATAATGTTCAAAAATTCAGAAAGATGTTCGTAAATTAAAAGAAAATATAAAAAATTTCAAAAAGATCACAAATTCAAAATAAATTGTAAAATTGTAAAAAAGTTCACGAATTTGAAAAGAGTTCACAAGTAAAAAAAATGCTCGCAATAAAAACTCTTATCAAAATAAAAAGATTGTTCATGAATTTGAAAAATACTTCGCAAGTTCAAAAAAGTTCCCACATTAGAAAAATGTTCATGAATTTCAAAGGGTTGGCTAATTCAAGAAAATTCATGATTTGAAAGAAGTTAAAGATTAAAAAAATTCATGAATTAAAAAATGTTTAGATGTTCATTTTTTTGTGAAATTCAAAAATTGAACGCAGAATTTTAAAAAAATTGCAAACTAAAAACGTGCACGGATACAAAGAAACATTGAGAATAAAAAAACAGTTCAGAATGTGAAAACAAATCATTAATTAAATAAATGTTCACCAATTTTAAACGTGTTCTTGAATTCCCCAAAAAATAAAAAATATCACGAAGTTGAAAACCTTCAGGAAAAATAAAACTGACAAATAATTTTAAAAAATAAAATTTTAAAGAGATAAAGGAAAAGTCTATCGAAAAGGTGGGAAAACAATAGAAAACTAACTAAAAAAGCAAAAGAAAAGGACATCAGAAAACCGCGAAAACCGGCTTCCCAAAACAAAAATAAAACAAAAACACTGTGAACCTCCCTGAAGAAAACCAACAAAAGCCCCCGTGGCTAGCACTACTAGGCCAACCCACTTCCTGCCCTTTGTGGGCTATTCGCCTGTGGCGGCCGCTTTTTTTTTTTGTGGGTACCTGTAGCGGTCTCTTTGGGCGCTGAATAGGATTCACCCTTCAGTCTCGCAGTAAGCGTGACCTGGACGCTCCCATCTTTGTGTGCACCAATTTCGAGATGACACAAAACTACGACAATCGCACATAAATCTCAATGCCATGATCGCCTCATTACCGAGTCATCTGAGATAAAACCTTCCAGCAATTTTGACCGGTTTTGGGGGTTCCACGCATTTTCCCTTTTTATTTATGTTTTTATTAATTGATTTTCATCGGTTTCCCTTTCATTTTCATTTTAGTTTCCATTTTTCTTTCATTATTAAAATAGATGTCGACTTATTTTATACACGCTCTGCATTTTTCACATACAGGTCAAACATTTTGAAGATGCACGTTGAACATTTTTAACCGAATACATGTTCAACAATTGCAAATTTCGTATTGAATACCTTTTAAATAAACTCTGAATATTTTTAATAAAGTGTTGAACTTTTTAAAAATACAATGAAAAAATTACTAGATTTCATAAACATTGTTTCCATGTCATAAAACATATTTTTAAAATTTTGTTGTTTCTATAATTATCTTGAAATTTTTAAATGGCATGAAAATTTTCTAAAAATTAAGCAAAAATTCTTTATATTTTGATGAACACTTTTACAAAATGTCACGACCAAATTTAGAAATGTGTGAACATTTTCTAAATATCAGGAAGAATAATATGAAATATTTGAAAGAATTGCGTGCATTTTTTTTACATTGTATGACCTTCTTTTATAGTGTCACAAACATAATTTTAAACGCGTGAACAATTTGACAAATGTGATGAACAGTTTCTGAATAATATGAGCAGTTATTAGCAAATTATGCAAACAAAATTTTACATTCCATGAACATTTTTTTTGCTCCGTGAATATTTCAGAAATTGAAGTCAAGTAATGTATGAAATATTTATATTTAGTTATTTTTAAAATATAACCAAAAAAGTGCTTAACGCGTCTGTTTACGTGTGTAGACATAGCGATCTGTCGTAGATGCACGCCACACCGGGTCTGGCCCATTAAGGAAGACACTTGATGCGGCATGAGCTTCGGTCTCGCTACTTGATGCGGCATGAGCTTCGGTCTCGCTTGTTGCGAGACCGAGACTCATCTTTGCGTGAACCCCTCCCCATACCCCCCTAAAAAAAAATCTTTGCATGCACCATGCCCAAATGAAACAAAAGCCAAGATCGCTTGGCTACAAAGTCGACTGTGATTTAACATCTCAGACTGTGTTTGACAATAAAGTATTGTAAGTACCTAAGTATTGAAAAACTACAGTATTTTAACCTGTTGATATAAGATACCACGGTTTTCATATATCAAAGAATTTTGCAGCATCAATAATGCAGAGGATCTGCTTGGCACCGCCATGCACATGGATGTAAAATTAAAATTGTTGGATGCAAACTGTAGTAGCTATATTGCCGCATACACGAAGAAGCTAGCTAGGCATTGAATGCAAACTGCGTATAGTTTTTCCTAAAAAGGAAAACTATGTATCTCTACTCCTAATGTCTCAATTGATATAATAGTCTCAACGGTTTTTTTCGTCCCATCACTTCACCAATACACCATCCTTCACACTGGTTTTCTCCAATCCTTCGAAGAAAAAACGCTTCGCCCAGCGAGGCGCTCACTTCCTCTCCTCGCGCGAGTCGCTCCTGTCCCCGAGCCCCTCGCACACATTAGGGTTCCTCACGTCGCCGTCGCCGCATCTGGCACCTAACCCTAGCGCCGCCTCGCCATCCCTCACCGCGTCCCGATCCATCCCCTCTCCCCCGAACCACCATACTGCACCACAATGCGTTGACTTGATGTCGCCTGCTGACGAGCTGCGGCGGCGCATCAGTGGCGGACGAGTTGCGGCAGGTACTTCCTCCTGCCGCCGCCCTTCCATCTCGCCCCTACAAGCGTTGGTGTGGCTAACCCTAACCACCCTCGGGAAGGATGCTGCCGCAGGTGTCGGGCAGCGCCGCCGCTTCGTCAAGAGACCGCGCCTACCTACTGGTCTATGGATGACTTGACATGGATCCCCAAACTGCCATGGATCTGCAGGCTTCACCAGAAGGAGGCGACCATGACATCCCGCTCGAGTTCCTGAGTCAGGCTGCGCCGACGGGTGATCCATGGCAAGAAGGGGCGCCATCCAAGAGGCAACCGGTGGTTGGAAGATGCGTGCATGCTGGGCAGGGAGAGAAGTTGCGACTAGAGGTAGTGAGCTCCCGTTTCTCTCAATTTCTTTGCTCAGTACTGATTTTTTGTGCGAGAAGGCATGCTTGACAAATGGAGGGAGGACGTGAGCACGGAGGTGATCTGGGGCGACATCGGTGAGTACGTGTGCTGCTGCCTATGTTCCTGTTAAAGTTCAGTACCTCGCAGGTCGCAGCTCCCTGGTCGACCCGGATGCTGACGCACTGGAGGAACTCATGGCTGAGTCCAGTGCCAGAACTGCCTCCGCTAGGTACAACCGTCATGGCCACGCTTGATGTCAGATCTCCGTAATGACTATCGTGGTTGCACCCATATCCGGACCAGCTGTAACGGTATATAATCAAGCCTCCACTATCGTCCTCTGAATCTGGAATTACATTGCTATGTAGAAGTTATTTTTCTCCATGAAGTTGATCTGATGTGAAGCTGGTGGCAGATAAAAGGTTAATTGAGTTCTCATCTCCAATATGTTTGCTTCCTCACTATCCTTGTTGATTCAGTGATTCCATGATGTTACAGTAAACTTGTTTTTCACCTCTTGATGCTACTAGCCTACTATGTACTGAAGGCGCTTGCTAATTTGCACATTAAGTTTTTCTGATAAACTATGCCAATATCACTTGCATGATGCATTTATTAGTGATATCCAATTATTAATCCCTGCTATAATAAAACGTGCCCACATAACAAGTTTTTCTGCAATCCTTGGAAGCACGTATTTGCTTGTCTAACTGCAGGTGGAAGAACAAGATTCACTGTGTGTGCAACGACAACAATAGATAGCATGTCATTAGGGAGACTTCTGATAATTCTACTCTGCATTCTTTTGCTTTAGTACAAGTTTTCTTCCGCATTATTCAACTATGCGTGACAAATCTGATACACTTCGGGAGTTCTATATATATGTGGACTAAACAATTGATTCAGTTTTTTTTTGTCTATGCAGATTGGGCATCAAAGTAGACGACAAAGGATGACAAACGATTACGTTCTGCACCTTAGTCCGTGTACAACTTAAAACTTGATTGATACTTTTCATTTTACATTGATGGGCTCTCCAGTGAGAACATTTTTTTGACTGAATGTGTTTCATTAGATATGCCCTTTTATTTTGTGAGAAGTTGTTCAGACTTTTATTTGATTATTTATTTCAGTTGTGTAAAAATGGAGTATGAGTAATGCTTGGTTCCAGGCAGGACGAAGGAAGGAAGAGAAGCAAATTATAACAGTTTAGTTCATGGTCTAGGAGCAGGAAAGTACACATCCATCTTTGTGATATGGATAAGCATAATACTACATACAGAATCTCTCAATTGTGTAGATAGGTCATCAAGTAACGGTTAGCAGTTCATGCTTCTGTTTCACCTTTTAGTTAATTATCCGCTTTAAGTATTTGTTGCCGAAGTGAGCATCAAATTGCAGGAATTTTGTAATTCATCAGTAGAATTATCCGCTTCATTCGCTTTTGTTATAACGCACGGGCATTTTGTAACATCTTGCCGAAGTGAGCATTTTGTAGTAATTATCCGCTTTTAAGTATTTTATTTAATGTGTCTATCTCCGGTTGTGATCCTAGAAGGCAGTAAATGTGCACTTGTGTTTTGCTAATGCAACAGAGTATCTATGAGATTAGTAATTTTCTGTATAACATGGAAATTCTTCAGAACTGTAATTTTGAATGAAGCTATTTTCTGATATTTGAATCTTGCCAAAAATGAACATGAGTGATATAACCCATATAACAAAACAGATGAGAGTTGTCTTTGCAAGTTGCACTGCAAAGATTGCATTTTAGTGAAGTTATCCTTGGCGGTGTTAGATAAGTATTAACGCGACTGTTTACTTGGTTAAGATTACATTCACGTTGTTTCTTCTAACCTTCTAATCTCTATACACAGCTAGCTATAGCTTGGGACAACTGCTAGAAGAATGAACGGTTGATTCCTCTACAGCAACGCCTGAGGTCAGGTTCTATGCGAGTGCAGCAGTGCTGGCGGTGTCGGCCATGGTGGTCGCCTGTGCACTTGCTTTGATGATGGCGCTAGCAAAGAAGGCATGGAGCAAATGGGTGACGGGGTTCCTTTGTGACAACGTATGGGAGGCTGATGGGTTCCCTTGGAACAATGCGATGTTGCAGAGACAACACACTGGGTTCCAATTCCAGTTGGACGAATAGTATGTACGTGATTCATTCACTGCTTTGATCCTTCCTTATTACACGTACTGCAGTTGGAGGATATACCAATATAATGGATGGATCTACTAAATCTTAAGATGTCAATTAGGACAGTACATGCCAACTAACTGAGCTATATATGGTGTGACACTGACGATCTAGGTGCTTCCTCCCTAAGTGTTGCTTGCTGACTGCCAGGCCTTCCATCTGATGTTGTGCGCAGATAATTTTGTTAGTTCTCACCGTCCCTATTTCATAGAAAAAATCCAGGTATGTTATTTTCTGTATTTTCAAAAAATTGACAATGATAGGAAGCTTAGAAGTCGTGTGTCATGCTTTGGAAATAAAACTTACAACCCGCATAGTTCAGAATCTTACTGAACTTTGTGTGTCATGTATTTATAATAGCATTTGTTTCTCAAGCTTTAGTTGTTAAACTTTTTCTCTAAAACTGCAGAGTTCCAGTTCTGAATACTGAACTTTGCATTGCATGTGTTTATTACTTCGGAAACATGTTAATCTTAAAAAAACACAAATTCGAGAAATATCAAATGGACGTTCACAACTAATAGAAAAGTTTAGCTCTTACATTCAAGATGGTAGGGATTTCAAAAAATTTAGCTTCATTTTTTGTTATTACACCATATGTTATGTCAGTAAATTGAGATATATGATGAGCATGGTCTTATCTGTTCAGGTTGCTGAGTTTTGGCCTTAAGGTGCAGCATTGATAAGGAAATTATGCATCTTTTGAGGTTACTGATATTTAACCATCTCATGTCTATCAATAGTGCATACATTATGGTTGATAAAAATATCTTGCCATGTCAAATGCATACTCACTCTGTCCTTGAAAGAGTGTACTTCCAACTTTATTGGAAGGTCAAACTATCTCAAAGTTTGACCTAGTTTGTGCAAAAATATGTCAATACTTGTGAAACCAAATAGTTATATGACGAAAATATATTTTATCATGAATCTAATGCTACTAATTTGATGGCATAAATGTTGGTCTATTATTGTATAAATACGGTCAAACATAAAAAACTTTGACTTTCCAACAAAGTTGGAAGTACACTTTTTTAAGGACGGAGGGAGTAATGTTGTACTCCCTCCATTCCATAATGTAGTGCATCCGCGATTTTTGAGATTTAAGTTTGACCATAAATTTAACTAACATGGGCGACTGCGGCGGGAGCAAAAATTATACCACTGAATTCGTATTCGAAAGAAGCTTTCAATGGCATAATTTTTGCTCTCACCACAGTCGCCCACGTTGGTTAAATCTATGGTCAAAGTTAAATCTCAAAAAGTGTGGGCGCACTACATTATGGAATGGAGGGAGTATATGATAAGTTTGGGTGTAGCTACGTGTTAGTGCCAGTTGCTTATTATGCGCTTAACCTATTGTATCTTTTTACCACGCAGATTAATTAATTCAACCTGAGGGTAGACAAAATCACTTCAGTTCAAAATGATTCAGAAGAAGTGTGATTTCTATTCCATATTCATTGACTTTTCTAAGACCTATTAGTAAATTCATTAGCTTCTTTAATCCAGTGATTCTGGGTAAACCGGCGAAGAATATGAATATTACGTATGTATATTACCCCTTCTTCTGTCATTTTTATTATTTTCAGAATATTCATAATGAATGTTTTGAATGGGTTATATATACCGGCACTGAATGAGGGTCATATAGGATACATTATTGTTCATCAATTTCGAAATTGCCCGGGTTGTATAAGGAACCATGCTGGATAAGTTTACATCCTAATACTATGCAATATTAAATGACCCATCACCTAATAAATACATCAGATGTGGTATTATATATATATATATATATATATATATATATATATATGACCAGAGAGTTATGTCCCAGACAAATTGTGAAACAGAATGCGTGCATCATTTATATTGGCAGAAAATGCATGGCATTTCATTTGGCATAGAAACAAGTCAACAACAAGTTTGGGATTCTTCTTACTGAAAAATAAAAATAAAATCAAGTCGGGGATTCTTCTTACTGAAAAATAAAAATAAAAGCAAGTTGGGGAGAGAGAGGGTCAAGTGGTTTCATGCGGTTCCAGTAGTCGCCCGGACTGATGGAATTAGGGTTTCCGGGTATAGGCATCGTAGTGGCGGTGACGTCCACACTGATCTTTTCGTCAACTTTTGCTGACGATAATCTTGGAAAATCAATATTTTTTTAGATTTTTTAATTTGTAAATTATGATGTAAACATGGTTGCAATTCTCGTTATTTGGACACCCATTATTCGGGTCCCACACCTGAATAGATGAGCGGGGGTTTCATGTATGGACCTACTAAATACGAAATTCAAAATTGCCCTTGGAAAATATGTATGCCAAATTTACAATATTGGGTGTTCAAAGAACCTCTATTATATTATAAGCGTGTCAATTTTTGGTTCCCATTGGAACGCATGGGCGCTCTACTAGAAAATGTGACAAATTACATTTCATTAGAGATGGCTTTGCAACGAATTGCATAAGCGAGTAGTTCATAATTTTTTTATCAAGTTGTACAATTTTTTGGTTAGAATAGAAGGGTAAATGCATTGGTTGGTTGTTTCAAGAGTTAATAATGAACACGGTGGTGTATCTATTGCATGCCAACGGTTGATATTGTATTTTCTTTCGTGGTAATGCACGACATTCAATAGTATGATACAATGTGGTAATGGCTCAGGAGACATCAGATCTGCCTTCTTGGCTCGGGGTGGGGGGTGTCATGAGCGGCGCATGCCTTCTCCCCCTTTATGGCAGTGGCGGATCGGCACAAGCCCAGGTGGAGGGGATCAGGGCGGAGAGCGTGGCGGTTTGCAGGGGACCTTCTGGCGGTCCGTGGGGAAGTATGGTGTGAAGGAGAGAGGGCGCCACACCGAAGGTGAGGTGGGCGTCATCCGGTTTTAAAGGAGAGGGCTCCAGCGAGAAATATTTCGCTACGGCAGAAAAGCGGGAGGGGGGTCCAACAGGAAAAGAGAAGGGTGGGTCGTGTGGTGGTTTTTTTGTTGGGCCCCATGTTGGAGATTACATGAAGGATAGTTAAGACACCCACATTTCTCCCCCACATATAGACTGGATTTGGGGGAGTCTGAACTGTCCAGAACATTGAATTTTGGGGAGTCTATTGGGTGCCTGTTTGATATCCGAACATGCTTGGACGTACGAGGCAGAAATGAACTTCGACCTTGGAGCCTTAATCAGTTGTTCGATACATTTATATGCATTGTAGCCCGTAGCAACGCACAGGCATTCTACTAGTAGTCGCTAGTTGGCCAGCCGCATGCAAGAGAAACGGTCATGCATGAACAGAAGTACAGAACGCCCATGCATACTACTATCTTCGTCCTGGTTTATTGATCTCCATTCTATTTTGTGTCAAATTTTGACCATAGATTAAACTAACAAAATGTTCATGCATGTCACAAAAAATTATATCATTGAAAACTATGTTCAAATACGAATCCAACGATATAATTTTTGTTGACATGCATTAACATTTTATTAGTTAAATCTTTGATCAAACTTTGACACAAATTACAAAGAGGACCAATAAACCAGGACGGATAGTAGCTAGCTAACCGCTTGCGAGTAATCTTACGTTTTTAAAAAGTTGATCCCTACTACTTTTAACATACACGCTGTCCACATCAGTGTTTCATTACCAGTTCATTACCGGCTTACATGCGGGACCCACCATAGTACAAAGCAGCCACATTAGCGACCAGTTACGAGTAGTGGAACCTACCAAAGGATAACCGCGAACATCTCCCTCCCTATTTCAGGAACCCATCGCCCCCTTCCCCTTTCTATAGTCACAACGTGGCGGCTGATCCCATCTCACGCCTGTCAGCCAGGACCACTGGCCCGGCTAGGCACGGCAGCCAAAGTACAGCGTGTTGGCCAGGCTCCCTTCTAACTCCCCTTATGCAAAACCAGTGGCCTGACTTCCCTTTGCGTTCTGCGTGGCGGCAAGATCTCATCGGACGCCCCTCCGGCAGGACCGCCGACCCGGCTCCGGCTTTGCTGGGGTTGTTGGTTTCGCTCGGTTCCACTGGAATTGGACCAGCAAGGAAATTCATGTCCAGAGCTGCTCCCGGGATGGCTTCCTTCCAGCCCTTCAAGGATGCTCTGGTTGCGAGGTTGTGACGCCGTGCTCACTCATGGAATGGACGCGAGTGCTGTCCCGACTGAATGCTGGCCTCATCCAGAGTATAGCTCCTTCCGCGAGTGATGTCGCGGCCGATTCAGTGATCATAAATTCTGCTCTTCAATGTATATGTCGACTTGAATGTACTCTGCATGTTCTTCATGATTTTTCTTATGAAAAATGTCACACCAACCTTACACAGCCTAGTGTTGTAGCCCCTCTGCGGTACATTGCTTCTATCGGCCCACAATGACAATCAATAGGAAACAACCTAGGAGCCAAATCTTTTTTTTTGGCAAAACAAAAACCATTTGGGTGCCTAATTGACGTTTGGCGCTCCCTCCCCTAATAATGTTCATGATGGCGCTCCACTTCCTCTCCCCACCATCTCTAGAAGAAACTGATGGATTACCCTTTAAAGTGTGCGTCACCTCATGCTACTTCTTAAATTTGTGTTGGTTTCTCCTTTGAAGAGAAAAGGATGATGTAGCAAAGTAGAGACAAATATTTCCTTCAGTTAAGAACCAAGGTATCAATCCAATAGGAGGCAGAAGCAAGTCCCCAAATATTGCACCTACACAAGCAAACAAATACTTGCACCCAACGAGATAAAAAGGGTTTTTAATCCCTTCACGGTTACTTGCAAGGATGAGATCTGATAGAGATAGGTATAAAAGATAAATAAAAGTGTAAAATAAAGTAAATATAAATAAAGTGCAACAAGGTATTTTTGTATTTTTGGTTTATAGATCTAAAAATATATTATGGTAAATAGACCCGGGGGCCATAGTTTTCACTAGAGGCTTCTCTCTTGAAAGAACGCATACGATGGGTAAACAAATTACTGTTGAGCAATTGATAGAAAAGCGCAAAGTTATGACGATATCCAAGGCAATGATCATGAATATATGCATCATCTCCGTGACAAGTAGACTGACTCCTGCCTGCATCTACTACTATTACTCCAGCCATCGACCGCTATCTAGCATGCATCTAGTGTATTAAGTTAACAAGAACGGAATAACACCTTAAGCAAGATGACATGATGTAGAGGGATAAACTCAAGCAATATGATATAAACCCCATCTTTTTATCTTAATGGCAACAATACAAATACGTGGCTCGCTATCCCTACTGTCACTAGGTGAGGACACCGCAAGATTGAACCCATCACAAAGCACCTCTCCCATTGCAAGATAAATCAATCTAGTTGGCCAAACCAAATCAATAGATCGAAGAGAAATACACAGCTATCTTAATCATGCATAAAAGAGTTCAGAGAAGACTCAAATAATATTCATAGATAATCTGATCATAAATCCACAATTCACCGGATCTCAACAAACGCACCGCAAAAGAAGATTACATCAGATAGAACTCCAAGAACATCGAGGAGAACATTGTATTGAAGATCAAAGAGAGAGAAGAAGTCATCTGGCTACTAGCTATGGACCCGTAGGTCTGTGGTAAACTACTCACACATCACCAGAAGGACAGCAAGGTTGATGTAGAAGCCCTCCGTGATCAAATCCCCCTCCGACGGAGTGCCGAAAAAGGCCCCAAGATGGGATCTCACGAGAACAGAAGCTTGCGGCGGCGGAAAAGTATTTTTGGTGTGCCCTTTAACGTAAGGGGAATATTTGTGTATTTATAGAGCTGAGATTATGGTTAGGAGAGCCACGAAGGGACCACAAGCCTAGGGGGCGCCCCCTCCCTGGGGCGCGCCCCTAGGGCTTGTGGCCCCCTCGTGGGTCTTCTGGCCTCTTCCCGAAGCTTCGTGGTTGTTTTCTGGTCCAAGAAAAATCAACGTAAAGTTTTATTCCGTTTGGACTCCATTTGGTATTGATTTTCTGTAAAAGACAAAAACAAGGAAAAAACTGCAACTGACAGTAGGCACTAGGCTAATAGGTTAGTCCCAAGAAATGATATAAATAGCATATTAATGCATATAAAACATCCAAGATTGATAATATAATAGCATGGAATAATCAAAAATTATAGATACGTTGGAGACGTATCACCTCACCTCATTTCATCCCATCATCAGGTGGGTCTCCGCCACACCACTCATACTGCCGCCGAGCTTCCTCTCTCTCTCCCCCTCCCTCCCTCACTCGCTCTCTCTCTCTCTCTCTCTCAAATCATGACCATCTTATAGAGATATTTTGTTGGTTCCACTCAGAAATTGCGGTATGTGGTTGGACAAGTAAGTTGAATTGATTACGTTATGGACTGACAACAATGGCATTCCATGAGTTATCCTGACACAGTAAATCACTTCCTTTCCTATCTTAAACTACACACTGTTTTTGTTGCACGTGTTTTATATCTTTCAGTTTATGTTTATTCTCTTTTAATCAGGTTATGCGATGCTCCAAAGACTGCTGTTCTTTTATCTTGGGAATATGCCAGTTCATATTTAGTGATTCCACTGGGTAAGTATTTTCTCAGTTTACCTTAATCTGTTGGGTGCATACCTACGATTCATCAAATACATATGATTACTCATACCATGTACAATGGACTTATAGGATTCTACTCTCCAACCTCAAATTGGTGACTCTCAGCTGTAGCAACAATATATCATCCTCGGGAGAGATAAATGATACTGCCCGTTACACATGAAAGCACTTGATTTATCATTATCCTTCTGGGTCTCTGTTTATATAATTCACAAAGTATTAAACTTGCATTTTATTATTTATAATTTCCTGTCAAATACAGTATGATCCTTACAAATCGATCTAAAATATTTGCGTGTTGCGAAGTAATTTTGAGCTAACGTTGCAAGCATTCCTATGCCTAGCCTCTCCTACGCCTAGCCTCTCCTGCGCCGCTGGCCACTCCGGCCGCGGCGGCCACCACCTCCCAGCTGTGGCCACTCCGGCGCTGCTGGCCAACTCCTCCTGCTCGGCTAGCTCAACTTTGCTCCCATGGCCCTCTCGGATTTCAAGTTTGAACCAGGCCTAGCTTTTGAAGCCTACATCTGGAAGCAATTTGGAGTGCCAGTTAACCACATTGAGGGTAGTCCTCATCGGGAATTCCTTCTTGTGGCTGAGATCTGCAGATCCAAGCTCCGTATCAACAATGAATCGGTTACTCTCATTCTCGAATCCTGCTTTGGTGGGCATGCCTCTCGTTTCAAGGTCTCCTGTCTTCAGAACTAGTCTTTCAAATTCAGTGTTTCCTCTAAGGAGGTTGGCTTTGCGATCATCAAAGGGGGAAATTATGTGAATGATCTTTTCAATGTGGGTTTCTTTCTCTGGGGACATGGTGGTCCAGATTTTCGTAAGGAATACCACCTGTACATGCAAGAATTGGATCAGGAATGGACTTTAGTTGATCTTTCTCAAGTTCGTAGATCATATGCTGCTGTGGTTCAATCCCCTAGGACCTTATCCTTCGACGGTCACATCTCTGCAGAACGCAATTAGCGTGTTCTTCCTGCGTCCGAGAGGTTGCTGCAATCAAGGCCCAGCGTTACTCCGATATTAACTTCCCCCAATAACATCGCTATTCGCAGGGCGGGATCGCTGGCTATTCAAAATTCTGGACCTCTGCACCGCTCTTCTGAGGCCCATGACAATCGGGCTGAATTCTGTGTCCGCTGCCTATCTTCGGGCCATCTTCCGCCCAAGTGCACTAGCAGGATTCGTTGCAAGTGCTGTGCAAACGCTTGGGCCACATTCAGTCCAACTGCAGGTTTGGGAGAGAGGCCAACGTTCCCACTTCCACTGCTAGGCCAGCGCCCCAATCATCGCGTCCGTCCTTGGCTATTGGCCGTGATAACCGCCCTTTGTCCACTAACGGCCCCACTGTAAGAGACAAGGCGCCTCCCCCTGATCAGTCAAATCACCCTGACGAGCGCATTACCTCTTCTGCCGTCTCGCATTCTTGCCGCCCACCTCCATCTCTGCTGCAGCACCCTACCTCCATCTCCGCGCCCGGAGCTCCCTCTGCTTCTGCGCCATCAATGGCTACCTTCCCGTTTGACCCAGCCCCATACCTCCCTACTGGCTGTCACGCCATAGAGGTCGCCGGTCGGCCGGCCCATCATCGTGTCATCCATCGGAGGCTGTCTCCGGCCAATGAAGATCTCGCCATCGTCATAGTCATCCCAATGCCTCAAGGTGAGGTCGCTTTTGCCAATGTTAGGGAAATCTTGCAAGAGTTCCTCCTCTCCAAGAGAATGGGTGTAGTCTCCATTACTAGATGCCCTTTCGGTCAAGCTTTCGTTCGATTGAGCAGTGTTGCAGACCGAGATTTTTTAGTTAGCACTGGGCCACATCAGTATGATGATATTCATTTTGTTTTCCAAAAACATAACGAGGGTATGAACTGGAGAAACTTCTCTCTCAATAGAGATGTCTGGCTGCTTTTAGTTGGTTTTCCTGCTGATCTCAGATCATTTCATGAGCTATCCAATGCAACTTATGGTTTTGGCCAATTGCAAGTCTGGGACAGATCCAAATCTAGTGATGCTGCAGTTCCTGTCAAGGTTAAGATTGATGCTCTCAAAGATGTCCCTGCCAGCATTTTGGTTGCTGGTACTCACAGTCTGAATGGTCAATCTTGGACCTGTCCTGTGGTGATTTTCCAGACATTCCTTCAGGTGGCCCACTCCCGGATGAAGATCCTGTGCTAGAAGATGGCAATCCACATCCAAGACCTCAGGAGCAATTCCACCATCCTAATCAGAACAACTTGGTTGTGGGCCCTGTAGCTTTCCACCTGATACAGCAAGATAATGCTCAGGAAAATCAGGAGGATAATGCTGAGCCTCAGGAAGAGGAGGGATGGGGTCACTGGGCTATGCCTGATGAACATGTTGATTTGGAATTGCAAGCAGGAGAATTCCTAGAGCTCAATGATGTAATGCAGCCTTTGGATCCCCAGCCCGAGGCTCAGGATGACAGTGGCCTCACACTCTCTCTGGGTTTGCATGTCTCAGACAATGGCTCTGCCAATTTTGTCAGTGGTGGTCCTAATTTGCAAGAGCTGAATGAGTTGCTGGCACCTTTAGTGCTGCCTACTCCACAACCTGCTACCAATATTGGGGGAGATGTTCATATGTTTCAGAATGAGAATGATTTCAACCTTGATCTCAACATTCCAGTGCTTGAACCAGAAGAGATCAACCCACTGATAGAACCCCAGCCCCTGGAAATCCAACCTGCTGCTGATGTTGCCTTGGAAAATGTTGCTGTTCCAATCCCACAGACTGAAGTTCCTGTGATTCCAGATCCCATTGTTTCACCTATTGAGGCTGATATGTTGCAAGAGACAGTTGTTGTTCATCAGGTGGACACTCTGCTGCAAGAGACGGTACCAAAGGAACTTGTCACTGCTGGGCCTGCTGTTGACTCCCATGCTCTCAATCTGGAAGTTGTGTCTGTTCACACCACTCAAACATCAATCAATGCTAGCCTAGTTGGTCAGGAAGAGCCAGCTTTAAATGACTTGACAGATCACACTCCCGAGGGTAATGCAGCAAATTCTGAAGGTAGCAGCATGGAGGCTCCTCCTGGCTTTCCCATGCCCATTTTCAGATCAAATATTGTTGTCAATCCCATGATAATGCAAGAACAGACTGATCCTCTCCTTTCAAATCTGAAGCACAAATCTATTTTGGCAGGTGATGGGGCTGATTTCCTCTCCAAGGAAGGACTGGACCTCTACAACAAGTTTTTTGCTCCTGTTGATGAGACCATGACAGCTATTCAGGCACCTGCAGAGTGGTTTAACTTCATTACTCTTGCTCTTACAGGCCCTGACAACTTTGATTGGGCCAAATCTTTGCTGGGTTCTCAACTATGGACTTTGCTCATTGAGGGGTCTAATTGTACTACCTGTCTCCCATTTGTATTACCTCAAACTTGTCCTTCTGGTCTGACTCATGTGTGCAAACAGATGGCTGTGGAACAGCAAGCATCTTCAGACCCAAGAAGCAGCTCTCCATCTGCTTCCACCAATGTAGAGCAACATGTTCTGGCCCCAGCCACCACTTCAGCAGTGCATGCTCAGAGGAAAAGGAAAGAAAAAGCCCCAATTGTGGAATCAGAGATAAGAAGAAGTGACATACTTCAGCAACTTAGCAAAGGCTTTAAAAAACAGACTTGCCAAGATAGAAATTGTTTCTTTTACACCTCTGGTCCACCTACCATTGCAACCAAGATCATTAAAAACCTCTTTGTCTCATTTTGCAACGCCTCTGCCAAAGACTGCACTGATGAAATGGTACACCAGCCTAAAAAGAAGAAAGATGGGCAGGCTGCATCAAAAGGAACTGTGAAGAAGGATGCTAACCCCAGGAAGGAGACTGGGTCCAAGAACTAAACTTCTTCTATCTAGCATTTAGATGTTTCAGTGTAATGGCATTATGACTATGTTCTTTTGTATGGATCCTGTACTGTGGACAGCCATTTCAGATGTACCTAAGACACCCATATCTTTTGCTTTGATGCTTGTTGGTCTGTGGATGTTAAGTAAGGGGCAGTCTAATTTCCTCAGTTTATCCTCTGGGATGTCAGTGAGATACTTTGGTGTTCTGATATTATTGTGTGGCATTTCTGTGGCTGTGGTGTTCTCATATGTTGCTAGACTGAATCTATACATGCTATACACAATATCTTGCAATCAGCCTCTCAAGCTCAAATTTCAGAAATAGATTCTATTGTACACATGAACAGAGATTGAAATATTCTCAATTGGAATGTCAAGGGGATCAATGATGCTCATAAGAGTCTGGCTCTAAGAAATAAAATCACTGAAGCTAATGCAGATGTCATCTGCTTACAAGAAACAAAGAGAGAATCTTTTGACAGCAGATATCTTAAAATTTTCTGCCCAAGAAGGATTAACAACTTTGATTTCCTACCCTCTGTAGGAGCATCTGATGGTTTACTTATTGCTTGGAATGACTCCCTATTTGGAGGAGAAACCCTTTTCTCTAATGAATATTCTCTATCCATCAGATTCACCTCTAAACTCTCAGGGGATTTCTTGGATCCTTTCCAATATTTATGGTCCCTGTCAGGGACAGGGAAGGAATGATTTTCTCCAGTGGTTAAAAGATATCCAGATGCCAGATGATACTAAATGGATCATTATGGGGGATTTTAATTACATCAGGTATCCTCATAACTGGAATAGAGAGGGAGGCAACTTTGCAGATATGTTGAAATTTAATGAAGCAATTAATTCCCTGGCACTGGTGGAAATTCCTCTCAAGGGAAGGAATTTTACTTGGAGTAATATGCAGGTGGCACCTTTACTTGAAAAACTATATTGGGTTTTCACTTCAAAGTCTTGGACCACTCACTTCCCCAACACAATGGTTCTACCTCTGGCCAAGCCTGTGTCTGATCATATTCCTTGTCTCATTAAGATTGGCACACATATTCCAAAAGCAAGAATTTCCAGATTTGAGAACTTCTGGATGCAAATATAGGGGTTTAAAGATATTGTCAAAGCAAATTGGGAACAAGATTTGCACACAACAGATAGTGCTAAGAAGATTACTGCAAAGTTTAAGAGATTAAGAAAATGCCTAAAACATTGGGCTAAATCTATTTCACAGCTCTCCATCTCAATCAAGGCCACAAATGAAGTGCTGCTCTTCTTTGACAACATAGAAGGATTCAGAGATCTGACCACTGCTGAACATAATGGTAGAGACTTCCTGAAAAAACACTTGCTTTGCCTTATTGAGATGCAGAGGATTTATTGGAAACAAAGATCAACAATCAGATGGGTTAATTTTGGGGAAGCCAACTCTAAGTATTTCCAGGCCAAAGCTACTCTTAAATACAGGGTTAATCACATTGACAGTCTGCAAGATGACATTGGCAATATACACAGAGATCACAACTCCAAGGCAAATATTCTTCTCAAGGCTTTCAAGGACAGGCTGTGTACCTCTATCCCAACTTTCAACATGCTCAATCTAGATAGTATCATCAACAAATTCCCCAACTTGTCCAGCTTAGAAGAGCCTTTTTCTAAGGAAGAAATTGATACTGTGGTTAAAGAGCTTCCTTCAGACAAAGCACCTGCTCCAGATGGTTTCAATACAGATTTTGTCAAGTTCTTTTGGGACATTATTGCTCCTAATTTTTATGCCCTAATTGAAGATTTTTTCCATGGTAAAATCAGCTTGCAAAGCATCAATTCTTCCTTTATTACTCCGATTCCAAAGGTTGATGCTCCAGCAACCCCTAATGATTACAGACCCATCTCCCTCCTGAATTGTTCAATCAAAATCATTACCAAATTGCTTGCCAACAGATTGCAAAAAGTCATCTTAAAATTGGTCCATAAGAATCAATATGGCTTCATTAAGAACAGATCCATTCAGCATTGCTTGTCTTGGGCCTATGAGTATATCAGTCAATGTCACTCCTCTGGTACATAAGCTATTGTTCTTAAGCTTGATTTCCAAAAGGCTTTTGATCTCATTGAGCATAATACCATCAAGAAGATACTTATTGCTAGAGGTTTTGGTCCTAAATGGCTTCTGTGGATGGATATGATCTTCACCTCTGGTTTCTCTTCAGTTCTTCTCAATGGAGTTCCAGGCAAGCAATTTCAATGCAAAAGAGGGGTCAGATAAGGAGATCCACTATCTCCATTGCTCTTTGTTCTAGCAGCTGATCTACTGCAATCAGTAATGAATGAAGCTTTGCACAATCACCTCCTTCAGAGACCTCTGGAAGCTCACCCCTGCCCTGACTTTCCAGTCATCCAATATGCTGATGATACAGTCCTCATAATGCCAGCATGCACAGTACAAGTGGAACAACTCAAGAATCTACTGCTACACTTCTCCGTTTACACAGGGCTAAAAATCAACTATGAGAAATCTGCTATGGTTCCAATCAACACCACTCCTGCCAAGATGGAAATCTTAGCAAACTCTCTCGGCTGTAGCATTGGTTCTTTTCCTTTCGCATATCTTGGGCTCCCCCTCAGCTTAACTAAGCCGAAATTGGAAGATTTTGTGCCTGTTATTAAGAGAATTGACAAGAGATTAGCTGGATGCTCAACCTTGCTATCCTATGGAGATAAGCTCACACTAATCAAATCAGTCTTTACATGTCTGCCTACTTTTTTCATGTGTACACTCATGTTACCTGCCAGCATTGTGGAACAAATCAATAAATATCTGAGGCACTGTTTTTGGAGAAAGTATGGCATGGAAGACAAAGGTACTGCACTGATTTCATGGGACAAAGTATGTATACCTAAAGACCAAGGTGGGCTTGGAGTTCTTCACATTGCAACTCACAACAAATGTCCGCTCATGAAACATCTGCACAAATTTCTTCACCACTATGATCTCCCATGGGTGCATCTAATCTGGGAATCTTACTATCCCCAAGGAATGATTACTGCTAGGCCTGTTGGATCTTTTTGGTGGAAAAACATTCTCAAGCTACTGCCTCAGTTCAAATGTTTCACAAAAGGAATTATTGGTCAGGGTAATACTATTTCATTTTGGGAAGACAATTGGGGTTTTGGTCCTCTTATGCAGAAATACCCAGAACTGTTTTCTTTCTCCTGCAAGACCAATTTGACAATGAAGGATTATCTGCTAAGTGAAAACACTCTGGAATTTTTCCACACTCCTCTTTCCTCACAAGCATATCAACAATTGTTAGAGTTACAAAACATTACTCAGGCCATTCAAGTGAGTGATAACATGGACAAATGGATTTACCCCTGGGGATCTGGTTATTCTTCCATTAAGATGTACTGATAATCCAAGGAGAGCAGGCCCCCCCACTCTTCACTAAAATCTGGAAGAATGCCACTATGCTCAGATACAAGATCTTTTTCTGGATGCTCCTGCATGACAGAGTCAATTCCAGGAATTTACTTCACAGGAAATCTTTTCACCTGCCCTCATACAACTGTGAACTTTGTACTGCTCATACTGAAGAAACTGCTCTGCACTTGTTCTGGGATTGTAGCTTCGCTTTAACCTGCTGGGGCTCAATTTTGGGATCTAGACAAAGAGGCATTTCTGTATATGATGAAGTAATGCTCCTGCTTCAGGCTCTACCAAACTCCATTGCTATGGAAATCATAATCATGGGATGCTGGAACATTTGGATTCAGAGAAATGGGAAAATTTTCCAATCTAAACCCTTCTCTCTTCAGTCATGGAAAATCAGGTTGAGGTCTGACCTTCTGCTACTCAAGCACAGAACCAAGTATAAATCTGAAGACCTTCTTACAAGCTGGATTGATCAAGTTCTGAACTGAAGCTAGTTTACAGTGATAGGTTTTGAGAGAGCTGGAATTGGATAGTTTCTTTGTCTCCCCTTTGTTTTTGTACTTTTTCATTTGTACATATCCGCAATTTTTTTAATATATATATATATACCATAGAACGATTGTTCTACGGGTTTCGGTTAAAAAAAAGTAATTTTGAGCTATATTTTTTGTCCGGTGTTTGTATAGTTCAGAGTGAATCGCTATAATTAATTTTTTTAATTTCTTTTGGTACACATTAGTATAACAACTTTGGATATGGAACAGCTCAGATTTTTATTTGCGAATTGTCTAAATATGATAATGGAATCTTACCGTGTATATTTCAATATGGTGTCGAGTGGTTGCTCTGCTCTCTACTGCAATTCATCTCGACGCCTGAATTGCTGAGTAGAATACGTTGTTTTTTGATGATATTGCACCGAAGCAAACAAAATGTTCATGCTTTTATGTCAAGAACACGAATCAACTGATTTTTTTCTACCATTCCGCGGCAACGTGCGTGGCATTATCTAGTTAGCAAACATATGGACGAACGCCCGTGGACAAGGATCAGGGCTGTTGCGAAGAGTACTACTGTTGCGAATAATTAGTGAAGAAGATCTGGATGGGCGACACACTCGCTTTCTTTCCGCTGCTCTGTTTTAAAAAAAGGGTCAAGAGTTATTTTTATTAGATATAGAAAATACTATGATTTTAGAAATACTATGGTATTAATACTACAGTTTTCTTGGGTAGCCAAAACCATGGTATTTTAAAAAACTGTGGTATTACCGGAATACTTAGAAAATATTTGCTATCGAACAAGGCCTCAGTTGACAGAATTAGCAAATCTGATTAATTTATGGGTACCATAAAAAAGCTGATTTCACATAAACACTATATATGTGGATCATGTAGAGTGCAAGTAGCGTTTCTACATGGCATAGCTGGTAGCTACACACACCACACAAGCACACATAACATGCGCAAGGGCGTAGCTGGTAGCTACGCACACACCACACAAGCACACACAGGTCACAACACTCAGGTCAACTCCAGCGCACGACCCCAAACGGACGTCCGTTTGGCCCGGATTCTGTCCATTTGAGGCGGGCAATGGGGTCGCGTCCCGGTCTTTTTTGGATGCGGTGGCCGTGCGCCCAACGCGCGGACGCGTCTTGTCCGCCTCCTTTTTCAAACGCAAATATTCGAATAACCATGCCCGTAGTTCATGCCAGCGGCCCTAGTTCACGCCGGCAACATAGCCCGCCTACACGACCTCACCGGTAACACAGCCAGCGGCCGGCAACACAGCCAGCCTCCAAAATGAATAGTTTTGTCGCCGGCAACACAACCAGCGGCCGACAACACAGCCAGCCCCCAAAATGAATAGGTTTGTCGCCGGCACACAGCCAGCGGCCGGCACCCATGCCAGCCTCCAAAAAGAATGGCCACGGCCGAACAGACCACCTAGTTCAGGCCGTCGGCGTCGAACATCTCGTTCTGCCGGGCCTCGAACCAGCTCCTCGTCTTCTCGCTCATCTTGCTCAAGTCCACGCTCATGATCGCTAGCGCCACCTCCTTTGCTTTGGTTGCAGCATTAGCGGCCTCGATGTCGAGCTGCCTCTGCCGGGACGCCTCCTCCATGTCGATCTTCCTCTTCTTGGCCGCCTTCTCCATCTCAAGCTTCTTTGTTTGAAGCTCCAGGTATTGCTTCATTTGCTCCTCCTTGCTTTGTCGCTTTTTCTCGTCCCTCGCATCCTTTTGAGACATCATGCCGATTCCGCGTCCAGTTTTGCGAGCTCCGCCGACGTGAGTTCTGACCGCTGCTTCTTCGGACCCTTGGCCGCCTTCTTCTTCACCTTTCCGGGCGGGTCGACGGCCTGGCCGCCCGAATTCGGCGGGGCATCGGCCATGGCGGAAGGGTGGTGGGCGGGACGTGGGAGGGTTTGGGGGGAATGGCGTGAAATGGGGCGCCGGGCGGGTGCTTTGTGCAACCGAACCCTCTCACGTCCCGCCCACCACCCTTCCGCGCGCTGTCCGTTTCATCTTAAAAGCGGCCCAAACTTGGACCGGGGATGGGTCGAAAGCGGACATAAAATGGACAAAAGTCCGTTTGCGCCCCCACGCTGGGCCGTCTGGTATATCCGTTTTGCCCCAAACAGACGCACCCGGAAAGGATGGGGTCGCACGCTGGAGTTGGCCTCACAAGCACAACCGGAAGCAGGACAGGCCGGCTAGCCAACAACCGGAGTCTGGGCGACTATTTGCTGGTCGAGGAAGACGCGGACGCGGTGGTCGTCCTCGTCCGGCGCCACGTTGTCGCCGACGGCGTGGAACTCTATGGTGACGTCCCGCCTGTCAGCCTTGATCTTGATCATCGCCGTAAAACCGTCCCAGCCCACAACCTCCGGCCACGATGACTTCCCGTCGTCAACCGCACCAGCAGCGCCGACGGCCATGGCTCTCCCCATCGATCGTACGCGCACTAGCTGCAAAATACCAACCGACAAGTATATGTACGCACGTTTAATTAACAGCGGATCATATGTAATATACTAGAGGTAGAAGTACATTTTTAAAGGAGAGCGATACGGCTGCGGAAAATAGTATGGGCACGACTCGTACCAGCGAATGAGAAGAAGAAAGGTAAAGAGTGATCTATTGGTCGAGGAAGCTTGTGGTTATGGTGCAGACAGGTACCTAAAGTACGTATATATACACGTGCGTAGGTGTACATACGTTATTCTTTTGTGGAAGTAACTAAGTACAAGGGGCATCGCCTGCACCGCCATAGCTCATACATTCGCATTGTAAACTGAGTCTCCTGACTTGTTTCCCGATGCATGCGTATCGGGCCTGGGTTGTTTACTGAAACAACTGACAACACGTTCGTCATGAGTGTGCGTTTTGCTTCAACACATATCCGTTCGCTATGTATCTCTGTCTATGTGCCAGAGCAGGATGTAATATATTGATGGATATAATTAAAACTTTGATGTGGAATCTTTTAGTCCGGTGCCATATGTGCACAGTACTTTCTTTCCGGCACTCGTACTTGATAGTTGGACTTGGTGGTTCGTTTTATACATAAAGCAAGACAAAGGCATGTTTCGAGATCATTGATGCACTAGTTCATTCGACCATTTGATCACTTTGATTTATATACCTTAACGTCTCCATAATAGATCCTTCGGAATACCAGAAATAGAAATCGTCAGTGCTAAAATATTTATAATTTTTTTATCTCCAGTTTGAAAATTTCAAGTTAATGTTTATGTCGACACTGCTGTTTTTCTTCTGGAATGTTAGTTCCCCTTGGTTGATCTCTTTTGGCCTAAGAGCCACTGCTCGATTGATGTTGGTACCTGTGGTATGACCTCCTGCCAAACTGCGGCATGACATCTACACGCCGGGTATGATACCATCGGCATCGGCAAAGCTCATTGATAATTTCTGTCTCTTATCTCTTATCTCTTATCTCTTATCTTCTCTATATATAGTATATCAGATATATATATATATATATATATATATATATATATATCTATATATATTATATATATATATATATTATATTTACTATATATATATATATATATTATATACTACCAAAAAGAAACGGAGTGTTCCGTTTCCCCTCTTACGTTTCGCCCAACCTCTTCGTGACTTCGTCCCACTCCCGACGTACGCTCCCCCTCCCTCTCCTCGTCCGATTTTTCACCCCCACCAATCTTAAAACCGGAAGGTCTCCCTGGTCCCTGCC
The DNA here is from genome assembly GCA_011799875.1 of Thinopyrum elongatum. NCBI lineage: Eukaryota > Viridiplantae > Streptophyta > Magnoliopsida > Poales > Poaceae > Thinopyrum > Thinopyrum elongatum. Next base: position 93,251,007 of record CM022302.1, on the reverse strand, counting down.
GCAGCATAGTTTCCTACAAATCAAAGGTAGATCACGGTGAGACCCACGCACGCACAATCTCTACTTCTAATGGAGCAGTTGGTAGTCTCGCTTCCAGGTTTTTTTTCGTCCCATCTTCCATGGTTTTTTTTGGTACCTCCTCCCACCTTCGCTGATTTTTTTTCGTAGATTTTTTTTCGTCCCCTCCCCCCACTTCATCGGTTTATTTTCACGTCACCCTCTCACACAACGAAAGAAATCTGAACAGATCAGAACTTTCCATGCTGGCGCAAGTTATATTTAGTAATGTAGAATCAATCACGAACAATCTCTAAAGATCAAATCTAAATTAATTAATCTTACCTTAAATCACTCAATCACATTAACCTTACCTTAACTCACGGATGGTAATCAATCTCCAAACAAAGGAAACAATACATCGAGGGAGCAGTAAATAAACTCCCTTTCTTATGACATGTATATGATCTTCCCTTCACTCTCCGTTGTCGAGCGTTCTTGATTCTCGAGGCCGATGCTTGGGCTGCGTCACTGGGTCGCGACGGTGCCGGAGGACGAGGATGGCGAGGCCGGGTGCCGCGGCACCGCGTTGGCCGCGGCCGGTGAAGGGGGCGAAGAAGGGCGGCTTCCCTGGCACTGGCCGTGGCCGTGGCCCTGGGAGTTGGTGCGGTGGAAGCGGCACTTGAAGGACCCGGCGTGGGTGGCCGGCGCGCAAACGCACTTGGAAGCGGGCCCGTGGCCCGCGCCGGACGGCTCCGACGCCGCCCCGGGCCACCTCCTCCCCGTATTCTTGGAGCTGTGGCTGGCCGATTTACATGAAATTAATTCCCTCAGTTGTGGTGGCAAATATAATACACATAATCCATATTGTTATGCACTAGCGTGTGTGTGTGAATAGATGGATTATGGTCCCGTACCCAATAAGATGGATATGTGTGTGTGTGTTAGAGAGAGAGAGGGAGAGGGGGAGAGAGAGTGAGGAAGAGGGAGGGAGAGAGTGTGTGTGTGAGGATTTGATGGTAAAAAAGGTCGCCAATGTCACTTGATATGTATGAGAATATTAATATTGAACTCTTAAAGTTTTTTTTTTTTTTTTGAACAATCACCGGGGGGGGAGAGGGTCCCCACCTGAATATATTACTCAAAAGTCCCAAGAGGGCAGGTTACATCAGAGGTTACAGCGAGAGGAGAGGTAAAGGCGCCAAGACACGGTAGCCTCCCTACTGACGGGGTCCTTAAATCTAAAGGCCCAAAGAGTGAAGTCCGAAACAATGTTCCGGAGAGTATCAATTGTTGAGTGTAGCTCGTTGCGAAAAACACGAGCATTCCTGGAGTCCCAAAGCTTCCAGAGGATGATGAGAGCAACGGTGGGCCAAATGTTGATGTCGAGGCCGACCGGGGTTGGCGTGTCCCAGATGAGGTCGATGGAGATCGGAGTCTGAAGGCCCAAGATGGACCAAACCTGAATCGCGTCGGCCGACCGGGGTTGAACTCTTAAAGTTAATGTAGCCCCGTTGCAACGCACGGGCGTTCTTCTAGTTCTTGTGGGATCCTTCCCTACGCTAATATCTCTCGATCCCTTCCATCTATAACTCCTAAAATCTCTCTCGATCCCTTCCATCTATATACCTCCAAAAATCTCTCTCTTTTCCCTGAAAAAAGAAAATCTCTCTCTTTAGTACTGGTATATATACATCCGATCAGTCGACATCCGCTGCTTTCCATTGGGCTTCCAATTGCCTTTAACCCCACACACGATCGCTCCATGTGATCCGACGGGAAAAGCCTTGGATGGCCGCGTGCAAAATCGCTCATGTGCTCTATAGTTACCTGGCGGCTGTTGAGCGGGACCTCGCCCTCCGTCATGATCCTTGCATCCCATCAGCCGTGTTGTCCGATCTAGCCCTCAACGTCCGTCGCCGCGCCATCCGATATCCTCGAGCCCATCCGCCGGTCCGCCTGGTCGCTGCGATCTTCCTCCATTGACCGATAGAATTGGCACCAAGCGAGCATCAATCACGGCCCGGGCAGCCCGGCAAGTCGGGGCGGACTTGAGACGGTGAGACCTGACCAGTGACGCCCTGAGGCCGTGCTCTTGCAGTAGAAGAAGTTGTATCAGACTGACGCGATGGTGTGCATCGCCCACGATGAACACGCCTCTGGGCAGGTTGAGCTGGGCAGCGTCACGCTAACAACTAGCATGGCCAGCACCACGAGGTACTGGTGCAAGATCCACACAATGTACGGGGATATGCTAGAAGAATACTATGCTCTGAAGCATGTCATAGCAGCTCCCTGATGCTGTTGTGTTGGTGTAATCTTCCAGATCTCGCCGGATGAGAAGGCAGTTATTTTCATGCCCAGGTGTTAATGGATTTAGGCGCTCCACCCTTCATGATTCCTTTAAAGGTAGGTTGCTTTGTCCATTATTATTTTGGCCATGAATCGATGATGTATCAATTAACTGGTTTGCTATCTCCCTACAATGTGTGAGATAATAGCAAATATTTGTGCAACTTTCTTTTATCATGATGTATCGACGAATTTCTTTCTTAACCTACATGTTGCTAAAAATGACAGCAGAAAATAACAGAATTCTACCCACTGTTCTTGCCAAATCGTACAGATCAACTAGGTGCACTGCATGATTTAATGTTGATTTCATTTATATTTTCTTTGATTACTATTAACATTTATTGTGATCACTAATTAGCAAAAAAATCAAATCATATATGAGGTCAAAGACAATTACTATTCGGACGGATAAAGAGCAAAATACATCACCATTTCACTTGATTTAGTACTTCAAAACCCTTTAATTAGGCATCAAAGGATGAGTCCCCTTACTAATGATGACATCTAAGAGGAAGCCGTATGCATAATCCAACAAAGAAGGTTAGCTATACCTTTCTTTTGTTGAGGAATTGGTCAGCTACATGTTGACAGGGAAAACTAGGAATATGAGCTTCAGCCACGCATCAATTTGTATCACTCTCAAACATTTCATCAAGCGGCTAGCGCAAGTTGGTTGTCTACACTCAAAATCAGGCCAGCTGTTCCCCACCATGAACTGTTCAGAAATCCCCTTCCCTACTTGCACAGCCCTACACATAAAAGCTCAGGCAAAAAGAATGGGCATATCTTTATCTTTACCTAATATTAAAAGATGAAGGCTTTCATAGTTCTCCATACGTCACCGCTTTATATCCGTTAATTTTACGTAAACGACATAGATTGACGGTTGAGATTTAAAATATGATCAACGTAACGGATTGGACCACCCTTCGCAAGTACTGATCCAATGTCCCATGTTCTGACCCCTTCTCTCCTCTCGGTCTCTCTCTGCCACAGCCCTGACGAAGAGAGAGAAAGAGAAAGAGAGAGAGAGAGTCATGGCTGGTGACTTGGGAAGGATGGGCGTGGGGCGCACGTGCGCTCGGGGAGACGCAGAGATGTGTGGGAGGAGGCAAAGGGCAGCGGCGCAGCGAGGAGAAGGCGTCTCGCCTGTAGGCGTGGTAGGAGGAGCGGCAGAGGAGAGCTGCTGCAGCGGCTGCTCGAGGCAGCGGCGCCATGGACGGCCTCCTACATGGGGAAACGACAGCGTCGGTGGCTGAGGGTTAGAAAGACGGACAGAGGTGAGAGACAAGGGAAAAGAACGCCCCGGGTGAGGGTGCCTGGGTCGCTGGCAGCGCGCGGAGGGAATCGAGGGGGAGAAACGAGTGAGAGAGGAGGGGATCAAGCAGGACAAGGGGGTCGGGGGCTCGGGGCGCCCTCGCTTCCCGTGACAGCGCGGCAGGGATCGAGACAGAGAGAGTGAGAGATGGGGCTCGCTAGGGTAAAAGGGAGGTCAGCTGGGCTGGATGGCTAACTAAGCTGGTTTTAGAGAGAGAGACAATCTGTTTACATAAAAAGAAAAAGATAAGCGAAAATATTTACTTGGAGTGCGAAAATAAATCTAAACTGAGCTGGAATTTGGCGTGTGTCACCACGATGGAAGAAATTGGAATCACGTTTTTTTACAGGGGGCTTACCAGATCCCAGTTTACTAGGTTGCTTAAAGATTTGTTTGGAGGTAATACCAGTAGTAGGTTGTTGTAGTAAAAAAATTCTGACAACGGTGCTTCTGCTGTTTAATTTTGCTCTTTTTAACTTCCATCTGGGTGCAAGTGTTATAATGATCATGTGTACAAATGGGAACAGCCTAATTTTTTATTTGAAAGTTCATGTATCTTCATGTTGCATGTTAGTATTGCTCAAGTGACTCGAAGCTACACAAATGACTGCTACCTAGGACAGGTCTACACTTCTTAACTGCTAATAGATAAAATACCCATCCTGTGTTTTCTATTTGAGTTATTAATGTTGATTCAATATTTGCATGTCTACTCTTATCAACTCATAAGAAGCATTCTACCACCTTTTTTATCTGCAAGGTAGTTGTCACAGTGTTTGGATAGAGTTATTTATGGTAGTAACTTCTATGTTGTGGAACTACCGTCGGAGGCAGCAGCCTAAAAGCGAAGCTTGCACATATTCATTAGAAGCTACGCTCACTAGCATGATTTCTCCTATGAGGTATAGAATCTTTATTTCTTCAACATATTGGGCAATTTTATTTTCTGTCATAGATGTGTATGTATTAAGTTTACTTACAAGAGTATCTATGCATGCATGTGCAGTTCAAATAATCGTGTTATGTTATACTCCATCCTATGTATGATATGCATGAATGCCCTCCCCCCAAAAAAACAAGTCCACGATATGTTATTACAAGTCAAAAGCGAGCGGGGGTATGAGGATGGTGTAAGGACGAGGTGCATGGAGGGGCTTGCGGAGGGCGACCCTCACTTCCAGCTCGACGAGATTAGTTTTAATGTTCCCTTGAGCTAGCGCTGTTAATTGATAAGTGTGTTGTGTGGTGTCTGAGATCATCACATGTTGCAATCAAATGGACACCGCAGCCATCGGCAACAAGCATGGTAATGAGGATAATTGGCAACATAGGTGGGGCACCATACTGAAATAGAGGTGGGGTGGTATTTTTTTCTTCACCCGTTGCAACGCACGGGCCTTTTGCTAGTTAACACTCAAAGATTGATAAAGGCAGAGAAAATTGAATTCTAATTGTCCCTCACGTCTCGCATTTATGACTTCGCCCCTTGAACAATGGTACATATATACTTTTAGTTGAGTAGGGCATTTTGGAGACCGAGCTCCATGCAGCCCTTTATTTTGAAAAATTCAAAATTCATAAACTTTTGTTTAAAAACATTTTGAAAAAATTACACATGTATGCAAGGATGTGTATGTGTGAAAAATTTCAGGATGAAATACCTTAAATTGCGAGCTGCACAAAAAAAATCATGGACTTTAAAGATGAACAGTACATATGCTAAAAAGTCCCAGATTTGTCTTTTTTGTGTAGCTCACATTTTATTGTATTCCGACCTAAAAATTTGCACAGATGTACATTATGTATCTAGGTATATGTGTATTCATTTTCAGAATCTTTTGAAATTGATAAGTTTGAATTTTGAAGTTTTCAAATAAAGGCCTTCATGGAGCTCGGTCTCCGTTTGGCATTTCCGCTTCTTGTTACCCTAATTCTTTTCTGAAGTACGAAACAAAATCTTACCTTTATACTATTAGGCAAAACTATTCATCAACCCATGGGACTGCATGGCCAGTCATCCTATATATCTAACAGAGTCATCCGCACTACCTTATGCAAGCATGTCACCTAATCATACAATTATGAATGTAATAAGGTCCACCTCAACATGCAATCATGCATGCAAAAAACCACCACAACATTCAACAATGCATGGGAAAATATTTTCCATTCAATTATTCTACTTATATTCAATATTTTACAACTATACATAATTAAATATGATAAGTCATATGTATTTTTAATTTTGGTTCTCATGTTATCAACCATTTCCCGCAGCAACACCCGGCGTATGCTCTAGTTTAGACAATAACTGAGTAGAACAATTTTAAAGAAAAAAATGCTGGTGAATTCTAGAAAAAAAATCAGAGACTTTGGGTAAACTTGACTCCCTATGTTCCAAATTATAAGGTGTATTCTACAGTTAAAAATTCAAACATCCAATGTTTGACCAAGTCTATAGAAAATATATCAACATGTACAATAATAAATTGGTGTCATTAGACCTTGCAAATGTTGATTCAAATTTTATTTTGTTTTCCTTTCATATTTTTTATAGTTTATTCATTTGATATTATAAATATTGATGCTTTCTTCATATTTCATTCATTTGATTTTGTAAACGTTAATTTTTTGTAACCTGGTCAAACTTATAAATGGTTGACTTCTGGAAAATCAATGCATCTTACATTGTCAAACAGAATGAGTATTGAAAACATGTAAGTTCATTCTTCTAACATTACATTCAGCAAGCTGTGACCAATTTACTAACATCTAAGATCAAGAAACTAAATCCTAACCTTGTTGAATATCCGAGAGAAGTACACTACATACAGATTGGACTATTGATATATTGGCCTTCAAGACTATCCAACTCTCTACGGGCAGAACAAACCAGCCTTCCAATGATATTAGACCAACAACTACAATTAAACCTAAGAAAACATTAATAGTCGACTCGAACTATACAAAGGAATTCACCTTACGTCATCAAGAGTATGTACAATCTATGATTTAGGGATGATCTAGAGGGCACGGGGAAGCATAGCTGGCATCTCCACCTTGCACCAGCATAACACAAGTCAATGAGAGATATGCCGGACAACACGACTCTCATCCACACTAGTTCAAGGATGAAAACGACGATTAGAGATCCTTTTGTATGTCTTTTGAGGGAAAAAGTGAGGCGGGTTGATATTGGATAGCAGTCGTGTTGTACCTAGGAAAGACATGGGGCATCACGTATGCTGGTTCTCCCTAAGATTATGGCTAGACCATGGGATAACCTTGTGGGAAATTCGTTCTAAACAAGAAAGTCCTATAAGGGAGAGAGGACATGCAAGGATGAGGAATCTGTCATCTCATGCTGACATCACTACATTGATTGCTTTTTTTTTTAAATGGTATCGCTAATGTGATTAGCGATCCATGTTCACCAGCAAGTTCATCTCAACAACGGCTTCAAAACAAGATATCATGTTTACATGTTTTGACAGCAAACAGTTTCCACAATAATAGTGTATGGTATCATGCAATAGTTTACTTGTTTTTTGTAGGCATGCCAACGTTATATACAGTTATAAAGTGAGTTTTTTTATTTAGAAGTTACCAATAAGTATAAGATGATGTCATCTTATAAAGATAATTTAATAAAAGTCTTACATGACTGAAAAATTATATTTAGTAACCCGGTAACTAAGTTTTCACTAGTAGAAAACAGGGCTTTGGTCCAGGCAGGGCCAGCCCATTAATCCCGGTTCACTCACGAACCGGGACCAAAAGGGGCATCGGTCCCGGTTCGTGAGGCCAGGGGCATTGGTCCCGGTTCGTCTGGCCCCTTTGGTCCCGGTTCCAGCCACGAACCGGGACCAATGGGCCTCGCTCCTGGCCCACAACCATTGGTCCCGGTTCGTGGCTGGAACCGGGACCAAAGGCCCCGCTTTGGTCCCGGTTCCAGCCACGAACCGGGACCAATGAGATGCCTATATATACCCCCTCGCCCGCGAGCAGAGCAGTGGAGTGTTCTGTTTTTTGGGTCGGCCGTGGGAGAGCTTTGTGGTGCTCTAGCTCACCTCGTATGCACATGAGGTGTTTGATAAAATGCCCGAGCCACACTTAAGTTTTCTCCTCTCGAAGCTCCTTGTCCAATCTTCATTTTCCTCGAGATTTGTCTAGGTTTGGCGGTCCGTCCTGTTCCGTCCCCGTCCTCACCGCCGTCGATCGCCCGCGCCGATCTCGTCGCCGGCACCACAGTGGTGAGCCTCTTGGTCTTATCTTCTTTGTAAAAGAAAAAAGTTCTTACTTGTATGATTAAGATAGATACTTGTGTAATTTTCTTACTTTTATTATTGTTTGTTATTATATATATTTGAGAGAGGAAGAATGCCGACTGTTGTCGTGGGGGTCGCTTCTGTTTGTTGAGTTTCCTGGTAGTTGCCTTCAATCAATTTTTGATCAACTATGAACATAGGAAATGTCGGACGACGAAAATGATTTCGGTATGTGCGAATACTGCGAAGACGAGCGCGGCCTGTGCGACAGAAATTTCTTATTTGGTGGTAGGCGCTTCAGCATCAAGCTGGATGAGACCTTCGAAGTGGATACAGTAAGTCACAACGACAAGTCTTTTTTCGTAATTAAGCATGACTTCTGCTTCTTTTGCTTCAACTTATAATTTTAATTTTTTACTATTCTACTAGCGTATCCCCTGCCATGCAAGAATTTATGTCTTGGATAAGATTGGTTTCAGTCCTATGGAAACTATGGAGGTAAAGATAGTTCACTTGAGGACCGAGCATGGTTATACTTTTGCCGCAAAATTATACAATGCAGACACCTACACCTATTTTGAATGCAAAAAATTGGAGATCACTATGCAAGGCTTATGCATTTGAGCCTGATATGCTTATCACCTTTGATATTCGTCCGGAAGATGATATTGAAGGTAATATCGACATCTGGGTCGATGTGCAGACGCCTCCAGTTCTACCATTATGTGAGTTTCTCAACCATATTTATGTCTTGGATATTGTTTATTCAAAAATAGTTGACAACTAATTTCTATTGACAGCTTATTTCCATTCAAGCAAACATGTCCAGCGCTTGGTAGACATGACCTACTACTGTCCCGGGGCTGAACTAAACTGCGAGGAGATAAGTCATTATGTTTCATGGCTTGAGGATCTTGATACTGTCAAGACAAATTATTTCCCTGGACTTGAAAATCTTAGTACTCAAAACGTGCGACCACTAGCGTGCGTATTGAACTACGGTCATATCTATTTAGGAAAGATGGTAAGATTTTTACTATTTGTCTTCAGTGCATCTTTTGCATATAATTATTGTTTTTTAAATAATAATTTCAAACTCAAACGGTGCTTAATGCTCAAGTTCAACTCCTAAGGGTTAATAGGATTGACAACTTAGTTTTGTCAGGAAAACAACAAGTGCAGACTTGGAAACTAGGGGGAATAGAACTCGAAAGTTAAGCGTGCTCAGGCTGGAGTAGTGAGAGGATGGGTGACCGGCCGGGAAGTTAGACGATTTGAAATGAGTGGTTCATAATTGAGCAGTGATGAGGGGTGATTAGAGTGGGTGATTAGAGATTAAATTGTCAAATAATTCAGAAATTTGAAAATAAGAAAATATTCAAAAAAAATTCAAAATTTTATTTATCAAAAAAATTCAGAAACACAAAATTTCAAAAAAATTCCTTTAGTCCCGGTTGGTTTGAGCCCCAGAGAGCGGCCACGTGGAGGGCAACCGGGACTAAAGGGGGGGCCTTTAGTCCCGACCCTTTAGTCCCGGTTTGCGAACCGGGACAAATGAGCCTTATGAACCGGGACAAATAAGCCTTTTTCTACTAGTGTTTCATAACTTGATAACTAGGTGACTATGATGTGACAAGTAAGAAAATCAATCTTGTAATTGCAGATGAAAAAGTTATTAAGACATATTCCTTGGAAATCTTATTTCGAAGATCTCATCATGAAAAGATTAGATGAAAGGGACCATCAATCGAGCATATAATTATTTAGTTTTAAGAATTATGAGAATCTTACTCTTGTCATGCTTACATAGTATGTGCAACTCTTTTCTGCCGGTTTTGTTATATGCATGTGTTAGTGCGGCCGTCCCCACCTAAGACACCATGGGGTACGTATTGTACTCCCTTCATTTTTATTTATTCAACATATTAGCTTCGACCAAGTTTATTTAAAACAATCTATACTTTCATAATAACAAATATATATGATTTAAAAATATATTGAATGATGATTCATATGGTATTGAATTGTTATTGGGGATGTTTATAATTTTTAATATAAATTTGATCAAAGTTTACAAAGTTTGACTCGGGACAAGGCTAATAAAAAGGGAAAGAGTGTTATATCTCATATAATGTACTAGTCCATAAATAATAGGGAGATGTTCCCAGCCGGCCGACCGATCTTGGCTAGCGCCAGTCATACGCGCACCTAACGATTTGTGCTAGCGTCGCGTCGTTTGCTCGTGGCCCACACACCGTTCGCGGTAGACTTACTCTTCTCGAGTCTGCTCATCCACTGGTTTCTTCTCGTGTCTTTTCCGGCGGTGCCGAGGGGCTCGGCGATCTGTGTGCTCGCCATCCCTTTTGGTTGGGGACTCTAGTGTGTGGGGCGGTGCTGTTCTTGACGGTGACGGCAGCAACGCATTCAAAAATAATGCCTGGGTATTTCTGTTTTCTTGGGTATTTCTGTTTTTTTTCTGCGGACACGTGTTTGCTCTCGACCCTTCTGGTCGGTTCCGCGTGCGTGCGTTGTATTCACCATACTTGTGATCAATGAAACACGTGCTTATCCTCAAAAAAAAAAAAGCAGCGCCACATCTCTCTCTGTCTCTCTCACATTCTCTCGCTCACCATGGCCCTCCGCGCAGGTTTACCACCGCCACCGCACGCCCAACAGCCCTCGCCTACTGCTGAAAAGCGTACCACTGGGATTTTGCTGCCGCTAGGAAGTTGCGGTGGGTTTTGGCTGCCGCCGTGTGAGCAGCAAATGGGCGCAACGGCTAATTGCAAGCGCAAAGGCGAGAAGCTACGACCCCAGCTGGTGGTGCTACGACCGGCTAGTGGAGAAGGTACAAGCGGCTGCATCTCGGAGCTGAACCGACAAAGCCGGATGTTACGACCGTTGACAGCTCAGCTAGAACCGTTCATGGCATGGGGCTAGGACCCATCGGCTTCGAAGTTGCAACCAGACAGCGGAGAAGCTACCACGACGGCGACTATGAGTTGAGGGGCCGAAATCACTGTTCTGACCTTATCAGCAAACTTTGTCACAAACTGAACTCGACATGAAAGTATTTCACGATTTGACCCTTTTAGCAACGTCACAGTTCGTGACGTTTCTGCCCAACTTAGAAACACCGAGCTAGCCCGCGTTGTTGCCCAACTTAGAAACGCCGAACTATGCCGCGTTGCTGCCCTGGCCCCACTCGCGGATGTGGCAGGCTGAAAACGCCGAGCCAGATTGCGTTTCTAGAAACGCCAAAGGCATTGGCGTTTCTGGCCATCCTGAAAACGCCAAGGGCCATGGCGTTGCTGCCCTCTTCTCTCTCTCGACGTGACATGTTGCCTGGCTATAGACTAGAGTGAGAGGGAGAGAAAGACGTGAGAGATGGATGGGAGGACATGACCTTTTTTAGGGATGGCAGTAGCACTCATGCATGGCAGCTAGCGCATGTAGCTCTTCGTATTTGGGCATGCATGCATGCTGTGTGCGGCTGCTCATGCAGCCACTTTTTCTATGTGCATGTGGATGAACAGGCCTAATTAATACTAAGGCCTATGCGTAAGTTTACCATGCCGTCTCCTCTCGGCAGCTAGTAGGCTAGTTGTAATATGATACTAGTATATGATACCACCGCCGTAATGCATAGTATCGTATATTAGTATCATGTACTACTTTATTTATTGCCATGCATGACACATAGTAGCGTAACATTTATTATGATACGGTATCATGATATGATACTCAACCCTCTATTTCTTCATTTCATTCTATGACACCTCATCAAAATTACCTAGTTGGCATGCATGATACTAACTATGATACTCCCATTACAATCAGCCGTATATAGTAAAAACTACTATTCATAATTAATTCTACTAAAGTCTTGCATGCCTCGAGTCCAGCCTTGAACTGTCTCCAACTAGCTACTGTCAACATGCTTCTAGTACAAATCAATCTTGGACTTCTCTTCTTGCTAGCAAACTACTCCTACTATTGTTAACATGCAAGTATCTCTGTGTTACTACTATGACAGGAATAATACTAAACATTGTTTCATATCTAAACTGAGCAAAAGCATCTTATTGGGATTGTTGTTCGCCCCCTCTCTGTCGTTCTTCCAGGGTATTCCCTCAGCTCCTGCCGCTCCTCCCCGGCTTCCAGGGTCTGCGGTGCGTAAACTACCATGCTATTTATACAAAAAATATCAGGATGTATTTTAACTAAATTTTCCCCAGGTCGAAGTTACCATGGCGTCTGTGCGTAAGTTATTAGCTTTAGAATGCGTAAATTATAATGCTATTTTCATATAATTTATCGGGGTATGTTTCAACAACTCCCCTCTCCCCTGGGCCAAAGTTACCACGGTGTTTAGTAAGTTAAGAGGCTGAGTTCGAATTTCATTGGCACCTAAAAAAGGTTTTTCTGGGCCTGCGCCATCGCATTGGCCCCTTCTCACGGGTACGAAAATAACATAGACTATCTCTAATCAAAACTAAGTGCTAGCTGAGGTGGCTAACGAGTAGAATCGTGATCAACGACTGAGCCGAGGTAGCTGGCGTAAACTGGAAGGCATGCATGTAAAGAAGGATGATAAACGCTGAACCCAACCATCTCGTCAAAACGCGCCTTATTTCGTGTGTGTCCGAAGCGCGCCATGCCCCAGAAAGGATTGCGAATATGGCAACGGATAAAAGAGAAAAATGCTCTGCACCACAAGAAATCCAGTCACACAAACGCCAAAGCGAGGAAAGATTGTTGGGAGACAAGTGAGAGGAAAATGAACAATGAGAATAGAAGGGCATGCGCGTAGCAAAGAAAGAACTGTATGTGGATGACTAGTACTTTCTCCATCCGGTTTAATTGGTCCCACAGACCAAAACAACAAGAACACGAAACAGGCAATAATTAGCCTTATTAATTCAGTTTTGCTAAGTCTCAGTCGACTTAGACTTCGTTATATCTCAGTCGATAGTATCTTCCTTTGATTTTGCATGAAGATTCGTGCAAAAAATTCTTTTCAGTTTTCTTTTTTCTTCTTGCATACTATATCACTTGACTTAGACTTGGTTAAGTCTCAGTTGACTGAAACCTAGCCACACCCTTATTAATTAGGCATGTTCATTCACATGCACATAGAAAAAGTGGATGCATGAGCAGCCGCACACAGCATGCATGCATGCCCAAATACGAAGAGCTACATGAGCTAGCTGCTATGCATGAGTGCTACTGCCATCCCTGAAAAAGGTCATGTCCTCCCATCCATCTCTCACGTCTTTCTCTCCCTCTCACTCTAGTCTATAGCCAGGCAACATGTCACATCGAGAGAGAGAAGAGGGCAGCAACGCCATGGCCCTTGGCGTATCCATGATGGCCAGAAACGCCAGCGCCTTTGACGTTTCCAGAAACGCAATCTGGCTCAGCGTTTCCAGCCTGCCACGTCGGCGAGTGGGGTCAGGGTAGCAACGCGGGATAGTTCGGCGTTTCTAAGTTGGGCAGCAACGCGGGCTAGCTCGGCGTTTTTAAGTTGGGCAGAAACGCCACGGGCTGTGGCGTTGCTAAAAGGGTCAGATCGTGAAATACATTCATGTCGTGTTCAGTTTGTGACAAAGTTTGCTGATAAGGTCAGAACAGTGATTTCGGCCGAGTTGAGGCGTTTGATCGAACCGGCGTCTCTGGGTGTTGTAACCGGGGTCACGGGTGTTGCGACCGACGACTCAGCGTGTTGGAACCAGCAATGGCTAGCACTATGATGCGGCATAGAACACGAGAAAAAACAACAATTGTTGTTTCGACACCAAGGCTGCGAGCGGCGAAGCTTCTACCGGTGACACCGAAGGGCTATGACCACGAGCACGCCATGCTGCAACCGACGATGGCGAGGGCAGCGAATGGCGGGGCTGATGCTTCGACGACGACAGTGAGGCCGCAAGCGCCATTGACCATAAGGCATCGAATGAGGCACCGGTGGTCCAAGCGGTGTGGGCGAGGCAACAATGCGCGGGATCCGAGGAGCTAGGGCGGCGCTCTCACCCTTTCCCCCCTTTTCCCGTATGTATCGAGGGTAGAAGACGAAAGGGGGACAAACAGAATAAATCAGATGGACAGGAGTTGCAAGATTGGACATCGGAGGAGGTGACCGATCTGAGCTGGCGGCAACTGACAGGCGCCTAGCGCGGCCCCAAATCAATTAAGATAATATGTTCGCTAGATTTGGAGCCTCCTGGTGCGTGGATCTGTGGTGTCGCTGAGGCCCACCAGTAAGGGTGTGTATTATTGGTTGAGGGTTCCTATTTCGTTTATCTTCTTCTTTTAGTGTTTCTTCTCTTTTAATTTTGTTTGCACATTTATTAAAATATATGAACATTTAAAAGAATTGTGAACAAATTTTAAAATCATCGAACATTTTTAAATAATGCATGAATATTTTTAAATTCTTGTATATTTTAAAAGTTTGAGGATTTTGTAAAATTTGCATAATTTTATTTCAAATTTGCTACGTAATATTTTTTGCAAAATCTAAGTTTTTAAATTTGCAACATTTTTAAAAATCCATTAACACCACTTGATTTAACGAACCTTTTCAAAAGAAAATGATCGCTGACTTTTTTTTATAAAATATAAGTGGATTGAGTGGCAAACCATGCTAAGCGAGCTAGCGGATCAAGGAACCGAGCTAAGTGTGACTCATGTGAATGTTATAGTTACAAATTCATGATTTCAGTGTGGAATACGAGTCCTAGTGGGCTCGCACAGCGAGGACCACCGACTAACACCCGAGACCGGAATATATAAGGACACCATAACCGTGCACCAAACAATTTCTTTTTCCTCTCAGAATAAATACCATCTCTAGCAGCACCCAACATGAAATACGAACGAGAAAAAAAAACACAGAACATAATTAGAACTCAAGGCAACACAGATAAAACCAAAATGTAAGAACCAACGCAATAACCTGCTAGAGAAAAAAAACAATCCCATAAATAAAGAACTGCGCGGCGAAACGCGCGTTATTCTGTAATAATAAGTCATATGTATATGAGTAATGAGATGGATGGCACTTATTTCATTCATGTATGTGGATCACGTAGTACAGTAAACATAGCGGTGGTATACTAGTATAAGGGCGTAGCTCGTAGGTGCATCACACACGCAGGCACACAACACGCAAAAGCGCGCGCACGCGAGCAGGATAGGCTGGCTAGCCAACGACGGGCGTCTGGGCGACCAAGCCGGTGACGCGGTAGCCAAAAAGGCGGACGCGGTGGTGGTCTTCACCCGGCGCCACGGTGTCGCCGACAAAGTGCAACTCTATGTAGACGTCCATGTTGGAATCAAGGATCGACAAACAATCACAAGAACATGAGGAGTCGGATTTTGCCGGGCGACGCCCGCCCCGGCGACGAACGCCGGGGCCTTTTTTTCTTCCTCTGTATTCACTTGGCTCACAGAACAAGTCGATTACGTTGCTTATATAGCTCAGCACACAGAGCACAGCCCACACATCGCATGCATCCGGCCACTAACCACGCACGCACGCACGCACTAACTAATCGACCTAGCATGCACTAACCACTAAGCCACATGCACGCAACGCCGCGCCTCCACTCTCGCTAGCCCGTCCGATCAGCACGCCCTGGCCGGCTCGCATGACGCGCTCATACGCGCCTGCTTCGCCTGGACTTCCCACTGATCATCAACGGCCGCAGCCCTGCACGGTGGACTCGGGTGCACACACACCATCGCGACACATACAGACGCACGCACCCCACTCCATGGCTTATTCCTAACAGTCCATCCTGTCGGCTTTCATCTTGAGCGACGCTGTAATACCGTCCCAGCCAACAACCTCCCGCCATGACGACTTCAGGTGGTCACTTGCACCGGCACCGCCGACAGCCATGGCTCTCCCCATCGATCACCTGCACCAATACGTGCACTAGCTGCAAAATACACAAGTAGAAAATAGGGAACTAGTCCAGGTTTCAGAGGGCCTTTAGTTCCGGTTCTGGAACCGGGACAAAAAGATCGGGACTAAAGCCCAAAACCTTTAGTCCTGGTTCGCTTACGAACCGGGACAGAAAGGGCTCCACGTAGCCGCTGCGGGGCGCCCAGGCAGGAGGACCTTTAGTCCCGGTTGGTAATACCAACCGGGACCAAAAGGCATCCACGCGTCAGCAGCTGGCAGGAGTTGGGGTTTTTTGTTTTTTTGGGGGGGGGGGGGGTTAGGGGTTTTTGGATGGTTAATTTAGGGGTTTCATATTGTGTTAGCTAGCTAATAGAGAGAAGTGTCCTCTCTTTCTCCGTGCTTGGTCGACGCTAGCTACTATACATATAGTGAGAACTCGACACGCTAGCTAGTAAGCAAATGAAGAAACCATTAATTACACAAGATTGTCATGAACATATACAGAGAGAAGTGACCTCTCTTTCTTCGAGAGATTGGTCGAACAACAAGTTTTCGTATATCTATCCGAAGTTACTACATATATACAATATAACATCTCTCACGATCCCTGACATCATCTAGCGAAAATCCATTTCAATTTCCACATGGAATTCTCCCTTCTCAATTTATGACGTGGTCAAGAAAGAATCCCGCCAATTCCTCTTGAATTGCTCGTATGCGATCATGTGGTAGGAGTTCATCCCGCATCTGCCACATCTAATTTAAAGAAGGAAGTCAATATATATATATATATATATATATATATATATATATATATACCAACTATATGAAAATTAATATATATACAATATTCAATATTCACTAATATTCTGTGGTCTATATCAGTGTGCGCGAACAATATATATGCGGTGCTATTTGATGCTGATCAGTGTCTGCGATTAATATTCAGCTTACTATTTGGTACTATGCAAATAATTGGTGCAATACTATTTAGAATAGTATTTCACTATTTGCAGCAATATTCAATTCTTTGCCACTATTTCAATGATATGCGCGTGTCTGATAGTTAACACGGCTAATTCTTGCTTAACTTCAACCAATATGCAGGATCTATTAGCTGGCTGCCGAGACCAAATATTCGTCATGTTCGTTCTTCGCAGATTGTGAAATTCCTACTCGGTACTCATCATATTTACCATTATGTTGCATCATATGTAGCTAGTTACGTTCACTTGACGGTTTTAATTGCAAATTTATTAGGCAGAATTCTTATCGTCTTCCCAGGCAGTTCCACCCGAAAGGAACACTTCTCTACGGCAACGGGTTCTCACTCAACACCAACTCTGGGCTACACGGAGAACAAACACGCAGAGGTTTCTCCTATAGGATCCCTAGCATAAGAACTCTTCCCATAAATTCATAAGTAAAAACACCAAGTGAAACCAAAGAAACTACATCATTTCAACAACATAATTTACATATGGTTTTCCCTTTCGGGAAACCCCGAAGGGATTACACACGAACTAGGAGATTACCTTGATATTCCTGGCGATCTCAGCGCCTTCTTGGCTATACTACTTAGTGGAGTGGCTAAACTACTAAGGAAGAGGAGCTCTGGCTCTTGAGTGCTTGCTGCTTCTCTGGCTTGAGTGCTCTGCCTCTTTCCCTGTCTCCGAAGAGAGCGCCTCCTTTTTATAGCCGCGAAACGGCTGCCAGTGAAGCCTTCGGGAGCCTTCGCTCGACTGCCAGCGATGCCCTCACTTATTTATTTTACATACGATAGCATGCACGCGTGTCCTATTAGGGTACATGCGTGTCCTTCTAAAATATGGATAGGCACGAGAGAAAGTGCCCGACAGACTTCAATCTTCAGGAATCTTCGTCTTTCTTCACATGGGCGTTGTCTCCCGGTGGATGATTGGCTTGCCTCCAGTGTCTTCTAATTATATGAGCAATGCACAGAGATTGCTCACACCGTTGGCTTGAATCCTGAACTCTGCCTTCTTCTCTGATGCAAATATTCTGGCATCTGATGCATCAAACATTTTTTTTCGGGCGCGGAGGACCTCCCCGAATATTGATGCAACCCGAATATTGATATGGTATATCAATCATATTGACGGGGAAGACCCACCTATATATATAAAAAAAATGTTTGATGCATCAGATGCCAGAATATTTGCATCAGAGAAGAAGGCAGAGTTCAGGATTCAAGCCAACGGTGTGAGCAATCTCTGTGCATTGCTCATATAATTAGAAGACACTGGAGGCAAGCCAATCATCCACCGGGAGACAACGCCCATGTGAAGAAAGGCGAAGATTCCTGAAGATTGAAGTCTGTCGGGCACTTTCTCTCGTGCCTATCCATATTTTAGAAGGACACGCATGTACCCTAATAGGACACGCGTGCATGCTACCATATGTAAAATAAATAAGTGAGGGCATCGCTGGCAGTCGAGCGAAGGCTCCCGAAGGCTTCACTGGCAGCCGTTTCGCGGCTATAAAAGGAGGCGCTCTCTTCGGAGACAGGGAAAGAGGCAGAGCACTCAAGCCAGAGAAGCAGCAAGCACTCAAGAGCCAGAGCTCCTCTTCCTTAGTAGTTTAGCCACTCCACTAAGTAGTATAGCCAAGAAGGCGCTGAGATCGCCAGGAATATCAAGGTAATCTCCTAGTTCGTGTGTAATCCCTTCGGGGTTTCCCGAAAGGGAAAACCATATGTAAATTATGTTGTTGAAATGATGTAGTTTCTTTGGTTTCACTTGGTGTTTTTACTTATGAATTTTTGGGAAGAGTTCTTATGCTAGGGATCCTATAGGAGAAACCTCTGCGTGTTTGTTCTCCGTGTAGCCCAGAGTTGGTGTTGAGTGAGAACCCGTTGCCGTAGAGAAGTGTTCCTTTCGGGTGGAACTGCCTGGGAAGACGATAAGAATTCTGCCTAATAAATTTGCAATTAAAACCGTCAAGTGAACGTAACTAGCTACATATGATGCAACATAATGATAAATATGGTGAGTACCGAGTAGGAACATTACACCACTGCGTGCATCGTCGGACGAACTGACTAAGCCTCGTCAGCTCCTAATAAATCCTGCATATAAGCGAATATTAGCCAATTTAATAGCCAGACAAGCTCCAATAATTGAAATAGTAACAAAAAGTAAAGCCAATAGTACAGAATAGTAAAGCAAATAGTCGCAAATAGAAAGCTGAATATCCGCGTACACTGATATCGTACGCGATATATCCGAATATACTGAAAAATGCCGCATATATATTGTCCGCGCACACTGAAATAAACCGTAGAATTTAGTGAATATTGATTATATTATTTATATATTAATTTTCGTATAGTTGGTATCAGGCCAGAATATAATCATTGAAAGATTAAGGTATTTAAATTTAGAAGTTAGTACAGGTAAGTTAATAAATACTAAAGAGAATATTAACATAAGATGCAGAATAAATCCCTCTAAGGAGCATATTTGGCATACATCTCATAGTCAGCTAAATATTGTTGTCGATTTGATATATAATTTTTACATATCTTGAGGAAAAAGGCAAGACAGTTTAGAACAAAAATTTGAAAGCATATTCAAAGAATATCAAAAACTCGCAGACAAGTGCTCCGGGTTAAATAATAAAATAGATATCATTCTTCATAAACTTGAAGAAGCAAAAGTAAGACAGCATATTATTTGCAAGATTAACGACTATATTAAAAAAGAAGTGTTGTCAATTGGCCGTTATCTTAGTAAAGGTAAAGACTCGTCGTCACGCTTTGAATCAAGTCAAGACATTTCTGAAATAAAAAAGGTTAGTTCAAGAGGTAAAAACTCTTATCCTCTCTTAGTTATATGAACGAATATAGCAAAGCTTTAAACGAAGTTGCTAAACATTTGTCACCCCCTGTCGGATTTTCTGATCACGACTCACCAAAAGAAGACTCTAAAATTATAATAAGGCAGAATAACACTATCCTCCAGCTTTTAATCCAAGTTTTAGAAAAGCTAAATAGTGTTCAAAGCAACAAAGATATTGTGTTATCCTCATCTGGAATAGTATCTTCATCAAGAAATATTAATTCAGAAAGATGGATGTACCTAACAGCGTCTCCAGAAGAGACAAATTCCTCCAGGTAATAAGGCAAGACTCTAAGCCTCTTGCAATGAAGCATAGATTATCATGCAAAGCTGATGATGTTGATAGCATAGAAGAAGTTATAGATTTGCAGGAAGATTTAGAAAGATATCAAAAAGATACCCTAAGAAAAATAAAACCACAGCAAGTTTATCATATGGGTTTGTTTGAAAGCAAGAGTAGTTTATATAGAATATCTAGAGAAGTAGAGCTAAGTGTTTTAACGCACCCAATAGATCTACGTATTGTAAGTAAGAATATTGAAAATGATTTAAGATATTGTGGTTATGTTGGTTATAAATATATTCATCAAGGAATGTATATCATAGGAGTTAAAGGCATGACAGAAAGAAATTAGGAGCAAAAGTGCTAATAACAATATTAGACCGAAGATGGGAATCAATGATAAGTGGCATTAGGCTTTCTGGAAGGAGTAGAATGAAATAGATAATAACACATACATAGCTCCAGACAATAATGCATGTTAAAGAATTATTGAAAAAATGAGTTTTGGTTTCCAAACTAAGGAATGAAGATTTAAAAGGAACAAATTTGTTAGTAAGCATAGAATTATAGGAAGGCTCACTAACAGAGTAATTCTAGATATAGAGTAAACATAAATAACGTAATTGATAGCATGCAATCAAAGGCATACAATTTATGAATCTTCTGACAATTAGTTCTGAAGAAAGAGCAGGAGAAGAATGGAAGATAGGTGAATTCATAGAAAGAAGGAATTAACACTACCTGAAAACTACATAAGTTACTCAAAAGTGTGAAGGAGGTAGTAGTATCAGATTCATGATATAGTCAGCATCATCATAGAAGACACATAATCTTTTATGCCAGAAATAGAAATTAGTGATAATAAAAATAAAGGTGTAACGAATGCATGGAAAAAACTAATATAGATGATGAAATAATCATTGGGAAAAAAAAACTAAAGCATATAAGAATGGGAAAATAGTCATTCATGGACAGCAGATTGGCCTAAATAAGAGAAAGAATTATTTTTCATTAGAGAAATTAGATAAAAGTGATGAAAAAGCCAGAAATTAGTTGTTCTCGATAATAAATAACACAATTAGCAGAAGTAAAGAAAGATAATATTAATAGTAATAATAATGTTACCACTAAAAGTAATGAATAAAAATAAGAATATTGCTCAGAGCCACAAAGATGAATAGTTGTGGATGAAGAAGAGCAATGGGATATAAACATAAACTATTACTAGAAAAGTTTGAAGAAGAAGAAGAATTAGAAGATAAAATTATGATGATTCAGAACAAAATAATGATTTTTATAACTCACTAGATGACGTGGGATGCATAATTAGACAATGCCAATGGAAGCCATGGAAGTAGAAAATAGTGGTAAAGAGGAGGGAATATGGGAAATCGTCAGTAAGAAGAGATGAGGAAAGGGAGAGAACCTACCAGATCAGCTGGGCAGTGGCCTCCAGAAAAAGATGACTACCAACCCACATATATCCCTGGACAATATAGATATATGGGTACAAGAGAAAGATTTTGAAAGGCCAGTGCAATTTCAAAACTATAAAAATGATGGTGCTATATTAAATTTAGCAGCCCATGATCCGATAGATTGGCCGAATATAATTAGCATATGGAAAAGTTTAATAGTTCAAAAATATATACAAAACCAGCATAATATTGCACTAAGGTTGAAGATATGTTAACATATCTTGAAACATTTTTAGAGAGAATCTGTAAAAGCCTATGGGAATAATGGGTAGAAGCATGTCCTGATCAATACCAAGAATTTAAAAAGAGCAGGAAGCAATCCGAATAACTTTGCAAATGTTATCTCAAATATGATTATAGCAGAAGATCCAGAATTAGGACATAATGCATTACAAATGAAAAGATTAGAGAAATAGAAAAATTAACGCTGACAAGCTGGAAAGGCATAAAAATTCTCTCAGACTTACTTATATAATGCTACCACGGCTAAGCAAGGCTTTAATATAGGAGTAGTAGAAAGATATTTTAATAAGCTGCCTGACCCTCTAGGGTCCATAATATTTGAGGATATAAAAAAAGAATCAGGAGGAAATATTGTAAACATATTTCAAGCCAATAAACTTGTCTTATTTAAACAGCTAAGAAGATATGTACAGGCATACAAGCTCAAAGATCTATGAAGAAAACAGATTATAATTTCTGCAATAATATTGTCAAATACCATTAACATATGGAGAAGAAGGTACAAAAATAAAAAATACTATAAATCCCAAAGGAGAGATAATAGAAATTTGAACTAAGAAAGGTTTTCTTAAGAGTCAGATAATAGAGCCCCATTTTTACATAAAAATGTAGAAGATATGATCCTAGAAAAACTTATGATAAAACATGTAGGTGTTTTATTGTAACTCTCAGATCACCTATCGAACTTGCCTAATAAAGACCAGAAAAGATACTCTAGTAAATATGAAGAACAAGAAAGAGTTTTAATTATAGATAGTGTTAATGAAAATATATTAACATGTGATGAGAAATAAAAGATTGATGAGTCAATATATTCATATTGAAACAGATGAAGTAGAAAAGAGACTCAAGAATATGATTCAAGTGAAGATGAGTAGATTTAATAGATGAGTTATCAGTTAAAAATAGAAAGATGAATCAAGTAGATTGCGAGCATGATTGGGTTAAAGGAAAGGTGATTATAATATCAAATATGTTTTCTGTATATATTATCCAAGCCAAGATAATAGGGGTCACATGCAGCATTATGTCTAAGGCAAGCTTGTGCCTCTTGTTAAAAGCCAAAAATCAAATATGGAGACAGGAAATAGAGTTTGAACCAGAGAGAAAAAATATTATCTAGTAGATCCGAAATTAGAAATAGAATGTATAACTAGAAGCAATGCTAGAAATATTAAAAGATGAGCTAAAGAATAATAAAGAAGAAGAATATGGTGCTGCTGGAAGCACAGAAATAAAGGAAGGAGTGGTTATAAAGTAATATTTGAGCATATTAAGCATATCAAAGAATAATGTTTATCTGGCATATCCTCTTGATCACTAATTCTACAGATTGGAGAGAAGACTTCACCCCACGGGTTCGAAACAATCAGCTTTGGAGCTGAAAATAGTCTGAAATATTTGAGCCAAATACTTTTAATTTCAGGCCCAAGAAATTAGATGATCTAGAGAAGTTCAAGGATGCATACTTGATAATTCTGGAATCAATATAATAACAAAAGAGATGATAAAGGTTATATGCTATCAACCGAATAGCCTAGCAGAATTTTCAATATGTTAAATAGAGGAAAAATGATGAATAAAGGTCAAACGTCCGCAGAGAATATGGAATATCTAGAGCGCAAGACGTTATATGTCTTGTTTGAAGGAAAAAGGCCTGGAATATATACTTCATATGAAGAAATAAGTATAGAAAAGCTAAAAGCAAAGAAAAATAGAGAAAGCATAAACTGGAAAGTTATGCTTGTGCCGATGAAGCTTTAAAAGCAGAGGCTGTCATAGGACCTGTAATATATAGAGCCATCAGCGAAGAATATCCACAGGTCCATAAGAGAAATAATGCCAATCCGGCCACAGCAGTTCTCAATAAGTTGAAAATAGATGAATCAAGCTCCGAATATGAAAAAGATAAATATTTCTCCAAATATAAATCAATAAAGAATGCCTTGTCAAAGGAGTGGATTCTTTAAATGGGGAATATATAGATATGAAAATAGATGAAAAATGGGAAGATATGTCCAAAGTATGAAAAGAACAATTGAAAATAGATTTGAAAGAAAAAATATTAAAGGATTAAGACAAGAAATAGTTGAATAAATAAAGAAAGAATGGATCGAAAATATGTTTCTTATTGTCTGACGATGACCATATGGACATCGCTGGAATGGGTAGCATATTATTAGAGAACATAATGATACAAGAATATTGGTATTAGTAATAGGCCATACACTTGAATTGAATTGCTATCAATTTTTCGGCGGCGGGAGACCTCCTCGATATTGATGCAACCCGAATATTGATAGGGTATATCAATCATATGGCGGGGAAGACCCACCTATATATATATATATATATATAATTGTTTGATGCATCAGAGCCAGAATATTTGCATCAGAGAAGAAGGCAGAGTTCCGGATTCAAGCCAACGTTGGGAGCAATCTCTGTGCATTGCTCATATAATTAGAAGACAATGGAGGCAAGCCAATCATCCACCGGGAGGAGACAACGCCATGTGAAGAAAGGCGAAAGATTCCTGAAGATTGAAGTCTGTCGGGCACTTTCTCTCGTGCCTATCCATATTTTAGAAGGAACGCATGTACCCTAGTAGGACACGCGTGCATGCTACCGTATGTTAAAATAAATAAGTGAGGGATCGCTGGCAGTCGAGCGAAGGCTCCCGAAGACTTCACTGGCAGCCGTTTCCCGGCTATAAAAGGAGGCGCTCTCTTCGGAGACAGAGAGAGAGAGGCAGAGCACTCAAGACGGAGAAGCAAAGAGCACTCGAAGCAAGCGAGAGCCAGAGCTTCTCTTCCTTAGTGGTTTAGCCACTCCACTAAGTAGTATAGCCAAGAAGGCGCTGAGATCGCCAGGAATATTAGGTAATCTCCTAGTTCGTGTGTAATCCCTTCGGGGTTTTTCGAAAGGGAAACATATGTAAATTATGTTGTTGAAATGATGTAGTTTCTTTGGTTTCACTGTGTGTTTTTATTTCTGAATTTATGGGAAGAGTTTTATGCTAGAGATCCTATAGGAGAAACTTCTGCGTGTTTGTTCTCCGTGTTAGCCCAGAGTTGGCGTTGAGTGGAACCCGTTGCCGTAGAGAAGTGTTCCCTTCGGGTAGAACTGCCTGGGAAGACGATAAGAATTCTGCCTAATAAATTTGCAATTAAAACCGTCAAGTGAACGTAACTAGCTACATCGATGCAACCATAATGATAAAAGATGATGAGTACCGAGTAGGAATTTCACAATCTGCGAGAACGAACATGACGAATATTTGATCCGGCAGCCAGCTAATAGATCCTGCATATGGTTTAAGTTAAGCAAGAATTAGCCCTGTTAATTATCAGACACGCGATATTCATTGAAATAGTGGTAAGAATTGAATATTGCTGCAAATAGTGAAATACTATTACAAATAGTAACGCACAATTATTTGACTAGTACGAAATAGCAAGCAAATAGTAAACTGAATATTAACCGGGACACTGATCAACATCAAATAGCACCGCATATATATTGTTCGCGCACACTGAAATAGACACAGAATATTAGTGGATATTGTTTATATATTATATAATATTTATATATATTATATATATAATATATATATATATATATATATATAGATATATATTATATATATAATATATATATATATATATGAACTCAACACCAATGATGTAATAAATAAAATTTGAATTATGTACGCATCATATTATTGTAGAGTAGCCCGCTCAGAGGTCTCGTATGGATGAACCGCAAATGTAGTATCCACATAAATTATTCCCGCCTTCCTGCCACAGCACTTTACGAGAATAGAGTTCACAATCAAACTAAAATCAAGCATGATAAATGGTATTGATGAAACTGAATCAATAGGAGATGCGCGGAAATAGATAGTACTACTTACTTTCGGGTGTGTAAATCGCAGCTCCCTCGGTAGTCCTGAACGATTCTGGTGAACTCTTTCCAAACCCTGCCAGACCAAAAAAATAATTACTTGATATCGGAAATGAACAAAGTTGCCGATATGATATGGTGCGATAATGATCGATTGAACTTACTTCTGGAGCATTGCAGTCATGTCCGCATATTTATTGGGATCTTTTCGTCTCGAGTCTAAGACAGTTACTACTCCCTGGTCAAGCTAATCTCTAGCAGAATAAAGTGGAAGCTGCGCACGCATGCATAACTCATCAATTACATTACTAACCTCGAGTAAGCGAAACCGATAGCACAAGACAGTAACACTCACTTGAAATTGTAAGGAAAGAGTATTTTCCCTTTGTTTGATTTCGAAGCAATGATTGTAGCAGTTGTTCGCGTATTTCGACTCTGTTTTTAGCGACCATTCATTTATGGTATTTGGGTTAATGAACCCAATGTCATACATTTGTGCTTTTTGCATTCGACGATCTTCAATCTGCATAATATAGTGAGGATAATTATATAAGATGCAATGAAAGAGCTGAGCTATAGAGACTTAATTACAGAGTAATACTTAGACAGTAGCAAGTCATGAGTTGTTTGTCGAGGGCGTATTGATGTATAACTGGAAAACTCCACACAATTGAACAAGCAACACCCAGTTCAACAAGTCGTGCTCCTCTTTAATTCCCAGCATCAAAGTATCCTTCCCAGACTTCCTGCAGGTAACATGTACCATTCATGCAATCTTCGCATCACGTTGTTAGAGGAGGATGATCAGGTTTGACGAGAGGCTTCCCGTAAGTATCTGAATATCTACTACCTCTAACATTTAAACTGTACATCATCGGCCAGGTATCAGTAGATTGTTACCGGGCACTAGCGGGATGATAGCGACGACATCGTAGACACCCTGAGCGGGGGCACGATTGCTTCGCTTGTTCGCGAGCTGGGGGATTGTTTTCCCACTTCTTCGTTGTGCTAATCTTGATCACTGGAAGTACTCCCGACCGCTGCGCTTCCTTATATGCTCTTTCAATAATGCGCTAATAGTGGATTGCGGGGAGGGGGTGGTGGTCGCTTAAGGGCATCCAGAGTGCGCTTCACTTTAAACGGATTTAACGCTTTCCTTTGGAGGTGGAGGTTTCCATGCAAAATGGGCTCCACTTCGGCACAATGATTCCGTGTTTTCCTCATCAGTCCTCTCATATGGTAACTTTTCCAGAGGCTTGAGGCTTGGACCGTATTGAAATTTTCCGCCTCTTGTACTGCTAGCCGCCAGAGCGGCGCCGTCTCTTCCGCGTTGATCGACGTCCCCCCTCATGTTGAGAGTTACCAGAGTTTTATGAACAAAAAAAAAACTACTTATCACATCTCAGTCCCGGTTTAGGTGGACGAGAGTTTGGTGGGCGAGAGGGGGTTGATCGACGTCCCCCCCTCATGTTGAAGAGTTTACCGGAGTTTTTATGAACAAAAAAAAAATACTACCTATCACATCTAGTCCCGGTTTGGTTGGACTCGAGAGTTTGGTCGGCGGAGAGGGGGTTGATCGACGTCCCCCTCATGTTGAGAGTTACGGAGTTTTCTATGAACAAAAAAAAATACTACCTATCACATCTCAGTCCGGTGGGTGGACTCGAGAGTTTGGTCGGGCGAGCGGGGGTTGATCGACGTCCCCTCATGTTGAAGGTTACCGGAGTTTTCTATGAACAAAAAAAATACTACCTAATCAATCTCAGTCCCGGTTTGGGTGGACTCGAGAGTTTGGTCGGGCGAGTGGGGGTTGATCGACATCCCCCCTCATGTTGAAGAGTTACCGGAGTTTTCTATGAACAAAAAAAAACACATTCACATCTCAGTCCCGGTTTGGGTGGACTCGAGAGTTTGGTGGGCGAGAGGGGGTTGATATGCGTCCCCCCTCATGTCGAAGTGCTAGGAGTTTTATGAAGAAAAAAAAATTCCACATGAAATGTCCGACGACCGGAACGCCTCTCTCATGAATGTCCGATGTCCCCGCCTCTCTCATGAACAAAAAAAAATTCTATGAATAAAAAAAAACATCATATTCTATGAAAAAAAATCATCATGTATATGAACAAAAAAATTATAAAAAATCAGGACATATCATCATATACACTACATATCATCTATGAACAAAAAAAAAATCATCATATATATGAAAAAAAATAGGACAAGAGGAGGACAGGGAGGAAGGGGGCGTCGGACGGCAAAAGCGGGGGAGGGAGGAGGCGGGGTGGGGTGGGCCGGGGAGCGAGGGGAGGCAGGAAGGGCGGGGGGAGGAGGGGAAGACGGCGGGACCTCGGGGGCACGAGGCGGCGCGTCCGGAAGGGGCAGGGGAGGGGGGCAGGCGTCACAGGGAGGACGGGAAGGACAGCGACGAGGAGCGGGCGGCGACGGCGGGCGACCTCGGGCGGCTCAGGGAAGCGACGACGTCAAGGGCAGCAGCAGCAGCCTGGCGGCGCGTCGTCGAGAGAAGAATGGCAGGTGGGGGGAAATTTCCTAAGTTTGGGTATATGGCAACCACCTTTGGTCCCAGTCGTGGCACCAACCGGGACCAATGCCCCCCTTTAGTCGGTTGTGTGCCACAAAACCGAGACCAAAGGTCTCTTTTCGTCAGCCCAAAGGGCGAGAAGCAGAGACCTTTGGTTCCAGTGGTGGCATGAAACGGGATGAAAGGTGGGTATTGGTCCCGGTTCGTGGCAACAACCGGGACCAAAGGTGGGTATTGGTCTCCCGGTTGTCCACCAACCGGGACGAAAGGGGGGTGCTCCCCGGAGCCAAGTTTAGTCCCACCTCGCAGCTGAGAGGGTCGATAGTGGTTTATAAGCGTGCTGCGTCAACCCTCTCGAGCTCCTCTCAACTGCAGGCTAAGGGCCTAATCGCCACACTCCTTTGTCTATGGGCCTACTGGGCCTGTGCGGGCCTGAATCCTGGCCCAAATATCTGGTTGGGTTTCTAGTCGTATTTCAGACCGTGGTGGCCCAGTAGGTTGGCATTTTTTTTATTTTTTTCCAGTTTTGTTCTTTTTGCTTTTTTTTTATTTTTTTTGTTTCTACTTACAAGCTAATCTACAGTTTTTCAGTGATTTTTTTGCTTTAGGTCACAAAAAATTATAAACTTTCTGTTAGTGCCATTAGTTTTCAAATTGAAGTTTAATTGGTGTGAATCACTAGTTTGGTGATAACTTAATAAAAATAGATGTTTGAGTGATTCTTTTTCCTACTATTTAATATTACTGTGTTTTATCATATATTAAATTTGGTAATTTTTAGGTAATTTTAAATGTCTATTTAATCAAAAAAAATTTTGTATTTTAGTTTGCTATTAAAGTTTCAACAAAAAATTGTTTATGAAAATCTTTTTGCTATTAATGTTTTGAACAAAAAATATTTTGATAATTTCAGTTGCATAAATTTTATATAATTTTAGTTTAAAAAATACTAGAGGTTTGTAAATCTTTTTAGTTGATTCTTTGCTATTAGAGTTTTAAAAGCTTTTAGTTGATTCTTTTGCTATTGAAGAATATTATAGTTTTGTTTTAGTTGATCATAACAGAATATTTTAATTGATTATTTTTAGTTCATTCTTTTTGCTATTAGAGTTCATAAAAGTTTTCTTAATTCTCTTTTTACATTAGTCATTCTTTGAGCTAAATGACCCTGAATTGAAAAGCACTTCAAATGAACTCTGAAAAGGTTGAAAGTTGGCATAGTATCATCATTTACCCAATAGCATGTTCAAAAGTTGAGAGGGTTACGGCAAAACGGATGCACTTCGTGTACAAAATGGACAATCTCTTTCGAAGTATCAGGGTTTCGGACGAAAACAAAATCATCTGTTACAAAGGGATTTTATTTTTTTGACCTTATTGAACTCCATACTTTTTGGTGTGTTCAATGCACCATTCAAAGCCACATCATCAATTTGAACCATTTCTGACTTCATTTGGTATTTTTCATGCATTAATTATTTTTTTAGCTAAATAACCCGATGAATTGAAAAGCACTACAAATGAAGTCTGAAAAGGTTGAAAGTTGGCATGGTATCATCATTTCACCACCATAGCATGTGCTAAAAAGTGAGAGGTTTACGGCAAAAACTGGATGCACTTCGTGTACAAAATGGACAATCTCTTTCGAAGTTCAGGGTTTCGGACGAAAACTCATATGTTAAAAGCATCATCATAATAGTGTGGAGAGAAAGTCTTTAAATTTTTCTTCGCCTTGTGTCCTTTGCTTATTGCGCCGTAACCATGGATAATCTTCATCGTTTAACACGGTGCTTGGGTCAGCCTTAACTTTGAAGGGAGGAATTTCATGAAACTTTTCATAATCTTCAGACATGTTTCTTGCCTTCACTCCACGATGTCTCTTTTTCTGAAAGAACTATGTAGCGCTTTGGTCATCGTATGATGTATTCGCTTCCTTATGTTTTTCTTTTTCTCGGTTTGGTAGGCAGTCCTTCACATAGAAAACCTGTGCCACATCATTGGTAGGACGAATGGTTCGTCGTGTACCCAAGATTGTTCAGATCCAATGTTGTCATTCCGTACGTGGGTCACCTGTACCCGCCTCCTGACAGATTGACCCATTTGCACTGAAACAAAGGGACCTTAAAATCCTGTCCATAGTCAAGTTCCCATATGTCCACTATTGTTAATCATAATATGTGTCCTTTCCCTCTTGGTTGCTGCATCAAAGCGGACCACCACTGTTTTGGTTGGTGCTCTTGATCTTGGGCGATCGTGTAAAATGTATTCCCATTATATCGTACCCTTTGTAAGTCATACACGTCGAGAGGTCCACTGGCCAACGAGTACAGTTCATCAGAAACAGTGTTGTCACCCAGAGACATGTTTGCAACCAACTGCCGAAAGTCCTGATGTGTTCACATGTAATCCAGTCGTCCACATGCTCGGATGTTTGGAGCGCAAAAATTTTGTGTTCATTGGACAAAGGGGTCACCAAGGTAGAATTTGAGAACTGTGTAGTGTGCTTGAGACCAAGAATGCCTGTCCCTACATATTATTGAGTCGCTCCTAGCGTGTCTTTTCCAGTAGTCTCCCCTCATACCGTGATTGAGGGAGACCAATCTTCTTAAAGTCAGGAATGAAGTCAACAGCAACACCAATGACCTCTCTGTTTGATGGCCCGTGGAGATGCTTCCTTCGGCCTAGCACGGTTACGAACATATTTCTTTAAGACTCACATGAACCTCTCAAAGGGGAACATATGTGTAGAAATACAGGGCTCAGAATGGCAATCTCGTGACTAGATGAATAGGAGTGCGTCATGATATTGAAGAAGGATGGTGTGAATACCAGCTCGAAACTGACAAGACTTGCGCCAAATCAATCCTTAACCTTGGTATGATTTTTGGATCGATCACCTTCTGAGAGATTGCATGAGGAATGCACATAGCTTCACAATGGCTAGTCGAACGTTTCCAGTAGAAGCCCCTCATGCAACCGGAAGCAGTTGCGTCATAAATCGTGGCAGTCAATGAGACTTTATGGTTCTGGAATTTTTTCTCTGCCCATATTTACTCATCCCTTTATATTCGACGAGAAGTCAGACAGGCCTTCATATGAGCAGGCATTCAAACAAGATTTTCTTCTCTTATTTGGTGTAAGAGCGTAGCTGGCATGACTTCATACTGCTTTGGAGGCATGCGTCTTTCGTGCAACGTTGCTGGTCCTCCGTGTCTCCGGTGTACTTTTGTCTTCCCATACACGCCCAAGAAGCACTAGCAGGTTCACGCAAAGATTTTTCGTCACGTGCATCACGTCGATTGCCAGGCGGACCTCTAGGTCTTTCCAATAGGGTAGGTCCAAAATAAGATGATTTCTTCTTCCCACATGGGTGCGCTCCTCAGCGTCATTCGAAAACAGATAGTCCGACGGGGACCCTTTCCAAGATTAACTTGTAAATCATTGACCATAGCAAGTAGTGATCACCAGTACGAACGTGTGGGCTTCTTCCGGTGATCTGCCTCGCCTTTGAAATGCTTGCTTTCTTTTGACATTGATGGTTGTGGGATTAGGAAGAAATCGACGATGTCCCCAGGTACATATTCTTCTGCATTTGTCCAAATATATACTTCGGTGTCATCTAAACAGTGGTGCATGCGTGGTTCCCTTGTTTGTCTGACCTGAAAGATACTGAGAGCAGAGGCCCATCATTGATGGTTACAACACAGCAACGCATGTAGGTCAAATTCTTCTCGTCGTGCTCCCACAACACGTAACCTTTTTCCATTCCACAGCTGTAAAAGTTCTCAAAAATGGCCTTAGGTACACATCAATGTCGTTGCGGGTTGCTTAGGGCCTGAATGGAACTAGCATCATAGTGAACTTCCGCCTTCATGCACAGCAAGGAGGAAGGTTATATTAGATACATAGAGTCACGGGCCAGGTGCTATATGATGCTGCTTTGCTCCCCAAAAGGATTAATGCCTCGCGCTTCAAACCAACTATACGTTCCTTGCATCACCTGTAAAGTCCCCCCACTTTCTCTCTGAATTTTCCCACTGCGACCCGTAGGGGTTGCTCTCAACTTCCGTCTTTCTTACGGTCCTCTTTGTGCCATCGCATCACATTGGCATGTCTTTGTTTGCTGAACAGACGTTTCAACGTGGTTTAGGAGCATAACATCAACATTGGCAAGAACCCTCTTCCTGGGGCGCTCGCGTCAACATCACCAGGGTCATCTCGTCTGATCTTATACCGCTATGCACCGCATACGGACTGCGTCAAATCCTCGTACGCACGCGGTATAAAATGCAGTCATTAGGGCATGGCATGTATCTTATGCACCTCCAATCCTAGAGGGCATAGAACCTTCTTGCTCCATATGTACTGTCGGACAATTCGTTATCTTTGGAAGCTTCTTCTCAATATTTTCAGTAGCTTCTCAAATTCCGTTGTCAGATACACCATTGTCTGCCTTCCATTCGCAATTCCAGGTGTGTACCGAGCTTGTGTTGCCATCTTCGCAATGGGGTACAACCCTTTTTTGTGATCCTTAACATGCGATCAACTTCAATCCTTTTCACTTTTGGATTGTCTCTTTGCATCAACAATGACTGGCGAAGATCATCATCGGGCACATCGTCTGGTTCCTCTTGATCATTCAGCTTCCCCTGTTGCAGCATCACCGTATTCAGGGGACATAGTTGCATCATCCTCTTCTTCTTCGTTGTCTTCCATCATAACCCCTCTTTCTCCGTGCTGGTCCAAAAATTATAGTGTGGCATGAAACCCTTCTCAAGCAGGTGGATGTGAAGGGTTGGTTTTCGAGTCAGAGTAAGACTTCATATTCCACAGATAGGGCATTGACAACACATTAAAACCATTTGCTGGTGTTGCCTCAGCCACTTCGAAAAAATTATGCACGCCCTTAAGTATCGGAGGTGCATCTGTTACTGTACATCCATTGAGGTTCATCTGCGTGCATATATATAATTAAGTGTGTCAAAAACCATTACAAAACATCATGAATAGAGAAGTGACCAAATTAATAGAAATCATCATCACATTAAAACCAAAGTACAGTAGTGATCAAATGTTAGTACTGAAAAAATAAATACATAAGTTCATACAATTTCTTATTGAACAACATATAGATCTCCAGAGAATCTAAATAAACCATACATTGAAACTATGTAAAACATTTCATGCAACAAACAAATGTGATTAGTAATCAACACTAATGTAACAATTGATCCAACGGCATAATGATACAAAGCTCAGTATGAATGCGGCATATTTTTTAATCTTTCTAATCTTCAAGCGCATTTCATTCCATCTTGATCTTGTGATCATCGACGACATCCGAACATGCAACTCAATTCCATATTATCCTCCTCAATTCTTTTCAATTTTTTCTTCAAGTAATCATTTCTTTTTCAACTAAATTTAACCTCTCGACAAGAGTGTCGGTTGGAATTTCCGGTTCACATACCTCCTAGATAAAAACATCTATGTCACGTGGTCGGCATAATTGTCATAAAAACTAAATGAAACCAAATAGTTGTAAAAGACAATATACCACATCGGAATCATAGACAGAACGAGGGCCGACGGGGGCGGATACCAAAACCATCGCACTATATAAAACAAAACAATAATTAAAATTAAGAAAATTATACAAGTATACTATTCAAAATCATTACAAGTAAGAATTTTTTCTTTAGAAGAAGATAAGAACAAGAGGCTCATCACGGTGGTGCCGGCGACGAGACTCGGCGCGGGTGATCGACAGTGGTGAGGACGGGGACGGGACAGGACAGACCGCCAAACCTAGACAAATTTTGAGGAAAATGGAGTTTAGACAAGGAGCTTCAAAAGAGAGAAAGCTAAGTGTGGCTGGGCATTTCATCGATTACCTCATGTGCATAGGAGGTGGTAGAGCACCACAAAGCTCTTCCACGACAGACCAAAAAACAGAGCTGTGGCTCTGCTCGCGGGCAGGGGCGGGGGGGTATATATAGGCCTTCTTTAGTCCCGGTTGATGACTAAAACCGGACTAAAGGACTAATTTGTCCCGGTTCCAGCACCAACCGGACTAAATGTTGTGGGACCGGAGCGAGGCCTTGGTTCCGGTTCGTATCTGGAAACCGGGACCAAAGGGGTCAGACGAACCGGGACCAATGGCCCCCGAGGCCCGGCCGGCGCCTTGGCCTCATGAACTGGGACTGATGTCCCTTGGTCCCGGTTCGTGAGTGAACCGGGATTAATGTCCTTATCCTGGTCTCAACCAAAGTTTGTTTTTCTGCTAGTGATACAAGTACGTGTATGTTAGTAATATACTAATCGCTGATGTAACGAGAGAGATACGGGTGTGGAAAATTAGTAGGCTTGTCTTTACCGCGAATGACAGACGAAAGCAGGTAGCTTGCGGTTAGTGGTTCGTAGACAGGTACTACCTTTAAGTACCGTTATTTACATGTGGCGTAGTTTAAAAATACCCGATTGGGATGCATCGGAATACAATGCCATAGCTCGCCATGTTAACGCGATTGTGGTATGATTACATTGTAAATGAGCCTCTTGACTTGTGCCCGATGCATGCGATAATGAGCACATACGTCATTGCGTGTGGTAAATATTTCGCTTAAAACACTTAGCGGTCTTCACTGTATCTCTTTGTTGTCAGGGCAGGATAGAATAGAGATTGAAAGGAGGGTGCATATTTAAAATGGTTTCCTTTGTTTTGCTTCTACACATTTGAGCCGACTTTTACGGTTTTATAAAACTCATTCGTGGAATTTTGTGCGATCATTCACTTTTTCACATTGGATCCAATCACGTCATGATTCGGTTTCAGTTCCAGATAGAACGCTTGTCAGCGACCAAGGCGCGTCCATTGTTTTGTCGCACGCTAAAGGGAGAGGACCGTGTGATGGGTTTCGTCGCCCTAGTGCTGTGTGGGCATGCTAACGTCGGGTCTGCTTCTTTTACTTTTTGTCTAGGCTAGGGGTGCACGAGAGCATATAAGGGAAAACAAGTGACGTTAGTTTCTTTGTATTTCCTTTTTCTTCGCTGTTTTATTTTGTATCCATTATTCATTGTAACTTCTATGTTACCTTACATTTTGATCTTTTATTTTTTCCACTTTTTTGTTTCATTTTTGGGCAGGGAGAGAGAACATGTAAAGATGATTTTAACTAATTTCTAGCAGATGAGATTTGTTAATTTTGCAATATACATAGAAGATATTTATACTTTTATTTGTGTTACTGGTTTTTTTACTATCATTGTGTGTTCTTTTTTTATGCATTATATATTCATATTGTTCGACCCTTCACAAAGAAGATGAGCAGTAATGCATCTAGAATGGAAGAGGCATGAAAGAAAAGTAATGGTTCCCTAACGATTGCTTTAGATCCTACGGACTGCGAGACAAAGGGAGAGAGTAGTGGTTCTAGATCTTTTTTTGTTTTCATTGACAATTTTTGTTTTTTTGTTGTTCTTCTAATTTGTGCAAGTTCATTATTTTTACTCATGGCCGTCGCCTATCTTTGTTTTTATTT
The DNA here is from genome assembly GCA_011799875.1 of Thinopyrum elongatum. NCBI lineage: Eukaryota > Viridiplantae > Streptophyta > Magnoliopsida > Poales > Poaceae > Thinopyrum > Thinopyrum elongatum. The sequence goes on along the minus strand of CM022302.1, from coordinate 93,215,310 downwards.
CATCAGTTTTCGCCTCTCTTGACCCTTTTTTTTCTTCCCCCTGTTTATTAAACCAAGTTCTCTTCTTTCCACATACTATCTGTAAGCAAATACTGCAATAGAACAGCAAACAGGCCACCACCACGCAATCAAAAGCTGGTCAACTTCCACGTTTTGCAGCGTCCCACGCCCGAGTGCAAACTGCAACCGCTGCCCGTTAACACGTGCTGTAAACTATGAGTTATTATGTTTGCCACAAGATATGTAACCCCCACACCAAAATGTTATAATCGATTGACTGCCGGAGCACAAAGCCAATACAACTCGCGTCAGAGAGAGGGGGTGTCGGGGCCAGTGAATTGTCATCACTAAGACATGCAACTGCAGTGTTGAAACCCCAACAGGAACTGCATGGCCACAAAGATACTGCACTGATGTGAAGGCGAGGGTTGTCGGGCCAGTGAATGTCCCAACCTAGACATGCAACTTGCAACCATTTTAAACTCTGCTGCAATTGCACTGGGTTGAAAGAGACTGGCCAAATGGGGTTGGACGGGGGTTGTCGGCCAATTGCATGTCAACAACACTAGACATGCAACTGCAAAATGGATCTCGGCTGCAATGGCACTTGTTGCAAAGAGACTGCAGCTGGGTGGGGACGGGGCGGGGTTGTCGGGGGGCAGTTGCATGTCCTCCAAATAGAGTGCAATTGAAGATTGGATCCCAACTGCAACTACACCAAGGGACATAAAGCGACCTTCAAACTGAAATGTGGAGGGAGTGTAGGCACAGTTGCATGTCCAACCTAGAAGGGCAACTGCAAGATTATAACCCCCCCCCCCCCTGACAGCAATACATGGGCCACAAGCGACATGTACTGGGAGTCGGGGATGGGGTTGTCGCGTGAGTTTTTGGCATGTCCCACCACTTAGACATGCAACCGCAAGCATATAGCCAGACTGTAGCGGCATGGGCCACAAAAACTGGGAGGGGGGAGTTTGTCGGGCGCCAGTTGCATGTCTAGACTAGATAGCACCTGCCATGTGTTGTAACCCGCTGCAACTTGCAGGGCCCAACCAAAGCGACTCAACTAGGGTGTGAATGGGGATGTATGGTCAGGCCAATCCGATGTCACAATACGAAACATGCAACTAAAGGTTTTTACCGCGCTACAATTGCATTGGGTACAAAGCGACTGCAACTGGGGGACAAATGGTTGTTGGGTGGTTGATGTCCACCATGAGAATGTAATTGAAGTGTTGTAAAACAAGATGAACATTTTTCAGATATGTGATGGCTTTTTTTAACGTTCGTGCGGTAATATTTGTTTTGATTAAGTGATGACATATTTTAAAATATATGGTGACAATTTTGACTAGACTGCGAAATTATTACAAGTTAAGAAATAAATATTTTGTGAATAGTGTGACAAGAATAGTCAAGTATGCATATGCATTTTTTCGTAAGTTAAAACATAAAATACTACGTCGCATGAGCTCCAGACGCTCACTATTTTTATTATTTTTTTGGTTTTTACTAGTCACACGTAGACGTAGTGACAGGAGCCCACATGCACAACATTGAAACCATTGAACAACTATCGTAACTGTGACTTGATTAGGCCCCTCTTTTTTCTTGGTTTGGTTGTTTTGTCTTTTATACTTTCTTATGCTGTAGTCGTACGTATGTGTGAGTTGATGCAGGACAATTCCGGCCGCAAACTGGATCCACCTCAACCTTCACCACACCCCAACCTAGCTGACCCCCAACACCCCCAAATTAGCGTCCACCAACAAACAAAAGATGCGCACTACATAATACATCCACCACTCCGATCAACCCCCCCAACACACAAAATCTTGTCTTAGATCAACCCTTTGTCTAATACCAGATGTAACCCCTCTACATCTCACATTTCTAGTAAGTACGATACATCCCGGTATCTAGCACAATGTAACAAAAAGCCCCACACCCCCACCGAATTTTGGGACTAGCCCCGCGTAGACGTCGCCAGCACACAACGTAATTGCATGCGATGCGGAGAAACTAGATTTTTTCTTTGTGAATAACTTAGGGTTTTGCTTAATATTTTTAATATTAATTTTCCAAAATAGGAAATGATAATCAGAAGGAACAAAAGAAAGCAAAAAAAACGTTATTAAAAAAATTCTACGTCGCATGCAAAATTTTACGGACATTACATTTTTTATCCATCGGGCAAAAAGAAGCACATATTACAAGCCAATTGAGCTACGTGTAACCCAAATTAATCAATAAAAAACTTTAAGCGCGGAGCGTGAGTGGCGTTTGGTAAACGAAAAGAAACGGGACCGAGTCAACAACAGTCGAGAAAATCTATAACAAAAAATGCATTTGTGTTGTAGTGGCTGTGCCGGACACCAAACCACCACTCAATGGCCCCCCAAGACCATAAATGTACTGGAAAAAACAAATCGTATCCCACAGCTCCATCGCCATATAAGCAAATTAAAAAGTTAAAACAAACAACAGCCATTGGCCCGCGTACAAGAAAACCAATTTTGTTTGTATGGACCTGCATGACAATTTGAAAACGGGCTTCTGCTGCAAACAAAAAAAAGATGGATGTCAGATGATGTCCGTGGAATGAGACCAAATTATATATCATCTAGAGGGAGTCTAGGGCAATCCCTACCTCTTATTCATGTCTTTAATTGTTATTAGGAAGTTTAAATCTTAAAACGTATCATCCCCCACCACCACCCCTTTAAGATGTTATACCTCGTGGCACTCCTTTTTGTTCATTGGTATGATTCTGTCGAAATGTTCGATTTTAGAAGAATTTGAAAATGACACTATGAATGTCAGGTTTTGCTACTGAAACACAGTGGAGCCATTTAGGACCATTTTTATTGAGGGATTCTTATGAAACAAATCATATGCAAACATTAGAATTGCACTAGTTAGGGTCTTTGATTCCAAGATTACGACAACATAGAAATAGGAAAAAGCATATGACATGCGTTTTATATGTTTTTTGAAAAAGCAGACAAAAAAAAAAAAACATGCGGACTAGGTCTCATGCCCCCTTATTATAAATCTATAGGAGTGGAAAAACTACAAACCGAATCAGATAAAGTTGGGTATCGTAGGAAATAAAGAATTCAAAGCAAGAGGTTTGGGCGATGGATTGGAAATTTTCATCTAAAATAGAGGCAAAGCAAGGTGATTACTATAAGAAGAAGTGTACATAGTTTATATAGTTCCTATATTTTCTTTAACATCACGCATACTTTTGCTGCATTACTTTGTTATTGAGTGTTAATAATCAGTCCGGTAACTTTTAACACCCCAACGTTGACCGCACCACTCCTTTGGAGAGGTTCTATACGCTTAGGAGCCCCCTACGACGCCCTACCTCTGTGTGCTTTTGGTCCTGGTATGTCTTCTATATCAAGTGTTTTATTCGAAAAGTAAGTTGAAATGACACTTTTGAAAGTTTACATTTGGCACATGGAATAACAATGGTTCCATTAAGTACCAATTGATTCAAAGCTTTCAAACAAAGGAATAGAAGACCATGTAACTACAGAGTGTAGGGTTCTTATTTGATTCAACAGGATTATGAAAACATAGAAATACGGAAAAAAAAATAGGACTAGGTGTCATGTCTCTTTAATCCTATATGATCACAAAACTTATATCAACTGTGAAGACATCCACCACCCCCACCATCCCCCCCCCAACCCCCCCCCCCCACCCAAAAGCACATATTGTTTCATTTGCAAGGGAAATAATCTATCTAGAGTTTAGGAGAAGAAGATGTTCTGAAGTGGAGATTATCAAAATGCTCTAAAGTAGACTACAAAGGAAAATGCTTCGTAAGACGATGCGGTGCATATTAGCTCATTAGTCTCCATTTTGTGCTTCTCAACATGCCATCTCATACTTTTATTCATGTCTTTGCTGATTGATGTAGTTAGTCCTAGTCAAAACTAATCCACCCACACCCCTTGGTTGAAGGTCTTCATATCTTCTGTGGCACCACTGTTTTTGCTTTGATGCGTCATCATTGAATATTGTACTATTGAAATGAAATAATTGAAATGCTACTGAATGTTTAAGATTGACACGGTAGCAAGCAAGATGGATGCCATTTAGGGGACACTAGAATTTAGGAGCATTCTTACGAAACCAATTCCAAGGGGAACATTATAACCGGCAAAGTTAGGTATTGGTTCGATTTAGGTTCTCAAAACCATAGAGTATGAAGAAGAAGAAACACCAGAGCTGGGTTGCATGATTCTCGTTGGATCCCAATACGATTAAAAAATATAGGAATTTGGATCGTGAATCTTTTATATCATAGGAAAAAAAATGAATATTAAAAGAGTGGTTTGATGTGGATGGAAATCATCCTAATTAAATTGACGGGAATGCTTTATTAGGAGAAGTGTCTCTATTTATAACATGGTTTTGGTATTTTTTCTTCATATCTTCTCTCATATTTCTGAAAATCATTGATATTGATTGTAGTTAATACTTGTAAAACTTATCACCTCACCACTTCCCAAGTGAGAGTATAATCTTGGCACCTTGGTTTGTTCTTCAAAATTCTCATACATAATATTCATTAGAAGAAAGAATATAAGATGAGGGATTCGAAAAGTAGGTTTGGAAGCTAACAAAATTTGATTCCATGTAGACCAATTCGATTTTTTTTAGAGCATTTAGAAACAAAGAATGGACAAACACATAATTGCCATAGTTCGAGCTTCTTGATCACATGATTCTCAAAACACGGATTGGGAAAAAAACACGGGGTGGGTGCTCATGCCTCTTGATCTCTATGATTAGAAAACTACGTGTGAAACTCTGGATCGATAGCTTGAATCACAGGAGGGAAAAAGTGAAGGTATATAGAAAGTGGGTTTAGTGGGTGGGAATGGAAATTTTATCTAAAAATAATTGCATAAGGAATCTGGGAAAGATATGTCAAAAGTATGAAAAAAGAACAATTGAAAATAGATTTGAAAGAACAAAATATTAAAGGATTAAGACAAGAAATAGTTGAATAAATAAAGAAAGAATGTAATCGAAAATATGTTTCTTATTTGTCGGACGATGACCATATGGACATCGATGGACATGGGTAGCATATTATAGCAAAATAATGATACAAGAATATGGTATTAGTCAATAGGCCTACATCTGAATGATATTGCTATCAATTTTTCGGCGCGGGAGACCTCCTCGAATATTGATGAACCCGAATTATTATAGGGTATATCAATCATATTGGCGGGGAAGACCCACCTATATATATATATATATATGTAATTGTTTGATGCATCAGAGCCAGAATATTTGCATCAGAAGAAGAAGGCAGAGTTCAGGATGTCAAGCCAACGTTGTGGAGCAATCTCTGTGCATTGCTCATATAATTTAGAAGACATGGAAGGCAAGCCAATCATCCACCGGGAGGAGACAACGCCCAGTGAAGAAAGGCGAAAGATTCCTGAAGAATTGAAGTCTGTCGGGCACTTTCTTGTGCCTATATCCATATTTTAGAAGGACACGACATGTACCCTAGTAGGACAGCGTGCATGCTACCGTATGTAAAATAAATAAGTGAGGGCATCGCTGGCAGTCGAGCGAAGGCTCCCGAAGACTTCACTGGCAGCCGTTTCCGGCTATAAAAGGAGGCGTCTCTTCGGAGACAGAGAGAGAGAGGCAGAGCCACTCAAGCCGGAGAAGCAAAGAGCACTCGAAGCAAGCGAGAGCCAGAGTTGTCTCTTCCTTAGTGGTTTAGCCACTCCACTAAGTAGTATATAGCCAAGAAGGCGCTGAGATCGCCAGGATATATAGGTAATATCTCCTAGTTCGTGTGTAATCCTTCGGGGTTTTTCGAAAGGGAAAACCATATGTAAATTATGTTGTTGAAATGATGTAGTTTCTTTGGTTTCACTTGTGTGTTTTTATTTCTGAATTTATGGAAGAGTTCTTATGCTAGAGATCCATATAGGAGAAACTTTGCGTGTTTGTTCTCCGTTGTAGCCCAGAGGTTGGCGTTGGTGCGAACCCGTTGCCGTAGAGAAGTGTTCCCTCGGTAGAATGCCTGGGAAACGATAGAAGTCTGCCTAATAAATTTGCAATTAAAACCGTCAAGTGAACGTAAATAGCTACATCTGATGCACCATAATGATTAAAAGATGATGAGACGAGTAGGAATTTCACAATCTGCGAGACGAACATGACGAATATTTGATCCCGGCAGCCAGCTAATAGATCCTGCATATGGTTTAAGTTGAAGCAAGATTAGGCCCTGTTAATTATCAGACACGCGTATTTTCATTGAAATAGTGGTAAAGAATTTGAATATTTGCTGCAAATAGTGAAATATATTACAAATAGTAACGCACAATTATTTGCATAGTACGAAATAGCAAGCAAATAGTAAACTGAATATTAACCGCGGACACTGATCAAACATCAAATAGCACGCATATATATTGTTCGCGCACACTGAAATAGACCACAGACATATTAGTGATATTGTTTATATATTAATATATATATGTATATATATATATATATAGATATAATATATATATATATATATATATATAGATATATATTATATATATAATATATATATATATATATGAACTCAACACCCAATGATGGTAATAAATAAAATTTTGAATATATGTTACGTACCATATATTCATATTATTGTAGAGTAGCCCGCTCAGAGGTCTCGTATGGATGAACCGCAAATGTAGTATCACATAAATTATTCCCGCCTTCCGCCACAGCACTTTACGAGAATAGAGTTCCAATCAAACTAAAATCAAGCATGATAAAGGATATGATGTGAATGTGAAACTGAATCAATAGGAGATGCGCGGAACATAGTAGTACTATACTTTCGGTGTGTGTAAATCGCAGCTCCCTCGGTAGTCCTGGAACGATTCTGGTGAACTCTTTCCAAACCCTGCCAGACCAAAAAAATAATGACTTGATATGGAAATGAACAAAGTTGCCGATATGATATGGTGCGATAATGTCGATTGAACTTACTTGAGCATTGCAGTCAGTCCGCATATTTATGGGATCTTTTCGTCTCGAGGTCTAAGACAGTTACTACTCCCTGGTCAAGTTAATCTCTAGCCAGAATAAAGTGGAAGCTGCGCAGCATGCATAACTCATCAATTACATTACTAACCTCGAGTAAGCGAAACGAATATGCACAAGACAGTAACACTCACTTGAAATTGTAAGGAAAGAGTATTTCCCTTTGTTTGATTTCGAAGCAATGATTGTAGCAAGTTGTCTCGGTATTTCGACCTCTGTTTTTAGACGACCATTCATTTATGGTATTTGGGTTAATGAACCCAATGTCATACATTTGTGCTTTTTGCATTCGACGATCTTCAATCTGCATAATATAGTGAGGATAATATATATAAGATGCAATGAAAGAGCTGAGCTATAGAGACTTAATTACAGAGTAATACTTAAGACAAGTAGCAAGTCATGAGTTGTTTGTCGAGGGCGTGATTGATGGTATAACTGGAATAACTCCACAAATTGGAACAAGCAAACACCCAGTTCAACAAGTCGTGCTCCTCTTTAATTCCCAGCATCAAAGTATCCTTCCCAGACTTCCTGCAGGTATCCATGTACCATTCATGCCAATATTCGCATCATCGTTTGTTAGAGGAGGATGATCAGGTTTGACGAGAGGCTTCCGTAAGTATTGAATATCTACTACCTCTAACATTTAAACTGTGACATCATCGGCCAGGTAACTCAGTAGGATTGTTACCGGGCACTAGCCCGGGATGATTAGCGACGACATCGTATAGACACCCTGAGCGGGGGGGGGCACGATTGCTTCGCCTGTTCGCGAGCGGGGGATGTTTTCCCACTTCTTCGTTGTGTAATCTTGAATACTGGAAGTACTCCCGACCGCTGCGCTTCCTTATATGCTCTTTCAATAAGCGCTAATAGTGGATTGCGGAGGAGGCGGGTGGTGGTCGCTTAAGGGCATCCAGAGTGCGCTTCACTTTAACGGATTAACGTTTCTTGGAGGTGGAGGTTTCCATGCAAAATGGGCCTCCACTTCGGCAACACTGATTCCGTGTTTTCCTCATCAGTCCTCTCATATGGTACTTTTCCGAGGCTTGAGGTTGGACCGTATTTGAAATTCTTCCGCCTCTTGTACTGCTAGCCGCCAGAGCGGCGCCGTCTCTTGCCGCGTTGATCGACGGTCCCCCCTCATGTTGAGAGTTACCAGAGTTTCTATGAACAAAAAAAAAATACTTATCACATCTCAGTCCCGTTAGGTGGAATCGAGAGTTTGGTCGGGCGAGAGGGGGTTGATCGACGTCCCCCCCTTCATTGAAGAGTTACCGGAGTTTTTATGAAAAAAAAAAAAATTACACCTATCAACATCTAAGTCCCGGTTTGGTTGGACTCGAGAGTTTGGTCGGGAGAGGGGGTTTGATCGACGTCCCCCTCATGTTGAAGAGTTACCGGAAGTTTTCTATGAACAAAAAAAAATACTACTATCACATCTCAGTCCGGTTGGGGTGGACTCGAGAGTTTGGTTGCGGGCGAGCGGGGGTGATCGACGTCCCCCTCATGTTGAAGGGTTACCGGAGTTTTCTATGAACAAAAAAAAATACTACCTAATCAATCTCAGTCCCGGTTTGGTGGACTCGAGAGTGGTCGGGCGAGTGGGGGTTGACGACATCCCCCTCATGTTGAAGAGTTACGGAGTTTTCTATGAACAAAAAAAAACTACCTATACATCTCAGTCCCGGTTTGGGTGGACTCGAGAGTTTGGTCGGGCGATGAGGGGGTTGATATGACAGTCCCTCATGTCGAAGTGCAGGAGTTTTCTATGAAGAAAAAAAAAATTCCACATGACAATGTCGACGACCGGACCGCCCTCTCATGAATGTCCGAGTCCCCGCCTCTCTCATGAACAAAAAAAAATCTAGAATAAAAAAAAACATCATATTCTATGAAAAAAAAATCATCAGTATATGAACAAAAAAATTATAAAAAATCAGGACATATCATCATATACACTACATATCATATCTATTGAAAAAAAAAAAATCATCATATATATGAAAAAAAATAGGACCAAGAGGAGGACAGGGAGGAAGGGGGGCGCGGAACGGAAATTCAACAGGAGGAAGAGCGGGAGGAAGGGGAGGAAGGTCGGGTGAGGGTGGAGACTGGGGAGCGAGGGGAAGGAGGAAAGGGCGGCGGAGAGGCAGGAGGAAGCACGGCGGGGAATTCTTTTCTCGGGGGCACGAGGCGGCGCGTCCGGAAGGGGGAGGCAAGGGGAGGCGGGGCAGGCGTCAGCAGGGACGGACAGGGACAGAGACAGCGACGAGGAGGCGGGCGGCGACGGCGAGGCGACCTGGGGCGGCTCAGGGAAGCGACGACGTCAAGGGCAGCAGCAGCAGCCTGGCGGCGCGTCGTCGAGAGAAGAATGGCAGTGGGGGGAAATTTCCTAAGTTTGGGTGATATGGCAACCACTTTGGTCCCAGGTCGTGGCACCAACCGGGACCAATGCCCCCCTTTAGTCCGGTTGGTTGCCACAAACCGAGACCAAAGGGTCTCTTTTCGTCAGCCAAAGGGCGAGAAGCAGAGACCTTTGGTTCCAGGTGGTGGCATGAACCGGGATGAAAGGTGGGTATTGGTCCCGGTTCGTGGCAACAACCGGGGACCAAAGGTGGGTATTGGTCCCGTTGGTTGCCACCAACCGGGACGAAAGGGGGGTGCTCCCGGAGCCAAAGTTTAGTCCCACCTCGCTAGCTGAGAGGGCTCGATAGTGGTTTATAAGCGTTGCTGCGTCTCAACCCTCTCGAGCTCCTCTCAACTGCAGGCTTACGGGCCTAATCGCCACACTCCTTGTCTATGGGACTCTGGGCCTGTGCGGGCCTGAATCCTGGCCCAATAATCTGGTTGGGTTTCTAGTCGTATTATCAGACCGTGGTGGCCCAGTAGGTTGGCATTTTTTTTTATTTTTTTCCAGTTTTTGTTTCTTTTTTCGCTTTTATTTATTTTCTTTTGTTTCTACTTACAAGCAAATAACTTACAGTTTTTCAGTGATTCTTTTTTGCTTTTAGGTCACAAAAAATTATTAAAACTTTCTGTAGTGCCATTAGTTTTCAAATTTGATAGTTTAATTGTGTGAATCATAGTTTGGGATAACTTACTATAAAAATAGATGTTTGAGTGATTCTTTTCCTACTAGTTTAATATACTGTGTTTTATCATTATATTAAAATTTGGTAATTTTAGGTATTTTAAATGTCTATTGTAATCAAAACAAAATTTTGAGTATTTTAGTTTGCTATTAATAGTTTCGAACAAAAAATTGTTTATGAAAATACTTTTGCTATATGTTTTGACAAAAAATTTGATAATTCAGTGACATAAAATTTTATTTAATTAGTTTAAAAAATACTAGAGTTTGTCCAAATCTTTTTAGTTGATCTTTGCTATTAGGTTATTAAAAGTTTTAGTTGATTCTTTGTGCTATTTGAAGAATATTATAGTTGTTTAGTTGATCATAAACCAGAATATTTTAATTGATTATTTTTAGTCATTCTTTTTGCTATAGAGTTCATAAAAGTTTTCTAATTCATCTTTTTACGATTAGTATTCTTGAGCTAAATGACCCTGAAATTGAAAAGCACTTCAAATGAACTCTGAAAAGGTTGAAAGTGGCATAGTATATCATTTACCCAATAGCATGTCTCAAAAGTTGAGAGGGTACGGCAAAACTGGATGCACTTCGTGTACAAAATGGACAATCTCTTTCGAAGTATCAGGGTTTGGACGAAAAATCATCTGTTACAAAGGGATTTTATTTTTTTGACCTTATTGAATCCATACTTTTGTGTGGTTCAAACCTGCACATCAAAGCCACATCATCAATTTGAACCATTTCTGACTTCATTTGGTATTTTTTTTTCATGCATTAATTATTTTTTAGCTAAATAACCCTGAAATTGAAGAAGCACTACAAAGAAGTCTGAAAAGGTTGAAAGTTGGCATGTATCATCATTTCACCCAACCATAGCATGTGCTAAAAAGTGAGAGGTTTACGGCAAAAACTGGATGCACTTCGTGTACAAAATGGACAATCTCTTTCGAAGTCTCAGGGTTTCGGACGAAAACTCATATGTTACAAAAAGCATCATCATAATAGTGTGGCAGAGAAATCTTTAATTTTTCTTGCCTGTGTACTTTGCTTTTGCGCCGTAACATGGATTAATCTTCATCGTTTACACGGTGCTTGGGTCAGCCTTAACTTTGAAGGGAGGAATTTCATGAAACTTTTCATAATCTTAGACATGTTTCTTGCCCTTCACTCCCACGTTGTCTCTTTTTCTGAAAGAACTATGTAGCGCTTTGGATCATCGTTATGATGTATTCGCTTCTTATGTTTTTCTTTTTCTCGGTTTGGTAGGCAGGTCCTCACATAGAAAACCTGGCCACATCATTGGTTAAGGACGAATGGTTTTCGTCGTGTACCCAAGATTGTTCAGATCCCAATGTTGTCATTCCGTACTGTGGGTCTACTGTACACCGCTCCTGACAGATTGACCCATTTGCACTGAAACAAAGGGACCTTAAAATCCTTTGTCATAGTCAAGTTCCATATGTCCACTATTGTTAATATATATGTGTCCTTTCCCTCCTTGGTTGCTGCATCAAAGCGGACCACCACTGTTTTGGTTGGTGCTCTTTGATCTTGGGGATCGTTGTAAAATGTATTCCCATTATATCGTACCCTTTGTAAGTCAATACAGTCGAAAGATGGTACCACTGGCCAACGAGTACAGTTCATCAGAAACAGTGTTGTCACCCAGAGACTGTTTGCAACCAACTGCCGAAAGTCCTGATGGTTCACATGTATCCAGTGTCCACATAGCCGGATGTTTGGAGCGCAAAATATTTTGTGTTCTTGGACATAAGGGCGTCACCAAGGAGAATCTGTAGAGAACTGTTGTAGTGTGCTTGAGACCAGAATGCTCTGTCCCTACATATTATTGAGTCGCCCTAGCGTGTCTTTTCCAGTAGTCTCCCCTATACCGTGATTGAGGGAGACAATCTTCTTAAAGTCAGGAATGAAGTCAACAGCAACACCAATGACCTCTCTGTTTGATGGCCCGTGGAGATTGCTTCCTTCTGGGCCTTAGCACGGTTACGAACATATTTCTTTAGACTCACATGAACCTCTCAAAGGGGAACATATTGTGTAGAAATACAGGGCTCAGAATGGCAAATCTCGTAGATAGAGAATAGGAAGTGCGTCATGATATTGAAGAAAGGATGGTGTGAATACCAGCTGAAAATGACAAGAACATTGCGCCAAATCACTCCTTAACCTTGGTATGATTTTTGGATCGATCACCTTCTGAGAGATTGCAGTGAGGAATGCAATAGGCTTCACAAGGGCTAGTCGAACGTTTCCAGTAGAGCCCCCTCAATGCAACCGGAAGCAGTTGCAGTAAGAATCAGTGGCAGTCAATGAGACTTTAGGTTCTGGAATTTTTTCTCTGCCATATTTACTATTCCCTTTATTCGACGAGAAGTCAGACAGGACCTTCATATGAGCAGGCATTCAAACAAGATTTCTTCTCTTATTTGGTAGAAGAGCGTAGCTGGCATGACATTCATACTGCTTTGGAGGATGCCGTCTTTTCGTGCAACACGTTGCTGGTCCTCCAGTGTCTCCGGTGTAACTTTTGTCTTCCCATACACGCCCAAGAAGCCTAGCAGGTTCACGCAAAGATTTTTCGTCACGTGCATCACGTCGATTGCCAGAGCGGACCTCTAGGTCTTTCCAATAGGGTAGGTCCCAAAATAAGATAGATTTCTTCTTCCACATGGGTGCGCTCCTCAGCGTCATTCGAAACAGATAGTCCGCGGGGGACCCTTTCCAAAGATTACTTGTAAATCATTGATATGCAAGTTAGTGATCACCAGTTACGAAGTGTGGGCTTCTTTCCGGTGATCTGCCTCGCCTTTGAAATGCTTGCTTTCTTTGACATTGATGGTTGTGGGTAGGAAGAAATCGACGATGCCCCAGGTAATATTCTTCTGCATGTTGTCCAAATATATATCTTCGCGGGTCATCTAAACAGTGCGTGCATGCGTGGTTCCCTTGTTTGTCTGACCTGAAAGATTATGAGAGAGCAGGCCACATCATTGATGGTTACAAACAGCAACGCATGTAGGTCAAATTCTCTCGTCGTGCATCCCACAACACGTAACCTTTTCCATTCCAAGCTGTAAAAGTTCTTCAAAAAGGCCTTAGGTACACATCAATGTCGTTCCGGGTTGCTTAGGGCCTTGAATGAGAACTTAGCATATAGTGAACTTCCGCTTCATGCACAGCCAAGGAGGAAGGTTATATATTAGAACATAGAGTCACGGGCCAGGTGTTTATGATGCTGCTTTGCTCCCCAAAAGGATTAATGCCTCCGCGCTTAAAAAAACCAGACTATACGTTCCTTGCATCACCTGTAAAGTCCCCCACTTTCTCTCGAATTTTCCCACTGCGACCCCTAAGCGGGTTGCTTCAAATTCCGTCTTTTTACGGTCCTCTTTGTGCCATCGCATCACAATTGGCATGATCTTTGTTTGCTGAACAGACGTTTCAACGTGGTATTATGGAGCCATAACAATAACATTGGCAAGAACCCTCTTCCTGGGGCGCTCGCCGTCAACATCACCAGGGTAATCTGTCTGATCTTATACCGCATGCACCGCATACGGACTTGCGTCAAATCCCGTACGCCCGCGGTATAAAATGCAGTCAATTAGGGCATTGCAGTATCTTATGCACCTCCAATCCTAGAGGGCATAGAACCTTCTTTGCTCCATATGTAATGTCGGACAATTCGTTATCCTTTGGAAGCTTCTTCTCAATATTTTCAGTAGCTTCTCAAATCCGTTGTCAGATACACCATTGTCTGCCTTCCATTCAGCAATTCCGTGTGGTACCGAGCTTTGTGTGCCCATCTTCGCATGGGGTACAACCCTTTTTTGTGATCCTTAACATGCGATCAAACTTCAATTTCCCTTTTCACTTTTGGATTGCTCTTTGCATCAACAATGACTGGCGAAGATCATCATCGGGCACATGTCTGGGTTCCTCTTGATATTCAGTTCCCCTGTTGCAGCATCACCGTATCAGGGGGACATAGTGTGCATCATCCTCTTCTTCTTACGTTGTCTTCCATCATAAACCCTTCTTTATCGTGTCTGGTCCAAAAATTATAGTGTGGCATGAAACCCTTCTCAAGCAGGTGGATGTGAAGGGGGTTTTCGAGTCAGAGTAAGACTTCATATTCCACAGTAGGGCATTGACAACACATAAAACCATTCTGCTGGTGTTGCCTCAGCCACTCGAAAAAATTATGCACGCCCTTAAGTACTCGGAGGTGCATCTGTATACTGTACATCCATTGGGTTCATCTGCGTGCATATATATAATTAAGTGTGTCAAAAAACCATTACAAAACATCATGAATAGAGAAGTGACCAAATTAATAGAAATCATCATCACATAAAACCAAAGTACAGTAGTGATCAAATGTTATACTGAAAAAAATAAATACATCTAAGTTCATACATAGTTCTTATTGAACAACATATAGCTCTCCAGAGAATTAAATAAACCATACATTGAAACTATGTAAAACATTTCAAGCAACAACAAATGTGATTAGTAATAAACACTAATGTAACAATTGATCCAACGTGGCATAATGATACCAAAGCCTCAGTATGAATGAGGCATATTTTTTAATCTTTTCTAATCTTCAAGCGCATTCATCCATCTTGATCTTGTGATCATCGACGACATCCGAAATGCAACTCAATTCCATATTATCCTCCTCAATTCTTTTCAATTTTTCTTCAAGTAATCATTTTCTTTTTCAACTAAATTTAACCTCTCGACAAGAGTGTCGGTTGGAAATTGTCCGGTTCACATACCTCCTAGATAAAAACATTCTATGTCAGTTGGTGCGGCATAATTGTCATAAAACACTAAATGAAACCAAATAGTTGTAAAAGACAATATACCACATCGGAATCATAGACCAGAACGAGGGCCGACGGGGGCGGATACCAAAACCATCGCACTATATAAAACAAAACAAAATAAAACTTAAGAAAATTATACAAGTATACTATATCTTAAATCATACAAGTAAGAATTTTTTCTTTAGAAAGAGATAAGAACAAGAGGCTCATCACGGTGGTCGCCGGCGACGAGCTCGGCGCGGGTGATCGACAGTGGTGAGGACGGGGACGGGACAGGACAGACCCGCCAAACCTAGACAATTTTGAGGAAAATGGAGTTTAGGACAAGGAGCTTCAAAAGAGAGAAAGCTTAAGTGTGGCTCGGGCATTTCATCGATTACCTCATGTGAAAGGAGGTGGTAGAGCAACCACAAAGCTCTTCCCACGACCGACCAAAAAACAGAGCTGTGGCTCTGCTCGCGGGCAGGGGCGGGGGGTGGTATAATATAGGCCTTCTTTAGTCCCGGTTGATGACTAAAACGGACTAAAGGACTAATTTGTCCCGGTCCAGCACCAAAACCGGACTAAATGTGTGTGGGCGGAGCTGAGGCCATTGGTTCGGTTCGTATCTGGAACCGGGACCAAAGGGGTCAGACGAACCGGGACCAATGGCCCCCGAGGCCCGGCGGCGCCTTGGCCTCATGAACTGGGATGATGTCCCCTTGGTCCCGGTTGTGATGAACCGGGATTAATGTCCTTATCCTGGTCTAAACCAAAGTTTGTTTTCTGCTAGTGATACAAGTACGTGTATGTTAGTCATATACTAATCGCTGGATGAACGAGAGAGATACGGGTGTGGGAAATTAGTATGGCTTGTCTCTTACCAGCGAATGACAGACGAAAGCAGGTAGCTTGCGGTTATGGCGTAGACAGGTACTACCTTAAGTACGTTATTATACATGTGCGTAGGTTTAAAAATACCGATTGGGTATGATCGGATACAATGCCATAGCTCGCCATTGTTAACGGCCGATTGGGTATGATTCACATTGTTAAACTGAGCCTCTTGACTTGTGTCCCGATGCATGGATAATGAAACATACGTCATTGCGTGTGTGTAAATATTTAGCTTAAACATTAGCGGTTCACTGTATCTCTTTGTTCGTCCAGGGCAGGATAGAATAGAGATGATGAAGGAGGCTGCATATTTAAAATGGTTCCTTTGTTTTGCTTCTACACATTTGAGCCTACTTTTACGGTTTTACTAAAACTCATTCGTAGGAATTGTTGTGGTATCATTCACTTTTTCATCATTGGATCCAATCACGTCAGATTCGGTTTCGTCCAGATAGAACGTTGTAGCGACAAGGCGCGTCCCATTGTTTTGTCGCACGCTAAGGGAGAGGACCGTGATGGGTTTCTCGTCCCTAGGTGTGTGGGCCTGTAACGTCGGGTTGCCTTCTTTTACTTTTTGCTAGGTAGGGTGCACGAGAGATATAAGGGAAACAAGTGACGTTATTTTTCTGTATTTCCTTTTTTTCGCTGTTTTATTTTTATCCATTATTCTATTTAACTTTCTATGTTACCTTCATTTTATCTTTTATTTTTTTCACTTTTTTTGTTTCATTTTTGGGCAGGGAGGAGAACATGTAAAGATATTTAACTAATTTCTACGCAGATGAGATTTGTTAATTGTGAATATACTAGAAGATATTTCATACTTTTATTTGTGTTACTGGTTTTTCTCATTTGTGTTTCTTTTTTTTATGCTTATCATATTCATATTTTCGACTTCAACAAAGAAGATGACAGTAGATGCATTCTGAGAATGGAAGAGAGCATGAAAGAAAAGTAATGGTTCCCTCGATTTGCTTTAATCCTACGACTGACAGTACAAGGGGAGAGTAGTGGTTCTAGATTCTTTTTTTGTTTTCATTGAAATTTTTGTTTTTTGTCTGTTCTTCTAATTTGTGCAAGTTCATATTTTTACTCATGCGTCCCTTATCATTTGTTTTTTATTTATCAGTTTTCGTCTCTTGACCTTTTTTCTTCTTTGTTATTAAAAAGTTCTTTCTGTTCATACTATCTGTAAGCAATATGCAATTAGAACAGCAAGCAGCGCACCACACACGCAACCAACAAGCTGTCAACTTCCACGTATTTGCAAGCGTCACGCCTCGCGAGTGAAACTGCAAGTGCCGTCACACGTGTGTAACTATGAGTTCTTATTTTGCCACAAGATATGTAACAGCAAAAATGTTTATAATCGATTGCACTGCAGGCGCACCAAAGCCAATACAACTCGCGTCAGAGAGGGGGGTGTCCGGGGCCAGTTGATGTCATCACAAGAATGCAACTGCAACGTGTTGGAACCCCAACAGGAACTGCATAGGCCACAAAGCTATGCACTGATGTGAAGCGAGGGTTGTCGGGCCAGTGTGATGTCCACAAACCTAGACATGCAACTTGCAACCATTTTAAACTCTGCTGCAATTGCACTGGGTGCAAAGAGACTGGCAAACTGGGGTTGGACGGGGGTTGTCGGGCCAATTGCATGTCACCACACTAGACATGCAACTGCAAACATTGATCTCGGCTGACAATTGGCACTTGTGCAAAGAGACTGCAGCTGGGGTCGGGACGGGGCGGGGTTGTCGGGCGGCAGTTGCATGTCCTCCAATAGAGTTGCAATTGTAAGAATTGGGATCCCAACTGCAACTACACAGGGACATTAAAGCGACCTTCAACTGACAGTGTGGGAGGGAGTTGTGGCACAGTTGCATGTCCAACACTAGATGGGCCAAACTGCAAGATTATAACCCCCCTGACACGCAATGAACATGGGCACAAAGCGACATGTACTGGAGTCGGGGATGGGGTTGTCGCGTGAGGTTTTTTGGCATGTCCACCACTAGACATGCAACCGCAAGCATATAGCCGACTGGTTAGCGGCATGGCACAAAACTGGGAGGGGAGGAGTTTGTCGGGCCAGTTGCATGTCTATGACTAGATAGCACCTGCCATGTTTGTACCCGCTGCAACTTGCAGGGCCCCCAACCAAAGCGACTCAACTAGGGCGGAATGGGGAGTATGTCAGGCCAATCCGATGTCACAATACGAACACATGCAACTAAAAGGTTTTTAACCGCGCTACAATGCATGGGTAAAAGCGACTGCAACTGGGTGGGACGAAATGGTTGTTGGGTGGTTGATGTCCACCATGAGAATGTAATTGCAAGTGTTGTAAACAAGAGAAATTTTTCAGATATGTGATGGCTTTTTTTAACTTCTGCGGTAATATTTTTGATTAAGTGATGAACATATTTTAAAAATATATGGTGACAATTTTGATAGAGCTGCGAATATCTATTACAATTAATATTAAAAATATTTTGAATATGTGACAAGAATGTCAAGTATGCAATATGCATTTTTACGTAGAGTAAACATAAAATACTAGTCAGCATGAGCTCCAGACGCTCCACTATTTGTTATATTTTTTTGGTTTTTACTAGTCACACGTATGACGTACGTGACAGGTGCCCACATTGCACAAATGAACCATTGAACAACATCGTAACTGTGCTCTATAGGCCCCTTTTTTTCTTGGTTTGTTGTTTTTTCTTTTATACATTTCTTATGTTAGGCGTACGTCATGTGAGTTGATGCAGGACAATCATCCGCGCCGCAAACTGAGCCACACCTAACCAACACCCTCACCCACACCACCAGTGACCCCCAAACCCCCCCAATTAGCACGACTAACACAACAAAGAGTGCGCCTAAAATCACATCCAACCACCCGCATCCCCACACCCCCCCACCAAAATCTTGTCTTAGATCACCCCTTTGTCTTAATAGCAGATGTACCCCTCTAACATTCCACATTTTAGTAAGTACGATACAATCCCGTCATCTAGCTACAATGTAACACAAAAGCCAACCCCCACCGAATTTTGGGACGAGCCCCGGAAGTCGCCAGCACACAACGTAATTGCATGCGATGCGGAGAAACTAGATTTTTCTTTTGAATAACTAGGGTTTTGCTTAATATTTTTAATATAATTTTCAAAATAGGAAATGCATAAATCAGAAGGAACAAAAGAAAGCCAAAAAAAACTTATAAAAAAAATTCTAGTTGCATGCAAAATTTTACGACACATACATTTTTTATCCATCGGGCAAAAAGAAAGCACATATACAAGCCAAATTGAGCTACGTGTAGACACCAAATCTAATCAACTAAAAAACCTTTAAGCACGTGAGCGTGAGCTGGAGTTTGGACAAACGAAAAGAAACGGGACAGAGTCAACAAACAGTCGAGAAAATTAACAAAAATATAGGCATTTGTGTTGTAGTGGCTGTGCGGACACCAACCACCACTCAACTGGCCCAAGACCATAAATGTACTGGAAAAAAAAATCGTATCCAAAAATAATGATTTTTATAACTCACTAGATGACGTGGGATTGCATAATTTAGACAATGCAATGGAAGCCATGGAAGTAGAAAATAGTGGTAAAAGAAGGAGGGAATATGGGAAATCGTCAGTAAGAAGAGATGAGGAAAGGGAGAGACCTACCAGATCAGCTGGGCAGTGGCCTCCAGAAAAAGATGACTACCAACCCACATATATCCCTGGACAATATAGATATATGGGTACCAAGAGAAGAGATTTTGAAAGGCCAGTGCAATTTCAAAACTATAAAAATGATGGTGCTATATTAAATTTAGCAGCCCATGATCCGATAGATTGGCCGAATATAATTAGCATATGGAAAAGTTTAATAGTTCAAAAATATATACAAAACCAGCATAATATTGGCACTAAGGTTGAAGATATGTTAACATATCTTGAAACATTTTTAGGAGAATCTGTAAAAGTCCTATGGGAATAATGGGTAGAAGCATGTCCTGATCAATACCAAGAATTAAAAAGAGCAGGAAGCAATCCGAATAACTTTGCAAATGTTATCTCAAATATGATTATAGCAGAAGATCCAGAATTAGGACATACTGCATTACAAAATGAAAGATTAAGAGAAATAGAAAAATTAACGCTGACAAGCTGGAAAGGCATAAAGAATTCTCTCAGCATTACTTATATAATGCTACCACTGCTAAGCAAGGCTTTAATATAGGAGTAGTAGAAAGATATTTTAATAAGCTGCCTGACCCTCTAGGGTCCATAATATTTGAGGAATATAAAAAAGAATCAGGAGGAAATATTGTAAACATATTTCAAGCCATAACATTTGTCTTTAAACAGCTAAGAAAGATAGTACAGGCCTACAAGCTCAAAGATCTATGAAGAAAACAGATTATAATTTCTGCAATAATATTGTCCAAATACCATTAACATATGGAGAAGAAAGGTACAAAAAATAAAAAATACTATAAATCCCAAAGGAGAGATAATAGAAATTTTAGAACTAAGAAAGGTTTTTTAAGAAGGTCAGATAAGAGCCCCATTTTTACATAAAAAAATGTAAGAAGATATAGATCCTGAAAAACTTATGATAAAACATGTAGGTGTTTTATATGTAACTCTCCAGATCACCTAAGTAGAACTTGCCCTAATAAAGACCAGAAAAGATACTCTAGTAAATATGAAGAACAAGAAAGAGTTTTAATTATAGATAGTGTTAATGAAAATATATTAACATGTGATGAAGAAATAAAAGATGATGAGGCATATATTCAATATTGAAACAGATGAAGTAGAAAATGAGACTCAAGAATATGATTCAAGTGAAGATGAGATAGATTTAATAGATGAGTTTATCAGTTTAAAAATAGAAATGATGAATCAAGTAGATTGCGAGCATGATTGGGTTAAAGGAAAAGGTGATTATAATATCAAATATGTTTTCTGTATATATTATCCAAGCCAAGATAATAGGTTCACATGCAGCTTATGTCTAAGGCAAGCTTGTGCCTCTTGTCTAAAAGCCAAAAATCAAATATGGAGACAGGAAATAGAGTTTGAACCAGAAGAAAAAATATTATCTAGTAGAATCAGAAATCTAGAAAATAGAATGAATATACTAGAAGCAATGCTAGAAATATTAAAAGATGAGCTAAAGAATAATAAAGAAGAAGAATATGGTGCTGCTGGAAGCACAGAAATAAAGGAAGGAGTGGTTATAAAGTAATATTTGAGCATATTCAAGCATATCAAAGAATAATGGTTTATCTGGCATATCCTCTTGATCACTAATTCTACAGATATGGAGAGAAGACTTCACCCCCACGGGTTCGAAACAATCAGCTTTGGAGCTGAAAATAGTCTGAAGATATTTGAGCCAAATACTTTTAATTTCAGGCCCAAGAAATATATGTATCTAGATGAAGTTCAAGGATGCATACTTGATAATTTCTGGAATCAATATAATAACAAAAGAGATGATAAAGGTTATATGCTATCAATCCTGAATAGCCTAGCAGAATATTTCAATATGTTAAATAGAGGAAAAATGATGAATAAAGGTCAAACGTCCGCAGAGAATATGGAATATCTAGAGCGCAAGACGTTATATGTCTTGTTTGAAGGAAAAAGGCCTGGAATATATACTTCATATGAAGAAATAAGTATAGAAAAGCTAAAAGCAAAGAAAAATAGAGAAAGCATAAACTGGAAAAGTTATGCTTGTGCCGATGAAGCTTTAAAACATGCAGAGGCTGTCATAGGACCTGTATATTATATAGAGCCATCAGCCGAAGAATATATCCACAAGGTCCATAAGAGAAATAATGCCAATCCGGCAACAGCAGTTCTCAATAAGTTGAAAATAGATGAATCAAGCTCCGAATATGAAAAAGATAATATTTCTCCAAAATATAAATCATATAAAGAATGCCTTGTCAAAGGAGTGGATTCTTTAAATGGGGAATATATAGATATGAAAATAGATGAAAAATGGGAAGATATGTCAAAAGTATGAAAAGAACAATTGAAAATAGATTTGAAAGAACAAATATTAAAGGAATTAAGACAAGAAATAGTTGAATAAATAAAGAAAGAATGTAATCGAAAATATGTTTCTTATTTGTCTGACGATGACCATATGGACATCGCTGGACATGGGTAGCATATTGATTAGCAATTAATGATACAAGAATATTGGTATTAGTCAATAGGCCATACACTTGAATTGATATTGCTATCAATTTTTCGGGCGCGGAGGACCTCCTCGAATATTGATGCAACCCGAATATTGATAGGGTATATCAATCATATTGGCGGGGAAGACCCACCTATATATATATATATATATATATAATTGTTTGATGCATCAGATGCCAGAATATTTGCATCAGAGAAGAAGGCAGAGTTCAGGATTCAAGCCAACGTTGTGAGCAATCTCTGTGCATTGCTCATATAATTAGAAGACACTGGAGGCAAGCCAATCATCCACCGGGAGACAACGCCCATGTGAAGAAAGGCGAAGATTCCTGAAGATTGAAGTCTGTCGGGCACTTTCTCTCGTGCCTATCCATATTTTAGAAGGACACGCATGTACCCTAGTAGGACACGCGTGCATGCTACCGTATGTAAAATAAATAAGTGAGGGCATCGCTGGCAGTCGAGCGAAGGCTCCCGAAGACTTCACTGGCAGCCGTTTCCCGGCTATAAAAGGAGGCGCTCTCTTCGGAGACAGAGAGAGAGAGGCAGAGCACTCAAGCCGGAGAAGCAAAGAGCACTCGAAGCAAGCGAGAGCCAGAGCTTCTCTTCCTTAGTGGTTTAGCCACTCCACTAAGTAGTATAGCCAAGAAGGCGCTGAGATCGCCAGGAATATTAAGGTAATCTCCTAGTTCGTGTGTAATCCCTTCGGGGTTTTTCGAAAGGGAAAACCATATGTAAATTATGTTGTTGAAATGATGTAGTTTCTTTGGTTTCACTTGGTGTTTTTATTTCTGAATTTATGGGAAGAGTTCTTATGCTAGAGATCCTATAGGAGAAACTTCTGCGTGTTTGTTCTCCGTGTAGCCCAGAGTTGGCGTTGAGTGAGAACCCGTTGCCGTAGAGAAGTGTTCCCTTCGGGTAGAACTGCCTGGGAAGACGATAAGAATTCTGCCTAATAAATTTGCAATTAAAACCGTCAAGTGAACGTAACTAGCTACATCTGATGCAACATAATGATAAATATGATGAGTACCGAGTAGGAATTTCACAATCTGCGAAGAACGAACATGACGAATATTTGATCCCGGCAGCCAGCTAATAGATCCTGCATATTGGTTTAAGTTAAGCAAGAATTAGCCCTGTTAATTATCAGACACGCGCATATCATTGAAATAGTGGTAAAGAATTGAATATTGCTGCAAATAGTGAAATACTATTACAAATAGTAACGCACCAATTATTTGCATAGTACGAAATAGCAAGCAAATAGTAAACTGAATATTAACCGCGGACACTGATCAACATCAAATAGCACCGCATATATATTGTTCGCGCACACTGAAATAGACCACAGAATATTAG
Source organism: Thinopyrum elongatum (assembly GCA_011799875.1). Lineage (NCBI taxonomy): Eukaryota > Viridiplantae > Streptophyta > Magnoliopsida > Poales > Poaceae > Thinopyrum > Thinopyrum elongatum. The sequence continues at coordinate 93,191,792 of CM022302.1, read as the reverse complement.
TGTATATTGTTTATATATTAATATATATATATATATATATATATATATATATATATATATATATATATATATATATATATATATATATATATATATATATATATATATATATATATATATGAAACTCAACACAATTGATGGTAATAAAATAAAATTGTGAATATTATTGTTTACGTACTTCATATTATTTGTCAGAGTAGCCCCGCTCAGAGGTCTCGTTATGGATGAACTCGCAAATGTAGTATCCACATAAATTATTCCCGCCTTCCTGCCACAAGCACTTTACGAGAATAGAGTTCAATCAAACTAATAATCAAGCATGATAAATGGTATTGATGAAACTAGAATCAATAGGAGATGCGCGGAACTAGCTAGTACTACTTACTTTCGGGTGTGTAAATCGCAGCTCCCTCGGTAGTCCTGGAACGATTCTGGTGAACTCTTTCCAAACCCTGCCAGACAAAAAAAATAATTACTTGATATCTGGAAATGAACAAAGTTGCCGATATGATATGGTGCGATAATGATCGATTGAACTTACTTCTGGAGCATTGCAGTCATGTCCGCATATTTATTGGGATCTTTTCGTCTCGAGTCTAAGACAGTTACTACTCCCTGGTCAAGCTTAATCTCTAGCAGAATAAAGTGGAAGCTGCGCACGCATGCATAACTCATCAATTACATTACTATAACCTCGAGTAAGCGAAACCGAATATGCACAAGACAGTAACACTCACTTGAAATTGTAAGGAAAGAGTATTTTCCCTTTGTTTTGATTTCGAAGCAATGATTGTAGCAAGTTGTCCTCGGTATCTTCGACTCTGTTTTTAGCCGACCATTCATTTATGGTATTTGGGTTAATGAACCCAATGTCATACATTTGTGCTTTTTTGCATTCGACGATCTTCAATCTGCATAATATAGTGAGGATAATTATATATAGATGCAATGAAAGAGCTGAGCTATAGAGACTTAATTACAGAAGTAATACTTACAGACAGTAGCAAGTCATGAGTTGTTTGTCGAGGGCGTCTTGATTGTATAACTGGAATAACTCCACAAATTGAACAAGCAACACCTCAGTTCCAACAAGGTCGTGCTCCTCTTTAATTCCCAGCATCAAAGTATCCTTCCCAGACTTCCTGCAGGTATCCATGTACCATTCATGCAATCTTCGCATCATCGTTGTTAGAGGAGGATGATCAGGTTTGACGAGAGGCTTCCCGTACTCGTATCTGAAGATATCTACTACCTCTAACATTTAAACTGTACATCATCGGCCAGGTAATCAGTAGGATTGTTACCGGGCACTAGCCCGGGATGATTAGCGACGACATCGCTAGACACCCTGAGCGGGGGGCACGATTGCTTCGCTTGTTCGCCGAGCTGGGGAATTGTTTTCCCACTTCTTCGTTGTGCTAATCTTGCATCACTGGAAGTACTTCCCGACCGCTGCGCTTCCTTATATGTCCTTTCAATAATGCGCTAATAGCTGGATTGCGGCGGAGGCGGTGGTGGTCGCTTAAGGGCATCCAGAGTGCGCTTCACTTTCACCGGATTTAACGTTTCCTTTGGAGGTGGAGGTTTCCATGCAAAATGGGCCTCCACTTCGGCAACACTGATTTCCGTGTTTTCCTCATCAGTCCTCTCATATGGTAACTTTTCCAGAGGCTTGAGGCTTGGACCGTATTTGAAATTCTTCCCGCCTCTTGTACTGCTAGCCGCCAGAGCGGCGCCGTCTCTCTTCCGCCGTTGATCGACGTCCCCCCTCATGTTGAAGAGTTACCAGAGTTTTCTATGAACAAAAAAAAAACTACTTATCACATCTCAGTCCCGGTTTAGGTGGACTCGAGAGTTTGGTCGGGCGAGAGGGGGTTGATCGACGTCCCCCCCTCATGTTGAAGAGTTACCGGAGTTTTCTATGAACAAAAAAAAAATACTACCTATCACATCTCAGTCCCGGTTTGGTTGGACTCGAGAGTTTGGTCGGGCGAGAGGGGGTTGATCGACGTCCCCCTCATGTTGAAGAGTTACCGGATTGTTTCTATGAACAAAAAAAAATAACTACCTATCACATCTCAGTTCCCGGTTTGGGTGGACTCGAGAGTTTGGTCGGGCGAGCGGGGGTTGATCGACGTCCCCCTCATGTTGAAGGTTACCGGAGTTTCTATGAACAAAAAAAAATACTACCTATCACATCTCAGTCCCGGTTTGGTGTGGACCTCGAGAGTTTGGTCGGGCGAGTGGGGGTTGATCGACATCCCCCTCATGTTGAAGAGTTACCGGAGTTTTCTATGAACAAAAAAAAACTACCTATCACATCTCAGTCCCGGTTTGGGTGGACTCGAGAGTTTGGTGGGGCGAGAGGGGGTTGATCGACGTCCCCCCTCATGTCGAAGTGCTAGGAGTTTTCTATGAAGAAAAAAAAATTCCACATGACATGTCCGACGACCGGACCGCCTCTCTCATGAATGTCCGATGTCCCCCCTCTCTCAGAACAAAAAAAATTCTATGAATAAAAAAAAACATCATATTCTATGAAAAAAAATCATCATGTATATGAACAAAAAAATTATAAAAAATCAGGACATATCATCATATACACTACATATCATCTATGAACAAAAAAAAAATCATCATATATATGAAAAAAAATAGGACAAAGAGGAGGACAGGGAGGAAGGGGGCGTCGGACGGACCAAACGGGGAGGAGAGGTGCGGCGTGGTCGGGGCAGGCCGGGGGCGCGGGGCGGCGTCGGGGCAGGGGCACGGGGCGGCCGGCGTCGAGGCAGGGGGCACGAGGCGGCGCGTCGGGGCAGGGCAGGGGCGCGGGGCGGCGTCAGGGCAGGGACGGCGACAGCGACGAGGAGCGGGCGGCGACGGCGACGGCGACCTCGGGGCGGCTCAGGGAAGCGACGACGTCAAGGGCAGCAGCAGCAGCCTGGCGGCGCGTCGTCGAGAGAAGAATGGCAGGTGGGGGGAAATTTCCTAAGTCTTGGGTTATATGGCAACCACCTTTGGTCCCAGTTCGTGGCACCAACCGGGACCAATGCCCCCCTTTAGTCCCGGTTGGTGCCACAAACCGAGACCAAAGGTCTCTTTTCGTCAGCCCAAAGGGCGAGAAGCAGAGACCTTTGGTTCCAGTTGGTGGCATGAACCGGGATGAAAGGTGGGTATTGGTCCCGGTTCGTGGCACCAACCGGGACCAAAGGTGGGTATTGGTCCCGGTTGGTGCCACCAACCGGGACGAAAGGGGGGTGCTCCCCGGAGCCAAAAGTTTAGTCCCACCTCGCTAGCTGAGAGGGCTCGATAGTGGTTTATAAGCGCTGCTGCGTCAACCCTCTCGAGCTCCTCTCAACTGCAGGCTTACGGGCCTAATCGCACACTCCTTTGTCTATGGGCCTACTGGGCCTGCTGCGGGCCTGAATCCTGGCCCAACTATCTGGTTGGGTTTCTAGTCGTATTCAGACCGTGGTGGCCCAGTAGGTGGCATTTTTTTTTATTTTTTTTCCAGTTTTTTGTTTTCTTTTTTGCTTTATTTATTTTCTTTTGTTTCTACTTACAGCTAAATACTTACAGTTTTTCAGTGATTCTTTTTTGCTTTTAGGTCACAAAAATTATAAACTTTCTGTTAGTGCCATTAGTTTTCAAATTTGAATAGTTTAAATTGGTGTGAATCACTAGTTTGTGAATAACTTTACTATAAAAATAGATGTTTGAGTGATTCTTTTTCCTACTATTTAATATTACTGTGTTTTATCATTATATTAAATTTGGTAATTTTTAGGTAATTTTAAATGTCTATTTTAATCAAAAACAAATTTTGTTATTTTAGTTTGCTATTAAAGTTTCTAACAAAAAAATTGTTTATGAAAATTCTTTTTGCTATTATGTTTTGAACAAAAAATATTTGATATTTCTTTGCATAAATTTTATATAATTTAGTTTAAAAAATACTAGAGGTTTGAAAATCTTTTTAGTTGATTCCTTTTGCTATTAGAGTTTTATAAAAGCTTTTTAGTTGATTCTTTTTGCTATTGAAGAATATTATAGTTTTGTTTTAGTTGATCATAACAGAATATTTTAATTGATTATTTTTAGTTCATTCTTTTTGCTATTAGAGTTTCATAAAAGTTTTCTAATTCATTCTTTTTACTATTAGTTCATTCTTTGAGCTAAATGACCCTGAAATTGAAAAGCACTTCAAATGAACTCTGAAAAGGTTGAAAGTTGGCATAGTATCATCATTTCACCCACATAGCATGTTCTAAAAAGTTGAGAGGGTTACGGCAAAAACTGGATGCACTTCGTGTACAAAATGGACAATCTCTTTCGAAGTATCAGGGTTTCGGACGAAAACTCATCTGTTACAAAGGGATTTTATTTTTTTGACCTTATTTGAACTCCATACTTTTTGTGTGTTCAAAATGCACCATTCAAAGCCACATCATCAATTTTGAACCATTTCTGACTTCATTTGGTATTTTTCATGCATTTAATTATTTTTTTAGCTAAATAACCCTGAAATTGAAAAGCACTACAAATGAAGTCTGAAAAGGTTGAAAGTTGGCATGGTATCATCATTTCACCCACATAGCATGTGCTAAAAAGTTGAGAGGTTTACGGCAAAAACTGGATGCACTTCGTGTACAAAATGGACAATCTCTTTCGAAGTATCAGGGTTTCGGACGAAAACTCATATGTTACAAAAGGCATCATCATAATAGTTGTGGAGAGAAAGTCTTTAATTTTTCTTCGCTTGTGTCCTTTGCTTATTGCGCCGTAACCATGGATAATCTTCATCGTTTAACACGGTGCTTGGGTCAGCCTTAACTTTGAAGGGAGGAATTTCATGAAACTTTTCATAATCTTCAGACATGTCTATCTTGCCCTTCACTCCCACGATGTCTCTTTTTCCTGAAAGAACTATGTAGCGCTTTGGCTCATCGTATGATGTATTCGCTTCCTTATGTTTTCTTTTTCTCGGTTTGGTAGGCATGTCCTTCACATAGAAAACCTGTGCCACATCATTGGTTAGGACGAATGGTTCGTCTGTGTACCCAAGATTGTTCAGATCCAATGTTGTCATTCCGTACTGTGGGTCTACCTGTACCCCGCCTCCTGACAGATTGACCCATTTGCACTGAAACAAAGGGACCTTAAAATCCTGTCCATAGTCAAGTTCCCATATGTCCACTATGTAATCATAATATGTGTCCTTTCCCCTCTTGGTTGCTGCATCAAAGCGGACACCACTGTTTTGGTTGGTGCTCTTTTGATCTTGGGCGATCGTGTAAAATGTATTCCCATTTATCTCGTACCCTTTGTAAGTCAATACAGTCGAAGATGGTCCACTGGCCAACGAGTACAGTTCATCAGAAACAGTGTTGTCACCCATGAGACATGTTTGCAACCAACTGCCGAAAGTCCTGATGTGTTCACATGTAATCCAGTCGTCACACTGCTCCGGATGTTTGGAGCGCAAAATATTCTTGTGTTCATTGACATACGGGGTCACCAAGGTAGAATTCTGTAGAACTGTGTAGTGTGCTTGAGACCAAGAATGCCTGTCCCTACATATTATTGAGTCCGCTCCTAGCGTGTCTTTTCCAGTCAGTCTCCCCTCATACCGTGATTGAGGGAGACCAATCTTCTTAAAGTCAGGAATGAAGTCAACGCAAAACCCAATGACCTCCTCTGTTTGATGGCCCGTGGAGATGCTTCCTTCTGGCCTAGCACGGTTACGAACATATTTCTTTAAGACTCACATGAACCTCTCAAAGGGGAACATATTGTGTAGAAATACAGGGCTCAGAATGGCAATCTCGTCGACTAGATGAACTAGGAAGTGCGTCATGATATTGAAGAAGGATGGTGTGAATACCAGCTCGAAACTGACAAGACATTGCGCCAAATCACTCCTTAACCTTGGTATGATTTTTGGATCGATCACCTTCTGAGAGATTGCATTGAGGAATGCACATAGCTTCACAATGGCTAGTCGAACGTTTTCCAGTAGAAGCCCCCTCAATGCAACCGGAAGCAGTTGCGTCATAATCACGTGGCAGTCATGAGACTTTAGGTTCTGGAATTTTTTCTCTGCCATATTTACTATTCCCTTTATATTCGACGAGAAGTCAGACAGGACCTTCATACTGAGCAGGCATTCAAACAAGATTTCCTTCTCTTCTTTGGTAAGAGCGTAGCTGGCATGACCTTCATACTGCTTTGGAGGCATGCCGTCTTTTTCGTGCACACGTTGCTGGTCCTCCCGTGTCTCCGGTGTATCTTTTGTCTTCCCATACACGCCCAAGAAGCCTAGCAGGTTCACGCAAAGATTTTTCGTCACGTGCATCACGTCGATTGCAGAGCGGACCTCTAGGTCTTTCCAATAGGGTAGGTCCCAAAATATAGATTTCTTCTTCCACATGGGTGCGCGTCCCTCAGCGTCATTCGAAACAGATAGTCCGCCGGGACCCTTTCCAAAGATTACTTGTAAATCATTGACCATAGCAAGTATGTGATCACCAGTACGAACGGTGGGCTTCTTCCGGTGATCTGCCTCGCCTTTGAAATGCTTGCCTTTCTTTCGACATTGATGGTTGGTCGGAAGAAATCGACGATGCCCCAGGTACATATTCTTCCTGCATTTGTCCAAATATATACTTTCGGTGTCATCTAAACAGTGCGTGCATGCGTGGTATCCCTTGTTTGTCTGACCTGAAAGATTACTGAGAGCAGGCCAATCATTGATGGTTACAAACAGCAACGCATGTAGGTCAAATTCCTGCTCGTCGTGCTCATCCCACACACGTACACCTTTTCCATTCCACAGCTGTAAAAGTTCTTCAACTAATGGCCTTAGGTACACATCAATGTCGTTGCCGGGTTGCTTAGGGCCTTGAATGAGAACTAGCATCATAGTGAACTTCCGCTTCATGCACAGCCAAGGAGGAAGGTTATAGATACATAGAGTCACGGGCCAGGTGCTATGATTGCTGCTTTGCTCCCCAAAAGGATTAATGCCATCCGCGCTTAAACCAAACTATACGTTCCTTGCATCACCTGTAAAGTCCCCCCACTTTCTCTCGAATTTTCTCCACTGCGACCCGTCAGCGGGTGCTCTCAACTTCCCGTCTTTCTTACGGTCCTCTTTGTGCCATCGCATCAACTTGGCATGCTCTTTGTTTCTGAACAGACGTTTCAACCGTGGTATTATAGGAGCATACCACATCACATTGGCAAGAACCCTCTTCCTGGGCGCTCGCCGTCAACATCACCAGGGTCATCTCGTCTGATCTTATACCGCAATGCACCGCATACCGGACATGCGTTCAAATCCTCGTACGCACCGCGGTATAAAATGCAGTCATTAGGGCATGCATGTATCTTATGCACCTCCAATCCTAGAGGGCATAGAACCTTCTTTGCTCCATATGTACTGTCGGACAATTCGTTATCCTTTGGAAGCTTCTTCTTCAATATTTTCAGTAGCTTCTCAAATCCGTTGTCAGATACACCATTGTCTGCCTTCCATTGCAGCAATTCCAGTGTGGTACCGAGCTTTGTGTTGCCATCTTCGCAATTGGGGTACAACCCTTTTTTGTGATCCTCTAACATGCGATCAAACTTCAACTTCTCCTTTTCACTTTTGGATTGTCTCTTTGCATCAACAATGACCTGGCGAAGATCATCATCGGGCACATCGTCTGGTTCCTCTTGATCTTCAGCTTCCCCTGTTGCAGCATCACCGTATTCAGGGGGCACATAGTTGTCATCATCCTCTTCTTCTTCGTTGTCTTCCATCATAACCCCTCTTTCTCCGTGCTTGGTCCAAACATTATAGTGTGGCATGAAACCCTTCTCAAGCAGGTGGATGTGAAGGGTTTTCGAGTCAGAGTAAGACTTCATATTCCCACAGATAGGGCATTGACAACACATAAAACCATTCTGCTGGTTTGCCTCAGCCACTTCGAAAAAATTATGCACGCCCTTAATGTACTCGGAGGTGCATCTGTTACTGTACATCCATTGCCGGTTCATCTGCGTGCATTATATATAATTAAGTGTGTCAAAAACCATTACAAAACATCATGAATAGAGAAGTGACCAAATTAATAGAAATTCATCATCACATTAAAACCAAAGTACAGTAGTGATCAAATGTTATTACTGAAAAAATAAATACATAAAGTTCATACATAGTTCTTATTGAACAACATATAGCTCTCCAGAGCATCTAATTAAACCATACATTGAAACTATGTAAAACATTTCAATGCAACAACAAATGTGATTATAATCACAACTAAGGTAACAATTGATCCAACGGCATAATGATACCAAGCCTCAGTATGAATGGCATATTTTTTAATCTTTCTAATCTTCAAGCGCATTTCATCCATCTTGATCTTGTGATCATCGACGACATCCGCAACATGCAACTCCAATTCCATATTCTCCTCCTCAATTCTTTTCAATTTTTTCTTCAAGTAATCATTTTCTTTTTCAACTAAATTTAACCTCTCGACAAGAGTGTCGGTTGGAATTTCCGGTTCACATACCTCCTAGATAAAAACATCTATGTCACGTTGGTCGGCATAATTGTCATAAACACTAAATGAAACAAATAGTTGTAAAAGACAATATACCACATCGGAATCATAGACAGAACGAGGGCCGACGGGGGCGGATACCAAAACCATCGCACTATATAATAACAAACAATAATAAAATTAAGAAAATTATACAAGTATCTATCTAAATCATACAAGTAAGAATTTTTTCTTTTAGAAAGAAGATAAGAACAAGAGGCTCATCACGGTGGTGCCGGCGACGAGATCGGCGCGGGTGATCGACAGTGGTGAGGACGGGGACGGGACAGGACAGACCGCCAAACCTAGACAAATTTTGAGGAAAATGGAGTTTAGACAAGGAGCTTCAAAAGGAGAAAGCTTAAGTGTGGCTCGGGCATTTCATCGATTACCTCATGTGCATAGGAGGTGAGCTAGAGCACCACAAAGCTCTTCCACGACCGACCAAAAAAACAGAGCTGTGGCTCTGCTCGCGGGCAGGGGCGGGGGTATATATAGGCCTCTCTTTAGTCCCGGTTGATGACTAAAACCGGGACTAAAGGACTACATTTGGTCCCGGTTCCAGCCACCAACCGGGACTAAATGTTGTGGGCCAGGAGCGAGGCCCATTGGTTCCGGTTCGTATCTGGAACCGGGACCAAAGGGGTCAGACGAACCGGGACCAATGGCCCCCGAGGCCCGGCCGGCGCCTTGGCCTCATGAACTGGGACTGATGTCCCCTTTGGTCCCGGTTCGTGAGTGAACCGGGATTAATGTCCTTATCCTGGTCTCAACCAAAGTTCTGTTTTCTGCTAGTGATACAAGTACGTGTATGTTAGTAATATACTAATCGCTGATGTAACGAGAGAGATACGGGTGTGGAAATTAGTATGGCTTGTCTCTTACCAGCGAATGACAAGACGAAAGCAGGTAGCTTGCGGTTATGGCGTAGACAGGTACTACCTTAAGTACGTATATATACATGTGCGTAGGTTTAAAAAATACCGATTGGGTATGATTCGGATACAATGCCATAGCTCGCCATTGTTAACGCCGATTGGGTATGATTCACATTGTAAACTGAGCCTCTTGACTTGTTTCCCGATGCATGGATAATGAAACATTACGTCATGCGTGTGTAAATATTTAGCTTAAACACTTATCGGTTCACTGTATCTCTCTGTCTCGTCCAGGGCAGGATAGAATAGATGATGAAAGGAGGGCTGCATATTTAAAATGGTTCCTTTGTTTTGCTTCTACACATTTGAGCCTACTTTTATCGGTTTTACTAAAACTCATTCAGCTGAGAATTTTTGTGGTCTCATTCACTTTTTCCATCATTGGATCCAATCACGTCAGGATTCGTGTTTCGTCCAGATAGAACGCTTGTAGCGACAAGGCGCGTCCCATTTGTTTTGTCGCACGCTAAGGGAGAGGACCGTGATGGGTTTCGTCCCCTAGGCTTGTGTGGGCCTGTAACGTCGGGTCTGCTTCTTTTTACTTTTTGTCCTAGGCTAGGGGTGCACGAGAGATATAAGGGAACAAGTGACGTATTTTTCTGTATTTCATTTTTCTTCGCTGTTTTATTTTTTATCCATTATTTCTATTTAACTTTCTATTTTACCTTCATTTTTATCTTTTATTTTTTTCACTTTTTTTTGTTTTCATTTTTGGGCAGGGAGAGAACATGTAAAGATTATTTTAACTAATTTCTACGCAGATGAGATTTGGTTAATTTTTGAAATATACTAGAAGATATTTTATACTTTTATTTTGTGTTACTGGTTTTTCTCTCATTTGTGTTTTCTTTTTTTATGCTTATCATTATTCATATTTTCGACTCACAAAGAAGATGACAGCTAGATGCATTCTAGAATGGAAGAGAGCATGAAAGAAAGTAATGGTTCCCTCGATTTGCTTTATATCCTACGACTGCAGTACAAGGGGAGAGTAGTGGTTCTAGATTCTTTTTTTCTGTTTTCATTGAAATTTTTGGTTTTTTGTTGTTCTTCTAATTTTGTGCAAGTTCATATTTTTACTCATGCGTCCCTTTCTCATTTTGTTTTTTATTTCTCAGTTTTCGTCTTGACCTTTTTTCTTCTTTGTCTATTAAAAAGTTCTTTCTTTTCCTACTATCTGTAAGCAATATGCATAGAACAGCAAGCAGCGCACCACACACGCAACAACAAGCCTGTCAACTTCCACGTATTTGCAAGCGTCACGCCTCGAGTGAAACTGCAAGTGCCGTCACACGTGTGTAACTATGAGTTCTTATTTTGCCACAAGATATGTAACCGCAAAATGTTATAACTCGATTGCACTTGCAGGAGCACAAAGCCAATACAACTCGCGTCGAGAGGGGGGTTGTCGGGGCCAGTTGCATGTCCATCACTAGACATGCAACTGCAAGTGTTGTAACCCAACAGGAACTGCATGGCCACAAAGATACTGCAACTGATGTGAAGCGAGGGTTGTCGGGCCAGTTGCATGTCCAACACTAGACATGCAACTGCAACCATTTTAACTCTGCTGCAATTGCACTGGGTGCAAAGAGACTGCAACTGGGTTGGGACGGGGGTTGTCGGGCCAATTGCATGTCCAACACTAGACATGCAACTGCAAACATTGTATCTCGGCTGCAATTGCACTTGGTGCAAAGAGACTGCAGCTGGGGTCGGGACGGGGGTTGTCGGGGCAGTTGCATGTCCTCCAATAGACGTGCAATTGTAAGCATTGGATCCCAACTGCAACTACACAGGACATAAAGCGACTTCAACTGAATGTGGAGGGAGTTGTAGGCACCAGTTGCATGTCCAACACTAGACATGCAACTGCAAGCATTATAACCCGACCGCAACTACATGGGCACAAAGCGACTGTAACTGGAGTCGGGATGGGGTCTGTCGCGTGAGTTGCATGTCCACCACTAGACATGCAACCGCAAGCATATAGCCCGACTGTAGCTGCATGTGCACAAAAACTGGGAGGGGAGTTTGTCGGGGCCAGTTGCATGTCTATGACTAGATATGCAACTGCATGTGTTGTAACCCGGCTGCAACTGCACGGGCACAAAGCGACTGCAACTAGGGTCGAATGGGGAGTATTGTCAGGCCAATTCCATGTCCAATACTAAACATGCAACTAAAAGTGTTGTAACCCGACTACAATTGCATTGGGTACAAAGCGACTGCAACTTGGTGGACGAAATGGTTGTTGGGTGAGTTGCATGTCCACCATGAGACATGTAATTGCAAGTGTTGTAAACAAGATGAACATTTTTCAGATATGTGATGGCCTTTTTTAACGTGCGGTGAATATTTTTTTGATTAAGTGATGAACATATTTTAAAATATATGGTGACAATTTTGAATAAGCTGCGAATATTATTCCAATTAAATGATGAAATATTTTTGAATATGTGACAAGAAATTCAAGTATGCAATATGCATTTTTTACGTAGTAACATAAAAATACTTAGTCAGCTGAGCTCCAGACGCTCACTTATTTTTATCTATTTTTTTGGTTTTCTACTAGTCACACGTATGAGTCGTGCAGGATGCCCACATGCACAAATTGCAACCATTGCAACAACTCGTAACTGGTGCTAGCCCCTTTTTTCTTGTTTTGGTTGTTTTTTTCTTTTATACATTTCTTATTTTAGTCGTACGTCTGTGAGTTGCATGAGGCAAATCCGTCCGCAACTGGCACCTATCACAACACGCATGTAATTAGCGTAGTGCCGCAACTACATACTCCCTCCGTCCCAAAATTCTTGTCTTAGATTTGTCTACATACGGATGTATCTATTCACATTTTAGTATTAGATACATCCGTATCTAGATAAATTTAAGACAAGAATTTTGGGACAGAGCGAGTACGTCGCAGCACACACGTAATTGCATGCGATGCGGAGCAACTAGATTTTTTCTTTTTGAATAACTAGGTTTTCTTAATATTTTTAATATAATTTTCAAAATAGGAAATGATAATCAGAAGGAACAAAAGAAAGCAAAAAAAACATATTAAAAAAAATTCTAGTTGCATGCAAAATTTACGACACTACATTTTTTATCCATCGGGGCAAAAAGAAGCACATATACAAGCCCAATTGAGCTACGTGTATACACCAATTAATCAATAAACTAAAACCTTTTAAGCAGGACGTGAGCTGGAGTTTGGATAAAAAAGAAAAGAAACGGGAACGAGTCAACAACAGTCGAGAAAATTCTAACAAAAAATATGCATTTGTGTTGTAGTGGCTGTAGCGGGACACCAACCACCACTCAACTGGCCCAAGACCATAAATGTACTGGAAAAAAAAATCGTATACACACAGCTGCCCATGCCATAAGCAAATTAAAAAGTTAAAACCAACAACCAGCCCATTGGCCCAGCGTACAAGAAACAATTTTAGTTATGGCCTGCCAATGAAAACGGGCTGCAACAAAAAAAGATGATGTCAGCTGATGTCACGTGAATGAGACCAAATTATATATCATCTAGATGAGTTCTAGGCAATCCCTACTCTTATTCATGTCTTTAATTTGCTTATTATGGAAGTTAAATCCCTTAAACGTATCATCCCCCACCACCACCCCCTTTAAGAGTCTATACCTTGGCACTCCTTTTTTGTTCTTTGTATGTTTCTCGTCGAAATGTTCGATTTAGAAAGAATTTGAAATGACACTCTGAATGTTCAGGTTTTGTACCTGAACAACAGTGGATGCCATTTAGGACCATTTTTTATTGAGAGCATTCTTAGAACAAATCAATATGAAAACATAGAATTGCATAGTTAGGGATCCTTTGATTCACAGGATTACGACAACATAGAAATAGGAAAAAGCATATGAATGGTTATACATGTTTTTTTGAAATAGCGAAAAAAAAAACATGCGACTAGGTTCCATGCCCCCTTTAATCCTATAGGATTGGAAAACTACAAGATACCGAATCAGATAAAGTTGGGTATCGTAGGAAATAAAGGAATCAAAGCAAGAGGTTTGGGCGGATGGAAATTTTCATCTAAAATAGAGTGCAAAGCAATGATTAATTAAGAAGAAGTGTTACATATTTTATATAGTTCCTATTATTTCTTATACACATTCACTCATACTTTTGCTGCATACCTTTGTTTATTGATGTAGTTAATAATCATTGTAATCTTAACACCCCCACCACCACCTCCCCATTTGAGGTTCTATATCTTGGCACCCAAGTTTTGGTCATTGTATGTCTCTCATCTCAGTGTTCTATTCGAAAATAATTTGAAATGACACTTTGAAAGTTTACATTTGGCACATGAATAACAATGGTTACCATTAAGTACCACTTTGATTCAAAGCTTCTCAAAACAAAGGAATAGAAGAACATGTAACTACATAGTTAGGGCTTCTTTGATTCACAGGATTATGAAAACATAGAAATAGGAAAAAAATAGGACTAGGTGTCATGTTCTCTTTAATCCTATATGATCACAAAACTATATCAACTTGGATAAGATATTGTTTCAATTTGCAGGAAAAATATAGGATTTAGAAGAAGATGTTTGAGTGGATGGAAATTTCATCAAAAGTAGACTACAAAGGAATGCTTCTTTAAGCAGAGTGTTGCATATTTAATATAGTTCCTATTTTTGCTTCTACACATCCTCTCATACTTTTTATTCATGTCTTTGCTTATTGATGTAGTTAGTCCTTGTAAACTTATCCCCCCCACCCCTTGTTGAAGGTTCTAATTCTTGGCACCCATGTTTTCTTCTTTGTATGCTTCTCATTGAAATGTTATATTTAGAAATAAATTGAAATGATACTTTGAATGTTTAAGATTGACACGTTAGCAATGATGGATGCCATTTAGGGACACTTAGATTTAGAGCATTCTTAGAACAAATCAATGGGAAATCATATAACTGCAATGTTAGGTCTGGTTCGTTTTATGGGATTCTCAAAACATAGAGTTATGAAGAAGAAGAAACACAAGACTGGGTTGCATGTTCTCTTGGATCCCATACGATTAAAAAATATAGGAATTTGGATCGTGTAATATTTTATATCATAGGAAAAAAATGAATTAAAAAGAGTGGTTTGAGTGGATGGAAATTTTCATCTAATTAAATTGCAAGGGAATGCTTATTTAGGGAGAAGTGTCGCATATTTAAAATGGTTTGTATTTTTTCTTCTACATATTCTCTCCTATTTTTCTTAAAATCATTGATTATTGATGTAGTTAATACTTGTAAACTTATCACCTCCACCCCTTCCCATTTGAGAGTCTATATCTTGGCACCCTTGTTTTGTTCTTCAAAATTTTCTCATCATAATATTCTATTTAGAAAGAATATAATATGAGACTTCGAAAGTAGGTTTGGCAGCTAACCAAAATTTGATTCCATGTAGGACCAATTCGATTTAGAGCATTCTTAGAAACAAAGAATAGGACAAACACATAATTGCATAGTTAGAGCTTCTTTGATTCACATGATTCTCAAAACAAGGATTGGGAAAAACACGGGGCTGGTTGTCATGTCCTCTTGAATCCTATATGATTAGAAAACTACGTGAACTATGGATCGTATAGTGCTTGATATCACAGGAAAAGTGAAGGTATTATAGAAAGTGGTTTGAGTGGGTGGAAAATTTCATCTAAAAATAATGCAAAGGAATCCTTAATTAAGAAGGATGCATATTTAAAATGGTTCCAATATTTGCTTCTACACACTCTCTCCTACTTTTTCTTCATTTCTTTGCTTATTGATGTATTTAATCCTTGTAAACTATCGCTTCCATCCCTCCTCCTTCGAGGTCCTATACCTTGGCACTTATGTTTCTCGTTGAAATGTTCCATTTCGAAAGAACTCAAAATGACATTTTCACAGTTTTGGTTTCACAGCTGAACAAGAATGGATACCATTAAGGGCAAGTTTGATTGAGAGCACTCTTAGAACAAAGGAATAGAATAAACACGGAACTACATTGTTATTCACTTTTGAATCCTATAGGATAAAAAAATGGTAGTCAGCATAAAATTGTTACACAACACATGAATACAAAAGAATGCTTTGGCTGAAAACCCAAAGGATGTGACACATGAAAACATATGAATGCATTGTTATGTACTTTGATACCTATGGGATTTGAAAATTATAGTAGTTAGCACCAAAGAATTGTTAACATGCAACATGAAAAACAAAAGGATTAAAAAAATTCAGTACTTGCATTAAAGAATGGGTCTGATTTTTTTCCTCTAAAATGTAGCACAAATGAGTCACTTGTAAAATTACTTTTGATTCCACTCCAGCAAATGATATGAGCTATGTCGAAATGATCTTAAGAATTCAAGTCTACATGGTACTAAAATATTAACATTGTTTTTCAATTTTCAAAAGCATTGAGAAATTTATTCCGATGGAATCGAAAGAGGATACACCAATCTATGATGTAATATCTTACATTATGCACTGATATTTGGAGGAATATCTCGCCAGTAAGAGTGTGTGTCATTAGTTGAGGGTGCATGTTTGTTTTACCTTCTCTTTTCTTTTTTTTCTTTTTTTTCTGTTTAACTTTTGTGCAAGTTTTAAAAATATATGGATATCTTAAAAATGTGAACATTTTTAAAAACAATCAAATATTTTTAAAAATTAATTAGTAATTTTTCAGAAATAATTAGTATTTTTTAAATTGGTGAATATTCTGAAAGTTCATGAACAGTTTAAAAGTTTGTGATTTTTTAAATTGTGAATATATTTTTTGTAAAATCTATTTTTTTAATTTGCAACATTTTTAAAATGGATGATTTTTGAAAATCCATGAATATCTTTTGAATTAAGGAACTTTTTCAAAATATTAAATGATAGCCAATTTTTTATAAGATAGGAGTGGAGTGAGTGGCGAAAAATGCTCAGCGAGCTAGTGGAAGAGGGAGCCGAGCTAAGTGTGCGGGATCTTAGTGGACCAACTCATGTGAATGTCATAGTAACAATTTCATGATTTCAATGCAGAATAGGAGCGCCTACGCGGCTCATGCAACAACCACCAACTGACACGAATACTGAAATATGTAAGACACCATAAACACACACCAAACAACTTCACTCTTCTTTCAGAACGACTATTGTCTTTAGCAGCACTCAACACAACATTTGAACGGGAAAAAGGAAACCTACAGAACATAATTAAAACCCAACAAACGCAAATAAAACTAAAACGTAACAACCAACAGAATAACCTGCTAGAGAAAGATGGCAATCCCATGTTATCCTCTAGCAATATGTATGGTATATGACAAATGAGATGGATGGCTCTTATTTCATTTAGTGGGATATACGTACGTAGTACACATCTTTTAGCGGTGGTATACTGGTATAGGAGCGTAGGTGGTAGGTGCATCACACAACACGCGTACGTACACGTAAACGGGCACACACACACAAGCAGGATAGGCCGGCTAGCCGACCACAGGCGTCTGGGCGACCAGGCCGGTGACGCGGTCGCCAAAGAGGCGGACGCGGTGGTCGTCTTCGCCCGGCGCCACGGTATCGCCGACGGTGTGCAACTCTATATAAACGTCCATCCTGTCGGCTTTGATCTTGATCATCGCCGTGAAACCGTCCCAGCCCACAACCTCCGGCCACGACGACTTCAGGTCGTCACTTGCACCAGCACCACCGACCGCCATGGCCCTCACCATCGATCGATGCAACCTCTTCCAACACGTGGGTACGTGCACTGGCTGCAAAATACCAATCAACAAGTAAATGTATTTCAGTAATACTCCATATACTAATTGTTGATGTAACGAGAGATGTGGATGCACATATTAGTATGGGCTTGTCACCTACCAGCGAATGACAAGAAGAAAAATAGCTTGCGGTTATGGTGCAGGCAGGTACCTAGAGTACGTATATATATACTCGTGCATACGTAGCCGTTCGGTCATATGTTACATTTGCGTGGAAGTAAGATAATCGCCTTCACCACCATAGCTCGCCGTTGGTAACGCCGATTGGGTAATATGATTCGCATTGTAAACTGAGCCTCTTGACTTGTTTTCCAATGCATGCATTATGCAGCATTACGTCATGCGTCTGTGCATATTTCGCTTAAACACTTATTTTGTTTATTTCTTTTAAACAAGGCAAGAGAATTACTCTCGCGGCATTAGATTACTCAAGTGCTTGACCCTGCAAAAGCCCAAAGTGACGCCTCATCCTTGATTAGGCTAACTTTCACCAGCACCGCTGCTTTATTATTGCAAAAGATGCACACGCTCGTTTCTTTCCAAATCATCCATCCAACAAGGTGGACCAGCTAGCTGCTGCCTTGCCCCGATGGAAGGCGGCGAACATGCCCAAGAGTGGGCGCCTCCTCCTAGTCAAATCAGTCCTGTGTGCGATCCCACTTCACGCCATGTTTGCGCTAGATATTCCACAAAAGACGATTGCAGCGATGAACAAGATTTGCATGGGCTTCCTTTGGTGCGCCAAGGCAGAGGCAAGTGGTGGAAAGTGCTATGTCGCTTGGGAGACGGTCTGCACACCTATGTGGGCAGGAGGTCTCGGGATCCCGAACCTCGGATGGCTAAATACCGCGATGGAATCGAGATGGCCTTGGCTACAAAGATCGGATCCATCCAGGCCATGGGCGGAATTCAGCATCTTGGTACCAAAGGAGTCGTGGCAACTGTACAGGGCTGCTTCCCTGTCAAAAGTTGGAAATGGGTGGAGCACGCTCTTTTGGGAGGACAGACGGCTGCAGGGACAGCGGATACAAGAGCTCGCACCGGGCTTGTATGGCCGAGTCAGACACAAGGTGCGCGCCATGCGAACGGTGCACCAAGCGCTCACGGACAATGCATGGGCTACGGATATTGGGCCAGACCTCGTGCCGGACTTGCTTCTGGAATACTTGACTCTTTGGAATGCAGTCTCGATGGAGGTTATACATGATGAGCAGGAGGATTCCATTGCTTGAGCTTGGGAGAAGGACGGTCGACACTCGACCAAATCAGCTTACGCGGCGAAGTTTTGGGGCCGGGAAATGGCTCCAACAGCAACATTCACGTGGAAGTCCAGAGCCCCCCTACAATGTAGATTCTTCGCTTGGCTTGCCCTTCACAACAGGTGCTGGACTTCCGACTGCCTTGCTCGGAGAGGACTAGATCACCAGGAGGCTTGCCCGTTCTGCGACCAGGAAGAAGAAACGATAAACCACCTCCTGTTGGATTGCATGTTCACGCGACAGGTTTGGACGACGGTCTGCAATTCCCTAGGTAAGGACAACTGGATTCCTGTGAGGGGAGAGAAACTTCAGGATTGGTGCCAAAGCAAGACAAGCGCATGACGCAGCGGCAAGGACGTCAGAGCAATAGTCGTTCTTGTTCTATGGGAAGTGTGGAAGCATCGAAATGCGATTGTATTTGATGAGGTACAGCCATCGTTGGAACATGTAATCGGTAGGATAGAAGCCAAAGGGCGGACGTGGAAGCAGGCCGGCCTCATCAAAGGAGACGTAGCCTCCTTCCTGGGAGCCCTCATCAAAGGAGACGTAGCCTCCTTCCTGGGAGCGTTGTCATCGTGGGCTACGGCGAGAAGTTAGACTAGCCAGCGTGTGGGTGGAGTTGGGTATGTGTAATATGTAACACCAACGCGGAGGGGCTCTTACCCCATTTCTCCCTTTAATATATAGTACGCACACTCGTGCGTATTTGAGAGAAAAAAAAGACGAGAGGTCATTTGTTTGTTGGGCGCTGTTGACTGTTCCTTGCCAACAAGCTTTAGCCGTGGGAAGCCCTGCCATGTCGTCATATCAATTTGAAGGTTTAACAAGTAGAACACATCCTTCCAAACTCGAGTCGCGAACCGACACTTAAACAGGAGGTGTGCTGTCGTTTCTTGCACTTGCTTACATAGAAGGCATTGAACACAGTTGGGTCATCCTTTTTGCTGAAGTCTATATGCCGTCCAGATGGGCGGAGCCGGGATTTTGGCATGGGGGGGCCAAGTGACAACAATCAAGGAAGAAATGTTTATGTATGCTTAATGTGTTTTTTATTTCTTGTGGGCAGGGTTGTTTCATCTTCATGACTATGCAAAACACAACCGAGGATAAATTATAAACCAACAACGTACCCAAATTACAGTAAATCAATGCCTTCCCATTATAACTCTAATTTAGTCCTCATAAAAAACAAATCGGCAAAGGTAATCGGTAAAACAAAATGGCAGCATAAATTTGTTCTTTCTGAATAAAAGAACCGATTAGCGACGGAGATCAAGATGATAACCGCAGAAATTCTGGTCGATCCAGTCCAAATGAATCTTGAAATTGAGGTGCATGTTTAAGTGCTCAGCCGCCCAACCGCATGCCGCCAGCGCCCAATTACTCTAGCTCTAGGCGCAACAAATCATGCGAGGAGAAGGGAAACGAACAGAGCAAATATTGCGAGGAGAAAGGAAACGAACGATGTGTGACGAGAAAATCGCAACTTCCCAACTACTTTATCTTGATACGCATTGGGCTGAACTTGGACCCGCTGTAAAATTGTGCTGTTGGGCTTCAGCTACGTGGGATTGAGGGGGGCCTAAGTGCACCAACTTCTTAAAAATAATGCACGCACTAATACATCATTAGGTACAACAAAAGTGTTGGGGGGCCTGGCCCTGCTCGCCCCAAGTTGTTAGAATTAATCCGAGATACACGGTCGATCCACTAAGGAACAAACAATCACAACATAATGACGACACCGAGATTTGTTAACGAGGTTCAGCGAACTCGTCTACTCCCTGTGGCAATGACTACGAGCGCTTCTCCCCGAGATACCGCAATATCGGCTACCTGGGCGCCGGAACAAGCCGCCGGCTCCCCCTTGAGTGCCCGTCGCTATTTAGCCATCATGGGTTACAACATGGTGTGCCTCCTCATATATAAGAGGCCAAGGGTACAACGATCCGACTCCGACACTACACGTGTCCTACCCACACTACAACATCAAGTCCAAATGTAACCCAACTCGTACAAAATATTCGACACAAACTCAACAAACTCACCTTGATGAATATTCTCCACCATCTTGAATTTGTCCATGCGTCAAACTTTCATGTACTCTGGACTTGTGTTGTCTTCTTCGTAGCTTACCGAGAGCTACTTGACGAGTCTACCCCAGACCCGCCGCCACCGTGGGATCCCGCTGCTACTCCCGCAACTCCATGTCTCCGCGACTCCACCTGCAACAGTGCTTCCTTGCAACTTGTAAAGATGCGAAGCCATCCTCCCTCCAATCATCACGGTCACCTCATCTTCCATGATTCTCATGGTCTTCTTATCCCGATCACAAGGGAATACCATACCACCATCATGAAGAACTCCAAGCGAAATTAGATTCCTTCCTAGCCCCGACACATGCCTAACTCCCCGAAGCATCCGCTCAACTCCCTCAAACATCTTAATTTTGATGTCACCTACTCGAGCAACACGATAACATGTGTCATCGCCCACATAGGCTAAATTAAACTCACCAAACTTGTACGAAGAGAACCACTCCCTGATGGGTGTAACATGAAAAGAGCAAGCCGAATCCAACTTCCACACTTCACCTTTGGTTGACCGCCTGTCTGATACTACGAGGACATCACTACTGCTGCCTGAGTCATCACCATGAGTCGCCATATTAGCACTTGCCCCACTATTGAGATCTGGACAGTCCTTTCTCATATGTCCCCACTGCTTACACTTGTGACACTGTATTTTTTTTCCTTTTCTTGTTCCTCCTTGCCTCATATCCCTTCCGCCACTCCTCACCATTGACTAGCAAACCTTCACCATGAGAGACTTCCACTGCGTTCTTCTTTCTCATATTATAAGAAAGCAATGCAACAGTAATATCCTCATTCTTGACGGTCTCCTTGCCGTGCGTCAAAGTAGTGATCAAATGGTCATAGCACGATGGCAATGAACAAAGAAGAAGAATTTCCCTATCCTCGTCATCAACCGTCGCGCCCAAGCATGCTAGGCCCGTCACGACTTGGTTAAAGGCGTTCATATACTCCACAAGATCTGACCCCTCCTGCATCTTCAGCCCATACAATTTTTGCTCCAGATACACCTTGGTCGTCGCAGTCTTCGACATAAACTGACTTTCCAGCTTCTCCCAGATCTTCTTTGGCGAATTCTCCTCCATCACATGATAAATAACCTGGTCCGACAGACACAACCATATAGTCCTGGCTGCTTTCAACTGTAACTCCTCCCAGTCCTCAGCCTGGTACCCGTTGGCGCCATGGCTCTTCGTATGGTTGACACTATGAAAAATTAACCGAGCTCTCTTCTCACGTGATGCCCAAGTACACAAGCTTTTACTACTAGCAAATTCCAACAAAAAACTTTCTAGTGGTGTTCACGTGTGTTGCTCCTGTATTTGGCTTCAACTGCTGATGCAAATGAAGTACTACTGGGCTACCAAAGCTCCTTGCTTTCCAACAGACGTGTATCTCTAGATGGACTAAAAAAAAAGCTCCGCCCCTGGCCATTCAGATCCTGTTCTGGGTAACTAACCAAGCAAAAAAATTGCACTTAAGGGGTGACCAAACCTTCCAAACCATTGTTTGTAAGTTTGAATGAAAAAGATCAGTGAATTGTGCATTGTATGGCTACACTGCAGTATAGGTCCCATCCATAGTGAGCTTCCAGATGATAGAATCTTGAACTCCAAGTTGCGTGTTGAAATTGGCCAATTTATCCCAGAGGGTGACGAATTGCTGAAGGTGGATGAGTGTCATCCCCTGTTGGGTAATGATGTGATTAAACCAAGTGTTTTCCTTCATAGTCTTGTCGACCGTGGCCCACCTTTTCCGCGAGATCTCAAAAGAATTTGGTGCAATGTCTTTGGGCCTCATACCCTCGACTCAGGATGACTCCCAGAATCTCGCAGTTGTACCAGCACCAATTGTAACCTTTGTGACCGCCGCGGAGAGGTCTTTGTCCGTGTTGTTGCACGGAGTCCCCATGCCAACCCAAGTTGTTGGTGGGTCATCCCATTCAAGCCATAACCATCTTAAGCATAGCGCAGAAGCAAACTTCCCAAGGTTGAGAATTCCAGGGCGCCCAAACTCCTTAGGCCTGCAGACTAGCTCCAAATTGATTTTGCACTTGCCGCCGGCACCATGTCAGTACCAGCCCAAAGATAGGAAAGCCGCGGGGAGTCAATCTTCTTAATCACCTCCACCGGAAGGTCAAACGGCGTTAGGTCATAGATGGCCACAGTCGTGAGCACCGCTTTGACAAGGGTCATATGGCTTGTAACAACAACAACATGCCTCCTCCTCCAAAGTGCAAGCTTCCCGATAGCTTTAACTTCTAGGTGTTGCAAGTGAACCCTCTCACTCTTCTGATCGCAAGTGGCAAACATAGATAGCGGATGGTGAAGGAGGAATGGCAGGCAGGGAAGGGATGCAAGATGGCATCAAGATTAATACCCTCTCACTAGATTGGCGCAACCAGACTCTTTGTGCGGTTGGTGACCAGGCCCGTGGCCTCCTCAAAGAGACATCTTCCTTGATAGGGGCACAGAAAACCACCGCATCATCGGCGTACAGGGAAGCTCGAATGCCCGAGTGTTGACCACCAAGGGGCTGAAGGCACCTCTATGCAATGGCTTTGCTTAGAATATGGTAAAGCGGGCCGATGGCGAGAACGGAGAGCAAGGGTGACAGCGGGTCGCCTTGACGGAGGCCACGACCATGCTTAATCGGGTTCCCAGCTATTCCATTGAGAAGGACCCTGGAAGAAGCTGGTGAGAGCAAGGCTAAAATCCAACCTCGGAAGTGGGGAGGGAAAGCCATGATGAGAGAGGGTGTCAATGAGGTAGTCCCATCTAATGGGGTCAAAGGCCTTCTTAATGCCAAGCTTGAGGAGGTGCATTGGCATCTTAAAGCGGTGGAATCTTCGGGCTTGATTTCTGACATATAAAAAATTGTTATGTATGCTTCGTGTCTTGATGAAAGCACTCTGCGTGATGGAGACAATATTATTCATGTGCGGGACAAGACGAGCGGTGAGGATTTTGGCAATGAGCTTCGCCACAACATGAATGGGACTAATAGGCCTAAAGTCTGCAATGTCCTCGACACCATCTTTCTTAGGGATGAGCGCAATATTGACGGAATTTAACCACTGAAAATGATCAGCGTGGAGGTCCGAGAATTTATTGATCGCAAGCATGATGTGGTCTTTGATAATGTCCCAACATACTTTAAAGAACTTCCGGGTGAAACCGTCTGCCGCGGGGCCTTGTCACACTGGGAGAAGATCGCAGTCTTGACCTCCTCCTCCGAGATAGGGTCCCCAATATGGGAAAGATCATGGCCAGCCGGTGGGATGGAGTTCCAATTGATGCTCTGAGTGCGAGGATTGCCCTTTTTCTCATGGCCGATAAGTGATCGTGGACGCTGCTCTTTTTTTGAAATAGGCTTTTGCCCCGCTATATAGATATAGCAACCACCCGATACATCTGAGAATCCATTGCTGGGGCAGACAGCACAAGCATGCCCAAAAGAAAATAGAAAAGAAAGAAAAAGAAAATAATGACAGCAGAGTCGGATCGACGAAAACGATGATGATCCACAGCCGCTGCGCCCACCAAAGATTTCCACCGCACTCCTAGCACTTCGGACCGCCGCATACCAAGCAACACCTTCAGGAAGGAACGCGACGATGACGACGCTGCTGCCCGGACAGGTCCTAGGGTTCCCCCGGTACGCGGAGAGGCATGGGTGGGGGATACCCGACGCCCTTCAGGAAGGAAAGATGGCGCCCACAGGCGTCGCCGCGTCGGTGCCGGCTTGCCGGCAGGGGTTTCTCCCGTCCGCCACACACCCACCACCCCGACCGATCCGCCGCGCTCCACTACACTTGCCGCCCACCAACATGCGCCACCATGGTCTTGGAGCCACCATCGCCGTCTCACCATGGAGTCCGAAGCGGGACCGACAGGTCCGAGAGGAAGCAGCCGGGAACGAGGAGCGGCAGCGTCGGCAGCCACGCGGGAGGGGTCAACCTCCACCACCATCGGCGGTCACCGACCGGACGCAACAAGAGGAGCAAACCAGGCACAAAGGCCCGGCCGAGCTCGATATGGCTCGTGAAGCTCCCGTCACCGCGTTGCAGTGGGCACGCCGCCGTCTCCGCAACCCCTCGCACGAGCTGCACCTCCATCCGCCGGAGCCATCGCAGGACGAGCCGAGCCAGGCCCGCCCAGACCCAGATGGGGCCCCAAAGGGCCCATATCTAGGCCGGGAGGGCGCAGCCGCCGGCCGCCGCGCTAGCCCGCCGCCAAGAAGCTGCGCCGCTGCCTTCACACCATCCAGAGCTGCGCCACCGGAACTGCTGCTGCCCGAGGAGCACCGCCGCGCGCCCGCGACGGGGAAGGAAGGACACCACCCGCAGCCGCCGTAGGCCCGAAGTCGAACCCCAGCCGCCACCACGGGGCACAGCCGCCGCGCAGCCCAGCACACACCTCACCGCCGCCGCACCGCCGCGCGCCGTCAACCGGAGGGAGCGCCACCATGCCGCCGGGCCCCGTGCACGCCCGCCGCCGCCGCCTGGGATGGAAGCCCCGCAACCCCACGACCTAGACGAGGAGAGGAAAGCCCCCGCCGCCAGCCACCGCGAGGGACTTCGCCCTGGCGGCTCCGGCCAGCGGCGGGGGAGGTGGGAGGGAGGGGAGGCCGCTCGCGGCTGGATCTGGTGCCGCTGCCCAAGCCGCCCGCGGGGGCAAGGAGCGGCTTTTTTTCATGTGTCTAAAAAAGGTACGCTGCTCTTTTTGTGGTCGTGGTCCGATACCCAACCATTCTCATGCTTGAGGCGATGAATCAGATTTTTCCGCCGTCTTCCATTGATCTTTAAGTGAAAAAACGGGTGTCAGCGTCTCCCTCTTTAAGTGGGTTAATGGATCTTTGATAAGAAAAAAGTAGGTTAACGGATCTCCAACACACTAGACGGTATACCAAAGCATGGTATATACCGTGTGTGGTAGATAATCATTTCTCATGGCCTAATACGACGGTAGCGATCTTATTATGATTCTGGTTACATATATTGTACGATGGGTAAGTGTTAGGACCATCATACCATGGTATACACTCCATGCATGTATAGGAAGTGACAAGTGTAAGATATTTATACTACTAGTACAGTAATATATACCAACAGGTGATCAGCTAGCTATGGTATTTCCATTCGATTGACTTTATCAAGAAAACATTTAAAGGCTTCGAGACACTCCATTCATGGACACAGGAGCAGAGCTGGGGCTAGCCGACGAAAGGCGTCACGGCGACGGTCTCGGGGCCAGGGGTCAGGAAGAGGCGGACGCGGTCGTCGTCATGGCCCGGCGGCACGGCGTCCCCGACGTGGTGGAATTCGAACCGGACGATGTCTGGCCTGTCTCCGTGGATCTTGAGCCCAGCCACCAGGGGCTCCCAGCCCACCACCTCCGGCCACGACGTCTTCTTGAGTGGGTCGGCTGCTCCGCCACCGGTGGCGGCCGCCATGGCTCTTCCCATCCTAGCTAGGCCGAGCCCCTATGTACACTTGCAATCTCCAACACGTACTTGCGCTTGCTAGCTGTAAAAATCAACAGGAAAAATTAATAGCACGCGCGCAACGCATACGCACGGCGTACGAACAGAAAGAAAATTGCATGCATGCATGCTAGCCAGACCTGAGGATATAAGATCAAAGAAGCGCGATGTACTTATTGGAATGACCCTGAGATGATACACCGCGTACTATATATAGATACGTACACGGCATACACGTCCGAGCGTATATGCGTGCAGGCGCATCGGGTGCACCGTCCACGCTGGGAATAACGCCGATCTCGGCTTAATTTCACACGTAAAGTTGAGCTTCTTGTTTCATCGCCCATGTAATTTTTTGTAATTTGTAATTCCTATGTAATTTACCACGTAATTTACCAACGGACACCGGTTTTAAATTTCTGCGGCTGGCAACATATTGACTTATACGAACTTGACGGCAACATCTTGACAATGTAAAATGTTCACCGTGAAAGCTCGTTCTATATTTTTATTGTACTCTGTAAAGAAGTATAAGAGCGTTTAGATCACTACTTACGGAGAGAGTACTTTATACTAGTACTTTGGTACACATAGGATATAGGACAATTATGTACGTACGTATAGGACCATCATGCATGTAGTATATGCATAGGATGTGACAAGTGTACTATCTCCATCGTTATTTTTTATATCTAAATAGCTAGCCCCCATTAATCTATTTCTCTCAACATGCAAATATGCCACCTCATCATTCAACATGCATAGAGGAAGGTCCACCACAACATGCAACCATGCATAATAAAAAGCCACCTCAACATGCAAACATGGATAAGAATTCACATACTATTATGATATTTATATTATACAATAACCAAACACCACAAATCATTTTTCTTAGTTTTAGTTCTCATATTATTATTCTACATATTCATGTTTCATACAACCAATTTCACCCGAATGTATTGCAAAACATTCCCGCAACAACGTGCAGGGTATCATCTAGTTCATATAGACCTAGCTTGCTTGCACAGTAGGCTAGCTAGGATAGGTAGGTCGGTCACTAGCTAGGACATGCTAGCCGACGAATGGGGGGAAGACGACGGTGATCTGGCCGTGTGTAAAGACGATGACGCGTTTGGGCTCCCGTGGCGACGGCGGAGCCCCACCGACGGTGAAGTACTTGACGTGCACGTCAGGCCTGTCTCAGACGATGAGGATCCCAGCGGCGATGGCATTGTAGCCCACCAGCTCCGGCCACAACGTCTTCGACCGGTCCGGCAGCCGAAGCGCCGTTTGGTCCATCAGCTTCATATCGACATCTCCCATGATCTGAAATTAACGATCGATCGACGCCAATAAATTCTCAACACACGCATGCTTTAACTTGTTATATAGATGGAGTACGAAACAACGAATAATTAGAGAACAGTGGCCAGGTAACCTTAGTTGCTGCTGCTAGGATTGGGCTCTTAGTCCGGGTGATGGTGGCAAGGCTGGTGATTAGAGTGGATATATATAGCCTGCCGGTCTCCTTAGCTAGGATCTCAGCTAGGACAGAATACTTCATGTATTATACATGTTAATTGTCAATTACTAATAGCATGCATCGTGTTCACCGTCATCGAGTACAGGGTGTGATGAACGTTGCGGTGATGTAATCTTATCCTTCATTCTCGTGTCAAATATGGTGACCTCTTACCCGGGCGGAATGACCCAAAGAATATTCATTTGTATGTCCTGTGTTGCTCTTTTTCGGGGGTTTAAAAGAAAAATACAAATGCGAATGGAAATGTTGACACGGGAATGTGCCTCTAGCTTCTTGTAGACACTGAGTTTAATGTTGACACATAAACACAATTATATCGTCATCCCACACACACATAAGCGCAAATGCCTACTAAAGAACAGAGTCAATGAGTTTCGAGATTGGCAAAGTTATTACAGATGCCACTATAGGCCCACAAAAGAATATTTCACCTTAATGAGATACACAAGGTGTCAAATCTGAGGTTTATCTAGGATGGGCTGGGAGTACAATCATCCTTCTAACCATCCAACTATGGGTTGGTGCTCATCAAGTAGCTTGTTGGACTTTCAGAAGTATATTCTAGTTCAAGAAAAGTTGCTCTGACCTCATCTATCCTTCTGACAAATTTTATTCTCTGTTATGCATGTTACACAGGCATGATTAAACGAAATTTCCTTTTTCGAAGGAAAAATTGCATGTTACCTGAGCATTGTCTTTATCATTTTTTTCTCGGTCTTTGGTAGATGATGATACATTGTGGAACCTTTTGTTACTCTGCAGTAGAAAAGTGCAGCATGTAAACTAACTATATTCACAATCTATGCACACCCTGTATACTTGATGTGCAATTCATGATATTTTCTTGTCATTAAGCCATGATCTAGCTATCTTGTAATGGTATCGTCCGAATAATCACGGTGTGTGTTGTGGTTCCCTCTCCTAGGTGTTGAAACCTCATATCACTTCATTATTACATAATTGTGTGTATCAGTGATGATCTTAAGAGCCAGTCCAGTGATAGGCACAACATCGGTCATTTCTGTTTCGTCACTGGTATCTACGAGCTCAAAACTCACTCTAGTGCCACTGGTAATGAAATACCCATGGCGAGCGCCACACTCATCATTGCTAATGTATACATGAAACAAAAAAAGCCCAATGGGCCGCACCAAGCCCACACCCATGTGTTATCCACTGTCCATATGCGTGAAAGGAGAACGAGGATATGCTCAATGTTTGTGACTAGTGGCTCGATGTCTCCATAGCCGAGATCATCGCTCACTGTGGGGGCGTAGCATGGACCTGCCGTACTCTCTTGTGCCCCCTCGCTAACGAATCAGACAACTGCGAGGTCGACAGTTGTTGTTAGGAGGTACAGAGCGACATCCGCGTACACATCTACTGTCAAGAGGGCGAAAGGAAGATGGTAGCGTTGTGGTGGACATTGTCCTCGCCATCTCCTCGACACCATAGTGGATCTCGTTGCCAACCGTAAGAACTTTGGAAGGCGGCGAATGAAGAGCTTGAACTCTTCGTTGCCAATGGTGGTGATCGTGGGGCCAACATGGTCGAGCGCCTCGAGTTCCATGTCCACCACGGGGGAGAGGAAGTCAATGAGGAGGTTGAGGAAGTAGATGTCGAGCCTCCACCTGTGCCGCCCACTTGGCGTGGTACCGCTCAACTGCCAATGATGGCCTTCCGCTGCTGCCGCCGCCAAGCTCCATGGTTGCCGCACACCTCTTCGAGGTTTTATGGGGGCAATTTGGTTGATGGGGTGGGCTTGCTAGGTTCAGATCCAGATCTGAGATGGTGGGTGGGTGGTGATGCGAGCGAGAGTTGGGGCTCGGGATATGGTGCGCTGGCACGGGTGTGGATAAGGAGAGAAATCATGAGTGTGCGCTGCGATGGGTTTTAGCAGTATGGAAAACCAGTGGCGATCCCAAATTATTTGTAACACCCTGGTTTTTGGCCCTTTCTTTTTCTTTTTGGAGTTATTTGGTTTTTGCTCTGATTTTCTTTTTGGAGCAGTTCTATAGACTTGAAACCTGGGAGACCTTCATTTCCTCTCCTCTATAGTGGTTCATCATCCTCAAAACTTTCTCCTTAGGTCATGTCATCTTCACTCTAGCTCAACCTCAAAATTCTTTTTCTTGAAATATTCATTTTTCTATTAAAGGAATAACCCTATCTGACCTAGGTTGTAAAGCAACCTATATTTCTGTCACTCCCAAAATTCCCAAATAATTCTCATAATTTGTTTGGATCATATATACCCCAAATATGTCCAAATCATCCTTGTCCAGCTCAAAAATAATTCCCCTATATTATTTCTTCATTTCTGTCCAGAGTGGCCTTCTGTGAAGGAAGTGCCACCTATATTTTCTTGTTTGCTCCCAAACTTTTTGGTAATCATCTTACATCCAAATAATTGCCTCATGCCAAAATTCAGCTCCATTTGCCTAGTGAATCTTACTCAGCAATTTTTTAAAGTTTCTGCCAGACAGAAGCCATTGTGAAGGAAGTACTAGCTAGGAGTATTCAAATGAGTTGAAATTTTGCACACTCCTTCATGTACTCATATCATCACACTCCTACAATTTTCAGCTCTATCCAATCATCTATGTAAGCACAACATCAAATCTTTTATTCAATTAATATTTTCAGGTTGTGAAGCAAGTATATTCTATATTGCTTCATTAATTCTGAGAAATTACCAGATCATGATCCTACTTATATAACCTCTCTCCACCAAATTTGGGATCATTTCAACAATCCATTTTCTCTCCAAAATTATTTCAAATTTTTGGACAGAGAGGATGTCTGTGAAGGAAGTACCATTTTGGCAAGTCCATTTGGTATGAAATTTTTACAGCATCTTTATATGTCCAAATGATCATCCTATAACAAATTTCAGCTCAAGTTCCTTCTCCATGTGAGTGCACCATCTTAATCTTGATTCTGGACCATATATGCAGTTGTAAAGCAACCATGATTTATATTGGTCCATTTCTCCTCAAAATTAACAGGATCATAGTCCTTCCTAACCTAAGCACCTCAGACATCATTTTTGGCCCTTATCATCTCTCTGTGGATCACAGTGACCTGATCAAGTTTGTTACAGCAAACTTGCATCGAAGGCTCACTTCTCACCTTGGTTTCTTTTGATGATCCATCAACTCCAATAGCATCTCTGATGCAAGGACTACACGCTAGACAAAGTTTCCCTGCCTCTCTCGTCCTCTCTTTGCCTTGTCTCGTGGTGACTACGATGATGGCACGGCTGGTCACGCGCTCTGGCTGTAGCGGCCGCGCTCTGCGCCACTGACCGCGACGAGTCGCGTCGCTCCAGCGGTGTCCGCGCGTCCGTGGTTGCCGACCTGACTCCCCCTTCCTCTCCCGTCGCTCTCATGTCCCCGACCCCTCCAGAAACCTCCTCGCCGGAGCTAGCCGCCGCGCGACCACGAGCGCACTGTGCGTTGTTTGGCTCTGTCCTTGTCGCGGCCGTTTCCTGCTGACCCCTTGACTCTTTCTCTCCCCGTGACCCTCCTCTGCCTCGCATTTGTCATCTCCAGCTCCCCCGTGCAGCTAGCGGCCATCGCCGGAGCAGCCCGTGAGCCAGGGCGGGCCCGAGCTCTGGATCCTTCCTCCCTACCTATTTAAGGCCACCCCGCCCTCATTTCTCTTCGCCCCTCCACTTCTCTCCCTCCCAATAATGCTCTGGAGCCCAGTAGCACGGCCGGCGAGCCCTCTTCCTCATCTCTGGCGAGGTGCTCAGCCGCTCGTTCGCTGCTTTGGCCAGCTCGCTCCAGTACCTCTCCACCCCTTGCACCACCACCAATGAGTTCCACTCGCTCCACTGATCCTCCTCGACCACTTCCCCGGGCCAATCGTCGCCGGGATCGTCGACTTCGCCGGCACCCGAAGCACGCGGCCGCTGGAGATGAAGGGGACGACGTCGTCCGGCCACCCCCCATGGAGCTGCGAGTACGGGCGTGACCGCCATCGAGCGCACAATCCATCCCCGCCTTCGCCTAGCCCCGCAGTGGCCTCGACGCCCGCGAATGGACGCCGGTGAGCCGCCTCGCCTCTGTCTCCCTCCTCTATCTCTCATACCTGGCCGAAGGGCCCCACCGGTCAGCGACTGCACGCGGGACCGAAGGGGTATGTAAGTGGAAACGTCTTTCCACTTTACGCCTTCGACGTCACCCACCTGAGGATTTTCTGAAATTCTGTTTAAATCAATTTAAATCCAAGTTTGACTCAACTTTGTCCTTGAATAACTCCTAAACTACAAGTCCAAATGAACTGATTCTTTTTGCATTATTTTTCTTTTGGGCTCCTCTATTTTCTAATAGAATTTGGTATTTTTCTCTGCTGTCTAGATTTTCTGGACAGAGAAAAATGCATTATGGATTATTTACAAAAGCTTTCAAAAATGTTTTTCAGTAGGTTTTTGTGTGCATGATGAAGACCAGGAGCTTTCCACTTCTTTCTTGGAGCAAGGCAAGCCACATCCTCCATTTGCATGATTGCAATGCAATGCCATGGTTTAATTATTTAACTTATTTAAAATATTGCATTAGCTATGTATGATTTGTTCATGGCATTTCTTGGAGGTATTTTGATCTTGCTATTGCCATGATGCTGTTTGGATCACTAGGACTAATGCTTGCAGATGGTGGATGACATGTTGCCATTGGATTATTAGTGGCTTATATTACTTTGGTATATGATATTATGCTTTGGAGTATTATTTTGGAGTTGATGCTATCATGTGGATCTTAGGTTAATATCTTGATATTGTTATTTGATTAGTAGCATCATAGTCCTTGGATTCATCATGATCTTAGTTGATATGCTATCCTCGGAGTAGGTTATGACTATATTATTCTTTTGATTATTTGTTGGATATTGCTATAACTTGGATCACAGGTTGATAGATGATATCGGAGTACCGGTTATCACAGATCTATTTTTGGGGACAAATTCCGTCATTTCGTTGGTCAGGTGCCACCGAACCGGGCTTTTCCAGTGCAACCACATTTGCCTTTATGGGAAGGCCCTAATGTGGTCTATTGTTATGCCTCTCGTCGGTGCCTCCAACTAGGGAAGGTTATACGTGCGCGCTACCCTGATCAGGTAGGCCGGTATAAGCCTTGTGTGCCCGAGTTGTTTGCGCGCTTTTGTCCCCGTTTGGGACCGTTTATGTTTTGCCACGACGGTGGCCGTTGGGTGTCACGAGGTGACATCGGGGCCACCCATGACTGATCCCAAAGGGGAGTTGGTCGGAGTGGCCAGGAGAGTGTCATGACAGTAGGTCGGTTTTGTCGGAATACCGTTGGTCCACCCGAATGGGAGTACGAGGCCATGGGTTCTGTGATGTGGGTACAGTGCGCTAACCTCTGCAGAGTGTGTTTAATCTATCGATAGCCGCGTCCTCGGTAATGGGCACAGTTCGTACTAGGTCACACCGTTCGATCAACACTCACATGACGGAATGACTTATATGTGATTTATATGTTGATATATTTGAGAAGTACAGTTTGGCAGGATGCCGAGGATAATGTTGGGATGATCTTGAGGATGATCATTCAGTTTGTGATGTGGTCACGCGGTGATCATAAGGAGGTATTGACCACGAGGTGATCGAGGTGATTTATTGCTTGGCTAGATAGCCAAGAGTGAGATGGTTCTTGAGATGGTGGTTCAGCAGTAATTCTAGTAGTATCATATCATGCTTAATGAGTATTTCCACATCATAGTAGTTGTTGATATCTTAACCTGTTAAATGCTATGTTATTGTCTTGCCTTGATGCATTTGGTTGTTGTGAGCTTGCAAGTACATTCAATGTACTGACCTGGCATGTCATGCCAGATTGCAGGTGATGCTGTGATTGATTGACTGCTTGTCGAGGTTACCGATCATGTGAGCTTGATCATGTCCCAGCCAGGGTCCCTGCGGAGTGGAGTTCACCACCTTCGTCGTTGTTCTGCTGCTAGAAGTATTCCGCTGCTTCGAGTTGTTCCTCTGCTAGCATAGAGCTACCTTAGCAGGCGTAGTGTCGCCGTGCTGATGTGATCCTTTGTAACATCAGACCTTTGTATCCATTATCCTTTCTAATAAGAGCTGATTTGTTCTATGCCGTGCAGTGCCGTATTCCAGAAGACCTACCTCGATCTCTGGGCTGGAATACGGGGCGTTCCGGTCGCTCTGAGCCGAGGTGCCACATTATTGCACTTCACTGATATTTTGGTACTATTGAGCCCTTAACCGTGCACTTCACTAGTTACTAGAAAAATTACTGGTAGCAGGGCAAAAAAAATTATGGTCATTACCGGTGACTAGCACAAATTGTGACATGCCCTTGTTATTGTTTCTCCAATTATTTGTCACGTGCATTTTTGGGGGTAAGGTAACGATTATAAGGATTTTCCTAGTAATGCTTGCTTGAGACATAACGACCGAGAACTCTGGAAATTACAAGAGAGCGATGTAAAGATGAAGAAGAAAAAGGAGTTATGTGTACGTCTCGAATCCCAAAGCATGTATAGTGTATTTCTGAGAAAAACGGTATATACATAGATTCTCACGTACACGTACATACACTCACCCCCTATGAACACAGTCACGCATACCCTACTCTTACAAGCACATTCGAGAGACTAAGCTGGCGGATGGATTGACAAAGTCATCATTGGAACCTATAGAACGTCGTCTCCCACTGAAGAATATTCCGCCTTTATAAGACACACGTGTCAAATTTGGGTGTGATCCCCGGTGGTTCATTGCATGTCTACTGTACATGCTGGGTAAAAAAGAATGTTGCTCTTACCGCAACCTCTATAAGCATCAATCGATCGTAATGTATTGTTTTTATTCCTGTGAGGATCATATATGAATGACTACAATTATTTATGTAACCCTGACAACCACAAGAGCATATTGCCAGCACCTCGCGGTACAAAGAAGGGAAACACGCATACAGTATGTAATAAAATTCTTGTTTAATCAGCACAACAACTCTAGTATACCGGAGCAGGAGTTGCATATATATAGTGGATAGCTAGCCGATGACGGGGGTCTTGACAACGACACCGTTGGCGTCGGAGACGATGACTACCCATCTGGGGTTGTATCCAGATGGCAGCGGGTGTTAGATAATGTTTATATGTAGCTTCTGTGTATATCCTGTATATTGTATTTGTACACTTTGTATACCTTTATATATATGAGATAGCCACATCTGTATTGGGTGTCGAGCATTTTCCCAAACCCTAGCTTTTACATGGTATCAGAGCACATAAGAGGTGAACTCCTCTGGACCAAGCGCCTTGCTAATGGAGGCAAGTGTGTCAGCCATACCTGTCACCTTGTTGAAGTAGTCGGTGACGGTGAGATCATGAAGCTTCACCTCCCCAAGCGCAGTGTGGATGGCGTGAGCCCGCGCCTGAGACTGCGAAGCAAAACTGGTATGAAGAGCCATCCACGCGTCCCAAGACATAGCGGCAAAGATGACCAGCGACGAGACTCCCTCTGTGTGAGAGGACTGGATAGCAGAGAGGATGGCTTGATCTTGAGCCACCCACGCATGATGCCCCGGATGATATGGCGGAGGGCACGGCAGAGTACCATCAGTAAAGCCCTCCAAGTAGCGACTGCGGAGAAGCGGCAGCACCTGTGCACGCCACGACAGGTAGTTATCCGTCGTGAGCTTCACCGGGATGAGGTGCGCGAAGTAGAACAGTGCAGCAGTGGCGACATGATCCGACAGAGGCGGCTCGTAGTAGCCCTAAGGCGGACCACCACCAGATGCCGGCGAGATGGGAACAAGTTCCGTCAAAGAAGCCGCAGCCGGCGACAGATACAGTGCCGGGGAAGCACCATAGGACGGAGCAGATGCACCATAGTACGACGCGATCGGAGGAGCTGGCTGGTACCCATCCTAGATTGCCGGTGTAGCACTGTAGGGCGCCGCAGTAGCTGCAGGTACGTTGTAAAAATCCGCGGGCGACGCGTCGTACACGGCCAAGGGTGTTGTGATGTACGCGGCCGGGGGCGGCGCGCCATATGCGCCCGAGGGATGCGCCCCGTACGTGGCTGGAGGCTGCTGCACGCCGCACGCGGCCGCGGGCTGCGTGCTATAGTATGCAGCGGGCCACGCTATGTGTGCGCCCGCAAGCATCTCGCGTGAAGGCACCGCGGGAGCGGCTGCATG
This sequence comes from Thinopyrum elongatum, assembly GCA_011799875.1. Classification (NCBI taxonomy): domain Eukaryota; kingdom Viridiplantae; phylum Streptophyta; class Magnoliopsida; order Poales; family Poaceae; genus Thinopyrum; species Thinopyrum elongatum. The sequence continues at coordinate 93,155,897 of CM022302.1, read as the reverse complement.
CAGCAAAGATGCGTTGTGTACGCCCGCATGCAGAGAAGAGGCGTTGACGATTGGTGACGACGGGGCAGCACTGGACAGGGGAAACAGCGGCCGAGTGGCCAGGAACGGGGAGGCCGAGGCGGCGGTGGCAGCCGGGGCGGTGGCTGCCGGGCCGGATGCCATCGGGAACGATCGGAGTCAAGAGCGATCGGGGCAAAGCGGAAGTGATCGAAACCTAAACTGATACCATGTAAAAGCTAGGGTTTGGAAAACTGCTCGACACCCAATACGGGTGTGGCTATCTCATATATATATGGGTACATGAAGTGTACAAATACAATATACAGGATATACACAGAAGCTATGTACTTCATCGTCATGAGCTTCCAGTCGTGTCCAATAAACATGTTGATGCAATTTGTGATGTCTGTCAGCAAGGCAAGAGTCATCAGCTTCCTTTTTCTGAGTCGAGTCGTGTAGTTAATAAACCGCTTGAACTAGTGTTTTCGGATGTATGGGGCCATGCCCAAACCTCTGTTAGTGATCATAATTACTATGTCAGTTGTTGGAAATATGCCCTAGAGGCAATAATAAAATGGTTATTATTATATTTCCTTGTTCATGATAATTGTCTGTTATTCATGCTATAATTGTGTTATCCGGAAATCGTAATACATGTGTGAATACATAGACCACAACATGTCCCTAGTAAGCCTCTAGTTGACTAGCTCGTTGATCAATAGATGGTTACGGTTTCCTGACCATGGACATTGGATGTCATTGATAACGGGATCACATCATTAGGAGAATGATGTGATGGACAAGACCCAATCCTAAGCCTAGCACTAGATCGTGTAGTTCGTTTGCTAAAGCTTTTTCAATGTCAAGTAACTTTTCCTTAGACCATGAGATTGTGCAACTCCCGGATACCGTAGGAGTGCTTTGGGTGCACCAAACGTCACAACGTAACTGGGTGGCTATAAAGGTGCACTACGGGTATCTCCGAAAGTATCTGTTGGGTTGGCACGAATCGAGACTGGGATTTGTCACTCCATGTAACGGAGAGGTACCTCTGGGCCCACTCGGTAGGACATCATCATAATGAGCTCAATGTGATCAAGGAGTTGTTCACGGGATGATGTGTTACAGAAACGAGTAAAGAGACTTGCCGGTAACGAGATTGAACAAGGTATCGAGATACCGACGATCGAATCTCGGGCAAGTATCGTACCGATAGACAAAGGGAATTGCGTACGGGATTGATTGAATCCTCGACATCATGGTTCATCCGATGAGATCATCGAGGAGCATGTGGGAGCCAACATGGGTATCCAGATCCCGCTGTTGGTTATTGACCGGAGAGTCGTCTCGGTCATGTCTGCGTGTCTCCCGAACCCGTAGGGTCTACACACTTAAGGTTCGGTGACGCTAGGGTTATAGAGATATTAGTATGCGGTAACCCGAAGGTTGTTCGGAGTCTCGGATGAGATCCTGGACGTCACGAGGAGTTCCGGAATGGTCCGGAGGTAAAGATTTATATATGGGAAGTCCTATTTTGGCCACCGGAAAATGTTCGGGATTTTTCGGTATTGTACCGAGAAGGTTCTAGAAGGTTCCGGAGTGGGGCCCACCTGCATGGTGGGACCCACATGAACGTGGGTAGTGGGGGCAAGGCCCCACACCCCTAGTCAAGGCGCACCAAGATTCCCCCTTAGAAGGAATAAGATCATATCCCGAAGGGATAAGATCAAGATCCCTAAAAAAGGGGGATAACAATCGGTGGGGAAGGGAAAGGATGGGATTTCTTTCCTTCCACCTTTGCCAACGCCCCAATGGACTTGGAGGGCAAGAAACCAGCCCCCTCCACCCCTATATATAGTGGGGAGGTGCATGGGAGAAACAGCTCAGCCCCTGGCGCCTCCCTCTCCCTCCCGTGACACCTCTTCCTCCTCCAGTAGCGCTTGGCGAAGCCCTGCTGAAATCCCGCTGCTTCCCCCACCACACCGTCGTGCTGCTGGATCTCCATCAACCTCTCCTCCCCCCTTGCTGGATCAAGAAGGAGGAGACGTCTCTGCTCCGTACGTGTGTTGAACGCGGAGGTGCCGTCCGTTCGGCGCTCGGTCATCGGTGATTTGGATCACGACGAGTACGACTCCATCAACCCCGTTCTCTTGAACGCTTCCGCTCGCGATCTACAAGGGTATGTAGATACACTCCCCTCTCACTCGTTGCTAGATGACTCCATAGATTGATCTTGGTGATGCGTAGAAAATTTTAAAATTCTGCTACGTTCCCCAACAGTGGTATCAGAGCCAGGTCTATGCGTAGTATCTTGCACGAGTAGAACACAAAGTAGTTGTGGGCGTCGATTTGTCAATCTTCTTGCCGTTACTAGTCTTATCTTGATTCGGCAGCACTGTGGGATGAAGCGGCCCGGACCGACCTTACACGTACGCTTACGTGAGACAGGTTCCACCGACTGACATGCACTAGTTGCATAAGGTGGCTAGCGGGTGTCTGTCTCTCCCACTTTAGTCGGATCGGATTCGATGAACAGGGTCCTTATGAAGGGTAAATAGAAATTGGCATATCACGTTGTGGTTTTGGCGTAGGTAAGAAACGTTCTTGCTAGAAACCTATAGCAGCCACGTAAAAAACTTGCAACAACAATTAGAGGACGTCTAACTTGTTTTTGCAGCAAGTGCTTTGTGATGTGATATGGCCAAAGGATGTGATGAATGATATATGTGATGTATGAGATGATCATGTTCTTGTAATAGGAATCATGACTTGCATGTCGATGAGTATGACAACCGGCAGGAGCCATAGGAGTTGTCTTAATTTATTATATGACCTGCGTGTCATTGAAATTCGCCATGTAATTACTTTACTTTATTGCTAACCGTTAGCCGTAGTAGTAGAAGTAATAGTTGGCGAGACAACTTCATGAAGACACGATGATGGAGATCATGATGATGGAGATCATGGTGTCATGCTGGTGACGATGATGATCATGGAGCCCCGAAGATGGAGATCAAAAGGAGCAAAGTGATAATGGCCATATCATGTCACTATTTTGATTGCATGAGATGTTTATCATGTTTTTGCATCTTATTTGCTTAGAACGACGGTAGCATATATAAGATGATCCCTTACTAAAATTTCAAGAAAGTGTTCCCCCTAACTGTGCACCGTTGCGAAGGTTCGTTGTTTCGAAGCACTACGTGTTGATCGGGTGTGATAGATTCTAACGTTCGAATACAACGGGTGTAAGCCAGAGTTACACAGCAATACACTTAGGTTGACTTGACGAGCCTAGCATGTACAGACATGGCCTCGGAACACAAGAGACCGAAAGGTCGAGCATGAGTCGTATAGAAGATACGATCAACATGGGGATGTTCACCGTTGATGACTAGTCCGTCTCACGTGATGATCGGACACGGCCTAGTCGATTCGGATCATGTAATCACTTAGATGACGAGAGGGATGTCTATCTGAGTGGGAGTTCATTACATAATTTGATTAGATGAACTTAATTGTCATAAACTTAGTCTAAATGTTACATATCTATCTTGTAGATCAAATGGCCAACGCTAATGTTACCCTCAACTTCAACGCGTTCCTAGAGAAAAACAAGCTGAAAGACGATGGTAGCAACTATGCGGACTGGGTCCGTAACCTGAGGATTATCCTCATAGCTGCCAAGAAATCATATGTCCTTGAAGCACCGTTAGGTGACCCACCTGCTCTCCCAGCACTGCCAGACGATTTGAACGTTTGGCAGACACGCACCGATGATTACTCCTTCGTTCAGTGCGGCATGCTCTTCAGCTTAGAACCGGGGCTCCAAAAGCGTTTTGAGCATCACGGAGCATATGAGATGTTCGAAGAGCTGAAAATGGTTTTCCAAGCTCATGCCCGGATCGAGAGATATGAAGTCTCCGATAAGTTCTACAGCTATAAGATGGAGGAAAATAGTTCTGTCAGCGAGCACATACTCAAAATGTCTGGGTTGCACAGCCGCTTGTCTCAGCTGGGAGTTAATCTCCCGGATGACGCGGTCGTTGACAGAATCCTTCAGTCGCTTCCACCTAGCTACAAGAGCTTCGTGATGAACTTCAACATGCAGGGGATGGAAAAGACCATTCCTGAGGTATATGCGATGCTGAAGTCAGCGGAGGCAGAGATCAGAAAGGAACATCAAGTGTTGATGGTGAATAAAACCACTAAGTTCAAGAAGGGCAAGGGTAAGAAGAACTTCAAGAAGGACGGCAAGGGAGTTGCCGCGCCCGGTAAGCCAGCTGCCGGGAAGAAGTCGAAGAATGGACACAAGCCTGAGACTGAGTGCTTTTATTGCAAGGGAAACGGTCACTGGAAGCGAAACTGCCCCAAGTACTTGGCGGACAAGAAGGCCGGCAATACCAAAGGTATATATGATATACATGTAATTGATGTGTACCTTACCAGCACTCGTAGTAGTTCCTGGGTATTTGATACCGGTGCGGTTGCTCATATTTGTAACTCAAAGCAGGAACTGCGGAATCAGCGTAGACTGGCAAAGGACGAGGTGACGATGCGCGTCGGGAATGGTTCCAAGGTCGATGTGATCGCCGTCGGCACGCTACCTCTGCATCTACCTACGGGATTAGTTTTAAACCTCAATAATTGTTATTTAGTACCAGCTTTGAGCATGAACATTGTATCTGGATCTCGCTTAATGCTAGATGGCTACTCATTTAAATCTGAGAATAATGGTTGTTCTATTTATATGAGAGATATGTTTTATGGTCATGCCCCGCTGGTGAATGGTTTATTTTTATTGAATCTCGAACGTGATGTTACACATGTTTATAATGTGAATGCCAAGAAATGCAAGGTTGATAACGATAGTCCCACATACTTGTGGCACTGCCGCCTTGGTCATATCGGTGTTAAACGCATGAAGAAACTCCATGCAGATGGACTTTTGGAGTCTCTTGATTATGAATCATTTGACAGATGCGAACCATGCCTCTTGGGCAAGATGACCAAGACTCCGTTCTCCGGAACAATGGAGCGAGCAACCAACCTATTGGAGATCATACATACTGATGTGTGTGGTCCAATGAGTGTTGAGGCTCGCGGTGGTTATCGTTATGTTCTCACCCTCACCGATGATTTGAGTAGATATGGGTATGTCTACTTGATGAAGCACAAGTCTGAGACCTTTGAAAAGTTCAAGGAATTTCAGAGTGAGGTTGAGAATCAACGTGACAAGAAAATAAAGTTCTTACGATCAGATCGTGGAGGAGAATATTTGAGTCATGAATTTGGCACGCACTTAAGGAAATGTGGAATTGTTTCACAACTCACGCCGCCTGGAACACCTCAGCGTAATGGTGTGTCCGAACGTCGTAATCGCACTCTATTGGATATGGTGCGATCTATGATGTCTCTTACCGATTTACCGCTATCCTTTTGGGGTTATGCTTTAGAGACTGCCGCATTCACTTTAAATAGGGCACCGTCAAAATCCGTTGAGACTACACCGTATGAATTATGGTTTGGGAAGAAACCTAAGCTGTCGTTTCTGAAAGTTTGGGGATGCGATGCTTATGTGAAGAAACTTCAACCAGAGAAGCTCGAACCCAAGTCGGAAAAATGCGTATTCATAGGATACCCTAAGGAAACTATTGGGTATACCTTCTACCTAAGATCCGAGGGCAAGATCTTTGTTGCCAGGAATGGATCCTTTCTAGAGAAAGAGTTTCTCTCGAAAGAAGTAAGTGGGAGGAAAGTGGAGCTTGATGAGATGACCCTCGAACCGGAGAGTAGCGCAGCACAGGAAAATGTTTCTGTGGAGCCTACACCGGCTAGAGAGGAAGTTATTGATAATGATCATGATCAAGCTACCACTGAACTTCGAAGGTCCACGAGGACACGTTCCGCACAAGAGTGGTATGGCAATCCTGTCCTGGAAATCATGTTGTTAGACAACAGTGAACCTTCGAACTGTGAAGAAGCGATGGCGGGCCCGGATTCCGACAAATGGCTTGAAGCCATGAAATCCGAGATAGGATCCATGTATGAAAACGAAGTATGGACTTTGACTGACTTGCCCGATGATCGGCAAGCCATAGAAAATAAATGGATCTTTAAGAAGAAGACTGACGCGGATGGTAATGTGACCATCTATAAGGCTCGGCTTGTCGCTAAGGGTTATCGACAAGTTCAAGGGGTTGACTACGATGAGACTTTCTCACCCGTAGCGAAGCTGAAATCCGTCAGAATCATGTTAGCAATTGCCGCATACTATGATTATGAGATATGGCAAATGGACGTCAAAACGGCATTCCTTAATGGTTTTCTTAAGGAAGAGTTGTATATGATACAACCGGAAGGTTTTGTCGACCCTGAGAATGCTGACAAGGTATGCAAGCTCCAGCGCTCAATCTATGGGCTGGTGCAAGCATCTCGGAGTTGGAACATTCGCTTTGACGAGATGATCAAAACGTTTGGGTTCACACAGACTTATGGAGAAGCCTGTGTTTACAAGAAAGTGAGTGGGAGCTCTGTAGCATTTCTCATATTATATGTGGATGACATACTGCTGATGGGAAATGATATAGAATTCTTGGAAAGTATAAAGGCCTACTTGAATAAGTGTTTTTCAATGAAGGACCTTGGAGAAGCTGCTTATATATTAGGCATCAAGATCTATAGAGATAGATCGAGACGCCTCATAGGTCTTTCGCAAAGCACATACCTTGATAAGATATTGAAGAAGTTCAATATGGATATTTCCAAGAAGGGGTTCTTGCCTGTATTGCAAGGTGTGAAATTGAGCTCGGCTCAATGCCCGACCACGGCAAAAGATATAGAAGAGATGAGTGTCATCCCCTATGCCTCAGCCATAGGGTCTATTATGTATGCCATGCTGTGTACCAAACCTGATGTAAACCTTGCTGTAAGTTTGGTAGGTAGGTACCAAAGTAATCCCGGCAAGGAACACTGGACAGCGGTCAAGAACATCCTGAAGTACCTGAAAAGGACTAAGGATATGTTTCTCGTATATGGAGGTGACGAAGAGCTCGTCGTAAAGGGTTACGTCGACGCTAGCTTCAACACAGATCCGGATGACTCCAAGTCACAAACCGGATACGTGTATATTTTGAATGGTGGAGCGGTAAGCTGGTGCAGTTGCAAGCAAAGCGTCGTGGCGGGTTCTACATGCAAAGCGGAGTACATAGCAGCCTCGGAGGCAGCACACGAAGCAGTATGGATGAAGGAGTTCATCACCGACCTAGGAGTCATTCCAAATGCGTCGGGAACAATGGCTCTCTTCTGTGACAACACTGGAGCTATTGCCCTTGGCAAGGAGCCCAGGTTTCACAAAAGGACCAGGCATATCAAGCGTCGCTTCAACTCCATACGTGAACATGTTCAAGATGGAGACATAGATATTTGTAAAGTGCACACGGATTTGAATGTAGCAGATCCGTTGACTAAACCTCTTTCACGAGCAAAACATGATCAACACCAGTACTCTATGGGTGTTCGATTCATCACAATGTAACTAGATTATTGACTCTAGTGCAAGTGGGAGACTGTTGGAAATATGCCCTAGAGGCAATAATAAAATGGTTATTATTATATTTCCTTGTTCATGATAATTGTCTGTTATTCATGCTATAATTGTGTTATCCGGAAATCGTAATACATGTGTGAATACATAGACCACAACATGTCCCTAGTAAGCCTCTAGTTGACTAGCTCGTTGATCAATAGATGGTTACAGTTTCCTGACCATGGACATTGGATGTCATTGATAACGGGATCACATCATTAGGAGAATGATGTGATGGACAAGACCCAATCCTAAGCCTAGCACTAGATCGTGTAGTTCGTTTGCTAAAGCTTTTCCAATGTCAAGTAACTTTTCCTTAGACCATGAGATTGTGCAACTCCCAGATACCGTAGGAGTGCTTTGGGTGCACCAAACGTCACAACGTAACTGGGTGGCTATAAAGGTGCACTACGGGTATCTCCGAAAGTGTCTGTTGGGTTGGCACGAATCGAGACTGGGATTTGTCACTCCATGTAACGGAGAGGTACCTCTGGGCCCACTCGGTAGGACATCATCATAATGAGCTCAATGTGATCAAGGAGTTGTTCACGGGATGATGTGTTACGGAAACGAGTAAAGAGACTTTCCGGTAACGAGATTGAACAAGGTATCGAGATACCGACGATCGAATCTCGGGCAAGTATCGTACCGATAGACAAAGGGAATTGCGTACGGGATTGATTGAATCCTCGACATCGTGGTTCATCCGATGAGATCATCGAGGAGCATGTGGGAGCCAACATGGGTATCCAGATCCCGCTGTTGGTTCTTGACCGGAGAGTCGTCTCGGTCATGTCTGCGTGTCTCCCGAACCCATAGGGTCTACACACTTAAGGTTCGGTGACGCTAGGGTTATAGAGATATTAGTATGCGGTAACCCGAAGGTTGTTCGGAGTCTCGGATGAGATCCTGGACGTCACGAGGAGTTCCGGAATGGTCCGGAGGTAAAGATTTATATATGGGAAGTCCTATTTTGGCCACCGGAAAATGTTCGGGATTTTTCGGTATTGTACCGAGAAGGTTCTAGAAGGTTCTGGAGTGGGGCCCACCTGCATGGGGGGACCCACATGAACGTGGGTAGTGGGGGCAAGGCCCCACACCCCTAGTCAAGGCGCACCAAGATTCCCCCTTAGAAGGAATAAGATCATATCCCGAAGGGATAAGATCAAGATCCCTAAAAAAGGGGGATAACAATCGGTGGGGAAGGGAAAGGATGGGATTTCTTTCCTTCCACCTTTGCCAACGCCCCAATGGACTTGGAGGGCAAGAAACCAGCCCCCTCCACCCCTATATATAGTGGGGAGGTGCATGGGAGACACAGCTCAGCCCCTGGCGCCTCCCTCTCCCTCCCGTGACACCTCTTCCTCCTCCAGTAGCGCTTGGCGAAGCCCTGCTGAAATCCCGCTGCTTCCACCACCACACCGTCGTGCTGCTGGATCTCCATCAACCTCTCCTCCCCCCTTGCTGGATCAAGAAGGAGGAGACGTCTCTGCTCCGTACGTGTGTTGAACGCGGAGGTGCCGTCCGTTCGGCGCTCGGTCATCGGTGATTTGGATCACGACGAGTACGACTCCATCAACCCCGTTCTCTTGAACGCTTCCGCTCGCGATCTACAAGGGTATGTAGATACACTCCCCTCTCACTCGTTGCTAGATGACTCCATAGATTGATCTTGGTGATGCGTAGAAAATTTTAAAATTCTGCTACGTTCCCCAACAGTGGTATCAACACCAGTACTCTATGGGTGTTCGATTCATCACAATGTAACTAGATTATTGACTCTAGTGCAAGTGGGAGACTGTTGGAAATATGCCCTAGAGGCAATAATAAAATGGTTATTATTATATTTCCTTGTTCATGATAATTGTCTGTTATTCATGCTATAATTGTGTTATCCGGAAATCGTAATACATGTGTGAATACATAGACCACAACATGTCCCTAGTAAGCCTCTAGTTGACTAGCTCGTTGATCAATAGATGGTTACGGTTTCCTGACCATGGACATTGGATGTCATTGATAACGGGATCACATCATTAGGAGAATGATGTGATGGACAAGACCCAATCCTAAGCCTAGCACTAGATCGTGTAGTTCGTTTGCTAAAGCTTTTCCAATGTCAAGTAACTTTTCCTTAGACCATGAGATTGTGCAACTCCCGGATACCGGAGGAGTGCTTTGGGTGCACCAAACGTCACAACGTAACTGGGTGGCTATAAAGGTGCACTACGGGTATCTCCGAAAGTATCTGTTGGGTTGGCACGAATCGAGACTGGGATTTGTCACTCCATGTAACGGAGAGGTACCTCTGGGCCCACTCGGTAGGACATCATCATAATGAGCTCAATGTGATCAAGGAGTTGTTCACGGGATGATGTGTTACGGAAACGAGTAAAGAGACTTGCCGGTAACGAGATTGAACAAGGTATCGAGCTACCGACGATCGAATCTCGGGCAAGTATCGTACCGATAGACAAAGGGAATTGCGTACGGGATTGATTGAATCCTCGACATCGTGGTTCATCCGATGAGATCATCGAGGAGCATGTGGGAGCCAACATGGGTATCCAGATCCCGCTGTTGGTTATTGACCGGAGAGTCGTCTCGGTCATGTCTGCGTGTCTCCCGAACCCGTAGGGTCTACACACTTAAGGTTCGGTGACGCTAGGGTTATAGAGATATTAGTATGCGGTAACCCGAAGGTTGTTCGGAGTCTCGGATGAGATCCTGGACGTCACGAGGGGTTCCGGAATGGTCCGGAGGTAAAGATTTATATATGGGAAGTCCTATTTTGGCCACCGGAAAATGTTCGGGATTTTTCGGTATTGTACCGAGAAGGTTCTAGAAGGTTCCGGAGTGGGGCCCACCTGCATGGGGGGACCCACATGAACGTGGGTAGTGGGGGCAAGGCCCCACACCCCTAGTCAAGGCGCACCAAGATTCCCCCTTAGAAGGAATAAGATCATATCCCGAAGGGATAAGATCAAGATCCCTAAAAAAGGGGGATAACAATCGGTGGGGAAGGGAAAGGATGGGATTTCTTTCCTTCCACCTTTGCCAACGCCCCAATGGACTTGGAGGGCAAGAAACCAGCCCCCTCCACCCCTATATATAGTGGGGAGGTGCATGGGAGAAACAGCACAGCCCCTGGCGCCTCCCTCTCCCTCCCGTGACACCTCTTCCTCCTCCAGTAGCGCTTGGTGAAGCCCTGCTGAAATCCCGCTGCTTCCACCACCACACCGTCGTGCTGCTGGATCTCCATCAACCTCTCCTCCCCCCTTGCTGGATCAAGAAGGAGGAGACGTCTCTGCTCCGTACGTGTGTTGAACGCGGAGGTGCCGTCCGTTCGGCGCTCGGTCATCGGTGATTTGGATCACGACGAGTACGACTCCATCAACCCCGTTCTCTTGAACGCTTCCGCTCGCGATCTACAAGGGTATGTAGATACACTCCCCTCTCACTCGTTGCTAGATGACTCCATAGATTGATCTTGGTGATGCGTAGAAAATTTTAAAATTACTATGTCAGTGTCATTGATGCTTACAGTCGGTTCACTTGGCTTTATCTTCTTAAACGCAAGTCTGATGTGTTTAATGTTTTTCTTGCAATTCCAAGCACATGTTGAGCGTCTGCTCAGTCATAAAATCATTCATGTGCAATCCGATTGGGGGGTGAGTATCACAACCTCAATGCATTCTTTAATAAGCTTGGAATTACACATCGTGTGTCTTGTCCTCATACACATCAGCAAAACGGTGTAGCTGAGCTTAAGCATCGTCATATAGTTGAGACTGGTCTTGCTTTGCTTGCCCATGCCTCCGTTCCTTTCCGTTTTTGGAGTGATGCGTTTTCCACCGCATACTTTCTCATTAACAGACTCTCTACACGACTCCGTCAGATGAAAACACCACTTGAGCACTTGCTGAATGAAGTTCCTGATTATACGTTTCTCAAGGTATTCGGGTGTGCGTGTTGGCCACATCTTCGTCCATATAACCAACGCAAGATGGAGTTTCGGTCTAAACAGTGCGTGTTTCTTGGTTATAGTTCTCTTCATAAAGGGTACAAGTGTCTTCATGTTCCTTCTAATCGCGTCTACATCTCACGTGATGTGGTGTTTGATGAGAATTTTTTACCTTTTTCCGGACTTCCGGTCACCTCCACCACTCCCCACTGCACCTCAGAAATCTGTTTTACCTTTACCTGGTCAATTTGTTGATGCTGCATATACCCCCTTGTTGCTACCTAACCATGCTGCAGGTACTGGGTGCGGAGCACGCTGATACGTCTCTGTCGTATCTACTTTTCCTAATGCTTTTGCTCTTGTTTTGGACTCTAATTTGCATGATTTGAATGAAACTAACCCGGGCTGGCGCTATTTTCAGCAGAACTACCATGGTCTTGTTTTTGTGCAGAAATAAAAGTTCTCGGAATGGAACAAAACTTTTTGGAGATTTATTTTACAATAAAAGGGAAATACTGGAGCCAAGAACCACCAGAGGGGGGCCCTGGGTGAGCACAACCCACCAGGGCGCGCCCCCCTCCAGGCGCGCCCAGGTGGGTTGTGCCCACCTGGTGGCCCCGCAGACCCTGATTCCGATGCTATAAAATCTTTATTTTGGAGAAAAAAATCAGGGAGAAAGTTTCATCGCGTTTCACCATACAGAGCCGCCGCCACCTCCTGTTCTTCATCGGGAGGCCAGATCTGGAGCCCGTTTGGGGCTCCGGAGAGGGGGATCTTCGGTCTTCGTCATCACCAACCCTTCTCCATCACCAATTCTATGATGCTTCCCACCGGGAGTGAGTAATTCCTTCGCAGGCTCACTGGTCTGTGAGGAGTTGGATGAGATTCATCATGTAATCGAGTTAGTTTTGTTAGGGCTTGATCCCTAGTATCCACTATGTTCTGAAATTGATGTTGTTATGACTTTGCCATGCTTAATGCTTGTCACTTTGGGCCCGAGTGCCATGATTTCAGATCTGAACCGTTTATGTTTTCACCATTATATCTATGTTCTAGATCCGATCTTGCAAGTCATATTCACCTATTACGTGTTATGATCCGTAAACCCCGGGGTGATAATAATCGGGATACTTTCCGGTGATGACCGTAGTTTGAGGAGTTCATGTATTCACTATGTGTTAATGCTTTGTTCCGGTTCTCTATTAAAAGGAGGCCTTAATATCCCTTAGTTTCCTTATGGACCCCGCTGCCACGGGAGGGTAGGACAAAAGATGTCATGCAAGTTCTTTCCATAAGCACGTATGACTATTTACGAAATACATGCCTACATTATATTTATGAACTGGAGCTAGTTTTGTATCGCCCTAGGTTATGACTGTTATATGATGAATATCACCCAACGAATTCACCGATCCAATGCCTACGAATTTTCCATATATTGTTCTTGCTAAGTTACTACTTCTGCAGCTACTGTTACACTTGCTACAAAATTATTGCTATCACTGTTACCGTTACTGCTACTATTATCACTGCTATCAAAATTATCATACTACTATGCTACTGATCACTTTGCTACAGATATTTAATCTCCAGGTGTGGTTGAATAGAAAACTCAACTTCTAATACTTACAAATATTATTTGGCTCCCCTTGTGTCGAATCTGTAAGTTTGGGTTGAATACTCTACCCTCGAAAACTGTTGCGATCCCCTATACTTCTAGGTTATCAAGACCTTTTTCTGGCGCCGTTGCCGGGGAGTATAGCTATATTTGTTGAGTCACTTGGGATTATTATCTATTTATCACTATGAAGAATCTGAAGGATACAAAAACCAAGATCGTTTCCTCTAGGACGAGGGGAGGTAAGGAACTGCCATCACACTCTGCACATAATTCACCTTCTGTTTTAAGTAGACTTGCAACACCACCACATGCTATTAATCCTGATATGTCGCAATTTATTGTGATGCTACTTCAGCTATGAATGCTACTCATGATAATGCTAGTACCTTGCTTGATGATAATATGCCACTAGGTGAATTTCTTGATGAACAAATTGCTAGAGCTAAAGATATTGAGAATGCTGAAACCGATGAAATTATTGAAACTGATGAAGTACTTGAAACTAAAAATCTTGAAACACTTATTAGGCCTAGCTCTCCTAGATATGAATTCCCTAAGATACCTGAAGGTTATGTTATGGATGAGGAGACAACTAGAGATTTTCTTGCTTGCAATGATAGAGATGATCTTAAGAAACTACTATGCAAACTGAATGAGAAATCTTTGAATGCTATATGAAATGTGATCCTAAGTTTGCCACTTCACCTATCTTTGTTGATGACAAGGATTATGAATTCTTTGTCGACCCAGAGTTAATTACTTTGGTTGAATCTGATCCTTTCCATGGCTATGAAACTGAAACTGTTGTGGCACACCTTACTAAATTGAATGATATAGCCACACTATTTGCTCATGATGAGAAGATTCGCTACTACTATATTCTCAAATTATTTCTGTTCTCATTAAAGGGTGATGCTAAGATATGGTACAACACTCTTGCTCCTGGTTGTGTGCGTAGTCCCTAGGATATGATTTATTACTTCTCTGAAAAATATTTTCCTGCTCATAAGAAACAGGCTGCCTTACAGGAAATATTTAATTTTCTGCAAATTGAAGAAGAGAGTCTCCCACAAGCTTGGGGGAGGCTTCTCCAATTGTTTAATGCTTTGCCTGATCATCCTCTTAAGAAAAATTAAATACTTGATATCTCCTATAATGGGCTAACCGATGCTTCTAGGGACTTCCTAGATAGTTGTGTTGGTTGTGTTTTCAGGGAACGAACTGTTGAACAAGCTGAGGAATTATTGAATAATATATTGAAAAATTATGATGATTGGACTCTTCCTGAACCACTGCCTAAGCTCACTCCAAAGAAGAGGGGTATCTTATATCTCAGTCCTGAAGATATGCAAGAGGCAAAGAAATGTATGAAGAAAAAAGGTATTAAAGCAGAGGATGTTAAAAATTTACCTCCTATTGAAGAAATACATGGACTTGACACACCACCACCAAATGTGGTAGAGGTAAATTCTTTGATGAAAGTGATATTCCTTACAATAAACATCCTAGTCAATGCCTTTATGAGTTTGACAACTACATTAGAAAACAAGATCACTTCAATGAAAACGTTACGAAACAATTGAAATACAACTCTAATATGATTGCTCGTTTGAGTGACTTGTTATTTAGAATCTCTAATGATGTAAGAGGAGTAGGAAAACATGCCTCTATGGTTCAAAGCCAGCTAGAACAAGTTGCTAATTCTCAAAGAGAATTGCTTGAGGAAATGAATAATAATATGAATGATCATGCAGTTAGAGTAATGACTAGAGGAGGTAGAATGACTCAGGAACCACTTTATCCTGAGGGACACCCTAAAAGAATTGAACAAGACTCTCAAAGAATTAACATTGATGCACCTAGTCCTTCTAAAAAGAAGTAGAAAAAGAAAAATGATAGGACTTTGCATACCTCTAGTGAACCTGAAGTAGAAAAACCTCCTGAAAAATAATACTGATGTTTCTATTTCTGATGCTGAAACTCAATCTGGTAATGAACATTCACCTAGTGATAATGAAAAAGATAATGATGTTGTTCATGAAGACACTCAGCCAGACAATGATAAACAACTAGATAATGATGTTGAAATAGAACCAGCTGTTGATCTTGATAACCCACAACCCAAAAACAAAAGATATGATAAAAGAGACTTTGTTGCTAGAAAACATGAAAGAGAAAGAGAACCATGGGTTCAAAAACCCATTCTCTTTCCACCTAAATCAACTAAGAAAAAGGATGATGAAGAATTTGAACGCTTTGCTGAAATGCTTAGGCCAGTCTTTTTGCGCACTCGCTTGACTGATATTTTAAAGATGACCCCTTATGCTAAATATATGAAAGACATCATCACTAATAAGAGAAAAAAACCTGAAGCTGAAATCTCCACCATGCTTGCTAATTATTCTTTTAAGGATGGAGTACCTAAAAAACTTGGAGACCCAGGAATACCAACTATATCTTGCTCCATCAAAAGAAATTATGTCAAAACTGCTTTGTGTGATCTAGGAGCTGGTGTTAGTGTTATGCCTTTCTCCTTATATAGAAGACTTGATTTGAATAAACTCACACCTACTGAAATATCTTTGCAAATGGCTGACAAATCAACTGCCATACCGATCGATATTTGTGAGGATGTGCCCATTGTTGTTGCAAATGTTACTATCTTAACTGACTTTGTTATACTTGAGATGCCCGAGGACGACAACATGTCGATTATCCTTGGTAGACCCTTTTTGAATACTGCAGGGGCTGTTATTAATTGCAATAAAAGCAAGGTCACTTTTCATATCAATGGTAATGAACATACGGTGCACTTTCCGAAGAAACAATTCCAAGTGAATGGTATTAATGTTATTGAAAAATCTCTGACACTCACTATTGGAAGTTTTCAACTACCTCTACCTACTGCCAAAAAGAAATATGAAATGCTTATTATTGGGGACATGCATATCCCTGTTGAGGTAACTTAGTGTTTTACGAAAGTTCTTCAGTTTCATGCTAATCGAAGGTGGTTGTTAATAAGACTTGATCAACCTTATTAATGGATCATTTTTGAGAGGTATGAAGTTGATGAATTTAGTAAGCACAATCTTCTGCTCCGACATTTTATTTTCTGTTTTTATTAGTTAAATAAAATAAAATACCATGTTTCGTCTGTTTTCTGAATTTTCCCGTGCAATAAAAAATGACCCAAAAATAAAAGTTCTCAGAATGCCCTGAAAATTTAACATGATTTTTTCTGAATATTTCTGAATTTTTGGCACAAATGACACCAGAGGGGGGTGCAACTGGTGGGCACAACTCACTTGGGCGCGCTAGCAGCCCCAGGCGTGCCCTGGTGGGTTATGGTCCCCACGTGGGCCCCCTCACTTATCTCTTTAGTCCATGTCATCTCCTACCTCCAGAAAAAATCATCATTGCTCTCTCTCGTGTTCTTGCTCTCAAACCCACGGATTTCGATCTCTTTGCTCGAAGCTCCATTTTCGAAACTGTTTTGGGGGATTGCTACTTGGTATGTGACTCCTCCATTGCTCCAATTAGTTTTTGCTTTAGTGGATTATATTTTGAATAATTAGCTACTCTTGGTGCTGCTGTAGATGAGCTTGCATGTTGAATTCTTAGAGTTCTAAGTAGTTTGAATGATCAATATAGCCTCTATGCCTCCTTACGAGTAGTTGCTATCAATCTTGTGAAGTTTTGTTGACAAAAATTTTGTGTCCCATAAATTTTCAGAAATTGTTCGCAAATAAAAATGCAATTCTTTAGGAGTTCTTCGAGGAAGTGGTCTACGGAGGCATCATCTAGTAGTGGCTCGATGCATCGGTCTTATGTTGAACCAAGTGCAAGCTTAATACGGGATGCCGCTATCAAATCATGCCTATGGTCGTGCAATGATTTTATGGTGAGTGCAGGTATTAAAGAAGAATTTGAGCAATATGTTCACAACGCCGAGCTCGGTCCCCTCATTGAAGATAAGTGCAACCAGCATCTCAACCTCACAGAATCATTTACTAAAGAATTTAAATTTCATCCTCGTGAGTCTAGAGTTTCATTTAAACTTTATGACCGTCCATTTACCATGCCTCTAGAAGTGTTTTGTGGTATTTGTAAAATTCCATTTTGGGGGTAGCTAGACGAGCCACCAAGATCTGAATATGAGTCATTTTTGACTAGTCTTTGCTACGGTGAGGATAGAGGAGTGACACAAGGTAGAATAAAAAGTATTCATTTTCCATCAATTCAATACTTTGAACTCTTTAATGGCAAATGCATTGTAGGCAAGCAGGATTGCAGCACACTATGTGCCCCTGACTTGAGCCTCATACACACTGCTCTGACCAGAATTAAATGTTATAATCTTGGAGCGATTGTTGCACGCAGATTGCAGCACAACACTGGTAGTGGTTATTTTTATGGTGGGATTTATGCTTCTCGTTTAGCTAAAAAGGTGGATATTAGACCTCTGCCTCATGACCCCATCTTGCCTACCACTACAAGAAACCTGTTAATCCATGACAGTTTGAGTCCGTCATCGATCAGGGAAAAACCGTCGTGGATGTACTTCCATGACGGATTTGAAATCTGTCATGTATCATGCGTCATAATTTGACACCGTACCTTCCATGACGGATTTTGACCGTCACGGGTCTGCCCCCAGGCCCGCCCAGCCCAAACTAGGCCCGAGCATCTGTGACAGAACATTCCATCATAGACAGATGCCACATAGGATTTTGAATTAACAGATTGGAATGACATGGCTTCCTACATGTACATTATTTTTCATCACAGGAACCGTCATGGATTTAGAAGTTATTTAAATGTTGTCCATCCAATTATCCCATTTAAATTCAGTGCAATTTTGAGACAACACTTTTTTTAGCATAATGCATTACACTGATCATAATGTCAATTTTGACCCAAGACAAAGTATTTCCAGAATGACATATAAAACACAGATCATGTAGTATTTATACAAGCATCCACCGGTATATACATACATCAGTTTACAAAATCCTCAGTGAAATGATAATTTACAACATCAATTGACAAAATACAAAATAGATCAAAGTTAGGAACTAGCACAATCCAGTTTACATCAACAACACATAAAAGTTTCTTAAAGCCACTTAGTTCCACCTCACAGCTCATTCTTTCAGTTCTCTCGGAAAAGCTGCTCTCCATCAAATTCAATGTAATGCAATACCTACAGACAGGATTAAGCACATCAGAAGCATCAAGGGAAATGGATTAGGAAGGAAGACATCAGGGAGGAACAAAAATCTTATAGATCAGGGGAAACTATCACAACAAATAACATGGTTCTCGGCTTGGTAGGTATTGTCCTAGAAAACCATTTACTAAGAAGCCCTTACAAAACTATCTTCAATGATTCAAATCAAGATATCTTAGTTAGATGATCAGATGTGAGCTTCACATCATATCCTAAACATGCATATTGTCTACTCTCGCAGAAACAACCAGTACGGATAAATGTCCTGAAAGTTTCTTAGCATAAGTACATTATAAGATGTTAGTAACATAATAGCCTTGCCTAAGAAAGTTCAGGTTCACAAAATATAATATACATATTACTAACCATGGTTCATGAGTTCTAATTTTCACAAATATCAGACAACCAATTTCACAAACTGAATATTGGAACGACAACTTGGTGAAATAAATTTATCAAAACTCAATGGAGTGACCGTGTTAGAGGTCTGAAAGTAACAACGATTTCCAGCTCCCAGAGCATTCTAAAAATCTATTGAGATATGTCATTATGTGGGAAAGGACGTCCCCTGTACTAAGAAAAATGAGAACCATAAAATTTATTTAGTTTCCATGACTAGAAGCAAACAGTCTAGTTCATTTGCTACCAAGATTTTGCTTGGAGAAGGTAATAAAAATGGCACTAATGATTATCATTTTAGTATCTTGTTGTCTGCTACAACAACGCAGCCGAGTCTCTCTACCAGATAAGAGAACGATCTTTGGTTAGCTCACTTTATATGGTATAAACATACTTAACTCACATATGTGCAAAGCAAATGAAATGACCATGTTTGCCAACAAGCTGGGATAGTATCCTATGGAAAGCAAACAAAATGAACACGTGACAAGAGCAAAGGGAAGAAGGGAGGGGGATACCTTCAACATTTGTGGCTGAGGCCAACAACACCGTCGCCGGAGCTAGCCCAAACCAATCCAAACGGCATGATGAACCCCTTCTCTGTTCTACAATCCTTCCTGCACATTCATAAATGGATGAAACTAGTATTAACCTATAAAGAAGTGACCTGAATAGCAGTTATGAACCAACCGTATAATTTTTTAGGGATTATAACCTATAAAGAAGTGACCTAAACAGTAGCCATGCAATATCTTTTTTACATGTTTCTTCAACATTTTGCATAAAGCAATGTATGTTCGCATGATATTTAGAACTGCAGGAGGGAAATGATCATAGAACTGTTGTTTGTAGGTTGCTATTATACTGAACATTATTTGGCATCACAAGTTGACCACGGACAAAGTATATATATTTGATGAGTCTATATTTATTTGTGTTAAGAATCTGTTTTTGTATGTTTATTTGAGATCTTTATGATTTCAAGCAATCATCTACTACACTTGTAGTAAGGAAGTGTACATGTACAACTCTGTTTGCGGACATGCTACTTTTACTTCTATCTGAGGATTGCATTTACTATTATTTTGGAATATAACACCAACAAAATATCTGGATACTGCACTAGTACGTACATGGTAATTAAAATGTAAATATTCAGACCAAAGTATCAGATAAAAGGAGATTATATTTCACATAAACTTGACTGAAACTAAATCAGAAAAAGCCATGTAAACAGGACCACGACTAGAAATATGATGTGCCACTTTCAGGTATTGGAATTTTGAAACAAGAAAGGCATCGAGTACATGACAGCAACCACGGACATGGAGTACAGGAAGAATTAGGGAGGAGTTTTGTTCAAAATAAAAGCCAAGGAGCGGCCGTGTATGGACTCATGGACGCATACAGATGGGGAGCGATCGTTTACTACACGTACCATCCCGATCGAGACGCATATGTAACAGATGCAAGTGCCATCCAGATTTGGTGTAGAGGTGGGAGAGAGAGGAAGCTCACCATGTCCACGCGCATGAGGACAAGCTGTACATCGCCGGATGGGTGGAAGGGTTCAGGGACGAGGAGCACTGGCATTCGCCGTCGCCATCGTTGAGGGGGACAAGGTCGCCGGGCCTGCGCTCATCCCGAACATGCCGCTGCAGGGTGCACCCGTCAGCACATCCTGCGGGAGGTCGGCCTCGCATGGCCCTATTCTAGGAGCACCATCCAGCAGGTGGGAAGCGACGAAGAGGACCGGCCGGAGCCGCATCGGCGTCGAAACCCTAGCCGCAGGGATGGGTTGCTGGAGAGCGCTAGTGGTGAATCTAGCCAGAGGGGAGGAAGGAGCGAAGAGAGAGGAAGATGGGGGTAGGCTGCGCCGGCCATAACCGCCGAAAGTCATCGGAATCATGGGGCGGCGGCGAGGAGTCGCGTGGGAGGAGAGATGGGGGCTGCGGAGGGAGGGAGGAGCGGCTAAGAACGGTTTAGGGTTAGCATTTTATACCAGGAACGGTTAGCCGGGGCCATCCATGACAGTCTTCAAAAACGTCATCAAAAATCCATCATAGATTAACAAGTTTCTTGTAGTGTACTCAGTACTTAGACTTTGATGCCATGAAACACCATAAGTTCCTTAAGAGCTAAATCACTGATTATACTTACAACTTGAGGTTCAATAAAAAAACCATTGTGCATATTGCTTTGCCTGCGCCTGCACTCTTTGATTTTGACAACAAAAGAAGACATTATGTTCTCGAGAGCGAGGCCCGTGCGTACAAGGCGGAGATCAAGGCAGCTCGGCGGGCTGAGGAGGCTGCACCAAGGGCCTCCGTGAGCTATCACTCTGATTATTATGCAGGTCGCGGATGGTGATTACCAAGCTAGGCCAAAAGCCTAAGCTTGGGGGAGTACGTGTTTCCACCGACATTACATTCATGTTCACACATTTTATTCCAGTTGTCGGTGTTCACACTTTTTCATTGTATTATCCATGTTAGATTGTATTATCCCAAAAAATGTTCCTTGCTTCTTTTTGTTTTTTCTTTCTAGTTTAGTTAGTTGTAGTATTAAAAAGAAAACCCAAAAAGATTTCCTTGTTCTTCTTTTGCTTGTTGGGAGCTTTCCCGTGTAAATAGTTTTTCTCCTTTTTCCTTTTGTTTTTCTTTAATTTGCTTTCTTCATGAAAAACTAAAAATTCCAAAAATATTTCAGTGTGTTTCTCTGAAATTCTCTTATTTTTATTGAGTCATACCAAGGAGAAGATCACGATGAAAATGTTGAGTGGCTCTCATATGCATTGATATTGATCTAACAAAGAGCCCATATTACCTTGTCTTCTCCTTTTGAATAAAATGTTTGCAGATTCCAGCTTAGTCCACGGCACTCTTGCACTATTATTATTTTCATATCATTCGGTCGTGCGAGTGAAAGGCAATAATGACGATATTTGATGAGCTGACAGTGGTAGAGAGAAACGGGTATGAACTCAACTTGTTCTGTTTTTGTAAATATGTTTAACCTAGTATCCATGATTCAGCATATTATGATCAAACATGTTTGCAATGACAATTAGAGATTATAGTTTCTCATGCCATGCTTAAGTAGCTAGGAGTGGATAATGATTTATCTTGGATGTCAACATGCATTAAAATGATTGTGATGTAGTATGATGATATGGTATTGCTACTTCTTGAGCTTGCGTTGGTTTTTCCCTTAAAGAGGAAAGGGTGATGCAGCAAAGTAGAGATAAGTATTTTCCTCAGTTAAGAACCAAGGTATCAATCCAGTAGGAGATACACGCAAGTATCCAATCTATGCACCTGCACAAACAATCAAACACTTGCACCCAACGCGATAAAGGGGTTGTCAATCCCTTCACGGTCACTTGCAAAGGTTAGATATGATAGAGATAGATATAAAAGCTTACTAAAATATAAAACAAAATAAAAGTAAATAAGTTGCAGCAAGGTATTTTTGGGTTTTTTGGTTTATAGATCTGAAAATATATGATGGAAAATAGACCCGGGGGCCATAGGTTTCACTAGAGGCTTCTCTCTTGAAGGCAAATAATACGGTGGGTGAACAAATTACTGTCGAGCAATTGATAGAAAAGCGCAAAGTTATGCTGATATCCAAGGCAATGATTATGAATATAGGCATCACGTCCGTGTCAAGTAGACCGAAACGATTCTGCATCTACTACTATTACTCCACACATCGATCGCTATCCAGCATGCATCTAGAGTATTAAGTTCATAAGAACGGAGTAACGCCTTAAGTAAGGTGACATGATGTAGAGGGATAAACTCAAGCAATATGATGAAAACCCCATCTTTTTACCCTTGATGGCAACAATAGAATACATGCCTCGCTACCCCTACTTTGTCACTGGGTGAGGACACCGCAAGATTGAACCCAAAACTAAGCACCTCTCCCATTGCAAGAAGAACCAATCTAGTTGGCCAAACCAAACCGATAATTCGAAGAGAAATACAAAGATATCAAATCATGCATATAAGAATTCAGAGAAGATTCAAATGATATTCATAGATAAACTGATTATAAATCCACAATTCATCGGATCTCGACAAACACACCGCAAAAGAATATTACATCGGATAGATCTCCAAGAACAACGAGGAGAACATGGTATTGAGGATCAAAGAGAGAGAAGAAGCCATCTAGCTACTAGCTATGGACCCGTAGGTATGAGGTAAACTACTCATGCTTCATCAGAAGGCCAATAGAGTTGATGTAGAAGCCCTCCGTGATTGAATCCCCCTCCGGCAAGATGCTGGAAAAGGCACCAAGATGGGATCTCACGGATACAGAAGGTTACGACGGCGGAAAAGTATTTTGGTGGACGCTTCTGGAGGTTTGGGAATATTTCTGAATTTATAGGACAAAGATTAGGGTTGGAGGACTCCCGTGGGGCCCACAAGCCAGGGGGCGTGCCCCCCCCTAGGGCGTGCCCTGAGGGCTTGTGGAGCCCTCGGGACTCTTCTTCCTTCCTCTCCAAGTCCTACGTGTGTCTTCTGGTCCAAGAAAAATCATCGCGAAAGTTTTATTCCGTTTGGACTCCGTTTGGTATTCCTTTTCTGTAGAACTAAAAAATAAGGAAAAACAGAAACTGGCACTGGGCTCTAGGTTAATAAGTTAGTCCAAAAAATAATATAAAATAGCATATTGCAGACTAAGGCATAGCCTAGTGGTGGCAAGGGGCTGATGCCTTCCCACCCACCCAGGTTCAGGGCACGGTACTTGCAATTTGGCTTTGTTGCACCAATTATACTGTAGGGGGTTCCCTGACAGTCTTTCTGTTAAAAAAACATATAAAATAGCATATTAATGCATATAAAACATCCAAAATAGATAATATAATAGCATGGAATAATAAAAAATTATAGATACGTTGGAGACGTATCAGGTATCCTCCTCTGAATGTTTCAAGTGGCTTGACTTGGCACATATTCATACATGTAGTTGAATCAAAACCAACATAGCCTCTACAATATTTATGTTCATGGTGTCTATATCCTACTGATGCTAGTATTCAATGTTAATTATGCATAATGCATGTTCATGACCGTTTTCGCTCTCTAGCTAGCCGCTTCTCAACCTATTTGCTAGCCTTCGCCTGTGCTAAGCGGGAATACTGCTTGTGCATCAAAATCCTAAAACCCAAGTTGTTCCAGATGAGTCCACCATATCTACCTATATGCGGCATTACCCTGCCGTTCTAAGTAAATTTGCATGTGCCACCTCTAAAAACTTCAAATAAACATCCATTTTTGTATACCTGGATTGTTCATGGAGCGACAAGGCGTAGTCATTATCTTCCATGCTAAGCGGGTTATTCTCATGATGAGTGTTTATTCACTCGTCCTTGCATGAGAGGGGCGGT
Source organism: Thinopyrum elongatum (assembly GCA_011799875.1). Lineage (NCBI taxonomy): Eukaryota > Viridiplantae > Streptophyta > Magnoliopsida > Poales > Poaceae > Thinopyrum > Thinopyrum elongatum. Next base: position 93,131,694 of record CM022302.1, on the reverse strand, counting down.
AATAGGGATTCCCAGTCCCGAAATAAAAAATTGCAAATAATTAAACAAAGCTCCCCCAGGACTGATGTTGGTATGGACGGCACCCGTGGATTCGGCTAGCTGTGGAGTGTGTTTGTTGGTGGAGGGGGAGTAAACCTTTACTTTTGTCGCTTGGGAACCGCCATTAATGTGTTTAGCATGGAAGATATTGATAACTTTTGGTCGTGAAGTAAACAGGAAGGGTGCATTTCCCAAAATTACATTTATCTCTGTTTTAAAAACTTTGAGCTCTGGCACCGCTGCAAATCCCTGCTTCCCTCTGCGAAGGGACTATCTATTTACTTTTATGTTGAGTCATCACCTTCTCAAATAAGCGCCAGATCTGAGAGCATTATTGTCATCCTAATGCATTGTGCATAGTTAATGTTGGATGCATCATGACTGGATATTTTCTACCATGAATTACAATATTTAGTCACTGCTTGAACTTTGGAGGTGCTCTACATTTATGTTTTGTGGTCTCAGAAAGGGCTAGCGAGATACCACCGTTGTCATATTATATCACGGTTGTTTTGACAAAGTGTTGTCATTTGAGATATCTTATTATTGCTCGCTAGTTGCTTATGCCATTGATATGAGTTAATATAATTTTTAAGAGTTATCGTTGACATGGTTAGTCATGATCTTTGCTGAAAACCTTGGTGCTACTTAAGCTTATTTATGTAAACAAGAACAAAAGAGTTCGTAAAAGTTTTTCTTTTTCACTTTCAGTTTGTCAACTGAATTGCTTGAGGACAAGCAAGGGCTTAAGCTTGGGGGAGTTGATACGTCTCCATTGTATCTACTTTTTCTAATGCTTTTGCTCTTGTTTTGGACTCTAATTTGCATGATTTGAATGAAACTAACCCGGACTGACGCTGTTTTCAGCAGAACTACCATGGTGTTGTTTTTGTGCAGAAATAAAAGTCCTCGGAATGGAACGAAACTTTTTGGAGATTTATTTTACAATAAAAGGAAAATACAGGAGCCAAGAACCACCGGAGGGGGGGCCTGGGTGAGCACAACCCACCAGGACGACCCCTCCTCCAGGCGCGCCCAGGTAGGTCGTGCCCACCTGGTGGCCCCGTAGACCTTGATTCCGACGCTATAAAATCCTTTTTTTGGAGAAAAAATCAAGGAGAAAGTTTCATCGCGTTTCACGATACGGAGCCGCCGCCACCTCATGTTCTTCATCGGGAGGCCAGATCTGGAGCCCGTTTGGGGCTCCGGAGAGGGGGATCTTTGGCCTTCGTCATCACCAACCCTTCTCCATCGCCAATTCCATGATGCTCCCCACCGGGAGTGAGTAATTCCTTCGTAGGCTCGCTGGTCAGTGAGGAGTTGGATGAGATTCATCATGTAATCGAGTTAGTTTTGTTAGGGCTTGATCCCAAGTATCCACTATGTTCTAAGATTGATGTTGTTATGACTTTGCCATGCTTAATGCTTGTCACTTTGGGCCCGAGTGCCATGATTTCAGATCTGAACCGTTTATGTTTTCACCATTATATCTATGTTCTAGATCCGATCTTGCAAGTCATATTCACCTATTACGTGTTATGATCCGTAAACCCCGGGGTGTTAATAATCGGGATACTTTCCGGTGATGAACGTAGTTTGAGGAGTTCATGGATTCTCTTTGTGTTAATGCTTTGTTCCGGTTCTCTATTAAAAGGAGGCCTTAATATCCCTTAGTTTTCTTATGGACCCCGCTGCCACGGGAGGGTAGAACAAAAGATGTCATGCAAGTTCTTTCCATAAGCACGTATGACTATTTACGGAATACATGCCTATATTATATTTATGAACTGGAGCTAGTTTTGTATCGCCCTAGGTTATGACTGTTATATGATGAATATCATCCAACGAATTCACCGATCCAATGCCTATGAATTTTCCATATATTGTTCTTGCTAAGTTACTACTACTGCTGCTACTGTTACACTTGCTACAAATTATTGCTATCACTGTTACCGTTACTGCTACTATTATCACTGCTATCAAAATTATCATACTATTGTGCTACTGATCACGTTGCTACAGATATTTAATCTTCAGGTGTGGTTGAATTGACAACTCAGCTGCTAATACTTACAAATATTCTTTGGCTCCCCTTGTGTAGAATCTATAAATTTGGGTTGAATACTCTACCCTCGAAAACTGTTGTGATCCCCTATACTTGTGGGTTATCACACGCCTCGAGCTTCTGGATGAGCAACCGCCCGTGTCCCCTCGGACGTCCGCCGAGCCCGCTCGCGACGCCCCTCCGTCACCTGGCGTGCCGACGGGGCTGGCTGAGCCGGGTCCTGCCACCTCGGTCCAGCATGGGGCTGGCCATGCGTTGGTCGAGCTGGCCAAGCCGGTCGAGCTGGCCGAGTCAGCCTCTACCGCGGGGGTCGAGCCGGCGTCCCAGCCCATGTTGGCCGAGTCGGCGTTCACGCCTTCCTCGCGAGGTCGGTCGCCTGGCGCGACTGGCTCTGCGTCTTGGGACGGTCTGCGTCGTCATTGCCATCTTCATCGACCACGTCTCCGCTGTCACCTCCACCACCTACCACTATTCTGCGTCCTCGTACGCGCAGTCAGAGTGGTATTGTTCGGCCAAAGGAGCGCACCGATGGCACGATTGTGTGGATTGCGACGTGTGTGGCACAGACAGATGCTGACCCCACTGCTGAACCTTGGCATTTTCAGGCGACTCTTCGGATTCCTCATTGGCGCAATGCCATGGAGCAAGAGTTTCAGGCACTACAGAGGAACGATACTTGGCGCTTGGTTCCTCCTGTGTCTGGTGTCAACATCATTGACTCCAAGTGGGTGTTTAAGGTAAAGAAGCATGCTAATGGTTCTATTGAGCGATACAAGGCATGGTTGGTGGCCAAAGGGTTTAAACAACGGTATGGTCTTGATTATGAGGACACTTTCAGTCCAGTTGTCAAACCTACCACTATTCATCTGCTTCTGTCCTTGGTTGTTGCCAAAGGGTGGTCTCTGTGTTAGCTTGATGTTCAGAATGCTTTTCTCCATGGGGTCTTGGAGGAAGAGGTTTACATGCGGCAACCTCCAGGTTTTGTTGATCCTGCTCGTCCACATCATTTGTGTCGTCTTGTTAAGGCGCTTTACGGACTTAAGCAGGCTCCTCGTGCATGGCATGACCGACTTGGCTCGGTTCTTCGACGTCTTGGATTTGCTCCGTCCACTGCTGATACGTCTCTGTTCATGTTCCATTGTCCTGAGGTTACTATGTACCTGCTGGTTTATGTTGATGACATTATTTTTATCAGCTCCTCAGTGATTGCCATTGATCGTCTGATGTCTGCTCTGAGTGGTCATTTTCTGTCAAGGATCTGGTGCCCTCCGTTACTTCCTTGGTCTGGAGGTTTCACGGTCCCCTGCTGGCCTGACTCTCACTCAGCATAAGTATTCCTTGGACTTGCTGCGACATGCTGGTATGTTGCAGTGCAAGCATGCTACCACCCCTATGTCTGCGACTGATCGGTTATCAGCCTTGGATGGTGCCTTGCTTCCTTCAAATGGTGCTACAGAGTACCGCAGTATTGTTGGTGGCTTGCAGTACTTGACTATCACACGGCCGGACATCTCCTATGCGGTAAACCGTGTGTGCCAGTATCTTCATGCTCCTCGGACTTCACACTGGTCAGATGTGAAGCGTATACTGCGTTATCTCTCTCATACCATCTCCTATGGGTTGCATTTTCGGTTTACCCCCTCAAGTGCTCTCTCGGCGTTCTCTGATGCAGATTGGGCTGGGAGCCTGGATGACTGGCGATCAACGGGGGGCTATGCTGTCTTCTTTGGTGGCAACTTGATCGCTTGGAGTGCGCGCAAGCAGGCCACAATATCTCGGAGTAGCACTGAAGCAAAGTACAAGGTGGTTGCCAATGCCACGGCTGAGCTCATTTGGGTACAGTCTCTGTTGAGAGAGTTGGGAGTCTCTCAAGAGCAGCCACCGGTTCTTTGGTGTGATAATATTGGTGCGACGTATCTTTCATCTAATCTAGTTTTCCATACTCGCACCAAGCACATCGAAGTTGACTATCACTTTGTGAGGGAACGTGTTGCACAGAAGCTTCTTCATATCAAGTTCATCTCCTCCAAAGATCAACTTGCTGACATCTTCACGAAGCCACTTCCACAACCTCAGTTTGAAGGTTGAAGGCATAATCTTAACTTGCTTTGTACTTTAGGCCACAGTTAAGATTGAGGGAGGGTGTTAGATAATGTTTATACGTAGCTTCTATGTATATCCTGTATATTGTATTTGTACACTTCGTGTACCCTTATATATATGAGATAGCCACACCCGTATTGGGTGTCGAGCAATTTCTCAAACCCTAGCTTTTACAGCGCGGAGCCCTGCATGTAGAACCCCACATCAGTCACATCCGGCCGGTCGATGTTGATCTGACCTGCCGCGTTCAGCTGTGGCCACGCCACCACCTCCGGCCACGACAACTTCGCCATTAATTCTTTCTTCCTGTGATTTGCTTCTGCTGTACGACGCGCGTCTGTGTATTGATCAGGGCACGATGGTGTAAGTGGCATTAAGGTATTTATAGGACCCCCGTGTCGCCCTCCTCTCGGATGACTCGGGTGGCACCCCAACCCTAGCCGCCGCCGGGGCCTAAATCATCTTCCTCCCTTCCTCCCACCACCGCCGGAGGACGCCGCCGGCCTGCGCCCGGAGGCCGACGGCGGTGGCGGGGGCCCTTCCTCCCTCCCGCGTCTCAGGGATGGCGGGGCCACAACGCGCGTGGAGGTGCGGCCGATCTAGAAGCGGCGGCGATGGCTTCGACGACGGCGGCGGTGGTCGGCCCTACCTCGGGCCACGGGAGGCTGGCCTAGGTTAGGCGGCGGCGCGATGCGGTCTTCGGCGGCACGTCATCTGGCTTTAGATCGGCGACGGCGTCGAGGGCCTGGTGGACTGCTCGGCGGCACCTCTGGCAGATCTGTTCTGGTCGGTGTAGCTAGTGGTGGTGGTCATCTTCTTCGTCAGAGGTGGCCGGCCAGAGGCTTGGTGATCGGATCTCGAGATCCATCATCTAGTCCCGGCTGCGAGTTGGGGAGACATGGTTGCCGATGAAAACCGAGCCGATGGCAGGTGATGGCGGCGTTCTACGCCGTTACCTTGATGAAGGCATCGTCGTGTAAGTACAGTCGACCCACTCGTGCTGCTCCGGGGGAAACCCTAGGATCTGGTGTTCCAGATCAAACAATGGCGGCACTGATGTATCGTTTCTCTCTTGGGAGCATCGTTTGTGGAGCAGCGCTGGAAGTCAGAGGCAGGAGGTGGAGCTACTTCGTCTTGCACGGAGCTTCGGTGGAGATGTCTGAAGGAAATATGCCCTAGAGGCAATAATAAAGTTGTTATTTTATATTTCCTTATTTCATGATAAAGGCCTATTATTCATGCTAGATTGTATTGATCGGAAACTTAAATACATGTGTGAATACATAAACAAATACCGTGTCCCTAGTAAGCCTCTACTAGACTAGCTCGTTGATCAAAGATGGTTAAGGTTTCCTAGCCATAGACATGTGTTGTCATTTGATAACGGGATCACATCATTAGGAGAATGATGTGATGGACAAGACCCATCCGTTAGCTTAGCATAATGATCGTTCAGTTTATTGCTATTGCTTTTTTCATGTCAAATACATATTCCTTCGACTATGAGATTATGCAACTCCCGGATACCGGAGGAATACCTTGTGTGCTATCAAACATCGCAACGTAACTGTGTGATCATAAATATGCTCCACAGGTATCTCCGAAGGTGTTTGTTGAGTTGGCATAGATCGAGATTAGGATTTGTCACTCTGAGTATCGGAGAGGTATCTCTAGGCCCTCTCGGTAATACACATCATAAGCTTGCAAGCAAATGACTAAGGAGTTGGTCACGAGGTGATGTATTACGGAATGAGTAAAGAGATTTGCCGGTAACGAAATTGAACTAGGTATGAAGATACCGACGATCGAATCTCGGGCAAGTAACATACCAATGGACAAAGGGAATTACGTATGTTGTCAAAACGGATTCGACCGATAAAGATCTTTGTAGAATATGTAGGAGCCAATATGGGTATCCAGTTTCCACTATTGGTTATTGACCGGAGAGGTGTCTCGGTCATGTCTACATAGTTCTCGAACCCGTAGGGTCCGCACGCTTAACGTTCGTTGACGATATAGTGTTATATGAGTTATATGATTTGGTGACCGAATGTTGTTCGGAGTCCCGGATGAGTTCACGGACATGACAAGGAGTCTTGAAATGGTCGAGAGGTAAAGATTGATATATAGGATGACGCTATTCGGACACCGGAAGAGTTTCGGCGTGCACCGGGTAGTCATCGGGTCACTGGAAGGGGTTCCGGACACCCCCGGTAAGTGTATGGGCCTAATGGGCCAAAGGAGGGACACACCAGGCCCTGGTGCGCCCCTTCTTTGGACAGCAGGCCCTAAGGGAATGAAAGGAGGAAGGGCTAGCCCCTCCTGCCTTTCCCTCTCATGGGAGAAAGGAAAGGGGGGGGGGGGGGGGCGCCACCCTCCCCTGCCTTTCCCCCGCACCTATATAAGGCAGGGGGGCGCGGCTTGGGAGGGACTCCAAGTAGGATTCCTCCTACTTGGGCGCCTCCTTTGGCTGCTCCTCCCTCCCTCCCACCTATATATATGTGGGAAGGGGGCGCCTAGCAATATACAACATTGTCTTAGCCGTGTGTGGCGCCCCCGTCCACTGTTTACTCCCTCGGTCATATTTTCGTAGTGCTTAGGCGAAACTCTGCGGAGATCACATCACCATCACCGTCATCATGCCGTCGTGCTGCCGGAACTCATCCACTACTTCGCCATCTTGCTGGATCAAGAAGGCGGAGGACGTCATCGAGCAGAATGTGTGCAGAACGCGGAGGTGCCGTGCGTTCGGTACTAGATCGGTTGGAGCACGAAAAAAGTTCGACTACATCAACCGCGTTGTGAAACGCTTCCGCTTATGGTCTATGAGGGTACGTGGACACACTCTCCCCCTCGTTGCTATGCATCTCCACGGATAGATCACTGCGTGTGCGTAGAATTTTTTTTGTTTTCATGCAACGTTTCCCAACAATGTCAAGTCATGCCTGACCGACAGGTGCTACGCTTTGTCATGTCTAGTTGGCAGGTGGTACGCACGACAGATCTTCCAAAGACTTCAAGCTGTGTCGGCTGGTGGTACTTGGCAGCATGGTGCTGAGGTGTATCGGTGGCGACCGTGACGTGCTCAGCTGTTTGCGCGCAGGGAGGTGGTGCCGTTGGGCGCCGTGGTGGCGTGGACGACAGCTAGACCGAGCAAGGTTGATGCGTCGGTACAGCTCTGAAGATGGAGCGGTGGCAGTTGGCGGCGGCGGTCTCTGAGAGCGCGCCGGGCCGGTGTGTGCCCCAGACCCGGCAACTAGCTAGGTTGGGGCCTCAGGTCTTAGATGTTAGGTTTGGCTGCGAGGTTTGTGGTATTAGGCCCGGACTATCAGCATCACTTTATCAACTGGATAGGAGTAGCGACAGATGTTGCCTAGACGGTGTCTTCAGACTTATTGTTGTATTTCTTTGTAAAGTCTTCTGTGAATAATTAATAAAGTGGTTACATACATCGCCCAGATGCAGATGCAGAGGCCGGGGTTTTTCCTCCTTTTCTAAAAAAGAAATGAACTCGATGTAAGGGGAGGCAGGGTACGTACGTCTAGGGTGACGATGCTCGATGGAGCGAGCTTCGCATACGCCGCCCTCTCTATTGGACGGCCGGCGTCGAACGTTTTTTTGTTACCGGCGGCCAGCGTCTTGTTCTTGATTGGATCATATAGCTAGCTTGACCAGATCAAGTTTACATGTGTTCTCAAGATGACAATAGGTAATGCATCTCTTGACGGATTCAGACATGCAACAGTTGCAGTTGAAGCCCACGCACCTATCTTAGATTTTTATTTTTGGTGGAGATTTGTGCATAGAAGTGTAGTTATATATTTTTTTCTCTCCCTCGCCGATCAGTTTTTTATTTTTGGTGGAGATTTGTGCATAAAAGTGTTAGAGATATATTTTTTCTCTCCCTCGCCGGTCGCATTAATCGACGTTTCTTTTTGGTTTTCTGATCTAATATTGGTTTGCGTCGCCCGCCGCCGCCATCGACTCCGCGCTCCTCTACTCCAACACCAGCGCGATCACCCGGTCTCTTCTTCGACCCGGGGGCCTCGCGTGACGCGCCGGCCTTTCACGACCGTCATCCGCGCGCCTGCCCGCCATCGCTCTACGTCGGCCGTCGCCGCCCTGTCCCCGAGTACAGCGCACCCTCCACCGTTGAGCAACGGGCTACCACTGTGTCGCCCCGTTGGGCCGCCACGCCGCCGCCCCGTGGTTCTCCCAGCAGCGGATGCACCGACACGCACGCTGCCGCTCCGTCGCCCCTTCGGGCCGGAGTGTTGCGGCCCGCGTTCCACCGCCGCCCCGAGGCCGTCCGCTCCAGGCCATCTCCGTGGCTGCACCGAACCTCGCACCGCCGCTGCATCGCCCCATCTGGTCGTAGGAGCGTGGCACGCGGTCCCTCCCGCCGCCCCATGGTTCTCCCCGCGGCTGCACCTACCAGCTGCGCTGCTGCTGCGTCGCCCCTTAGGGCCGTAGTGCCGCGGCTCGCGACCATCGCTGCCCCAAGGACGTCCGCTCCAGGCCGCCCCCGTGGCTACACAGACCCTCGTGTTGCAGTTGTGTCGCCCCATCGGGCTGTTGCGAGCGTGGCACGCGGTCCCTGCCGCCCCCTGAGGTCTTCCATGTCGTTGCCCCGACCCGCGCGCTGCCGTTGTATCGCCCCTTCGGGCTGGAGCGCTGCGACACGCAGTCCAGGCGCGCCGACTATTGTGTGGTATGCGACGCACCGCCTTCCTAGGCGCGGGAACACCACCGTCTGCGCTGGTCTTTCTCATGCTGTTGGGTTCTTCCTCGCCTACTTCGAGCATCATCACCGCGCTCCTAACCTAGCCATCGCCGTCTCCTCAAGCTGCTGCCGCCACTCTTCTTCCCAGTCCACGGTGACTACCTCGACACCGACCATCCCGAATCGACATCAACCATGGCATCCCTCGCACGGCTACCTCGACCACGGCTACATCGACATCGGCACAAAGGGCTATCACCTCGCTTGAGCAACTCGTCAGCTTCCTCTACAGTCCACGCGTCCGCGACGTGACACCGTTCACGACCCTATTCTCTCTAGTCAGACCGTCCGCGACGCTCCTGTTATTCGCAACGCTAACGTTACGACTGCGGAGGGATGTTAGAGATATATTTAGTATTTAGAGATTGTTTGGGATTAGATAGGAATTGTTTCCATCTTATCTCCAGGAGGCGTCTTGCACTCCAAGTCTTGTACTCAACATATACTCGCCCTCGAGACTCGATAATACATCCAACGAATTCCACCAGTCTCCCTCTCCATTCTTCTAACAAGAAGTACCTCCCTTTTTCCCTCTCGCAAATCACACAGTTATAAACTTGAAATTTTGTAGGTCAACGCGCATTCGAACTCCATAACATGCTGATTTTTGTCAAGAGTTTTTGCGTATCATAAATAACTAAAACGCCAGAGTTTCAAATAAGCTCTATCATTAAGTATTTATGGTGCTCCACAACAAAATTGAAAGGGTGTAGGTGCATGGGCGTTTACAAAATGCTACTCCCTCCGTCCCGTAATCTAAGACATTTTATAGTTCGAATTAAACTGCAAAAACGTCTTATATTAAAGGATAGAGGTAGTGTTTCGGAGTGCAATAAGTTGATGGTGTTCGGGCCCTCACTCGCATGCGCATGTGCATACACAATCACCGATTCACTGACCTAGCCTTGAACATCTACAACCGGATCCCCTATATCGGCCCTATAGTTTATTTTGGAGCTAAGCAATCCCCTCTCTCCTGCTCATCGGTAACCCCAAGGGCGCCTCTCTCTTATTGTGCACGTCCTCTTGGGGTAACCACAACCTTGTATTCTCCCCTATCTATCAATGAAATGATATGCCTCCACGCGTATTCATGAAAAAAATATCGGCCCTATAGTCTGGACTAAGTTTATTTCAAAAAATGTTTTGTACAAGTACAACATAATATTTCAAAAACCCGTTTCAATGTATTTTTACTTTTTTTGATAAATTTTTTTTTCATATCAGGTATATATACACCTGAGAGCCGAAGGGTATTTCCCAATAGTACACGGCCAAGTAGTACAGGATAGTGAGGAAGCGCTCATAAGTAGAAGATCGAAGAAAACAAAATCACACTGCAAAAAGATGGATAGATGCACAAGAACTACACGAGGACGCTGCCAAACCAGAGCATACGACGGCCTAAACACGCCACGAGGGCTCGACCGACAACGCCTAAGGTCCATGGCAACGCCCCCAAGAGGGTAACGACGCAAATAATTGCCGCTATCGAGTCTGGCTAGATAGACAAGGATTTTCACCAGGAGCCCAGTCATTGGGAGGTGTACCGTGACAATGTCCTCAAGAGGAAAGTGGCACCGGTGGGCATCGCCAGCCCTAAAGCGTGAAGCTTTCGCTCGGAAATCACCTACAACCCCATGAAGCGCCTAGATTGACACTGCAACAAAGTCCTGCCCACCTGAATAGAATCTGGCGCTGCTATTTCCAGCGGAAGAGAACGAGCAAACGCCACCCGCCCCTTCACCCCTTTTTCCCACACAACCAAGAGGCATAGCCACCACCTCTACCACGTATCCCATCGGAGAACCATAGTGATCCTGATTGCTACAGTATGATCCGCTACAAAAATTGGTCCACTAGTGTGCCCTAGAACATACTGAACCACTTAGCATGGATGGACTGGCTTGCTACAGTACACACGCCATAGAAAAAACGGGTTATCTACAGTACAGGTGAGTGGGCCGGCCTAGGTGGGGTGCCTCATATGTGAATCCCCAGCATTCCCCTGAAAAAATTTCTAGAGAGAGCGCACAGTTGGTGGGAGCGGCTATATAATGGGTACCCCTTCGGGGGCTCCCGTGGAGGTCACTTTTTGGGCCTTTGGAGCGTGCCAAGTGGTATGTTGAGCCGCCGTCATGTGTCGCGCTTTGGACGCATCCTTACCTTTTTTCTGAAGGTGTTTTCAGGTTTTATTTATGTTTTTTGGATTTTCTTTTTTTGTTTCCCTTGGTTTCGGCGGGATATATTTTTTGTTTTTTCGCAGGCTGCGCTTTTCTGCGTGGAGCACAACATGTACTTCTGCGAGTGCTTCCTTGAAAAGGGAAAAGCAAAGCCTGTGTTTGTGTGGGAAGCACGGCTAGAAGCATGATCTTTCTTCCGCGAGCGCGAGAAAAGATAGCCCGTGCTACTCGAAAAAGGGAGAAGCACAATTTATAAAGCATAGTCTTGCTTCCGCGAGAAGTGTAACATGTGCTCCTCGTAGAAGCCCAACCGACCGCCCGGAAAGGGCAAAACATAAAATCACAGCTATGCTTCCACTAGTAGAAAAAGGCCCATTTGTCCCGGTTCGGGAACCGGGACTAAAGGGTCGGGACTAAAGCCCAACACCTTTAGTCCCGGTTCTTATACGAACCGGGACAGATGGGGCTCCACGTGGCCGCTGCGACGAGCTCAGAGAGGAGGGCCTTTAGTCCCGGTTGGTAACACCAACCGGGACCAAAGATCATCCACGTGTCAGCAGCTCAGGAGCTGGGGTTTTTGTTTTTTTTAAGGGGGGGGGGGTTTGGGGGTTTTGTGGGTTAATTTAGGGGTTTCATATATTGTGTTAGCTAGCTAATAGAGAGAAGTGTCCTCTCTTATCTCCGTGCTTGGTCGACGCTACGTACTATACGTATAGAGAGGACTCGACACGCTAGCTAGTAAGCAAAAGAAGGAAACCATTAAGTACACAAGATCGTCATGAACATATACAGAGAGAAGTGATCGACCTCCTCCTTCTCCGAGAGATTGGTTGAACAACAAGTTTTCGTATATCTATCCGACGCTACTAGCTACATATATACAATATAAGATCCCTAACATCTGATGTCAAGTTCCACATGGTATTCTCCGGCTGGATTGATGACGTGGTCAAGAAAGAATCCAGCCAATTCCTCTTGAATTGCCTTTAAGTGATCTTGTGGTAGAAGTTCATCCCGCATCTGCCAAATCTAATTTGAAGAAGGGGGTCAATACATATATATGAATGAAACTCAACACAAATGATGGTAATAAAATAAAATTGTGAATATTATTGCTTACGCACTTCATATTGTTTTTCAGAGTAGCCCCGCTTAGAGGTCGTTGCGTTGTAGATGTACTCGCAAACGTAGTATCCACAAAAATTATTCCCGCCTTCCTGCCACAACCACTTTACGAGAAATAGAGGTCAATCAAACTGATAATCAAGCATTATAAATGGTATTGATGAAACTAGCTAGAATCAATGGGAGATGCGCAGAATTAGCTAGTAGTACTTACTTTCGGGTGTGTAAATCGCAGATCCCCCGGCAGTCCCGAAACTTCTGCGGTGAACACTTTCCAAACCCTGCGAGACAACGAAAATAATTACTTGATATCAGGAAATGAACTAAGTTGCCGATATGGTGCGATAATGATCGATTGAACTTACTTCTGGAGCATTTCAGTCATGGCCGCATACTCCTTGGGATCTTTTCGTCTTGAGTCTAAGACGGTTACTAGTCCCTGCTCAAGCTTAATCTCTAGGAGAATAAAGTGGAAGCTGCGCACGCATGCATAACTCATCAATTACATTACTATAACCTCGAGTAATAATGGAAACCGAATATGCAGAAGACAGTAACACTCACTTGAAGTTGTAAGGAAAGAGTATTTTATCTTTGTTTTGATTTTTAAGCAACGATTGTAGCAAGTTGGCCTCGGTTTCTTTCGGATTATATGTAACCGTCCATTCATCTATGAGATTTGTGTTAATGAACCCAATATCATAGATTTGTGCATTTCTGCATTCGACGATCTTCAATCTGCATAATATAGTGAGGATAATTATATATACATGCAATGAAAGAGCTGAGCTATATATAGAGACTTAATTACAGAAGTATAGTACTTACAGACAGTAGCAAGTGATGATTATTTTATCGAGGTCCTTTTGATTGAAAAACATAAAGAACTCCTCAAATGGAACAGACAACAGATCAATTCCAACGAGGTCGTGCTCCTCTTTAACTCTCAGCGTCAAAATATCCTTCCCAGACTTGCACGTGTCCATGTACCACTTATGGAATCTTCGCATCATCGTTGTTAGAGGAGGATCACCAGGTCTGACGAGAGGCTTCCCGTACTGGTATTTGTGTTCGTCCACCTCCATTGTATCAAAATGTGCATCGTCGGGCAGGTAATCATCAGGATTGGTACCGAGCAGCATCCCCGGCAGATTTGCGACGATATCGCTAGACACCTTGAGCGGGGGCACGATTGGTTTGCCTGTTCGCCGAGCTGGGGAATTTTGTTCCCACTTCTTCGTTCTTGTAACCTTTTGTCAGTTGAAGTAGTTCCCGACCGGCGTGCTCCTTCCACTGCCTTTTTAAGAGCGCGGACATAGTTGTCATCCGGTGGAGGCGGTGGTGGTCGCTTCAGGTTCTTCACAATGCGCTTCAATTTCACCGGATCCATCTTCTCCTCCGGAGGTGGATTTTTCTTTGCAAAAAAGTCCCTCACTTGGGCTTTACAGATCTCCGCGTTTTCCTCGTCGGTCATCTCGTATGGTAACATCTCTAGAGGCGTGAGAGTCGGACCGAATCTGTATTGCCTCCCGCCTCTGGCTGTACTGCTAGACGCCGGAGCAGTCGGAGTGGCTGTGGCTGTCTTCCTTCGTTGCTTACGAGGCGGAGAAGGAGGCGGAGTGCTACGACGCACCGGAGCAGCCGGAGCGGCGGCGGCTGTCTTCCGCTGTTGCTGACGAGCCGGAGAAGGAGGCGGGCTGCTCGGACGCGCCGGCGCAGGCGGAGAAGGAGGCGGAGTGCCCTGATCACTCGCCAGAGGAGGAGGCGGAGGAGGAGGCGGAGTGCCCTGACTCGCCGGAGGAGGAGGCGGAGGCGTCCAGTTCGGAAGGTTGATGAGCTCCTTCCGCCATAGACATGGAGTATTCAGAGCAAGACCCAGCTGAGTCTCCCCTTCACCGGTAGGGTGGTCAAGCTGGAGCTCCTCAAATCCTTCCGTTATTTCATCGATCATCACAACAGCATAGCCTTGTGGAATCGGAAGGCAGTGAAAAGTTGCGCCGGGTCCAGAAGGTGCAACAGAGCCGACAGCCGCCTTGACTTTGAGGTGCTGCCATTGCGCCATAAGGTGGCAATCTTGAGCCTCCGTGATAGTATCCACGGGGTAGCTGGGAGCCGTGAAGTCAGGCTGCTGAAGGACCTCGGTGGAAGCCACGCTGCTTCTCCGCTGAGATGGAGGGGTAGCTCCGGCAGGTCGCTGGCTCTGAACTAGTAGTGCTTGTTCCTCTAGCGCTCGTACCCTTGTATTCAGCGACTACAGTTCCGTCTGCTCCACTTTCCTCCTCCTCTCCCGGGTTTTGTAACCGTCTGCGCTGGGAAACCCAACCCTCCACGCAACGAAGCCTGCCGTGCCTCGTGTTCGTCCTGGGTGCTCAGGATTCCCGAGGGCCTGTGTGAGCTCGTCGTTCTCTCTGTCGGGAACGAACGTCTCTTCCTGCGCTGCGGCGATATACTTCTGAAGCTTCTTGACGGGTATTTCAAGTTGCTCCTTCGTCCAACGGCACTTCCCTGTTTCAGGGTCCAAGGTTCCCCCAACCCCGAAGAACCAAGTCCTTGAACGGTCTGGCCAGTTCAATGTCTCTGGTTCGACCCCTTTATCAAGAAGGTCCTTCTCAGCCTTGTCCCACAACGGCCGGGCTTTGAGGTAGCCACCTGACCCCGTGCGATGGTGATACTCCTTCTTTGCAGCATTTTTCTTGTTTGTCGCTGACATCTTCTTACTCTTCTCCGATGTCTTGTGGGCCACAAATGCGGGCCAGTGATCTCTTATCTTCTCAAATCGGCCGGTGAATTCTGGAGTCTTCCCTTTGTCGACAAACGTTGATTTCAACTCATTCTTCCACCTCCTGAATAGATCTGCCATCTTCTTAAGAGCATGAGCCTTGACCAATGGCTCTATAACTGGCTTATCCGGATCCTCCTCTGGCGGTAGGGTGAAATTTTCCTTCAGCGCGGTCCAACGATCATCTTTCTGTCTATCGTTGACAAAAGACACTTGAGGGTCTTCGCTCTTAGGCTTATTCCATTGGTGGATGCTGATCGGGATCATGTCCCTAACAAGAACCCCGCACTGAGCAGAAAATGCTTCCTTGGTCTGGCTGGGTTCAATCGGTTGGCCATCGCCCTTGATTGCTGTGATCATGAACCTTTCATCCTGGCGCAACCTTTTCTTCGGGCCTCGTCTCGTTACTGAAGTTTGGCTCGATCCGGAGGGCTAGAAAAGAAGAAAGAAGAGAGTTAATATGTGTACATACCAAAACAATTAATGCATCAATTAGCTAGTCAGCATAGGCTTAATTAATATATATACCTCGCCGGACTTTGCAACAGCTCCTTCCTCCGTTTGCTCATCGGAGCCATCATAATCATGTCCTTCCACCTCCATTGTACGATCACCGGAGCCTGCTTCACCCTCTCCTTCCGGAATATCGGTGTCGTTGAGATACGACAAGATATCACCTCCGCCGAGGATTATGTCCCCCAACAACTGTTCTGCTTCGATGTCTCGGTGCTCCATAGTTTCTGCAAATATTACAACATGGCAATTAATATACAAACATGACAGATGGATATATTAGTGCAAACGTAGACCTAGCTAGCTCGACGCTTCTACGGTTTGGGGTGGCCTCGACAACTCTTCTACGAACCGCCTCTCTCATGAATGTCCGACGTCCGGACCGACAAGGGATTTAACAAAATGACGCCATTCTGGATGTGCAGAAAATGGTCCATATTTTTCCTGATCTCATCTACCCTTCTATATGTCACGTTGTCTAGTGTCAAAGAATTCAAGAAAACCATGACTTCATCATTAGCCGGAAATGACAGGCGTATAATGGTACGAAGCTCTTCAAAGTTGTTTTGGAACGGAGTTCCCGATAGAATAATTCGCTTTTTGATACAAAGTTCAGCAAGAGCCTTCCGAATATCGCTATTTGGAAGGCCTTTGCTGAAATTCGTATCAAAAGGAGAATTATTCTATCAGGAACTCCGTTCCAAAACAACTTTGAAGAGCTTCGTAGCATCATACGCCTGTTACTTCCGACTAATGATGAAGCCATGGATTTCTTCAATACTTTGACAGACAACGTGACATATAGAAGAATATATATATAGATGAGATCAGAAAAAAAATTGGATCAACTTGTGCACATCCATAATGGGGGCATTCTTGATAAATCTATATATGTCAAAATTCAAACTTTGACATATGATCAAATGTTGCATATGTCAAAATTCAAACTTTGACATATGATCAAACTTTGACATATGATCAAATGTTGCATATGTAAAAATTCAAACTTTGACATATGATCAAACTTTGATATATGTCCACCGCGATATAAAATAATACATAGACTTGTTCGGGCGAGAGGGGGTTGATCGACGTCCCCCCTCATGTCGAAGTTACCGGAGTTATCTTCTAGTGGTTTGGGTGGCCTCGAGAGTTTGTCGAGTAGGGGCGGGAGGGGGTAGGAGATCAACAAACGCTTTTTTATATATGTCCACCGCGATTAAAAAATAACATAGACTTGTTCGGCGGAGGGGGGTTGATCGACGTCCCCCCTCATGTCGAAGTGAATGAACAAACTCTGAATTTTTTTTTACATGTACTCCCGAGGGGAATTGAAGTTATCGGGGTTATGTTATACAACAAATGGAACACTCATCTCATTTCATCTCATCTGAAAAAACATAGCACATCTAAAAAAAATACATACAACATGGAAAAAAATTGCTATGAACAAAAAAAAAATTATATATGAACATTTCTATATCCATCCATACATACATACATTGAAAAAAATGCTATGAACAACACGATCAGTAGTAATTATTTTTATAATGATTGCCTCAAAAAAAAATTATTAGTATTTTCAAACTCTAGAATGACCCTGTGCACTAGAACTATTTCAAATAATTCTTTTCAAATGCCACAAATTTTTTGAGAAGTCTCTGTATGCCTATAGATCATTTTATGCAAAAACCCACTTTGGTCATTTGAAACTTTTGAGCAGTGGCAGAGCAAGGCCGAGCTCGGGGAGCACGCGGCGAAGTTATCGGGGAGGGGGTTATATCGACCCCCCCCCCTCCCACTCATGTCGAAGTTATCGGGGAGGGGTATATCGACCCCCCCCCCCCCCCCTCATGTCGAATTATCGGGGAGGGGGTATCAACCCACCCCCCCCCCCCTCATGTCGAAGTTATCGGGGAGGGGGTATATCGACCCCCCCCTCATGTCGAAGTTATCGGGGAGGGGGTATATCGACCCCTCCCCCTCATGTCAAAGTTATCGGGGAGGGAGTATATCGACCCCCACCCCCCTCATCATGCATATATAGCTACACCACATACATATATACATTGAAAAAAATTACATTATAATATATATGAACAAAAAAATTACATCATAATATACATATGTACATCGACCCCCCCCCCCCTCATCATGAACAAAACATGCTTGAACAAAAAAATTAATACATTATGAACATCTACATACATATAGGCACATACATAAATATATACATTATATATAATATGAACAAAAAATTAATCTAATAAAAAATGAAAAAAAAAACAGAGACGGGCGGCGCGGCGGCTCACAGCGGGGGCGGCTGGCGACGGCGATGGCGACGGTGACGCGACACGACGGCAAGCGGGGGGCGGGCCGGGCAGGGGCTTGGGCGCGGGGCAGGGGCCGGCGCGGCGACGACGTGGTTCGGGGGCAGGGCTGCTGGGCCACGACGATGAGGTGGCGGGGAGCGGGCAGCGACGGCGTCGAGGGCTTGGGGCAGGGTGCGGCGCGGCGACGACGTCGGAGGCAGGGCGACGACGGCGACGGCAACGAGGAGCAGCGCTGGGGCGTCGGGCACGAACTGGCGATGAAAATCTGAAATTCCTAAGTTCTGGCTTTTATAGCAAAGGCTTTGGTCCCGGTTCGTGGCACCAACCGGGACCATGCACGCCCTTTAGTCCCGGTTGGTTCCACCAACCGGGACCAAGTGTCGCAGGGACCTTTGGTCCCGGTTGGTGGAACCAACCGGGACTAAAGGGCGTGCATTGGTCCCGGTTGGTGCCACGAACCGGTACCAATGCACCCCTTTGGTCCCGGTTGGTGCCACCAACCGGGACAAAAAGCCTTGTGATGCCCCGCTTCGCGCCAAAAGTTTAGTCCCACCTTGCAGTTGAGAGAGCTCGAGAGTGGTTTATAAGGGCTTTTGCGCCCACTCTCTCGAGCTCCTCTCAACGCAGGCTTTCGGGCCTAACTCGCCTATGTGCCTGTGGGCCTACTGGGCCTGCTGCGGGCCTGAATCCTGGCCCATGGTTGGGTTTCTAGTCGTATTCAAGCCTGGTGCCCATTAGGCGGGACTTTTTTTTTTTTATTTTTGTTTTCTTTGTTGCTTTATTTATTTTATTTTGTTTCTTACAAAACAAATACTTACTGTTGCTATTTTTATTTATTTTATTAAATTTTAATTTATTTTTTTGTTTCTACTTATTTATTAAAGTTTATTTGTTTCTACTTATTTATTTTATTTGTTTCTACTATATTTATTTTATTTTCTTTTGTGCTTTTTATTTATTTTTGAAAATTCTTTTTCATTTAATGTTTTGAAGAGAAAATACTTAATAATTTTAGTTGCTTAAATTTTATATAATTTTGTTTCAATAATACAAGAGGTTTAAAAAGTTTTTAGTTTGATTCCTTTAGCTATTAAAGTTTCATTAAAGTTTTCTAGTTCATTCTTTTTCTATAGAGTTTCATCAAAGTTTTTCTAGTTCATTCTTTTAGTTATTATTTTTGCTATTAGAGTTTCATAAAAGTTGAGAGGGTTACGGCAAAACTGGATGCACTTCGTGTAAAAATGGACAATCTCTTCGAAGTATCAGGGTTTCGGACAAAACTCATCTGTTACAAAGGGATTTTATTTTTTTGAACTTATTTGAACTCCAGACTTTTTGTGTGCTCAAAATGAACATTCAAAGCACATCATCAATTTTCAACCCTTTCTACTTCATTTTATTTTTCATGCATTTACTGGTTTTTTTGAGCTATGACCCTGAATTGAAAAGCACTTCAAATGAACTCTGAAGAGTTGAAAATGAGCATGATATCATCATTTCACCCACATAGCATGTGCTAAAAAGTTGAGAGGGTTACGGCAAAAACTGGATGCACTTCGTGTACAAAATGGACAATCTCTTTCGAAGTATCGGTTTTTCGGACGAAAACTCATCTGTTACAAAGGGATTTCATTTTTTGAACTTATTTGAACTCCAACTTTTTGTGTGCTCAAAATGAACCATTTAAAGCAACATCATCAATTTTCAACCCTTTCTGAGTTCATCTGTTATTTTTCATGCATTTACTGATTTTTTTGAGCTAAATGACCCTGAAATTGAAAAGCACTTCAAATGAACTCTGAAGAGGTTGAAAATTGGCATGATATCATCATTTCACCCACATAGCATGTGCTAAAAAGTTGAGAGGGTTACGGCAAAAACTGGATGCACTTCGTGTATAAAATGGACAATCTCTTTTGAAGTATCAGGGTTTCGGACAAAAACTCACCTGTTACAAAGGGATTTCATTTTTTTGAACTAATTTGAACTCCAGACTTTTTTTGTGCTCAAAATGAACCATTCAAAGCCACATCATCAATTTTCAACCCTTTCTGACTTCATCTGTCTTCACTTTTTCTTCGCTTGTGTCCTTTGCTTATTGCGCCGTAACCATGGATATTCTTCATTGCTTAACAGGGTGCTTGGGTCAGCCTTGACTTTGAACGGAGGAATTTCATGAAACTTTTCATAATCTTCAGACATGTCTGTCTTACCCTCCACTCCCACGATGTCTCTTTTCCCTGAAAGAACTATGTGGCACTTTGGCTCATCGTATGATGTATTCGCTTCCTTATCTTTTCTTTTTCTCGGTTTGGTAGACATGTCCTTCACATAGAAAACCTGCGCCACATCATTGGCTAGGACGAATGGTTTGTCTGTGTACCCAAGATTGTTCAGATCCACTGTTGTCATTCCGTAATGTGGCTCTACCTGTACCCCGCCTCCTGACAGATTGACCCATTTGCACTTAAACAAAGGGACCTTAAAATCATGTCCGTATTCAAGTTCCCATATGTCCACTATGTAACCATAATATGTGTCCTTTCCCCTCTTGGTTGCTGCATCAAAGCGGACACCACTGTTTTGGTTAGTGCTCTTTTGATCTTGGGCGATCGTGTAAAATGTATTCCCATTTATCCCGTATCCTTTGTAAGTCAATACAGTCGAAGATGGTCCCCTGGACAACGAGTACAGCTCATCAGAAACAGTGTTATCACCTCTGAGATGTGTTTCCAACCAACTGCCGAAAGTCCTGATGTGTTCACATGTAATCCAGTCGTCACACTGCTCTGGGTGTTTGGAGCGCAGAATGTTCTTGTGTTCATCGACATACGGGGTCACCAAGGTAGAGTTCTGTAGAACTGTGTAGTGTGCTTGAGACCAAGAATGCCCGTCCCTGCATATTATTGAGTCCCCTCCTAGCGTGCCTTTTCCAGTCAGTCTCCCCTCATACCGCGATTGAGGGAGACCAATCTTCTTAAGGTCAGGAATGAAGTCAACACAAAACCCAATGACATCCTCTGTTTGATGGCCCATGGAGATGCTTCCTTCTGGCCTAGCGTGGTTACGGACATATTTCTTTAGGACTCCCATGAACCTCTCAAAGGGGAACATATTGTGTAGAAATACGGGGCCCAGAACGACAATCTCGTCGACTAGATGAACTAGGACGTGCGTCATGATATTGAAGAAGGATGGTGGGAACACCAGCTCGAAACTGACAAGACATTGCGCCACATCACTCCTTAGCCTTGGTATGATTTCTGGATCGATCACCTTCTGAGAGATTGCATTGAGGAATGCACATAGCTTCACAATGGCTAATCGAACGTTTTCCGGTAGAAGCCCCCTCAATGCAACCGGAAGCAGTTGCGTCATAATCACGTGGCAGTCATGAGACTTTAGGTTCTGAAACTTTTTCTCTGTCATATTTATTATTCCCTTTATATTCGACGAGAAGCCAGACGGGACCTTCATACTGAGCAGGCATTCAAAGAAGATTTCCTTCTCTTCTTTGGTAAGAGCGTAGCTGGCAGGACCTTCATACTGCTTTGGAGGCATGCCGTCTTTTTCGTGCCAACGTTGCAGGTCCTCCCGTGCTTCCGGTGTATCTTTTGTCTTTCCATACACGCCCAAGAAGCCTAGCAGGTTCACGCAAAGGTTCTTTGTCACGTGCATCACGTCGATTGAAGAGCGGACCTCTAGGTCTTTCCAGTAGGGTAGGTCCCAAAATATAGATTTCTTCTTCCACATGGGAGCGCGTCCCTCAGCGTCATTCGGAACAGATAGTCCACCGGGACCCTTTCCAAAGATTACGTGTAAATCATTGACCATAGCAAGTACGTGATCACCGGTACGCATGGCGGGCTTCTTCCGGTGATCTACCTCGCCTTTGAAATGCTTGCCTTTCTTTCGACATTGATGGTTGGTCGGAAGAAATCGACGATGCCCCAGGTACACATTCTTCCTGCATTTGTCCAGGTATATACTTTCGGTGTCAGCTAAACAGTGCGTGCATGCGTGGTATCCCTTGTTTGTCTGTCCTGAAAGGTTACTGAGAGCAGACCAATCATTGATGGTTACAAACAGCAACGCATGCAGGTCAAATTCCTCCTGTCTGTGCTCATCCCTCACACGTACACCGTTTCCATTCCACAGCTGTAAAAGTTCTTCAACTAATGGCCTTAGGTACACATCAATGTCGTTGCCGGGTTGCTTAGGGCCTTGGATGAGTACTGGCATCATAATGAACTTCCGCTTCATGCACAGCCAAGGAGGAAGGTTATAGATACATAGAGTCACGGGCCAGGTGCTATGATTGCTGCTCTGCTCCCCAAAAGGATTAATGCCATCTGCGCTTAAACCAAACCATACGTTCCTTGGGTCACCTGCAAACTCAGTCCGGTACTTTCTCTCGATTTTTCTCCACTGCGACCCGTCAGCGGGTGCTCTCAACTTCCCGTCTTTCTTACGGTCCTCTCTATGCCATCGCATCAACTTGGCATGCTCTTTGTTTCTGAACAGACGTTTCAACCGTGGTATTATAGGAGCATACAATATCACCTTGGCAGGAACCCTCTTCCTGGGGGGCTCGCCGTCAACATCACCAGGGTCATCTCGTCTGATCTTATACCGCAATGCACTGCATACCGGGCATGCGTTCAAATCCTCGTAAGCACCGCGGTACAGGATGCAGTCATTAGGGCATGCATGTATCTTCTGCACCTCCAATCCTAGAGGGCATACGACCTTCTTTGCTGCGTACGTACTGTCAGGCAATTCGTTATCCTTTGGAAGCTTCTTCTTCAATATTTTCAGTAGCTTCTCAAATCCTTTGTCAGGCACAGCATTCTCTGCCTTCCACTGCAGCAATTCCAGTACGGTACCGAGCTTTGTGTTGCCATCTTCGCAATTGGGGTATAACCCTTTTTGGTGATCCTCTAACATGCGATCGAATTTCAGCTTCTCCTTTTCACTTTCGCACTGTCTCCTTGCATCAACAATGACCCGGTGGAGATCATCATCGGGCACATCGTCTGGTTCCTCTTGATCTTCAGCTTCCCCCGTTGCAGCATCATCGTATTCAGGGGGCACATAGTTGTCATCGTCCTCTTCTTCTTCGCTGTCTTCCATCATAACCCCTATTTCTCCGTGCCTGGTCCAAACATTATAGTGTGGCTGAAAACCTTATAAAGCAGGTGGGTGTGAAGGATTTTCCGGTCAGAGTAAGACTTCGTATTCCCACATATAGGGCATGGAACACATAAAACCATTCTGCTTGTTTGCCTCAGCCACTTCAGAAAATTATGCACGCCCTTATATACTCGGAGGTGCGTCTGTCACCGTACATCCATTGCCGTTCATCTGCGTGCATTATTATATTAAGTGTGTCAAAAACCATTACAAAACATCATGAACAATAAGTGACCAAATTAATAGAAGTTCATCATCACATTAAAACCAAAGTACATACATAGTTCTCATTGAACAACATATAGCTCTTCAGAGCATCTAATTAAACCATACATTATTGAAACTATGTAAACATTTCAATGCAACACAAATGCGATCATAATCGCAACCAAGGTAACAATTGATCCAACGGCATAATGATCCAAGGCCTCGGTATGAATGGCATATTTTCTATACTTTCTAATCTTGAAGCGCATTGCATCCATCTTGATCTTGTGATCATCGACGACATCCGCAACATGCAACTCCAATATCATCTTCTCCTCCTCAATTTTTTTCAATTTTTTCTTCAAGTAATTGTTTTCTTCTTCAACTAAATTTAACCTCTCGACAATAGGGTCGGTTGGAATTTCCGGTTCACATACCTCCTAGATAAAAAAAATCTATGTCACGTTGGTCGGCATAATTGTCATAAACAACAAATGAACCAAATAGTTATAAAATATAATATATACCACATCCGAATCATAGACAGGACGAGGGCCGACGGGGGCGGATACCAAAACCATCGCACTATATAATAACAAACAATAATAAAAGTAAGAAAATTATACAAGTATCTATGTAAATCATACAAGTAAGAATTTTTTTCTTCTAGAAAGAAGATAAGAACAAGAGGCTCACCACGGTTATGCCGGCGACGAGATCGGCGCGGGCGATCGACGGCGGTGAAGACGGGGACGGGACGTGACGGACCGCTAAACCTAGACAATCTTGAGGAAAATGGAGCTTGAAGGTCGAATTTGGAGAGGAGAAAGCTTAAGTAGTGTTGCTCGGGCATTTCATCGAACACCTCATGTGCATAGGAGGTGAGCTAGAGCACCACAAACACCTCCCCTCGCCGGCCAGAAAAAACAGAGTAGTGGAGTGCTCTGCTCGCGGGCGAGGGGTATATATAGGCACAACATTGGTCCCGGTTCATGGTTGGAACCGGGACTAAAGGCCACCCTTTGGTCCCGGTTCCAGCCACGAACCGGGACCAATGGATGTGGGCCAGGAGCGAGGCCCATTGGTCCCGGTTCGTGTCTGGAACCGGGACCAATGCCCCACGAGCCCCGGCCGGCCCCCTGGGCGCACGAACCGGGACGTATGCCCCCATGTGTCCCGGTTCCTGACTGAACCGGGACTAATGGGCTGGGCTGGCCTGGACCAAAGCCCTGTTTTCTACTAGTGTTCCCCTGAAAAAGGGGAAAGGCACACTTTGTGCTTTTACGAGATGCACAGCCGTGCTTCCCCGAAAAAAGAGAAAAGCACAACATGTGCTTCTCAAAAAAGGTGGAAAGCTCAATTGTGCTTCCAGGTTTCGGGTTTTTTCTGGGGTTTTTTTTTGGTTTTTGGTTTTTGTTTCTCGTTTTCTAGTTTTTCCCCTCATTCTTATTTTACTTGATGAAACATAAATTCGTCCAAACCTATTAACATGGGGTCTAGTTTTGAAGATCTCGATGCAGGAAATCAAACAGTGAAAATGGTTTGAGATTTCGGTGCACGGTTCAAGAGATAAATCATTTTGAGAAAACAAATCTATGAAAAAAGGGAATTCTCCTGCTGTGACAAGTGGTGCACATGCAGTGTGCCACTTGTATGCGCCAGAGAAAAAGTGAGAGTGACCTTTTGCAATGGGTGCCCCTTAACTAGAGATTTTGACAATTGATATTTATCCCTCGTTGCCATCATTAAGGATTTGATCGCTGATGTGCGTACGTAGATGGGCAGGCCCATCATAGATCGAGTGAAGCGAGGGGGCGACCAGTTGTAGGAACCTTCTGGAAGGTTCCTGAACGATTTCAGTGACCTTCTAGAAAATTCTTGAACCGGTTTCTTTCTTTCCTGGTTTCCCCTTTTTGTTTTTTTTTCCATATTTTCACGTTTGTTCTTTTTATTTTTTAATTCATAAATTTAAAAATTCTTTGAAATTTCTCAAGTTGTTCATTTTTAAAAAATGTTTGGGATTTTCAAAAAATGTTCATGTTCTTTTTAAAGTTTAAAATCTTCAAATTTTGCTCTTAATTTCATAAAATCATTGCTCTTTTACACAATTGTTTAATACTTCAAAAGAAATCCAGTTTTTTTAAAACAAATCGAAACTTGAATTTTTTTGGAATTTTCCAAAATTTGTTCACAATTTCAAAAATGTGCATAAATTTTATAAAATGTTCACATTGTATAAAATTGTTCCCAGACATTTGTTTGAATACTCAAATATATTTGAACTCGTGATTTTTTTTAAATATTGCGAAGAATTTTTGGATTCAAGAACCTAAATTTTACTAAGTTTTTACAATTTTGTTAATATTTTTTAAATCTGCTAACAATGTTTCAGTATGTGAACATTTTTTTGAATTCAGAACACATTTTCAAGAGCACGAACTATTTTTGAATTCATGATTTTTTTCAAATTCATGATTTTTTTGATTTTGTGAACATTGTTTTAATTTCCGAACTAGTTTTCTAATTTTTTTGCATTTAATTTTTTTCATATATTTGCTTTCAAAATCATTACTAAAAAACCTCACGTTGAAGCAAAATAGTAGGGTATTTACTTGTTTTGGGGTTTTCACTAGCTCGTGATCAACTAGTTGGGCGCGACCAACTAGAGGAAAATGACCTTTTTTTATTTTCTGTGTTTTCCTTTTTTGTTTCTTTTGTTTTTTTCTTGGTTTTCTTATTTCTTCTCTAGTTCTCTTTTTTCGTTGTTATACTTCGATTTTTTGTTTGTTTCTTCTGGTTTGTCTTTGTTTCTTTCATTCATGGTTTTTATCAGTGGCGGAGCCAGGAATGAAATGGAGGGTGTGCACACCTAAAAAAAATTCTACCTAATCCAAGTGTCACACAATAGTTGGCAAAAATATAATACGTATAGCTCAATCAAGTCAGACAACATTACAGTTCCCACATGTACCAAATTTACAACGCTGCAAATACAAAGTCTTACATGGATACAAATATGTAGCAAACTACTACACTAAGTAACTCTACGACGTTCCTTTGCCATGAAAGTTTCAACTATGTCGTCCTCGCTTACTTTGAAGAACACATCTCGTTCAATGAATGTCACTAAGCAATCGTTCAGCAGATCATCACTCATACTATTTCTCAACTTATTTTTCATTAGATTCATTGCCGAGAATACTCTTTCAACACTCACCGTGGCGACCAGTAAGATCAATACCAATTTGATAAGCATGTAGATCAAATCATAGAGAACATGTTTGTTTGTACCAACAAGCATAACAGAGAGTTCACCAATAGTACACACAGATCTGAACCTAGCATCTTGTCTCATATCATCAATAAAAGTAGCAAGTTGGAATTCAAGCCTTACCAAATCAATGCTTGATATATCCTGAGGGTAGAATTCAGCAAGTTTCATTACCTTGAGTGCATCATAAGAAGCAAATGAATTGGCGTGGTTCAAAGCAGACGTGCAAATCAGCAACTCCATATTAACCTCGTCAAACCTATTGTCAAGCTCTTGAATGATTTGATCAAGGATACCAAGATATACCTCTCTTCTATAACGATCATCATTTGTTTGCACTTCATAATACCGAGGTGATCTTCCATGAGGCACATAACTATCCTCCGGTGTAGTAACTTGAATGCCATGTTTGTTGCAAAACAATGTTACCTTTGCAAGAAATTCTTCCCAACCATGAGACCTCATATGCCGCATTTTATTCTTTGCCAAACTAACAAGTGCCATTGCATTGACAATATCTTGATCTCTCTTTTGCAATGACTGAGACAACTCATTAGTGTGGCCAAGAATAACAAGCAGCACATGAAGATTGAAAACAAAGTCATATGACTTCAAGGCAAAAGTCACTGCACGTATTCTTGTCCACTCACCCCTTTGTGAAGGATCTTTTCCAATAGCATCAAGTACTTCTAGTATTGTGGGATACATGGTAACAATGTGCAAAATGGTTCGAAAATGAGAACCCCACCGAGTATCACCGGGTCTAGGTAATCCCATCTCTTGATTTAACCCACTTCCACTTTCAATTTCACCCATTTCAAGTGCTTCCAAAACCTTTTGAGCTCTAACATCTCGAAGCATGTCATGACGCTTGCAAGAAACTCCGACAATATTGAGCAAATAAGAAACATGATCAAAAAACCATTTACATGGTTCATTTCCCTTTGCCACAGCAATAAGAACCAATTGAAGTTGATGTGCAAAGCAATGAATGTAATAAGCAGAGGGTGACTCTTTCATGATCAAAGTTTTCAACCCTTTTATCTCCCCTTTCATATTGCTAGCCCCGTCATATCCTTGCCCACGGATTTGAGTAAGAGTCAAATGATGATTAATAAGCAAAGATTCAATTGCAGCTTTAAGTGACAAGGAAGTTGTGTTGGCAACATGAACAACACCAAGAAATCTCTCACACCCCTTTCCAACTTTATCAACATAACGTATGCAAATAGCAAGTTGCTCTTTGTGAGATGCATCACTAGACTCATCAGCCAGGATTGCATAGTGCTCATCACCAAGATCTTCAATAATTTGTTTTGTAGTTAGTACAACACAACATTCAATAATCTGTTTTTGTATCGTTGGACTAGTCAATATGCAGTTTCCAGGAGCATTGTGCAAAACAATCTTATCAACTTCTTCATCATTTTCTGCAAGCCATTTTAGAAGTTCAAGAAAGTTCCCCCTATTGCTAGATTCTTCACTCTCATCATGTCCACGAAATGCCAATCCTTGGCTCAAAAGAAACCTCAAGCATCTAAGTGAATAGGTTAGCCTAGCCTTGTAAAGACGCATATCCTTTTTAGGCACACTCACAATGATATTATCAATTGCCGTTTGAGGTGTCACAAATGAATTATACTTCTCTTGAGCTTGGTTGTGAATGCTACCAATACCACCTACATGCTTGTCCAATGCATCAGGTTTGTTCCAATTTCTCCAACCATTTTTAACAAAGGCATCACCCCTAGGCCCCCCATTAGTTTTCTCTTTGAACAAATAACACACAAAGCAATACGCCGCTTCCTTTGAGACACTATATTCTAGCCAACTGTGCTTTTCAAACCAAACAAAGCTAAAGTGTCGGTTTTTACCATAGATTTTCCTGACTTCAAAAGCATGTGCATATGGACGACATGCTGTTTTTGCAATATATCTTCTCCGAACACTATCTTGATCATTAAAATCATACTCTGAAATAGGAGTTCTTTTCGTTGGATCACCTGAAAAGACATGTGCACTTGGCTGTTGGGGTGATGGAAGACTTGGCGTTGCCTCTTCGATTTCAGTATCGGAATGGATAGGAGATGGGGAATTAGGACACCCCACATTTCCAATATCTTCAGTGTGATGTTCAGTAGCAATCTTCCTCGCTTTCTCTTCATGTTTTTGAAAAAGATCCAGAATGGCACTTTTCCTCTTCATGTTCTGCTCTGCAACTGCAATTATATCAAAATTAAAACATCATTGCCAGCAAACAGCTTCTTGCCGCTCACAAAGAAGCTCCAACCAGTAGTAAGTAAATGCCTTTTGGGCTGACCTGATTATTACAATGAACGATGATATTAGTCAAACTCGAATCATACCCGATTATTGCAGCAGAAGGAAGCTCTACTCAATTGTGCTACATTTTCTGTACCCCGAAATATATGACGGAATGTCCACACATTGTCATGTATATCTCTGGCCTGCAACTCTTGGCACGGAGGCTGCAAGCCTGCAACGAGAAATCCTACAGCACAGAGTAATACAATTAAGATGGCACCATGATACATTGATACTGGTACATGGTTTTTTTGTCGCGGAAAAGACCTGGAAATCTGCTGCGTGCTTACCAGAGAAGGGAATATCTTCTCCGCGGCACGGCGAGGCACGGAGAACGGGAGAAGCCTTCGTGGGTGCTCGTATCACCGCAGGCGCGAGGAGGGGAGGGGCGAGCGGCGGCCGGCGGCCGGCGAGAGAAGGGGAGGGGCGAGCGCGGCGGCCGGCGAGAGGAGGGGAGGGGCGAGCGCGGCAGCCGCGGGAGGAGGAGAGGGGCGAGCGCGGCGGCCGGCGAGAGGAGGGGAGCTGGGGAGGGGAGAGCGCGGCGGCCGGCGAGAGGAGGGGAGGGGCGAGCGCGGCGGCTGCGGGAGGAGGGGAGGGGTGAGCGTCGGGCGAGACGAGTGCGAGACCTAATGGGCTAATGGCTAATGCTGTGAGCTGGGCCTTGGTCAGTTTGGGTCCAACTACTAATACATACTAATTTTTTTTTCCAAATTCTGGGTGGGCCACGGCCCACCGTGCCAATACGCTGGATCCGCTAGTGGTTTTTATCCTTTTTCTTTTCCTTCTCATTTCTCTTCTTTTCTCTTCAGTTTTTCCATTCTTTCTTTCTTTTGTTTTTATTGTTTTCAATTCTTGTTGCATTTGTTTCTTAGCTTTTTATTTCTCATATTATTTTTTCTTTGGTTTCCTTTTCAATTCTCATTGTTATTTTGTTTCTACTTCTTTCTTTCTTTTGGTTTTCATTCTACATTTTTGCTATACGTCAAGAACATTTTCCTAATAAAAGTTTAGCATTTTTTGAATACATGGTCAACATTTTCTCTAGAAACATTTTTAACATTTTCATTTGCTTGATTAACATTTTTCAAAAATAAGATTATAATTTTTTTAATACACAATCAACATTTTTATACAAATATTTTTTAAACATTTTCAAATGCTTGATTATATTTCAAATACAACATAATATTTTTTTATCTGGTAATATTTTTTATTTGCACATTTAACATTTTCAAATGCTTGATTAACATTTGTTTAATTCTAATATTAACATTTTCTTGAACATATGGTCAAGATATTTTCTAAACACATTTAACATTTTTCAAGTACTTGTTAAACATTTTATTTTTCAAATGCTTTATTAACATTTTATATGAATGATCAAAAATTACAGATATTTTTTTAATACATGGTCAACATTTTTTCTATACACATTTAACATTTTTCAAATTCGTGTTTACCATTTTTCAAATGCTTGTTCAACATTTTTCTATACATGATAAAAAAAATTCATCATTTTTTAATACATGGTCAACATTTCTTCTATACATATTTAACATTCCCTAAATGCTTGATTAACATTTTTCAAACACTTTTTCAATATTTTTTTGGATGCTTGATTAACATTTTTTAAAACATGATCAAATTGTTTCATACAGAATTTTTATACATTTTTATATACGTGATAAACATTCTCTATATACATGTTTAACTTTTTCAAATGCACGTTTAACATTTTTTCAGTTCTGTATTTCAAGTGATTTTTATTATAGATATAACTAGAATATTACGAAATATAAGCAAAATTGAATAAAAAGCAAAATACAAAGCAAAACATTGAGAAAACATGAAAAAAAATGTTGAATGCCCATGGTCCCTGTGGGCTGGCCCATTAAGGGCACTGCTTGAGGCAAGCGCTTGCTTCATCTCGCGTGAAGCGAGACATATCAGCTGCCTGGCTGGTTCACCACCAGTGGCGGCTGCTATGGTGTTTCCCATTCTTGCAAGACGTACATGCACTTTAACATGGCAATGGGTACCCGCAACCTGTGAACCCGACAGGTAAAAGCCTTATTAGGGTAATGGTTTGGAAAAAAAATACCCATGAATTTATAAATGGGAAAAAAATTACCCATCGGGTAAGCTGGGTACGGGTATGGGAAGGCAATACCCATACCCATGTACCCATATACTAATTCTTCTAACATGTAGGTTCCATGTGTAATTCACTAAACGAAGAAAACTAGCCGTTTTACCCTAGGCTAACGCAACCGCTAGTCACGACCCAAAATCCCCTCCCCTTACCCATGTGCATGATCTTGTCTAAATGTGTTGATCTTGTTTTGTGAACTCATGATTTTGTCTATTATTTTTTGATCTTATTATATAGTCTCCTTCATTTGATCATTTTGATGTAGGGGCTGCAGAAGTATCTTCAATAAAAGAATAATAGAGAAAATTGTGTCCCTCTTGTTTGTCTTGTATTGGGAAAAAGAAGGAAAAATAGATGTGAATGTTTCTCTAAAAAGTTCACTTACATGCTACTCGTCCGTGAATGTTCTTTTTTTAGGCAAAGACCGTAGAACATTTTTTCTACGGTATATTTTCATTAAATAAATATATGTACAACAAAAGAGGAAAAGAGGAAAAAATAGTTCTAAGCTAACCAATGCCTTTTTTTGGGAACATCATGGGAAGGATCAGAGAACTAGAAGTGGGATTCAATCCAGTCTAAATAAGCTTGCTTATGATGTAGTAAAACTAGGTCTTTCTTGAGGAGCACTTTCCACGTCATGATACTTGGAGTAATATGTCTAAACATCTTATCATTTCTTTGCATCTAGGTCAGCCAGCATGCCATAATGATTAGGTTTAGGCCTACTTCCTTTGGTAATTCATACAGGGCTAGCAAAGTTTCATATAGAACACTTGTGTCTCTCTGTTTGTGTGGAATAATCATTTCCCGGCATCTCAGCGCAAAGGGACAGTCCCAGAATAAGTGCAGAGCAGTTTCCTCCACCTGATCATTGCAAAGTTCACAAGCATATGGGGGAAGATGGAACGATTTACTATGTAGCAGACCTCTTGTGTTGACCCTATCATGAAGTAGGAGCCAGAAGAAGATTTTATATCTCAACATGACAGCACCAGACCAAATCTTCTTAAAAACTGGGTGAGCATTTTCCCCTTGAATCAGAATGTTGTAAGCTTTGGATGGTGTGAAGGCGGAAGAATTCCAGGTATATTTCCATTGATCAGCATTGTTACCGAGGTTTACTTGTTCCAAGCAATTGCTAGCTTGATGAAACTGCGCAAAAGCTTGATTTGACAATGGTATTGTTTAGCGCCATCTAGTTCATGCTTATTGCTATCCAGTTCAGAAAATTAATATCATTCTTTTTATTCCATCGCCCAACATATTTTGATATATATATGTGCCGAATCCTAAAATGTGGTATATATGTGCTGAAATGTTAAACTATACATTGCTGAAATGGTGTGTATATATGTGAAAATGTAGAAAAATACATGATGAAGTGTGAATTGGGTAAGGTGGCCGAGATGGGTATTATTACCGGTGGTTATTACCCGCACCTGGCCGGGTACGGGTATGGGAAAAGTTTGAAACCCGAGGTGTGGGTACAGGTACGGGTTTGGAAAAAAAATTATTGAGGCGAGTACGGATTTGGATGACCATTACCCGCACCCAAATCGGGCGGGTGCCATGTTGACGTGCACTTGCTCCCTGTAAGAATTTATAACAAGGAAAATTAATAGCAGGCATCCACGCGGCGGACGAACAGGATGAAAATTGCGTGCCGGCCAGAACTGTGGAGGAGATCGAAGAGCAGAGTAAGCTAGATGTGCTTAACGGTACATACAGCGCGATAAAGTAACCACATATTTGGATACACATATAGGACGATAGCGTACATATTGGACCACCATACCACATATACACTCCATGCATGCAGTGTATGTATAGGAAGTGACAAACAACTATCTCCACCGTTATTCATATAGACCTAGCTAGCTCGCTAGGATCGGTAGGTCGGTAGCCTGGCTAGGAAAGTCTAGCCTTCCCATGGCGGGTAGACGACCATGTTGTGACCGTCGGTCCAGGCGACGACGCGATTGGGCTCCCCAAACCCCGGGTCCTGGGTGATGGGGAAGAAGTCGACGTGCAAGTCGGGCCTGTCGTAGACGATCAATAACCCGGCGGCGAAGGAGTTGTAGCCCACCAGCTCCGGCCACGACGTCTTCGTCGGATCCGGCGGCGGCAGCGCCGCTAGGTCCATCGGCTTCACTTCGGCATCTCCCATGACCTGAAATGGACGACGCTGTTAATTCTCCACACATGGATGAATGCTTCAATTTGACATATGGATAAGCGAGAAATGAATAAATGAGATTAGAGCCAGGTAACCTTAGTAGCTGCTGCTAGTGTTGGCTGTGGTCTCATTCTTGAAGATGGTGGCTAGGCTTGCGAAGAGAGTGCATATATATAGCTTGCTGGTCTCGTATATACTATTGGTAGCTAGGAGCCGTGCTGCTAGTGTTGGCTGGGCTCTCATTCGGGAACATAGCTTGCTGGTCTCGTATATACTATTGGTAGCTAGGAGCCTAGCTAGGGTAGAATTCTTCATGTCTTAACTGTCACTTACAACTTCCATGCATCGCGTACGCCGTCGTCAACTACGGGTTTCTACGTTGCCAAGCGACATATATTGTGCGTGCTTAATCTTATACCTCTGTCTCCTGTCACGGATGGCGATGTTTTACCCTGACCGGAATGCACCCGAAGAACATTCCGTCATGTACTCGTTTTTCGTATGGTTAGAAGAAAGTAGATATGCACCACATGGCATATGTGGTAAGCTATTTAAAAACCCAATATATCAAAGTAAAAAAGAAGAAAATACCTACGTGTATAGAAATGCATGCGCAAATATTCTGCCTCAAACCTGTGTTGTATCCATGCATGATATGCTCAGAGTATAACCATCCTCCCAACGATCCAACCAAAGGCCAGTTCCTAGTAACTAGCTTGTTTTGTTTCTACATGGCAGGTTCAAGAATTTTTTGCTCTGATCTCCTCTATCCTCGTGACAATTTTATGACGCATGTTACCCATGCGTTGCCTTTGTCATTTTTTGTCTGTTGGTCTCTGATAGAGGATGAGATATATTGTGGATCATGTTGTTCCTCCGTGATAAAACACCACATTATGTAAACCAATTATATTCACAAACCATGCAAGGATTTTGTACTTATAGTGCAATTCAAGTTATTTGTATGCTTTTGTGCCTTGATCTAGTTATCTTGTAATGGTATCCAAATAATCTTGGTGGGTTGCAGATTTCCTCTCTCCTTCATCTAGAAATGTAATCACTCAGGTCGACCATGCCCACGGTCATGCCTGACCACTCGCACGGAGTGCATTGTAGTCAGTGAACATAGGGTTATCATTTAGCTTTCAGAATCACTCTCCAAAGGGGGTTGGAGGGCTCATGAAGGATCTTCCGCCATCATTTCGTAAGTAGACACTTATTCATAATGGCGGTGTTTAAAAGGCCTAGCCCGGAAGGTTTTTAGGCTTTCTCATGGGTTGCCATTTAACTTTACTATACTTCTTCCTATTGTCGGCAGCATTCCAATAGAATGAACTGTGGTGTTTATCAAAACCAGCGTGAGTGCCCTCGAATAACCTATAGAAGCCCATGATAAACATACATAGCGAAGAGAGGCACACATTGATCAAAGTTACCTTGCCACTGTTAGTATTAGACCGGCAACACCAACGGGCCACTCTGTTACCCAGGACGGTGAGAATAAAACCCGCAACAGTCAGCTTGAAGGGCGAAATAGGAATGCCCAAAGACTTGATGGGAAAATTCCCTAATTTGCAGTTTACAAGATTCGCGATGCGAACTTGCGCATTAGAGGTGCAGCCAAGCACCACAGCCTCACTCTTATGAAGATTGATTTTCAGCCCGGTCATGGCGTCAACGATTAAAAGAATGAATTTGAGATTAGCTAAGCAAAGATCTTCCATCTTGATAATAATAATGGTAGTTGGAACGTAATGATAGAGTATTGTAGAACAACATCATTCAGGTGCAGGTGGTGGCGAGAAAATTGATGGGACAGTTTTTGACTTTTGTTGGCGGCCAATAGAGGCCGATCAAAACAACACGGTGCCACTTACCACTGATCCTTCACTGTAAACCATAGAAAATTGGTGGACAATTTTAGACTTTTCAGTTTTTGAGGGGCACCAAATCCTTCACGGTGCCACTTCACGCTAAATCACGCTATATATATATTTTTTTACACAAACAACACGTATACGGCTTTAGAGCATCTACATCCGGACTTGCCAAATCCGACACCCTATACGCGCGCCCGGGCGCTTCCGGAGACAGTCACCGGGCAGTCCCTAAATCCGCTCGTCCACAACCACGTATCTCATATCCGGCATCCTATATCCATATACAAAATCTTGCAACGTAGTACGCAAATCACCAGACGGGAAAAATCGACAGGAAACAGACTCTAAACCGATAGCAAACGAGCATAATTCACATATAAACATCACCAAAAGATCAACAGACGGTCATAGTTCACACAAATCAAACTGTCCGGCAAATGCTAACTAGATACTAGGAGCTAGATATGAGAGGGCGGAGCTTCATCAGTTCCTCGCCAGCCCTTGGCCCTTTCGGTCGCCGGCGCTGCTGTAGGCGTCAGCGGTAGGAGGTGGGTTGATGTCAGAGCCATCGGAGTCTGAGGAATCGGAGATGACGATGTAGCCCTTCAAGTGCCGGGCGATGCGGTCCTGCTTGCGCTTGAGCTTGGCGACCCTCACCGCCTCCGCTGCCTCCCGCTCGGACTGCTCAATGACGAGCCGGAGCTGCTTGGCATTGATCCTCCGGAGCCGCCGGGCATCCATCTCCTCCGTCGTAAGTGACCGATGGTACACCCACTAGAGGATACGCTCATCCTCGTCGAGCACCGGCATCACGCGGTGGTGGCGGGCGGACTGCACAGCCATGTCCGGCACGTCCCCCATCTCCCTTGCCCTCTGCCTCTCTCCGCGGGCGGCGCGTGCCTCCGATTTTGTAGTCCGCATCCGCGACGCCAGCGGAGCGGGCACTAGAACCCACCGCTGCCCGCGTGAAGTAGTGGCTGGAGGTGGATGAGGAAGTCGGGCGGGCGGCGCCGATTGAGCTGCCCTTGCACATCCGCGCGTGGGGTGGGAAGGGCCGGCGACATGCGACAGGCGGCGTCGTACCTGAACCGGAGCTACCGCCCGTATCGATCCGCGAAGCTCCAGCGTGATACGGAGCGCCAGCTCGTCCACATCTTCGGAGCTACCGTCGGAGTGGCTGCCGGTGCTGGACATGGTCGTCGGCGCTCGGGATTTGACGGATTGGAGAAAGGGGTGCGGAGCGGAGTTAAGTGAGCCTAGGGTTTGCTCCGGAGGGGGATTTTGTGGGTAGGGGTCGGCCAGAGGTGGGCCGAGCGGGCGTGGGGGACACGCTCGGGTGCGCCTGGGCCACCTCCACTAGTAGAAAAACTACTTTATGTGAGACACATTAGTCCCGGTTTGTAAACGAACCGGTACTAATGTGACCATTAGTGCCGGTTCCAACGGCTAGGCGGGCGGGCATCATTAGTCCCGGTTCGTGTTGAACCTCTAGTACCGGTTCGTGACACGAACCGGGACTAAAGGGGTGGTGGCAGGCTGGTGTCAGGCTGGGGCCCCACCAACCCCTTTAGTCCCGGTTCATGGCATGAACCAGTACTAGAGGCTCACATTTAGTCCCGGTTTGTGTCATGAACTGGGACTAAAGGTTTTCCTATATAAACCCTTCATCCTGCCCGCGATCGAGCTCTTTGTTCTTCCCCTTTCCTCTCCTCTCCTCTCTGTTCTTCCCCAAAGCTCGAGCTCATCCTTCATTTTGCCCAAAATTTGTCAAGATTTGAAGGCCCCACATCCATCCAAGTGATCACAAAGGTTAGCAACTTTGTCCTTTTATCTCTCATTGTTAGATTAGCTCTTGCAATGCTCTATAAGTATAGTGATTTGTGGGTTTTAGTTTGGGAGTAATTATACGTGGTAGTTTATTTGATTTATATGCAATTTGAGCTCAAATTAACTCTTAGTTTGCATATATAGGTGTGGTTTACTTAGTGTCTTCCCGTCCCCGTCCTAAACACTGTCGATCGCCCGCACCGTCCCGTCGCCGGCACCACCTTGGTGAGCCTCTTGTTCTTATCTTTTTTATATAAAAAAAATCATGTTTGTGTGATTTAGATATATAGTTAATTACTTGTATAATTTTCTTACCTGTACGTTGTTTGTTATACATAGTGGCATGGTTTTGATATCCGTCCCCGTCGGCCCTCGTCCGGCTTATGATTCGGATGTGGTATATTCTCTTTTATAACTATTTGTTGCATTCATGTTTATGACAAATTATGCCCATCAAGTTGACATAGATATTTTTATCTAGGAGGTATGTGAACCAGAAATTCCAACCGACCCTCTTGTCGAGAGGTTAAATTTAGTTGAAAAAGAAAAGGAGTATTTGAAAGAAAAATTGAAAAGAATTGAAGAAGAGAAGATGAAACTGGAGGTACTCCCTAGCAGTTTCACGCTCAAAGTCGCCGAGACTTAAGAAGGACTCGTGCATGTAGTATGGATCCGCCACACAGATTTGCGAGACTTCTTCTCTCTTCATGACGGAGCTCATATGTAGCAAAAAGGCGGACGATTGTAAAATCGAGCTGCCTTGTCAGAAACATCTCGAAGATATGGTCAAACCGCAGGAAGAACACCTCCGCGGGCCGTGTGTCGACGTAGCACTTCCCCTCAGGCACACGAGCCGAGTATGTCGGATATCCTGGATCCTTCTAGGCTAGTAGACTTTTCTCAATCGACAGCACATGGTCGTGCAGTCTCCTGAGATCCCCTGATAGTGCCTCCAGCGGTTTCGGCGGTAGCATCGGCTCGCCCGTGACATGGAACATGGCCGCACCTTTGACGGGTACACGCTCTTCAAAGTCCTCCATTTGGCTGCTATGTGCTCTGGCTTGTTTGTAGGCAGCTGAGCCTATCTTCCCCGGTCTCTTCCTCTCCTTTTTCTTGGGCTGACCTTCCAGACCCTTCCTTAACCCCTGCCCTAGTGTTGCCGGGCTAAGCACTATACGACCCCCGGCTAGTTGAGTCTGTGTTGAGGCGGCATCTTCAGGCGTGTCCTGTGAGGATTTCATGAAGAGAGACTTCTTGCAATCCCTGCTAGGACGTTCCAACCCGGGCAGATCATCCATATCCTCATCAACATGCTGATAGCCCGATTCGTCATATGGCTAACTCATCATATCTAAGTCACCGTCATAGGCGCCTGTATTGAGGAAACTCATTGGGTCCTCCACCTCCATCTCATCATCCATTCTTTGTTCTACGGGGGTGATTACATCAGCCACTATTGGACCCCCTTCATCACGTCGTCCGCCGCTCTCACCCGGCACTACAGGCGCTGGTAATTGCGTAGGCGGGGTGGTGGTCTCCATACATGCTTGTTGATGTGTGGTTATTGGTGTGCTCTCGGCCGGCTCCGGACGAAGAAGATTCTTCGACCATAGCAGCACCCAACCCTTGCAGCTTCCAATCCGCAGCGGGGTCTCGTCGTCCTCTCCCCCTAGCCGTACTGGAGGAGCCAAATCCTCGTGCCCCGATATCACACTCGACAAGGTAACCCTGAAGTGCCCACCGGGCATCGGCTGGTTGTGGAACGTGAGTTCCAAGGGCTTCATTATCACCCCCTTTCCCATGTCCACCTTCTGCCCTTTGATCAAGTAGAGTACGGTGCACGGGGTTTCGTCGGCCTGCAAACGCATGTCTGCGGCGTAAAACATCCGAAAGGTAACGGAAATGGAATATTCTAGATATATATGTTGGTGCGACATGTAATTACCGTGAGGGCGTCGAGCTCAGCCAAAGACGAAGGCCCGCCTAGCGCGCCAGAGACTGAGGATGGGCTGCTATGAGCGGGTGCAGGTGCGAGAGTAGGCCCGGTTGCGTGAGCAGGTGATGGTGCGG
The DNA here is from genome assembly GCA_011799875.1 of Thinopyrum elongatum. Taxonomy (NCBI): domain Eukaryota; kingdom Viridiplantae; phylum Streptophyta; class Magnoliopsida; order Poales; family Poaceae; genus Thinopyrum; species Thinopyrum elongatum. Next base: position 93,092,667 of record CM022302.1, on the reverse strand, counting down.
TGGTGTTGTTCACCGAGTTGCTCCCGACGAAACTGGGCATGGGGAAATCATGTACCGTCTTGTCTGGATTTTTCTTCGTCCAGTTGATGATAGCCGGGACCAAGTTAGTAGCGAAATCATTTCTACAGGCATTTACAGCTGCATCGACTGCCTGCTGTAGCAACTCATTTTTCTCCTCGGCTGCTTTTTTCGCGTCCTCAGCTGCTTTTTTCTCGAACGCAAGCTTCACCTTCTCGTTGATGTCCGCCTGACTAAACTTCTTTTTTTGCTTCTTGGCCTCCGGGCCCTCGTTGTAAAACACCTTCCACGTGGCGCCGTCTCCGGCGCCGTGCACACGTCTATATTGCGGCCGCTGGCCCAAAGGGAGTCCCTTAAGTTCGTTCAAGGCCCGGTTGAGAGGGGTGTCCCACTTGGGCCTCATCGGCGAAGTAGAGCTTTCGGCTGCAAGCTGGTGTTGGTTCTCCTGCAGAAGGAATGTGAACCGTTTACGAATGTGTAGTCGACTTGATCAGGAGCTAAATGTAAGGTGGTAAAAGAATAATTACCAGTATTCTAATCAATCTCCTCGTGATCTGGTCCGTCTAAAAAACCTTCTTTTCCTTGTCCCACTTGTAGCGGGCCCTGATGAAGTCACGCTCCAAGGGGTTGGTGAACTTCGCGAAGGGGTCTGGGAGACCCGCGGCTTCACGTTTCGCGTCCTCCTTATCCCATATGGGCCTTTTGCCAAGGTAGCCACGGCTTCCGAGGCGATGCTTCCCCGTGTTCCTTTGCTGAAGGCTCTTGAATTTCGCAGCCTTAGCCTTGGCTGCCTCGGTAGCGCAAGTGTCCTTAAACTTTTCGAACTCCTCTTCCGTAAGTGTCGGATTTTCCTCCAGAATCTTGGACAGGGGTTCCTCAGCCTCAATAGCTAGTTTCACCCTCCCTTTCCAGGAGGCCAAATCATTGCTGAACATGCCCATGGCGTGATTGTTAATCTTTTTCATCTTCGGATCATCCCACGGTTGTTCTATGCTATCATCCCGGTCGGGGAACTTGAGTCTCTTGTGCAACTTCGTCAAGAGCAACTGCCTCAAATGTTCTTTACTCCTTAAGTCATCGTCGTTGATGCTCGCGCATTCCCGTAGGATGCATCCTACTTGGTTCCCATAGCACTTGCGAGGTTCTTCTGGCTCTAATGGCTCAAACTTGCCAGGTGCCATCTTTGTGATCACCAGTCGTCCAATGCCGAGTTTGTTAGGTTCTCGTATCCTCTGCTTCTTCTACTTCTTCTTTTCGGTAGCGGCATCGGCGCCGGTACCTTCCCCGCCGGTATCTTCCCCGCCGGTACCTTCCCCGCCGGTCTCGGCGCCGCCATCGGTGCCAGCGCCGTCGATGTCGATGTCGGCGTCTGTACCATCATCGAGGCCGACCTGCAAACCTTGACTGTGCTTAGCAAACAAAAAGTCGAGGTACTGTTGTTCACCCTCATAATCCATCTCGTCTGCATCTTGGTCAGAAGGCCCGGTTTCTTCGTTGTTCGACATGTTTCCTATGATTAAGTCTCCTCGTTTAATTCTAAAACTATAAAAAAAATGAGAAATGACATAAAAAAAGATCTATGTTTGCCGGAATGCCGTTTCCCAGCAACTCCCGGCACTCGATATGCCTACTTTCTAGCACAAGTCATGCCAAAATTCACGGAAAATTTCGGCATGACCTTTGCTAAAAAGTGGACATATCGAGCGCCTGAAATTCACCGGAATGGAAATGAATCAATATTCCGGCGAAACATAGGCCACTCGGATCATTTACCCTGCACATAATCATCATTTTCCAAATATGACATGTCCAAAACATCACATGTCCAAATGACATGTCCAAATTCCAAATATGACATGTCCAAATCACAAGTCCACATATCACATGTCCACTTCAAATTTGCAACTAAAAAATAGCAACAATTGCTTTAACTAAAAAATTTAAACAGCAACAGTTGCTTTAACTAATCTGTCCACTTCAAATTCTGTTTTTTTAAATAGCAACAATTGCTTTAACTAAAAAATTTAAATAGCAACAGTTGCTTTAACTAATCTGTCCTAGGTTTCATACTAATTCTAATTAACTAACTAGCACTATAAAATTTAAATAGCAATAATTGCTTTAACTAAAAAATGCAAGAAACCTATATAATCAATTCTGTTTTTTCTTACACTAAAAAATAGCCTAGGGTTCATACTATTTCATACTAACTAGCACTAAATAGCAGAGAAGAGGGGAGGGGAGAGGGCTTACAGAGGGCAGAGAGAGAGAGATGGGGTCAGGGGAGACGGCGTGGCACCGAGGCGAGGCGGGGTCGGGGGAGACGGCACGACACCGAGGGTCGCCGGGGTCGGGGGAGACGGGGGCGAGCGCCGGGACGGAGCCGAGCGCCGGGGTCGGGGGCGAGCACAGGGGCGCGGCAAGGGCAGGGCTCCGGCGGCGACGACGGGGGAAGAGAGAGTGGGGATTTGGGGGAAAAGCAGAGGCGGGAAGAAGCAGAGAGTGGGGATTTGGGGGGTTAAGTCGAGGTAGCAGTAGCGCGTTCCAGAGTAGTCAAGCTCCCAGATCTCCTCGACCCTTCCGTAAAATCTCTCAGTTGCGCCGTTGTCGTTGCCGGTCATGCATTCCATCGTCACCCCTGAGTTCTGATCATCACTGTCCATATCTTTGTCCTCCGTGTAGAACGTGTATCCGTTGATATCGTATGCCTGATAGGTGACGAGGTTAGGCGAGGGGCCATGTGCTAAGGCGTATATGAGCAATCCGTCCTTAGAGCCCTCTTCCGGGGGATTAGCAATAATATGCTCTTTGAACCAATGCAGGAAAGTGGAGTTGTGCTCTCTAGTAACTTCGGCGTCCGTCCCGCATACCCCCCGGTCATGATACTTCTTTGCGATAATTTCTTTGTGCAGTGCCACGAAAGGATCTACCTCGTCTAGGTGTTGTAGCACTACCAAGTTTGCTCTGTCAAAGTCGTTGCGTCGATCTGAGTATGCCACGTGCAGTTCCCTGCAACCGTTGGAGTGACCTTCTCCTTCGAGCCTCCCATCGTGCTTGTTAACGGGCAAACCAACACCAACACCAGGCGGCTGGTCTCACCATATAGAAAATTCTCGCAGAAAGAGATGCACTCTTGTGTCAGATAGCCCTGGACGATGCTTCCATCCGGATGGGACATGTTACGAACGAATCCTTTGATGATCCCATTCATCCTCTCAAACGGCATCATGTTGTGCAGGAATGACGGCCCCTGGTCTATTATGTCGTCCACAATATGGACACACAGATGCACCATGACGTCAAAGAACGCGGGCGGGAAGTACATCTCAAGCTCATTCAGTATCACAACGATCTCTTCCTGTAGCCTTCGGAGCTGCTTCACACTGATCGACTTTCAAGAGATGACGTCGAAAAAGTTCCAGAGACCAATAAGCGTGTCACGGACGTGCTTGTCCATTATCCCTCTAAGGGCAACAGGTAGTATCTGCGCCATCATCACATGATAGTCATGGGACTTCATCCCACTTAACCTTTTCTTGTTCGTGTCTAGATATCTGCTTATCTTGCCACAGTAACCGAAACTAACTTTGACTCCGGTAAGGCACTTAAAGAATTGATCGATCTCAGCCGGACTTAAGGTGAAGCAAGAAGGGGGGCAATAATCCTCTTCCTTTACTTTTTTGCCCTTCTTCTCCCGCGCCTCTGTCTCGTCTGACTTTTTACGGGGCGGCATGTGCAGATCTTCCCTGATTTTCAAATCTTGCAAGTATTTTCTTGCCTTCGGCCCATCCTTGGTCTTATCCGGCATGTTCATCAGTGTCGCGAGCAAGCTCTCAAGGACATTCTTACAGATATGCATTTGATCAAGGCAATGAGGTGTGTCGAGTTTGTGCCAGTACTCCAAGTCCCAGAACACAGACCTCGTCTTCCATACCTTCAGCAGCGGCTCCGGCGCCTTTTTCATCGTCTTTCCCGGCGCGGGGCACTGTTCCCAGTTTTTCAACAGCTCATCGATTTCGGCGCCGCTCCGCTTATGTGGAGGTCCTCGATGCTCAGCGTCACCATTGAATAGATTTCCACGGTTTCTCCACGGGTCGTCCTTCTCGAGCCATCTTCGATGCCTCATGTACACGATTTTCCCAGACCCGCCATCTTTGCTTGACGTTAGCTACTGAGACGTTGTATCATCCATGCACCGCATGCATCTGCAATATCCATGGCACACCTAGCCTGTGACATATCCGTAACCGAGATAGTCGTGCACCGTCGTGATCAGCGCGGCTCTCATATAGAAATACTCGCCTTTGCTAGCGTCCCATGTCTTGGCTGGTGTTTTCCATAACGTGTCTAACTCCTCTTGAAGTAGCCCCAGATACAGATTAATATTATTTCCCGGTTGTTTCGGCCCTTGAATCAGCATGCTCATGTGAATGTACTTCGACTTCATGCACCACCAGGGGGGAGGTTGTACATCCATACAAACACGGGCCATGTGTTATGGTTGGTGTTCTGGTTGCCAAACGGATTCATGCCATCGGTAAACGCGCCGAGCACGATGTTCCTTGCATCACATTCGAAATACCGATATTCGCCATTCAACGCTCTCCACTGGCTTCCATCCTTGACGTGTCTCAGCTTCAGATCATCTCCATCGTCGGGCTTCTTCCTCTCCGCGTGCCAGCGCATGAGCTTTGCTTCCTTGGGATCTACGAAATACCACTGGAGACGGGGAGTGATCGGTAAGTACCATACAACTTTCTGGGGAGATTTCTTCCCGGCCTTCTTGTATCGAGAAGCATTGCACATCGGACAGCTTGTTTTTTCCGCGTGCTCCTTCCGATAAATTATGCAATCGTTGATGCATGCATGGTATCTAACGTGCGGCAGATCAAGAGGGCACACGATCTTATTGGCCTCATCCACACTAGTAGGACAAAGATTCCCCGCGGGAAGAACATCCTTTAGGTACTTGAGATGCTCATCGAGGCTAGTGTCGGTCCATTTGTTTTTAGCCTTCGTCTTCAGGAGTTGGAGCGTGAAACTCAAGCGGGTCACCTCAGGATTGCAACCATGATACAATGGAGTGTTCAAGTCTACCACCAGTTGCTGCAGCTTGGCCTCCTCTCTAGAAGCAGCTCTCTCAGTACTCGTCTCCTTGCGAAGCAGTGCTTGAACATGAGGGTCCCGCACGATTGAACTTAGTACCGACGAACTCTGCGGCGTGGAGTCCACGTTCTCTCCACCGCCATGTCCGGCCCCTTCTCCGCCGCCATGTCTGGCCCCTTCTCCGACGCCATGTTCGGCCCCTTCTCCGCCGCCATGTCCGGCCTCTTCCCCGCCGCCATTATCGATCATCTCTTCGTCTTGCCCCGTGTCGTCATTGCCTGCCCCGTCGGCGTCCTCAACATCATCATCCTCATCTTCAATTATCCACCGAGTATAGCCATCCATGAAACCAGTCATGAGCAGGTGCGGTTCGACACGACCATCGTCATAGGGGTCGAGCCAAACTCGTCCTTTGCATCTTCGACACGGACATAAAACCTCTGTCAGGTTATTTTCTTTCATGTCCTGCACCGCCGACCGCAACCACCTATCCACCATCGTTCCACTGACCATCATGAACGCCTGCACGGTAATAATAAACAAATTGATTATAAAAATGCGTGCATGCATCAAAGTCATACAAAAATTCGGCATGACCTTCCCTAAAAATAGGACATATAGAGTCTGCCCGGAATTCGCCGAAACGGAAATACATCGATATTTCGGCAAAACATAGGCAACTCACAAGCACAATTCGGCGTCAACTCATGCCACACACACAATTTCCATCATATCGCCCGATTATGTCATATCGCACACATACACATATTTCCATTCTTGCAAAAGCATAAATTTTTAATCACCTATCTCGAGATCGAGCACACGATGGAGATGATGATGTAGTAGGGAGATCAAAAGTGGACAAAGCTCTTCTTGACAAGGCTAGATCTAGTTAGGCGGTACATAGGTCACTTCACTAAATGCTACATCTACCTAGCTAGCTAGTTTGGGAGGAGACAACTTCAACTAGTGGAGGGGGAAGGAAAAAACGAAAGGAGATGCATTAATGGAGGTGGTGTAGTTAGCTAGGAGTAATAAAGAGAGAGAAAGGTAGGTAGAAGAAGGAGAGTAATGGGGGGAGAAGTAGTGAGGAAGAAGCAAAGTGAGGGAGAGAGGAGGTGGTAGGTAGGTGAAAGTGAGGAAGAGAGGATGGGGGAGGAGGAGGGGGGAGGGAAAAGGTGGTATATGCTGCGGCTTAGCAGTAGCGCTGGTCGTAAACCGCGCTGCTGCTAATAAGATAGCAGCAGCGCGCTTCTGACACACGCGCTACTGCTAAGAGGGGCCCGCCATGTGGCCAGTTTCAAAATTAGCAGTAGCGTCACCCAAAAAAAGCGCGCTGCTACTATTACTTTATCAGTAGCGCGATTAGCTAGAGCGCGCTGCTGCTAAACCTAGGGTGGCGGGAACGGTCGGTCAATTTTAGTAGCAGCGTGGTTCCACCGAGCCGCGCTACTGCTAAGTCAGCAGCAGTAGCGCCTGTTTTTTTCCCTCGCTACTGCTAATTAGCAGTAGCGCTTCTTCCTGTACCGCGCTGCTGCTAAGATTCTGTGTATAAGGTTTTCCCTAGTAGTGTAATGACTGCATCCTCTACCGCGGTGAGTACGAGGATTTGAATGCATGCCCGGTATGCGGTGCAATGCGCTATAAGATCAGCCGCGATGACCCTGGTGATGTTGAGGGCGAGCGCTCTAGGAAGAAGATTCCTGCCAAGGTGATGTGGTATGCTCCTATAATACCACGGTTGAAACATTTGTTCCAAAACAAAGAGCATGCCGAGTTGATGCGATGGCATAGAGAAGACCGTAAGAAAGATGGGCAGCTGAGAGTACCCGCTGACGGGTCGTAGTGGAGAAAAATTGAGAGAAAGTGGCGGGACTTTGCAGATGACGCAAGGAACGTATGGTTTGGTCTAAGCGCAGATGGCATTAATCCTTTTGGGGAGCAGAGCAGCAATCATAGCACCTGGCATGTGACTCAATGTATGTATAACCTTCCTCCTTGGTTGTGCATGAAGCGGAAGTACATTATGATGCCAGTGCTCATCCAAGGCCCTAAGCAACACGGCAACGACATTGATGTGTACCTAAGGCCATTAGTTGAAGAACTCTTACAACTGTGAAATGAAAAAGGTGTACGTGCATGGGATGAGCACGGACAGGAGGAATTTAACCTACATGCGTTGCTGTTTGTGACTATCAATGATTGGCCTGCTCTCAGTAACCTTTCAGGACAGACAAACAAGGGATACCGCGCATGCACGCGCTGTTTGGATGATACTGACAGTATATATTTGGATAATTGTAAGAAGAATGTGTACCTGGGACATCATCGATTTCTTCTGAGCAGGCATCCCGTAAGAAAGAAAGGCAAGCATTTCAAAGGTGAGGCAGATCACCGGAAGAAGCCTCGCCACCGTACTGGTGATGATGTACTTGATATGGTCAAGTATTTAAAAGTAATCTTTGGAAAGGGTCCTGGCGGACAATCTGTTCCGAATGACGCTGACGGACGTGCACCCATGTGGAAGAAGAAATCTATATTTTGGGATCTACCCTATTGGAAAGACATAGAGGTCCGCTCTGTAATCGACATGATGCACGTGACGAAGAATCTTTGCGTGAACTTGCTAGGCTTCTTGGGCGTGTATGGGAAGACAAAAGATACACCAGAGGCACGGGAGGACCAGCAACGTATGCACGGAAAAGACGGCATACATCAGGGTCGTGCCAGCTACGCTCTTACCAAAGAAGAGAAGGAAATCTTCTTTGAATGCTTGCTCAGTATGAAGGTCCCGTCTGGCTTCTCGTCGAATATAAAGGGAATAATAAATATGGCAGAGAAAAAGTTCCAGAACCTAACGTCTCATGACTGCCACGTGATTATGACGCAACTGCTTCCGGTTGCATTGAGGGGGCTTCTACCGGAAAACGTTCGATTAGCCATTGTGAAGCTATGTGCATTCCTCAATGCAATCTCTCATAACATAATCGATCCAGAAATCATACCAAAGTTAGAGAATGATTTGGCGCAATGTCTTGTCAGTTTCGAGTTGGTGTTCCCACCATCCTTCTTCAATATCATCACGCACGTCCTAGTTCACCTTGCCGAAGAGATTGCCATTCTGGGTCCTGTATTTCTACACAATATGTTCCCCTTTAAGAGGTTCATGGGAGTCTTAAAGAAATATGTTCATAACCGTGCTAGGCCAGAAGGAAGCATCTCCAAGGGCCATGAAAATGAGGAGGTCATTGAGTATTGTGTTGACTTTATTCCTGACCTTAAGCCGATTGGTGTTCCTGAATCGCGGCATGAGGGCAGACTGGGTGGAAAAGGCACGCTAGGACCGAAAGCAATAATATGTATGGACGGGCATTCTCTCACTGAAGCACACTACACAGTTCTACAAAATTTCTCCTTGGTGGTTCCGTATATCGAGGAACACAAGAATATTCTACGCTCCAAACACCCGGAGCAGTCTGACGACTGGATTACACGTGAACAGACGGGGACTTTCGCCGGTTGGTTGCAGACATGTCTCATGCATGATGACGCTGTTGAAGATGAGCTATACTTGTTGTCCAAGTTACCATCTTCGAATATATTGACTTTCAAAGGGTACGAGATAAATGGGAATACATTTTACACAATCGCCCAAGATAAAAAGAGCACCAACCAAAACAGTGGTGTCCGCTTTGATGCAGCAACCAAGAGGGGAAAGGACACATATTATGGTTACATAGTGGACATATGGGAACTTGACTATGGACGTGATTTGAAGGTTCCTTTGTTTCGGTGCAAATGGGTCAATCTGACAGGAGGCGGGGTAATGAAAGACCCGCAGTACGGAATGACAACAGTGGATCTCAACAATCTTGCGTACGCAGACGAACCATTCATCCTAGCCAATGAAGTGGTGCAGGTTTTCTATGTGAAGGACATGTCTACCAAGCCGAGAAAAAGAAAAGATAAGGAAGCGAATACATCATACGATGAGCCAAAGCGCCACATAATTTTTTCAGGGAAAAGAAACATCGTGGGAGTGGAGGACAAGACAGACATGTCAGAAGATTATGAAAAGTTTCATGAAATTCCTCCCTTCACAGTGAATATTGACCCGAGCATCCAGTTAAATGATGAAGATTGTCCATGGTTATGGCGCAAAGGGACACATGCGAAGAAAAAGTTTTACACCCAAAGATCTCACTCTGGGATGTGACCGGCTTCACTGTCATCACTTTCTTCTCTAGTGAGTTTCCGGACTTATATATCTGGAAAGTCCCACTTCGGACAAACTAGAGGGAATCTTTGTAATAGTTAGGGTACTTATGTGTGATTAATTTCTCATCAATATTCAACCCTTTCTAACATCATTTGCTATTTTTCATGCATTTACTGATTTTTTTGAGCTAAATGACCCTGAAATTGAAAAGAACTACAAATGAACTTTGAAAAGGTTGAAAGTTGGCATGGTATCATCATTTCACCCACATAGCATGCGCAAAAAAGTTGAGAGGGTTACGGCAAAAACTGGATGCACTTCGTGTATAAAATGGACAATCTCTTTCAAAGTATCAGGGTTTTGGGCTAAAACTCATCTGTTACAAAGGCATTTCATTTTTTTAACTTATTTCAACTCCAGACTTTTTGTGCGTTCAGTATGCACCATTCGAAGCCATGTCATCAATTTTCAACCCTTTCTGACTTCATTTGCTATTTTTCATGCATTTACTGATTTTTTTGAGCTAAATGAACCTGAAATTGAAAAAAACTACAAATTAACTCTGAAAAGGTTGAAAGTTGTCATGTTATCATCATTTCACCCACATAGCATGTGGAAAAAAAGTTGAGAGGGTTACGGCAAAAACTGGATGCACTTCATGTACAAAATGGACAATCTCTTTCGAAGTATCAGGGTTTCGGACGAAAACTCATCTGTTAGAAAGGCTTTTCATTTTTTTTAAATTTATTTCAACTCCAGACTTTTTGTGCATTCAGTATGCACCATTCGAAGCCACGTCATCAATTTTCAACCATTTCTAACTTCATTTGCTATTTTTCATGCATTTACTGATTTTTTTTATCTAAATGACCCTGAAATTGAAAAGAATTACAAATGAACTCTGAAAAGGTTGAAAGTTGGCATGGTATCATCATTTCGCCCACATAGCATGTGCAAAAAAGTTGAGAGGGTTACGACAAAAATTGGATGCACTTCGTGTACAAAATGGACAATCTCTTTCGAAGTATCAGGGTTTTGGGCTAAAACTCATCTGTTACAAAAGGCATTTCGTTTTTTTAAACGTATTTCAACTCCAAACTTTTTGTGCGTTCAGTATGCACCATTCGAAGCCACGTCATCAATTTTCAACCATTTCTGACTTCATTTGCTATTTTTCATGCATTTATTAATTTTTTGAGCTAAATGACCCTGAAATTGAAAAGAACTACAAATGCACTCTGAAAAGGTTGAAAGTTGGCATAGTATCATCATTTCACCCACATAGCATGTGCAAAAAAGTTGATAGGGTTACGGCAAAAACTGGATGCACTTTGTGTACAAAATGGACAATCTCTTTCGAAGTATCAGGGTTTCGAACGAAAACTCATCTGTTACAAAGGCATTTCATTTTTTTAAATAACCTAAGAATTACCAAATTGAATATAATGATAAAACACACTAATATTAAACAGAAGAAAAAATAATCACTGAAAAATCTACTTTTAAAGTAAAGTTATTCACAAACTAGTGATTCACACAAATTTCAAGTAATTCAAATTTAAACTATTCAAATTTGAAAACTACTGGCGCTAACAGAAAGTTTATAATTTTTTTTACCTAAAGCAAAAAGATTCACAAAAAACTCTCAATAAAGCAAAAAACAACTCAGAAACAAAAGAAAATAAATAAAGAAGAAAACAAAAAAATGAAAAATAAATTTATTAAAAAAAAGCCCGCCTACTGGGCCACAACGGTTTGCATACGACTAGAAACCCAACCTCTAGTTGGGCCAGGATGCAGGCCCACAAGGCCCAGTAGGCCCCACAGGGCAGCGCAGGTGCGGTAGGCCCAGAAGGCCTGCTTTAGAGAGGAGCTCAAAGGAGCAGCCGCGGCGGGGCTTATAAACCAGTGCGGCTGCCCTTCGCTGGGCGAGGTGGGACTAAACTTCCTGCACCGCGGCTATGGCAGCACGAGAACTTTAGTCGCGGTTGGTGGCTCCAACCGGGACTAAAGGGCCTTTAGTCGCGGTTGGAGCCACCAACCGCGACTAAAGGCCTGCGCTTCCCGCCGCTTCGGCTGGCCAAAAGTGACCTTTAGTCCCGGTTGGTGTCTCCAACCGGGACTAAAGGTGCCTCCTATATAAGCTACACTTACTAATTTTCCCCTCCCTCTTCATTCCCATCGACACCGAACCAATCCAGGACGCCGCCATCGCCCGCGCCGCCTCCTCCCCACGACGCCGCGCGCTTGCGCCTCCTCCCCGGCCGAGCCCCCGTCGACGCCGCCCGCGCCGGCCTCGACCCCGCCATCGCCGCCCCGGACGCCGGCCGCCCGCGCCTCCTCCACGCCGGCCGCCAGCTAGCTCCATGTCGGGCGCCCGCGCCGGCCTCGACCCCACCATCGCCGGCCGCCATCGCCTACCTCGAGCTCGCTGGCCCACTGTGAGCTCGCCGGCCCCAACAGTTTTTGTTCACTAGATGTTTGTGATTATGCTTAATTGTAGATGAATGTATACATGTATGTATGTAAATTGTAGCTATGCCCGATGTTTGTGATATGCTTAATTGTAGCTATGCAAATTTTCACTAGATGTTTGTGATATACATTTTTAAAAAATTCTTTATATGTATGTATACAATGTATGTACATATATATGTATTTGTAGATATATGAATGATGGAATTTGCATAGATTAATTGTTTCTTTTTCACTAGCTATTTTTTTCTGTTTTTTAGTTTTTTATACTTTTAATGTTGTATCATATGTATAGTATAATAAAAATTTGCATAGGAAAAAGTTGACCATATGTATATATAGTATATATACAGAAAAAATTTGCATGGAAAAAAGTTGAGGAATTTTGACCAAGCATAGAAAAAAGTTGACCATCTATTAAAAATATTTTAATGTTAATATATTAATGTTGTATTTGGAAAAGTTTGTTATGTATTTGCAAAATCAAGTGAAAAAGAATTACAAAAATCACAATCAACCATTTAAAAAAAGTTAAATTTGCATAGATCGAATTTGCAAAAGTTAAATTTTCACTAGATGTTTGTGATATTTTTTTTTTCACTAGATGATTAGATGTATAGAAAAAGTTAAGGAATCACAATCCAAGCATTTAAAAAATATTAAATTTGCATAGAATTTGTTCTCGACGTCAACGATACCCGGCCCGCATCCTCGTCGTCGACTCATTCGCGACGACGTCCTGCTTCAGAGGCGCCATGTCCGGGACTGGGCTACGCCGGGCTGGCACTGGGAGGTGCTACCTTCAGGGGCGCGCAGCTTGGTGAGCAACTTGGGTCCCGTCGTTGACCCGGAGCTTCTTTGGTGGCGGGCGCGTGGGCCACATTCGGTGCGGAGGCTGGCGTCCCCCGCGAAGGTGGTACGTCACCGTATCAGAAAGGAGGACGAGCACGTCCGTCGCTACATGGTTGCGTTGGACGTCAGGTTCTGCAATACCTGGCAGGTTCTTCAGGGATCTCACCCGAGCTATGATCCCGTGATCGTTCCTTCTCTTTGGGTGTCCACCGCGAGTGATGTTAGCTAGTGATGTTATATATATGATCATATTCGAGATGTATTAGTGATAATACTCGAGATGTATTCGAGATTCTATAGACGATGTATTCAAGATTATATTATTCGATAATATTCGAGACGATGTATTCGAGATTATATTATTCGATAATATTCGAGACGATGTATTCGAGATTATATTCGATGATGCATATTATCTGGATTATTCGAGATGTGATATATTAGTGATATTATTCGAGATGGATATTATCTACTATGTTTCAGTTTTTCCTTATTGATTGCATGCATTCTAATTTGAATACTAAATTATTTTATCTTTCTTCTGGATTAGTTAAATAAAAGCTATGGACAATACCGGCAGAGAAGGAGAAGAGGCCCTGTTCGAGATCATACGCTCCCCGAGACCAGATGAGAATGAAGAAGATGACGGCTCGCAATATCTGAACAATACCGGTGATGGTATGATGTTCGATGAAGACGAATGAATAGATGAAGTCCAGAACATGCATGACGAAGGAAATGTTGTTCTTCAAATAACAAAGACCGGCGAGGTATATTTATATAAGGCATCTGGTGATCATCACATGTTTTAACTGATTTGTATATATATTAACGAATCGATCTTTATTCTTTTAGCCCTCCGAATCCAGCAAATCTTCTACAAGCAGCAGGGCAGTTCGAGGCCCGGCCAAAAAGTTGAAGGATGACGTAAAGTACAACATCGATGCCATCAAACCTAATGGCGAACCTGATGAACCTAAGAAGAATGCGAAGAAGTTCATTCGTCAATGCGGAGTTATTGTCAGGGACCAAATCCCGATTTCCGTTCAAGAATGGAAAAAGCCAGCAAAGGGACATCCAGATGTTACTTTTGTCGACCAAAGAGCAAAAGATCTGCTTTGGGAATCGTTCATGTCATATTTCACCCTACCAGATCATTTGACAGATGCAGATCTAGAAAAAGTCAAGAACACTGCTCTTAAGAAGATGGCGATAGTATTCAACAACCACAAGAAAAATATATGGGCCGCGTACGTCAATGCAGGAAAGCAGACTCCAGAATTCAAGGGAACACTGGAGAAGGCAAGAAATCACTGGGACGCTTTCGTGAAGTTCAAGGAATCGGAAGTAGCTCAGGAACGGTTGAGAAAAAACAAGATTGATGCCGCGAAAAAGCAGTGGCACCATAAGCTGGGGCCAGGTGGCTACGAGGTGGCCCGGCCTAAGTGGGATCTCGCTGAGCAAGAGATGATGGATGCAGGGGTCAATCCAGTTACATTGAGCTGGCCCCCCAGGTGCAGGACTTGGTTCTATGCGCATGGGGGGAAGTTGAACCCAAAGACAGACGAGGTTTTGGAGCGGGCAAGTCTTAAAGGAGCCGATGCAAATTTACTTGTTGCAATAGAAGAGGCTCGAACGGGGGTGTTCACACCCAACAGATAGAACAACGAGCTTACGCGCGCCCTGAAGAATCCTGAACACCCGGGAAGAACACGAGGCAAAGGCGTTGTTCCGTGGTTTGAGGGGTTTGTGGACTGGAACGCCGACTACAGAAGCCGTGAGAGAAAGAAGCAGCAGGAGGAGCAGAAGAGGAAGCTGGAGGAGGAGCAGAGGAAGCAGACCACCTTCGCATCGTAGAATCAAAGCACGCGGAGTTGGAACTCGCTTTCAAGCGGCAGCAGCAGCTGATTGACTCACTTAGCCAGGAAAGGGGGTCTCAGCAGCGGCAGCAGCAAGCGGATCCAGCATTGGATAGCACCGTCCCATCCATGCCAAGAAGCAGCGTGGGTTCCGCCCCGGGCGATGATGCACTGCTGGATAGATAACCTGTGGATGATATCATAGAGACGACAACTTGTGAGCTACACTTTAAAATGAAGAACATATCCATGAAGGTGGCGGACGGCTATGCTTATACAAATCCCCCTGAAGCAACCTTCCATTGCAATCCGATTCCAGCTGGCTATGCTCGTGTCGGGGTTGATGAAGTGGTGGCAGGATATTCGGGGTTAGAGCTTGACATTCCTGGAGGTGACAACGAGCACACACTGGAAGAGGCCGTACATCATATCATTCTATGGAGAAAGGATTGCATCGTCTTTCCAAGGCCACCGACACCGCGTCAGCCGGCTCCTCCTCCAAGTCCGCCGCCGCCTCAGCAGACTCCCGCTCCTCCAAGTCCGCCACCGCGTCAGTAGACTCCTGCTCCTCCAAGTCCGCCATCGCATCAGCCCACTCCTCCTCATCCAAGTCCGGCACCGCATCAGCCGACTCCTCCTCCTCCAAGTCCGGCACCGCGTCAGCCGACTCCTCCTCCAAGTCAGGCACCGCGTCAGCCGTCTCCGCCGCCTCAGCGGGCTCTGCCGCCTCAGCAACAGTGGAAGAGAGGCGCCGCAGCTACGTTGGCTAGCGGTACAACAGGAGGCAAGAAATACAAATTTGGTCCAAGCCTCAAGCCTCTTCCGAGGTTGCCTTACCACCTGACTGACGAGGAAAACGAAGCCGAAGTGCAAGCCCAAGTGAAGGCCCATTTTGGACCGAAACCGCCCCCGCCGCCAGAGGAGAAAGTACCTGAGCATGTCATTCAGCACTTTATTGATATGGCTCAACCAGCTGTCAAGCATAGGGACTCAGACTATGAGCATCAAATCAAGAAGTCATATCAAGCACACAAAAAGAAGGAGTCGAGCTCAAGCTCGAGCCAAGCAACTGGCAAAAAATGCGGGAAAACTGTTCCCCAGCAGGGAGAACAGGCAGTGCAATCGATCCCCCCGCTACAAACACATGTGAGTACCGCCGATCAGCAGCTGGTAATAACCGACGATCATATAAGGCAGGCTAAAGGGGTCGGTGTCACTGTAGAACAACTCCTAGGCATCGAGGACTTCGAAATGTTTACAGAGGAGCAACTAAAATGAAAATATGTCCGCGGCCAACCTATGGTCAAGTCTGAGCAGATCCCGCTTCTATCAACGAGAATGTATGAATTGCATCAATGGTACCTGAGAGAAGTAAAGACTACCGATCGAGAGTCCCTCATGGTGAACGTCGAGGCAGAGTATTACTACCATAAAAAAGATTTGTGGGTTGAGTTTCAAGAAATGTTTTAGTTATTCAATTAAGACGCACTCGACAAATCTATCGTCAGTTGCTATTGTCTGTAAGTGATTTCTTTCTGTAATTTAAGTCTCTAGCTAGCTGTTGTGCTCGTTCATTACCTGTAATTATTCTTACTATATATTCTTTTCTGTGGTATTATGCAGAATGAAGATGTATGAAATAAAAAAAGCTGGACGCTATGGCATTGGGTTCATTTACCCAAATACCATTAATGAAGAGACATGGACGCGTCAATGGGAACGAAAAGACACAGAGAAAATCTTGCTAGAGTTCTTGGTGCGACTAAATACCCAATCAGAAATACTACTTCCTTATAACTTCGGGTGAGCTAGTGACACTATCTTGTACTATAAATTCTGTTTTTGCTTAATAGATATTAATAAGTGTAGTTGATGAGTTATGCACATGCTCGCTTAATTATACAAACGTGTGCGCATGCAGTTTTCACTGGATCTTGCTAATCATTGAAGTTGACGAGGGAAAAGTTCAAGTACTGGACTCACTACTTAAAGACGTTAATGACTACGCAATCGTGAGGGGGATGATCGACAGGTAATTTCAATCATTATCGAACTATATGTCGGCCTCTTTAGTTCATTTCCTGATATCAACTAATTAATAACTTCTTTATTTATTTTATTTGCCGACGGGCAGGGCTTGGGAAAAATTCGTCAAACAGGTTGAAGGCCAATGAAAACAAAATCTGAAATGGTGTCGACCCAAGGTAATTAATTAAGTAGTACTAGCTAGCTATCATCTCTTTAATTCTAGTTTCAATACCATTATCATGCTTGATTAATTATTATCTGATTGAATTTTATTCTCGTAAAGGCCCTGAAGCAGGCGCCGGGGAATAATTTTTGTGCATACTACGTTTGCGAAAACATTCGCATGATAGCGTCCGAAAGGAGCAGAAATGATAGACATCGATGGGTACGTTTGCCAGAATACTATTCATAATTTTTACATCATTATCTAATATATATACACAACTAATACATGCATATTGATCTCCTTCTTTAAAGATGAAGGAGATGCGGGATCAGCTCCTACCAGAGAATCGCGTACGACCAATTCGAGAGGAAATAGCGGGATTTTTGCTCGACCAGGTAATAGATCCCAAAGGAGAATTCCATTACAAGCTGTAATGTCTCCATGTAATGATCTGCAAATTGTAGGAGAAATTGTATATACCAAATTGTATATATATATGTGTGTGTGTGTGTGTATGTGAATGATTGTGCGAGAAATTCGATGATATGTATATATGATCGGTTCTATGAGAAATTCTATTTATATATATATATATGGATAATGTGTACAATATGTAGTAGCATAGATTATGTTTGAAATGAAAAAGAATTAAATGAAAAACACAAAACTAAAAGGAATAATAAACCATAAACCCAAAACACCTAAACCTTTTACACCAACCGGGACTAAAGGCCCCCGGCATGGGCTCGTGCCACGTGGTGGCCCTTTGGTCCCAGTTCGTGACGAACCGGCACACCAACCGGTTGCAGAACCAACACTAAAGATCCCTACGAACCGGGACAATAGCCCGATTCTGCATTAATGCTCATATCCGTCCTAGATTTGAGCTGCATATGAGAGGTGCCATTTATTAGTGCGGGCGTTTGAGGCTGCTTTGGGGCGGGACCTCCTATGCGCGGCGTTATGCGGCATACTGTCGATCAAACGCACAGGGGACTCTGACCTGGGCCGGCCCAGTAGTGTACTGTATGGCGGGATCAAAAAACAAAAAAAAGGAAATTCGCGCCAGCTCGGAGTCGAACCCTGGACCTCGCGCGAAAGTGAGCGCGACAATAGCCAACAGACCAAACGAGCCTTAGTGACATACTGTCAGCGTACACGTTTAAGAACTATCATCTCGTATAGGCATGCTGCAGGTGAGTAAAATGACACTGCAGAAGTACTGTAGCTAATGTATTTTCTTAAAAAATGTACATATTTCAAATTTCGAAAATGTTTTTTGAAAGCACGAACATTTTTAAAAAACATATAAAAATTGTTTCAAAAACTGAATGTTTTTCCGATCACATGAACATTTAACAAAAAATTTGAGCAACGTTTATTTTTGCGAACATTTTTGTCAAATTTTTGAACATTTTTTAAAATTGCAAACATTATTTTGAAAGCGTGATATTTTTAGAAATAAGAACAATTTTCAAATTGCGAACATTATCTTGGAAAACGTGAACATTTTCTAAAATTTACGAACATTTTTTTTAAAAAGAACATTTTTCGAAAATCTGGCAATTTTCAACTTTACAAATATTTTGCAAACGCAAACATTTCTTAAAATTTGAGAACATTTTTTCGAAATTTGTGAACATTTTTTGAAAATACGAACGTTTTTTCAAAATTTGTGAACATTATTTTCAAACATTAACATTTTTTGAAAACCCCAAACATATTTTCAAAATTGCAAACAATTTTGAATTCTAAACATTATTTAAATTGTCGAATTTTTGAAAAAAGAAACAGAAAAAGGAAAGAAAAGAAGAAAGAAACAGAAAAGATAAAAACAAAAATTAAAAAAAGAAACAAAAAGGAAAAAACGAAAGAGAAAAAACCTAAAAGAAAACCAGCCACAAAAAACAACAGGAAAAAAGAAAAACCGATTCGGGGAACCTTCTAGAAGGTTCCCAAAACCGGGAGAAAACCACCCGTCCGTAAAGGCTACGCTAACCGCTAACGGGCCGGCCCAGATCGCGTTGCTCGCTCGTGACCCTGTGCGAAGCCCCGACAGTTTGACACAACATGCGTCATATAGGATTTCCCGTTTGGGGCATCTGGTTGGGTCGTTTTTTCTTGACCGGTCCGTCCGCCCAGTCATTTGATACTGTTTAGAGACGCCCTGATGTAGATGCTCTTACTATGCATTGATTGATCAAAAGGTGTGCTTCCACTTTATTCATGTGCCCCTCAAGGTCTGCAAGTTACATATAACCCTGCGACTGTGCTTGCAGCACTTCGATCGCAAAATACAGTTGGGAGGGAAACATAAGAACAACAACACTCCAGTGTACGCATGACGGCCGGCCGGAGTTGCATGCATGCACCACCGCACGGCCGGAGTCCAGCTAGCCGACGACGGGGGTCTTGATGACGACAAGGGATGGGTTGACGATGAGGACGACACGCTTCGGGTCGTAACCGGGCGGCAGTGGGGAGCCCTGCACGTAGAACCCAACCGACACGTCGGGCCTGTCGCGGGTGATCTGGTCCCAAGCGTTCAGCTCCGGCCACCCGACAACCTCCGGCCACGACGTCTTCGCCATTGAGTCTTGCTCGCTAGCTCCTTGGTGGGTCTACTTATGGGCGTTTACCGGCTGGCTGTAAGTAACTAGGACGTGTGGTGATTAAGCCATGGTAGTCTGATGGTAGTTATATATAGGGCTAGAGTACTGTGTGCGTTGCCGGAATGGATATAGCCGGCCGGGTGACGACGAGCAGGCAGGCATAGCGTAGACCGCCCTCCATTGGTGGAACTTGTGCATGGCCGGCGGGAGATGGCTATATATGGTACACTGTCTTCTTGTTGATTGGCTGACATATACACAATCAAATTTTAATGACGGTTCTTGACGTAGTCAGCAGAAGCAACTTTACTGTCTTCTTGTTGATTGGCTCACATATACACAATCAAATTTTAATGACGGTTCTTGACGTAGTCAGCAGAAGCAAGTTATATACTCCCCGTGCGGAATTACTTATCGCAGAAATGTATAAAAATGGATGTGTCTACGACTAAAACACGTCTATATTTATCCATTTCTCTAACAAGTATTTCCGAAGGGAGGGAGTATTATAGTAAAATAATAGCTAGCTGGCGTAGTGCGTATGTCAGTTAATATGGAGTATTGCCCCCCTGGGCATGAGAATATGCTGTATCCAATGGCTGATTAATTAGTAGCTGCACTGAGGTAGAATTACTTGAGGTATATATTTGGAAACATGCATGCGCCAAATTTAACGGCGGATCTAGGATCAGTTACAGTTACGGCCCGGCGCTGTACTATATAGTATATTTCACAGTTCACACGGACGATTAAACAATCAGCTACGAAAACTTCAAAAACATATGTTCAAACTTCTCACAACTGTCATCGTACCATAATTCACCACGCCCCAGAACATAATAGTCTCATACCAAAAAGATGGCCTAGCTAGGAAGTTAGCGCATCTACAGCCGGACTTGGCAAATCCGCCCCCACAAACGCCCGCGGACGGCGCGTCCGCGGGCACTGACCGGGCACCCTTCAAATAATGCAATCCACATCCGGATATCTCTATTATCATATCTCAAATTCATACAAACTCATCCAACTACATCAATGCACACACATCGTCCGGCTACTCCATCACTACAAACTAAACATGCCATCGGACTACCAAAATTGGGCATGTTTGGCTATGGAGGAGTTCATCCACGGCTGCCCTTGCCCTTGCCGGCGCCCTTGCTGTCCTTCTCACGGAAGTACCGATCGAAGACATAGTACGGATCGAGCCGGATCTGCTCGTCGCCGGAGCTGTCCTCGCCGTCACTGTCCGCCTTCTCCTCCTTCGGTGGTAGTCCGGCAGTGGCACGGACCGCCCGATTCTGCTCTCAGGCGAGGGCACGCGTGTTCTTCCGCTGCCGTTTCTTCACAATGCGGGCGCGGATGGCTTCCTCCCCGCCCGCGTCGCCGCCTCCGCCGCCGCCTTTTCCGCCGCGATACAGGCCTCGGCGGCCCTTATCCTCTCCTTCCCACGGCGGGCCGCCCTGTCCCGGTGTGACTCATAGTCTGCCCGACCGGTGATGGGGAAGGAGAGGGATTCCGGCTGCCGGGAGCGCGAGGATCCAGCCCCGGAGGACCCGAGCGCCCGGTGAGCCGTCGCTATGGAGTCGCGGCGGACAGATCCGTCTGTCGGCCGGGCGCTGTCCTCCCGGGAGCGGCGGATTGCAATGCGGATTGTCATTGCCTCCTCCAACCCACACGGGATGACACCCCAGTCGACGGATCCGGACTGGTCGGAGTCCGATCCGCTACCTGCCATGGCGGAGAAGGCCGGAAACCACCGGAGGTGAGTTCGGGTGGCGGAGGGGAGTAGAGGGGAGTGGAGTGATGTGGCTAGGGTTTGCTCCGGCGAGCGGATGGGGACAAAAATATGTGGGGTCGGGCGGGCCAGGATGGGCCTGTCCGACATGGCGGGCGTGTTCGGGCGCGCCCGGGCGCCCCATATCCACCCCATATTTGGGCTGGATATAAGGGATGCCAGTCAGCCCAGGCGTTTGAGGCCCGTTTGAGACGTTCGTCTGAGTCGAAAAATCCTGACATGTCAGTGACCGGGCGGCTTGCCCGGACGTTTAAGAAGGGTTTGGGGCGCCGGGTTGTAGATGCTCTTAGGCCAGTTGGCGAGTATTGAGATATTTGAAGGTTCAGTGTGCAACGCCACACACCATGCTACCCTATGCCCTACCCGGCATGTGTACGACAACACACGGAAATCTCATTTGGAGGTCAATGGTCTCACACTCACAGGGTGCTTGACCGAATGCCAGAGTTCAATCTAATGTTGTTAATTGTTGAAATTTTGTAATTTCTAATGGCAGTGCATCGACAACATCTTATATTCGACGATGATGACTGCCTAATTTAGTGGTGAGAGGAAGAGGAGGATTCCGAAAATAATGACTTTGCTCTTCTTGAGGACACTATCCAGGACATGAGCAAAAGGAAGCATCCTGGGGTCGTCGACAGTTCCAAGGGACATGTTTATACGGAATTTGTGGCTTATCACCGATTATTTTGCGGATCATGTTGTGTATCATGAGAAGGCATTTAGGAGGAGGTTTAGGATGCCGATGCAGATGTTCATAGGCATAGTAGAACGAGGCGTTTACGATGACTACTTGTAATAAAGGTCAAATGCAGTTGGCTTTCTTAGTTGCACTGCCCTAGACAAACGTGTTGGCGGATTACAAATTCTTGAGTATGGTATTCCAGCTGATAGTTTGGTCAAATTTTGAGGGTTGGAGAGAACACCATTATAGAAGCTCTATAGTACTTTGTTAAGGATGTTTTTTGTGCTTCTGGAGATCGATACTTGAGATTTCCTGATGTAGAGGACACTGCAAGGCTGCTGGCAATTGGTAATGTAAGTGGCTTCAAAGGAATGCTTGGTTTCATTGATTGCATGCGTTTAATGTGGGTTGCCCAACAGCTTGGAAAGGGAAGTACTCAGGGCATGTGGCTGAGCCAACCATGATTTTTGAAGTTGTTGCATTGCAAGATTTGTGGATTTGGGATTCTTTCTTTGGCCTGCCAGGTTCTTTCAATGATACCAATGCCCTCAAGAGATCACCATTCTTTCAAATGTTAGCTTTAGGGGTAGCTCCGAAGGCGGAGTTCAAGGTGAACGTTCACTAATACCACAAGGGACAATCTTGAAACAGTACCCACCCATCTTGTCCACTTCTGTGAAAACCATTTCCAATCCACAAGGGAATACAAGAATTTATTTTGCAAGAATTCAAGGAGTAGGGAAGGACGTGGTGAGAGCATTTGGTGTCCTACAAGCTCACTTTGCAATGGTGAGTGGTCCAACTAGATACTGGAATATAGACATCCGTTGATAAATAATGACAACTTATGTGATCATGCACAACATGATCATTGAAAATGAGTGAGACGGAAAGATGAGGACTCCAGTGTGATTAGGAGCGTGGAAAGTCGTTGACAGAGGATGGCTACCAACATGATCCTTTATTGTTGGTGCAATTCCTATAAATATATCAAAATACTGAAAACAGACAGCCACATGAGCAACTTCAAGATGATCTTGTCAAACATTTGTGGGTGTTGTATGGCATTGTAGTATTATTATTAGCACTCTGTTCAGTATCTTGTATGAACCTATGTGTTATGATAAACATTTTGTTACTAGAATTTGTATTTTTGTGTATGAAAATTTCAAATTTGAATTTGAATTGTGACTATTAAAATGGTTGCTTGAATATACTTGAGCTCTATGTATTAGAAATATTACAATATGAAATATTGTGTTGTCACACTATAGTAAACATATAGTGTATGCGAATAGAGAGAGAAAAGTATGTATGGACTGAGATAGGGACGTGGTGATTCTGCACCAAGGTTCAGATGCTCCCAGGTGTTCATCGTAAAAAAAATTAAAATAGCAGAAAATTTTCAAATATTCCGAATATTTTTGTGGTGCAAGATGGTCGAATGTGTGATGCCCGTGCCAAATTTGGTGGAGGTGGACATTCGAGGAGCTCGTGGCTAAAAAGACAAACTTCAGGCATGTGAGAAAGTTTGAAAGAGCGCACTATTTATAGCCGATTTTGTCATTTTTGGCACGAGCTCCTGGAATGTCGTTTACCAACGATTTTTTGCGCGCACTAAAGCATCTTGCTTGTAAAAAAAAGTTTAAGATTTTGTTGATTTATTTACTATTTGTTTTGATTTTACTGTTCAACGGGTGTAAAGGAGCCCGAGCTGAGAAATAGGGAAGCGCCAGCCCCTACTCGGCCTTTATGGGCTATTACTCAAGATGCTCTAAGATATGCCAATGAACAAAGTATAAACAATATGGTCACAGCCTTTATGGGCTCTATTGTATGGGCTATTACTCAAGATGCTCTAAGATATGCCAATGAACAAAGTATAAACAATATGGTCACAGATCATTTTAATTAAATTTATTGCAATCTCTACCATGTATTTGTAATCAATGTGGTGACACTTAGCTATATAATAGTTTTAGTGGCATTTTAGTTTCTGCATTTATAATTTCATTATAAATCAAACTTTAGCAGTTATGGTTGGTCTGATAGGCCAGTCTCACAAATCAAAAGACGTGTTGCTTAGACATGTACAAGTCATGATGAATTTCCAAGTTTATCTATCAGCATATTTTCTGACTTAATAAAGTCTTCGCGAGCTGAATTTGTATGTATTTTTGTTATTGCATTTCCTAGGCCTTTCCTGCTACTCCTTTCTTTTTATTTTAGTAGGCGCATCTCAAAACTCATTTTAACCAAGAACGGTCTAATGAAATGTTGGTCGCCCCTCTCCTTGGTGCATTGGTTGATTCCACACTGAGGTCCAAAATTAGACACACATTAATGTGGCCGTGATTAATGTTTGCCTATTCCCAAAGCAAGGGGCCATACAAAATGAAAATTTGTATTTTCTTTTTGATAACTGACACATTCAAACTTATCTGATCCTTTTTGAAGTTATTGTGTATTTTTTTTTTTGTTATTTCATTAAGGTTGAAGTAATTTCTTTTGAGATGAGTGACACGTTTTGAGATGATTGAGACCTTTTAACATTTACATCTTTAAATCTCGGCCATTGATATCTAAACTTAGTGATTGAGATAATTTAATCTATATGTGGACTAATGTGATGACTCTGTTTTTCTTTTGTATTATGCTTTTAGTATATAAAAAGATAGATAGATAGATGAGTCGTTGTACATTTTAGAAACTAGATGATACCCCGCGCGTTGCTGCGGAGATCTCTTTCAATATATTTTTGATGAAATATAAAACAGATACTATAAATTGTTGTGAATATATGTAGAATATAAGTTAGTATTTTCCATGTGTGTTCAGAGAAATATAATTAGTGTTATTGCTGAGGTGGCATGTGTGGAGTATTGAGATGTGTGCATGTTGAGAGAGAATGATGATGTGACATGTGTAATTGTTAGGAGAATTGAGATAGTGGGCATCAACTATTTAGGTATATAGGATTACGTACTTACAATTTGATGAACTTATAAATGATTATTTCTCATAGGACTTCCACAGCAATCACCTTCTATTGATTGAAACGAGCGCCTCCCTCTCCTAGCGCCGGCGGCCACCCATCCCGTTGTCGGCCACTCCGGCCCCGGCGGCCACCCGTCCCGCTGTTGGCCACTTCGGCCCCGGCAGCCACCACTCCAGCTGTGCCCCCCTATGGCCCCGCCGCTTCGATGGCGTCCCGTGTTTCCCTCTCGGCGGAGTCTTCCTCTTCCTCGGGCTCGCCGTCCCCCTGCCGCCCCCTCCTCCCCCACGGCCGCGGCTCCGCTCCACCATCGTCCTTCCGGATGTCGTCGGCACCTCCTTCGGGCCAATCACCCAGGGCGCGGTGGCCCGCTCTTCCCGCCCCCTGCCGTCGGTGGTGCAGCCCTGGCAGACCAAGACAGGCCATCGCCCTCGCCCCCAAAGCCCCTCCGCTCGCCCGCAGTCGCCGCCTGCCCAGCGCCGGCGCCAAGGCTGCACCCTCACTAGTGCAGAACCGGGCTTTAGCACCGGTTCATTAGGCCCTTTAGTGCCGGTTCTGTAACCGGCACTAAAGGGTGGGGACTAAAGGCCTCCCCCCCCCCTTTAGTACCGGTTCAACACGAACCGCCACTAAAGGGCCACCACGTGGCACGAGCCAGCGCCGGGGGCTGGGAGACCTTTAGTACCGGTTGGTAACACCAACCGGTACTAAAAGGATTGGGGGGTTTTGGGTTTATGATTTATTTTTCCTTTAATTTTGTGTTTTCCATTTAATTCTTCTTCATTTGCTGGTATTTTACGATACTACATATTGTACACGTTATGCATATATATAAATAGAATTTCTCGTAGAACCGATCATATATATATATATATATCATCGAATGTCTCGCACGACCATTCACACATACACATGTATATATGCAATTTGGTATATACAATTTCTCCTACATGGAGGCATTACTATGGTAGCGAGTAACGGAATTCTCCTTTGGGATCTATGACCTGGTCGAGCAAAAATCCCGCTATTTCCTCTTGAATTGCTCGTACGCGATCCGTTGGTAGGAGCTTATCCCGCATCTCATTGAACTTTAAAGAAGGAGATCAAATATGCATGTATTAGTTGTGTGTGTATATATTAGATATCGATAATGATGTAAAAATTGTGATTAGTGTTCTGGCAAACGTACCCATATCTGTCTATCAGATCTGCTCCTTTCGGACGCCATCATGTGAATGTTCTCGCAAACGTAGTATGCACATAAATCAGTCCCCCGCACCTGCTTCATGACCTTTACGAGAATAGAATTCAATCAGATAATAATTAATCTAGCATGATAATTAATGATATTGAAACTAGAATTAAAGAGATGGTAGCTAGCTAGTACTACTTAATTAATTACCTTGGGTCGATACCATTTCAGCTTTTCTTTCCAAGTGCCTGGAACCTGTTTGATGAACTTTTCCCAAGCCCTGCCCGCCGGCAAAGAAAATGAATAAATGAGTTATTAATTAGTTGATATCAGGAAATGACGAACTAAAGAGGCCGACATATATAGTTTGATAATGATTGAAATTACCTGTTGACTATCCCCTTCATGATTTCGTACTCAGTAACTGGTTTAAGTAGTGAGTCCAGTACTTCAACTTTTCCATCTTCAACTTGAATGATTAACAAGATCCAGTGAAAACTGCATGCGCACACGTTTGCATGTATAAATTAAGCGGGCATGTGACTAACACTCATCAACTACCCTAAACCCTATACACTTATTAACATCTAGCTAGTAAGCAAAAACAGAATTTGTAGTACAAGACAGTGTGAGACTCACCCGAAGTTGTAAGGAAGTAGTATATCTCGATTGGTATTTAGGAGCTTCAAGAACTCTAGCAAGCTTTTCTCTGTGTCTTTTCGTTCCCATGGACGCGTCCATGTCTCTTGATTAATGGTATTTGGGTCAATGAACCCAATGCCATAGCGTCCAGCTATTTTCATTTCATAGATCTTCATCCTGCATAATACCACAGAAAAGAATATAGTGAGGATAATTACAGGTAATGATCAACAAGCACTACAGCTTGCAGCTTGAGACTTAAATTACAGAAAGAAATCACTTACAGACAATAGCAACTGACGATAGATTTGTCGAGTGCGTCTTGATTGAATAACTGAAACAGTTCTGTAACTCAACATACAGATCATTCCCATGGTAGTAATACTCTGGCTTGACTTTCACCATGAGGGACTCTCGATTGGTAGTCTTGGCAATTTTCATGTACCATTCATGCAATTCATACATTCTCGTTGAGAGCTTCTTGACCTCCTCAGGCTTGACCATAGATTTGCCGCGGGCATATTTCCGTTTTATGTCCTCCTCTCTAATCATATCCATGGGCTCGATCTCTAGGAGTTGATAAACAGTGATACCGGCCTATTCAGCCATCCTTCTATGAGCGTC
This sequence comes from Thinopyrum elongatum, assembly GCA_011799875.1. Classification (NCBI taxonomy): domain Eukaryota; kingdom Viridiplantae; phylum Streptophyta; class Magnoliopsida; order Poales; family Poaceae; genus Thinopyrum; species Thinopyrum elongatum. The sequence continues at coordinate 93,065,393 of CM022302.1, read as the reverse complement.
GGTTATTACCAGCTGATCGGCGCCGGTACTCGCATGTGTTGGTACAATGAGCGGGGGGATCGCTTGCACCGCCTGTTCTCCCAGCTGGGGAACAGTTTTCCCGCTTTTTTTGGCAGCTGCTTGGCTGGAGCTCGAGCTCGAGCTCGACTCCTTTTTTTGTGCTTGATATGCCTTCCTAATTTGGCGCTCATAGTCTGAGTCAATAGGCTTGGGATCTGGTGGTTCAGCCATACGAATAAAGTGGTCAATGACATGCTCAGGTACTTTCTCCTTTGGCGGTGGTGGCGGTTTCGGTCCAAAATGGGCCCTCACTTGGGCTTGCACTTCTGCTTCGTTTTCCTCCTCAGTCAGGTCGTTAGGCCTCTTCGGAAGAGGCATGAGGCTTGGAACAAATTGGAATCTCTTGCCTCCTGTACCTGTACTTGTACCGCTAGCCACCATAGCTACGGCGGCTCTCTTCCGCTGTTGCTTAGGCGGCGGAGACGGCTGACGCGGTGCCTGACTTGGAGGAGGAGGAGTGGGCTGACGCGTTGCCGGACTTGGAGGAGGAGGAGTGGGCTGACGCGGTGCCGGACTTGGAGGAGGAGGAGTGGGCTGACGTAGTGCCGGACTTGGAGGAGGAGGAGTGGCCTGACGCGTTGGCGGACTTGAAGGAGCAGGACTCTGCTAAGGCGGTGGCTGATGACTTGGAGGAGCGGAAGTCTACTGACGCGGTGGCGGACTTGGAGGAGGAGTCGACTGACGTGGTGTCGGTGGCCTTGGAAAGATGATGCAATCCTTTCTCCATAGAATGATACGACGTATGGCCTCTCCCAGTGTGTGCTCGTCGTCACCTCCAGGAATGTCAAGCTCTAGCCCCGAATATTGTGCCACCACTTCATCAACCACGACACGAGCATAGCCAGCTGGAATCGGGTTGCAATGGAAGGTTGCTTCAGGGGGATTTGTATAAGCAACGGCGTCCGCCACCTTCATGGATATGTTCTTCATTTTGAAGTGTAGCTCACAATTAGTGTTTTCCATGATGTCATCCACAGGGTATCTATCCAGCAGTGCCTCACCCGGGGCGGAACCCACGCTGCTTCTCGGCATGGATGGGACGGTGCTATCCAATGCTGGATCCGCTAGCTGCTGCCGCTGCTGAGACCCCCTTTCCTGGCTAAGTGAGTCGATCTGCTGCTGCTGCCGCTGGAATTGGAGTGCCAACTCTGCTTGCGCTGATTCTAGGCCTTGAAGGCGTTCTGCTTCCTGCTTCCTCTACTCCTCCTCCAGCTTCCTCTTCTTCTCCTCCTCCATCTTCTTTCTCGCACGGCTTCTGTAGTCGGCGTTCCAGTCCTCAAACCCCTCATACCACGGAACAACGCCTTTGCCTCGTGTTCTTCCCGGGTGTTCAGGATTTCCCAGGGCGCGCGTAAGCTCGTCGTTCTCTCTGTTGGGCGTGAACACCGCTGTTCGAGCCTCTTCTATTGCAACAAGTAGTTTGAGGTCCGCTCCTTTAAGACTTGCCCGCTCCAAAACCTGGCCTGTATTTGGGTCCAACGTCCCCCCATGCGCATAGAACCAAGTCCTACACCTGGGGGGCCAGCTCAATGTAACTGGAATGACCCCTGCATCCACCATCTGTTGCTCAGCCTTATCCCACTTAGGCCGGGCCACCGCGTAGCCACCTGGCCCCAGCCTATGGTAATGCTCCTTTTTCGTGGCATTGAGCTTGTTTATTCTCGACCGTTCCTTAGCTAATTCCGATTCCTTGAACTTCACGAAAGCGGGCCAGTGATCTCTTTGCTTCTCCAGTGTTCCCTTGAATTCTGGAGTCTTCTTTTCTCCTTCGACGTACTTGGCCCATATACTTTTCTTGTGGTTGTTGAATGCAACCGCCATCTTCCTAAGAGCAGCGTCCTTGACTTTCTGCACATCTGCATCTGTGAAATGATCTGGTAGGGTGAAATGTGACATGAGAGATTCCCAAAGCAGATTTTTTGCTCTTTGGTCAACAAAAGTAAGATCTGGATGTTCCTTTGCTGGCTTTTTCCATTCTTGAATGGAGATCGGGATTTGGTCCTTCACAAGAACTCCGCACTGACGAACGAACTTGCCCGCATTCTTCTTAGGCTCGCTTGGTTCGCCATTAGGTTTGATGGCATCGATGTTGTACTTTACGCCATCCTTCAACTTTTTGGCCAAGCCTCGCACTGTCCTGCTGCATGTAGAAGATTTGCTCAATTCGGAGGGCTGAAAGAAGAAAAATTGATTCGTTAATATATATACAAATCATTTAAAACATGTGATGATCACCAGATACCTGCTTATATAAATATACCTCGCCGGTCTTTGTTATTTCAAGATCAACATTTTGTTCGTCATCATAATCATAGTTCTGGACTTTATCTATTCGTTCTTCTTCATCAAATATCATACCCTCACCGGTAGGGTTCAGATATTGCGAGCCGTCATCGTCTTCAAACTCATCTGGGCGAGGGGATGAGCGTATGATGTTGAACAGGGCCTCCTCTCCTTCTCTGCCGGTATTGTCCATAGCTTTTATTTAACTAATCTAGAAGAAATATAAAACAATTTAGTATTCAAATTACAATGCATGCATGCAATCAATAAGGAAAAACTGAATCATAGTACATAATATGCATCATCAAATATAATCTCGAATACATCGTCTCGAATAATATATATAATCTCGAATACATCGTCTCGAATATTATCGAATAATATATATAATCTCGAATACATCGTCTCGAATATTATCGAATACATCACTAGCTAGCTAATATAGATCGAATACTATCGAATAATCTAGTTCACTCGCGGTTCCTGAGGCGCGGGCGATGGACACCCAAAGAGAAGGAACCATCACAGGATCATAGCTCGGGTGAGATCCCCGAAGAACCTGCCAGGTATTGGAGAACCTGACGTCCAACGCAGCCATGTAGCGACGGACGTGCTCGTCCTCCTCCCTGACACGGCGACGTACCACCTCCGGCGGGGCCGGCTCCCTCCGCACCGAAAGTGGCCCACGCGAACGCCACCAAAGGAGCTCCGGGTCGACGACGGGACCCGGGGCCGGGTTCCTCACCAAGCGGCGCGCCCCTGAAGGTAGCACCTCCCAGTGCCAGCCCGGCGGAGCCCAGTCCCGGACATGGCTCCTCTGAAGCAGGACGTCGTCGCGAACGGGTCGACGGCGAGGATGCGGGCCGGGCATCGTTGACGTCGAGAACAAATACTATATGCAAATATAACATTTTTTAAATGATTGGATTGTGATTTCTTATATACAAATTCTATATGCAAACTTTGACATATGTCGACGATCAAATATCGTTGCATATGTCAAAATTCAAACTTTGACATGTGATATCTAGCTAGCTAATTAATCTAACATTAATAGATATATCTAGCTAATTCATCTAATATTTTGACAAAAGTATAAAAAACTAACTCATCTAACATTAATTAATATATCTAATTCATCTAACTAAAAGTATAAAAAACTAATTCATCTAACATTAATATATCTAGCTAATTCATCTAACATTTGACATTAATCTAATTAATTAATTCATCTAAAACCTTTGACATTTGACATTAATCTAATTAATTAATTAATTCATCTAAAACCTTTGTATAAAAAACTAAAAAATAGAAAAACAGAAAAAACTAAAAACTAAAAATATAACATCTAAGTGTGTGTGTGTGTGTGTACATGTACATGTGTGTGTGCGGGCTTGGGAGGACGGCCAGCCATGGCGGGGGTCTCACAGCGGGGCGACGGGCCGGGGCGGCGAGGCGACGGGGGCGGCGACGGGCCGGTGCGCCGACGGGGACGGCGAGTCGACGGGGACGGCGACGGGGATGGGCCGGCGATGGGGGTGGCGCGCGAGTCGACGGGGACGGCGCGACGGGGACGGGCCAGGGCGGCCACGGGGACGGGGGCGGCCACGGCGACATGGACGGCGCGCGACGGGGGCGGCGGCGCAGTCGTTCGAAGAAGCAGGGAGACGAACAGAGAAGAAGAAAGTGAAATTTTCATAAGTGTTATATATATAGGACGGACCTTTAGTACCGATTGGAGCCACCAACCGGTACTAAAAGTCAAATTTGGCCAGGGTAAGCGGCGGGAAGCGACCACCTTTAGTACTGGGTCGTGGCTGCAACCGGTACTAAAGACCCCCCCCCCCCCCTTTAGTACCGGTTGGAGCCACGACCCGGTACTAAAGGGGGTGCGCTGCCACCCGCGGTGCACAAAGTTTAGTCCCACCTCGTCGAGCGAAGGGCAGCCGCACTGGTTTATAAACCCAGCCGCGGTTGCTCCTTCGAGCTCCTCTCCAAAGCAGGCTTCTGGGCCTAAACTGCTGCGCTGCCCTGTGGGCCTTGCGGGCCTGCATCCTGGCCCAACTACAGGTTGGGTTTCTAATCGTATGCAGGCCGCTGTGGCCCAGTAGGCGGGCTTTTTTATTTTGTTTTTTTTTCTTTTCTGCTTTATTTATTTGAGTTGTTTTTTCTTGTATTTAGAGTTTCTTTGTGAATATTTTTGCTTTAGGTACAAAAAATTACAAACTTTCTGTTAGTGCCAGTAGTTTTCAAATTTGAATAGTTTAAATTTGAATTATTTGAAATTTGTGTGAATCACTAGTTTGTGAATAACTTTACTTTAAAAATAGATTTTCCAGTGATTCTTTTTTCTTATGTTTAATATTAGTGTGTTTTATCATTATATTCAATTTGGTAATACTTAGGTTATTTAAAAAAATGAAATGCCTTTGTAACAGCTGAGTTTTCGTCTGAAACCCTGATACTTCGAAAGAGATTATCCATTTTGTACACGAAGTGCATCCAGTTTTTGCCGTAACCCTCTCTACTTTTTTGCACATGCTATGTGGTTGAAATGATGATACCATGCCAACTTTCAACCTTTTCAGAGTTCATTTGTAGTGCTTTTCAATTTCAGGGTCATTTTGCTCAAAAAAATCAGTAACTGCATGAAAAATAGCAAATGATGTCTAAGTGTATTTTGCATAATAGTTGTAGAATAATGGCTCGCATTTCCATCTTCCCTGTTAAAATTGAATAAGCTGTTAAATATCTGGTTAAAACTTTATGGTTGGTAACGTAATGTGAGGATTGTCCTCTAGAGTGCCGAGAAGGACTTTGTCCTATCGCATACTTTCGGTATTCTCTCGCTTATGCTATGGATCATGTGACTCTCGTCCTTCGATCCAAAAGCTAGAATTCCATTTCAGTCAAGTGCAATATGTTTGCTTCCATGAGACCCGAACTTCGAAAGTTTGGATAGTTATGTGATATTCATGGAATCTGAAAATCATTTTCAGGGACAAACAAAGGCTAAAAGATATGAGATATCCAAAGCAGTGTTTGTTTGCAAACTATTAGTAAAGGAGTTTACTATGCATTAGACTGATAAGAGAGGGATCCAGGAGAACGCCTGTCATATGATGAAAGGTGAATAAAACAACAACTTAAAGAGAAAGGAAGTGTCCGAAGGGTGTTAGTGAAACTTTCATGCCTAGGAAGTCCAGGGCTAAACGCCACTCTTAAGTTGGGTGCTTCTTCTGAGAGTAGGAGAAATACTAAAAGTTAAACTGTTAGAAGTATAAAGGCAATAAGAAAGAAGACTGGAATATCCAGCTCATGTATGAATGTCATACAAGTTTTTGATGTATAGAAGGCTGGTCAAAGATATAGTTCTTGGGAATTATGATTAAATTGGTAATCACTAATTCTTGGGTATTGTGAGTTAATCACAAAGATACCCGCTCGATTGCTTTCTGTTGCAACTCGATGTAAGAACTACTATGACCTGAAAGACTTGCCAGGAATGAGGTTTAGGTATACACAGGGAACATAGTAAATGTTACTATACCTTCCATCGGTGTATTACCTTCTGTATTTACTTTCTTAATTCATTTTAGAGTTTTACACTCTAGCCCTATGCATAAGGTATCTTGCAAGAAGGTTGTTCATAAGAGAACTTTTTATGTTCGATGTTATGAATAACATAAGGTCCATACTTTCATTATGAATGAGATGTATGTTATGAATATTGATAATAATACATTACCTCTGGGTTTACTTTCATAATTCATTTTAGAGTTTCATACACTCTAGCCATTGCACAATGTTTGTTGCAAAAGAGTTGTTCATAAAAACAACAATTGTTGTTCAGTATTATGAATAACATGAAGGGCCATGCTTCCATCCAAAATGGGACGTATGTTATGAATATTGATGGTAATATGATACATCCGTAACACTGACGCTAAATGTCGTAAGACTAAGAGAATACCACACAAGTGTGGCACTACATTTTGTCACATTGGAGAAACCCGCATGGATAAATTCCATTATGATGGATTTTTTGAAGTCCTTTGATTTTGAATCATCTGACACTTGCAACTTTCCTCCGAAAAGTGAAGTGACTGAAATACCGTTCACAGGCCATAAGGAACGGACAACAAACTTATCGGTGATCATACATTTGATGTGTGTAGTCCGATAAATGTTGTTAGTAGTGGATTTATCTATCTTCAGAAATGACTCAAGTAGATATGTGGATATTTACTTGATGAGACGTAAGTCTGGATCTTTTGAATTCATTCGAAAGGTTTTCAAAAATGAAGTAGAAGTTATTGTAACAAGAAAATTCTGTTTCTACAATTCAATTGCAGAAAGGAATAATTGAGTTACAAGTTTAGCGAATGTCTGATGAGTTGTGAAAAGAGTTTCATAACTTACACCTCCCGGAACACCACTGTGAGTGAAAAGTCCGTGAAGGTGTAATCGAACCATTTATGACATGGTAAGATCAAAGATGACATAAATAAATTTGCCATTATCCCTTTTAAAGAGTGATGCTTTAGAGACTGCGGCTTTTACACTGAAAAGAGCTCCATCGGGTCTGTTGAAATGACACCATGGTATGGTACGCCCAACCATGTTATATCTTTTCTTAACATTTGGAATATGGGGCTTGTGTAAAAGGTTACAAACCTATTCCAAATCAAACAAGTGCTACTTTGTAGGTTATCCCAAGTCATTGGGTATTCCTCCCTCACTATACCGAGGCAAATAGGTTTGCCACAAAGAACGGTATGCTTTTTGAAGAAAATGGTTCTTTCAAAAAGGTGAGTGGGCGAATAGTGCAACTCGACAAGATAAACAGTATCTTCGTCATCAGATCAAAGGAAAGAGACCTTGGAAGTAATTCCAGGTTTCCTACTGCGACTGATACGGAAGTCTCTTCAATAAAATGTATGGACTTCGGTCGAACTTGCAGCTGAACCACGTAGGCAAAGCTCGTGCAAACCTATCAGGTGCGCAGACGAGATATTGTTGTTGGACAACAGTATACCTACGATACACAAGGAAGCGTTGATGGGCCCTGACTCCGGAATTGGCTAAATGCCAATACAATCCGAGATAGTTTCCATATAAATGTTTCAAGATTAAAATCTTGATACACCTTTCGGAAGACTTAGAGTCTAACGAATTTTATGGAACTTAAAACTGATACGGATAAAAATGTTTTATCCATAAAGCTCAACTTGTTGCAATAACAAGTTCAAGGAGTTGACTACGATGAGGTTGTTTCACCGTAGCGATGCTTAAAGTCGGTTTGGGTTGAACTAGCAATTAATACATATTTCAGTCATGAGATATGAAACATGGATGACAATAGGATTTCCATATGATGGAAATAAAACCAAGGACTTGCATGTGTTACAGTCCAAGGTATTTTGTCAGTCCAGAGGATGCTAGTAAGTATGCAAACTTCAGAGTTCCAGCAATGGATGGAAGAGAGCAAAGTGGAGTTGGAATCTTCGTGATTTGATGAAATGGTCAAAAGGGTTTTTGACTTCATCAATGGGTAACGAAGATGCTTGTGATTCAAGAAAGTAAGTGGGAGCATAATAATATTTCTAAAAACGTTGTGTGCTTGACACATTGTTAATTGGAAATAAATTTCTTGACATGAATTAGGACTTCATTTGAAAATAGTTTTTCGATGAAGTACTTAGGCTAAATAGCCTCGATATTAGGCATGATGATCTATGGAGATAGATTTACCTGATGGGGCTAAGCAAAGATACATATTGACAAGATGCTAAAACTTTTTAGCATTTAAAACGCCAAGGAGTGATTCTTGCCGAAGTCACGTGGAAAGAGTTTTTGCAAGACTCGGTGTCCCTAAACACTGATGAGCAAAATACATGATGGAGATTCCACACACTCTTGTGTTTGGATTAATCATGTATTCCATGGTATGTAAAACAACCAGATATGTCCAATACTCCAAAGTTGTTGCGAGTATAGATACCAAAGTGATCAAAAGTACTGATCATGGGACAACAGTGAAAAAGGGTCATTGAGTACTATAGTAGCACTGATGACATGTTTTCTCGCAAGTGGAGATCATGAAGAGTTCGTTGTAAAAGGTTACATCGATACAGTCTTCATCATTTCTCCATGCGATTTTCGATTTAAATTGAGGGTTTTTTTGTGTAACACACAATATGGTGGCACAGTTAGTTGGAATTTGTTCCAAACAAGTTACTGTGGCGAATTCTATAACATAGGTGAAGTATGTTGCCGCTTTTAAAAGCGACAAAGAAGATGTTGAATCATATAGTTCATTCATGAACTTAGTATGGTTCCAAGATGGCTTTTGTCAATGGGACACTACTGCAGGTAGTTGCTCCATAACTCAGTCTGAGGAATCCAGGTTCGACCTGTGATTCACATACATACAAAACCAAGTCCACACAAAATATGAATTTTGTGAAAGCATGAAAACGCGAGGATATGCAAAGATACACACGGATCTGAAGTTGTCAGATTCGTTGGACATCAGGCTATACCACAAGCGAAGCATATTTACACCGGTGTGCCACAGGTGTAAAGTGCATTAGCATTAACTAGATTATTGACTCTAGTGCAAGTGGGAGTCTGTAGGAGATATGCCCTAGAGGCAATAATAAATGTTATTGATTATCTCCCTGTTCATAATTAGGTTTATGTTCCATGCTATAACTGCTATTGTTCTCGGGTCTGCAATAAAACGAGGCTTGGAGGAAAACTCATATGCACGTGTGGGATAATAAACGATAAAATGTATTCCTAGTCAAGCCTCTATGACTAGCTCAAGTGTTGCATGATGGTTCTGTTTTCCTGATCATGGGCATGTCTATGCCAGCAACTTTGAGGGCACAATGTTAGAAGAACATTTGTGTTGAATCGACCCGATTGATGTTATGCTATGAGATACATTCGTCACAAGTTAATGGTTAATAACACAGAGATGGTTAATGTTTGCATGATTCCTTAGACCATGAGAGTATCGAGTTTCTTCATGCTTGCTTCATGAACTTTAGGGTTTGTTAAACGTCATCCGTAAATGGGTGGCTATTACGGCGGCTTACGGGTTCATGGAAAAGTATGTCAAGTAACTTGATAGCTCAAGATTGGGATTTGCTCCTCCGACGATGGAGAGATATCTCTGGGCCCTCTCGGTGTTACGGTATCCATCATCGTCTGGCCAGACACTTTGTGATTTGATCACGGGGATGCCGCAACACGGTAACGAGAAAAGAGAACAATACCGGTAACGAGGTAACTAGCATAGTGGACAATTTGTTGATCCACGGGAATGCCAACATGTCTCACCTCGGGTATTTGTAACATATCGCGAAGCAACAGGAATAGCACACGGCAACTGGAGGTTCACTCGAATATTTATTCGTGTGGGTATAGGGGTCAATATGGGTGTCCACGGCTCCGATGTTGATCATTGATCGGAAAGAGTTCCGGTCATGTCTATACTTCACCGAACCTATAGGGTCACACGCTTAAGGGTCATCTATCTGTTGAACGCTAGACAGGGAGTCTGAGAGAAAGTCATCGAAAATGTTTCGGAGACAACGGAAGAGTTCCTAGAGAGAGAACACCGAAAGAGTTTCGGTAAAACCGAAAAGTTGTTTCGGAATATATTATTTGGTCAAAAAGGGTTTCGGCACCGCCTGGAAATTTTCAGAGGATGCCAGAATTGGTCTGGGAACTTCTGGGAATTTTCAGAGAGAAAAGCCGGAAATGTTCCGAAACTGCCGTAACCGCTGTTGATGCTTTCCGCTGATAAAAACCACCGCACCGAAAATGTTTCGGATCATGACCAGAATAATTTTAGAGGGTGCTAGAAATGTTCTGGGACCTTCTGGAATTTTTCAGAAAAAGTTTCGCGGAAAACATCTTGTCTCAGCGCGAGGGGACAAGATCCCACGAATCGGGGGTTGCATGTTTGGTGGCTTTTTGTCTAGGGAGCATGCATGTTTCATGGAGACATGTTGGTGGCTTGTTGGGGGGGGGGCCCCCATGGGGGGGACAAGATGTGGGCCGGCCCAAGGGCTGCCATGGTGGTGTCCCCTTGGTGCCCCCCTTGTGTTACCATTATGCCCTTTCATGTGTGACATGAAGCTTGGGTATTTTGGTATTTCAACATCCCACCCCACCCCTTGCCTTGGCCTATAAAAGGAGGAGTTGGGGCTGCCATCTCCTTCATCCCCTTGCTCTCATACTCATGCCATGCAATTATCTGGCTTCTCTCTCCCTCCCACGAAAAGAGTTTCGTAGAGCCGAAAGGCTGTCTGGGTTCCGGTGGGAACTAGTTCTGGACGGCGCAGCCCTGCCAGATAGATGACACCGTATGTGTGCAACTCTGTAGAGAGGTCGTAGTTTCGATCTTAGTGCCCGTGGGGCTGTTCGTGAGTGCCTCCCGAAGGGCTGTCCATGTGACGGTCCGAGTTCTGTGAGTCCTCCCGAAGGGCTGTCCGCGACACCGTCCGGGGACTGTTCGACCGCCTCCCAGAGGGCTGTCCGGGTGGCGGATGAGGGTATACATCCTCGCGGTTGGGAGGTTGTAAATCCTAGCTGCGGGGATCTGCACCGACGATCGTCATCGACTCTACTTCCGCTGCGCTACGAGTCGGTAACGAAATGATCAAAACCTTGTATGCAGTCTCCATAGTGGTCCTGGGCTAGTGCGTAGGGCGGAAATTTTTTGTTTTCTGCTGCGTTACCCTACAGTGGTATCAGAGCCGTGCTATGCGTAGATGCAGGTTGCGATCTAGAATACATAGAGATGTATGGGTGTTGCACAAAATAATTAGGTAGTAGATGAGTTCTATTACTGAAAATTATTTGTGCGGGTCGCAGATGAAATCTGTTACCCGATGTTCTTGTTGCTTCCCTCGAATTTGCATAGTCCTGATCTTGACAGCATTGTGGAATCTGAGAAAGTTCTGGCAATCCGCGATCCTTTCATGCTGCTCCTGAGTATGCTGATTGACAGATCAACGAAGTGCTAACAGTTCTTTGGGTTCCACTTTAGTCAATGAAAGATGGATGTTTCGCAGACGAAAGGGCAATGCAGATATGATCTGCACGGGGGTCATGCGTATGACGAAGTTTAGTATGGGGCTCGAGATTTTATTATCTCAGTTTTCATACACCCTGGAAAGTTAATCTAGCGACTTGAATAATCATACTTGATGATGAACATTGGTAGCTTCGGTTTGTTTCGAAACCTTAGAAGCCACGAAAAACAGTTTTTGCATGAACCGATTAGAGGCGACTAACTTGGTTTTGCAGGAGGGTTTGCATGTGCATATGATGTGGTATAGCAGTGCTCATATTAATTTGATTATGTATGAGATGACTATATAATGTAAATTGATTAACATGACCTTTGTGTCATGATTCGGCATGATGGTTGGAGCCATATGATTGCACTTTAATGACCTGCGTGTCAACCTTTTGTAATGCACTTATTTTATTAGCTATAGAGATAGCAATATTATCTGGTGCATCGACAAGGTGGTGGCAATCTTCGCGAAGGTGAACACCGACGCGAATGCCGAAGACGAAGAAATGAAAGACTTCTCCGTCAGAAAGGGCTATACCATATCATGCTATTATGAATTGCCTGAGATGTTTATCCCTTATGATGCACCCTTCTTAATTGCGCGGTAGTCGCTTTTATTAGGGTGATCTCTCACAAAAATATCAAGTAGTTAGTGTTCTCCCAAGTGTAGCACCGTCTACAACACGTATCTTTTCGGGGTGCGCCATGTACACATGAGCACGAACGATTAGAGAGGTGTAAGGCGGGTGAAGGTCAGACCTCACTGCGTGATCACTTGGTTGTCTTGACGTTCAGGCAGGACAGTCCTGAGCTCGGAACACACGCATCGAAAGATGGACAAGAGTCACATAGAGATGTGATTGGCAAGTTGGCCTACCGATTGAAATTCACGTCATCAGTGATGAACCCGTCAATGGCGTCGAATTGAAATGCGGATCTTGAATCACTCACAATCAATTATGAGAGATATTGATTTGAGTGGGAGCGCACTGATGAATTAACTTGTTTAAATTCTCAGTGCAATTAATTTTGAACACTGTCTAAGTGTATTTTGCATAATAGTTGTAGAATAATGGCTCGCATTTCCACCTTCCCTGTTAAAATTGAATAGCTGTTAAATATCTGGTTAAAACTTTACGGTTGGTAACATAATGTGAGGATTGTCCTCAAGAGTGCCGAGAAGGACTTTGTCCTATCGCATACTTTGGTATTCTCTCGCTTATGCTATGGATCATGTGACTCTCATCCTTCGATCCAAAAGCTAGAATTCCGTTTCAGTCAAGTGCAATATGTTTACTTCCATGAGACCCAAACTTCGAAAGTTTGGATAGTTATGTGATATTCATGGAATCTGAAAATCATTTTCAGAGACAGACAAAGGCTAAAAGATATGAGATATCCAAAGCAATGTTTGTTTGCAAACTATTAGTAAAGGAGTTTACTATGCATTAGACTGATAAGAGAGGGATCCAGAAGAATGCCTGTCATATGATGAAAGGTGAATAAAACAACAACTTAAAGAGAAAGGAAGTGTCCGAAGGATGTTAGTGTGACTTACACACCTAGGAAGTCCGGGGCTAACGCCACTCTTAAGTTCGGTGCTTCTTCTGAGAGTAGGAGAAATACTAAAAGTTAAACTGTTAGAAGTACAATGGCAAAAAGGAAAGAAGACTGGAATATCCAGCTCATGTATGAATGTCATACAAGTTTTTGATGTATAGAAGGCTGGTCAAAGATATAGTTCTTGGGAATTATGGTTAAACATGTTAATCACTAATTTTTGGGTATTGTGAGTTAATCACAAAGATACCCGCTCGATTGCATTCTGTTGCAACTCGATGTAAGAACTACTATGGCCTGAAAGACCAGCCAGAAATGAGTTTTAGGTATACACAGGGAACATAGTAAATGTTACTATACCTTCCATCGGTGTATTACCGTCTGTATTTATTTTCATAATTCATTTAGAGTTTCACAAACTCTAGCCCATTGCATAAGGTATCTTGCAAGAAGGTTGTTCATAAGAGAACTTTTGATGTTTGATGTTATGAATAACATAAGGGCCATACTTTCATTGAGAATGAGATGTATGTTATGAATAATGATAACAATATATTACCTCTGGATTTACTTTCATAAATTCATCTTAGAGTTTTAAACACTCTAGCCCATTGCATAATGTTTGTTGCAAAAGAGTTGTTCATAAAAGCAACAATTGTTGTTCAGTATTATGAATAACATGAAGGGCCATGCTTCCATCCTAGATGGGACGTATGTTATGAATATTGATGGTAATATGATACATCCATAACACTGACGCTAAATGTCGTAAGACTAAAAGAATACCACACAAGTGTGGCACTACATTTGGTCACATTGGAGAAGCCCGCATGGATAAATTCCATTATGATGGATTTTGAAGTCGTTTGATTTTGAATCATCTGACACTTGCAACTTTCCTCCGAAAGTGAAGTGACTGAAATACCGTTCACAGGCCATAAGGAACGAGCAACAAACTTATTGGTGATCATACATTTTGATGTGTGTAGTTCAATAAAGGTTGCAAGTAGTGGATTTATCTATCTTCAGAAATGACTCAAGTAGATATATGGATATTTACTTGATGAGACGTAAGTCTGGATCTTTTGAAATCATTCGAAAGGTTTTCAAATATGAAGTAGAAGTTATTGTAACAAGAAAATTATGTTTCTACAATTCGATTGCAGAAAGAAATATTTGAGTTACAAGTTTAGCGAATGTCTGATGAGTTGTGAAAAGAGTTTCATAACTTACACCTCCCGGAACACCACTATGAGTGGAAAGTCCGTGAAGATGTAATCGAACCATTTATGACATGGTAAGATCAAAGATGACATAAATAAATTTGCCATTATCCCTTTTTAAAGTGATGCTTTAGAGACTGCGGCTTTTACACTGAAAAGAGCTCCATCAGGTCTGTTGAAATGACACCATGGTATGGTACGCCCAACCATGTTATATCTTTTCTTAACATTTGGAATATGGGGCTTGTGTAAAAGGTTACAAACCTATTCCAAATCAGACAAGTGCTACTTTGTTGGTTATCCCAAGTCATTGGGTATTCCTCCCTCACTATACCGAGGCAAATAGGTTTGCCACAAAGAACGGTATGCTTTTTGAAGAAAATGGTTCTTTCAAAAAGGTGAGTGGGAGAATAATGCAACTCGACGAGATAACCAGTATCTCCGTCATCAGGTCAAAAGAAAGAGACCTTGGAAGTAATTCCAGAGTTTCCTACTGCGACTGATACGAAAGTCTCTACAATAAAATGTATGGACTTCGGTCGAACTTGCAGCTGAACCACGTAGGCAAGGCTCGTGCAAACCTCTTAGGTGCGCAAACGAGATATTGTTGTTAGACAACAATATACCTACGATACACAAGGAAGCGTTGATGGGCCCTGACTCCGGGATTGGCTAAATGCCAATGCAACCTGAGTTAGTTTCCACATAAGTGATTCAAGATTAAAACCTTGATACACCTTTCGGAAGACTTAGAGTCTAACGAATATTTATGGAACTTAAAACTGATACGGATAAAAATGTTTTATCCATAAAGCTCGACTTGTTGCAATAACAAGTTCAAAGAGTTGACTACGATGAGATTGTCTCACCGTAGCGATGCTTAAAGTCGGTTCGGGTTGAACTAGCAATTAATACATATTTCAATCATAAGATATGAAACATGGATGACAAAAGGATTTCCATCTGATGGAAATAAAACCTAGGACTTGTATGTGATACAGTCCAAAGTAATTTGTCGATCCAGAGGATGCTAGTAGGTATGCAAACTTCAGAGTTCCAGCGATGGACAGAAGAGAGCAAAATGGAGTCGGAATCTTCGTGTTTTGATGAAATGGTCAAAGGGGTTTGACTTCATCAATGGGTAACAAAGATACTTGTAATTCAAGAAAGTAAGTGGGAGCATAATAATATTTCTAAAAACCTTGTGTGCTTGACACATTGGTAATTGGAAATAAATTTCTTGACACGAATTAGGACTTCGTTTGAAAATAGTTTTTCGATGAAGTGCTTGGGCTAAAAAGCCTTTATATTAGGCATGATAATCTATGGAGATAGATTTACCTAATGGGGCTTAGCAAAGATACATATTGACAAAATGCTAAAACCTTTTAGCATTAGAAACGGCAAGGAGTGATTCTTGCCGAAGTCACATGGAAAGTGTTTTTGCATGACTCGGTGTCCCAAAACACTGATGAGCAAAATACATGATGGAGATTCCACACACTCTTGTGTTTGGATTAATCATGTATTCCATGGTATGTAAAACAACCAGATATGTCCAATACTCCCAAAGTTGTTGCGAGTATAGATACCAAAGTGATCAAAAGTACTGATCATGGGACAACAGTGAAAAAGGGTCATTGAGTACTATAGTAGCACTGATGGCATGTTTTCTCGCAAGCGGAGATCATGAAGAGTTCGTTGTAAAAGGTTACATCGATACAATCTTCATCCATGCTCCAAGCGATTTTTGATTTAAATTGAGGGTTTTGTGTAACACACAATATGGTGGCACGGTAGTTGGAAATTGTTCCAAACAAGTTACTGTGGCAAATTCTATAACAGAGGCGAAGTATGTTGCCGCTTTTAAAAGCGACAAAGAAGATGTTGAATCATATAGTTCATTCATGAACTTAGTATGGTTCCAAGATGGCTTTTGTCAATGGGACACTACTGCAGGTAGTTGCTCCATGACTCAGTCTGAGGAATCCAGGTTCGACCTGTGATTCACATACATACAAAACCAAGTCCACACAAAATATGAATTTTGTGAAAGCGTGAAAACGCGAGGATATGCAAAGATACACACGGAGCTGAAGTCGTCAGATCCGTTGGACATCAGGCTATACCACAAGCGAAGCATATTTACACCAGTGTGCCACAGGTGTAAAGTGCATTAGCATTAACTAGATTATTGACTCTAGTGCAAGTGGGAGTCTGTAGGAGATATGCCCTAGAGGCAATAATAAATGTTATTATTTATCTCCATGCTCATTATTATGTTTATGTTCCATGCTATAACTGCTATGGTTCTCGAGTCTGCAATAACCACGAGGCTCGGAGGAAGACTCATATGCACGTGTGGAATAATAAACGGTAAAATGTATTCCTGGTCAAGCCTCTATGACTGGCTCAAGTGTTGCATGATGGTTCTGTTTTCCTGATCATGGGCATGTCTATGCCAGCAACTTTGAGGGCACAATGTTAGAAGAACATTTGTGTTGAATCGACCCGAATTGATGTTATGCTATGAGATACATTCGTCATGAGTTAATGGTTAATAACACAGAGAGAGTTAACGTTTGCATGATTCCTCAGACCATGAGAGTATCGAGTTTCTTCATGCTTGATTCATGAACTTTGGGGTTTGTTAAACGTCATCCGTAAATGGATGGCTATTACGGCGACTTACGGGTTCATGGGAAAGTATGTCAAGTAACTTGATAGCTCAAGATTGGGATTTGCTCCTCCGACGATGCAGAGATATCTCTGGGCCCTCTCGGTGTTACGGTATCCATCATCGTCTGGCCAGACACTTTGTGATTTGATCACGGGGATGCCGGAACACGGTAACGAGAAAAGAGAACAATACCGGTAACGAGGTAACTAGCATAGTGGACAAGTTGTTGATCCACGGGAATGCCAACATGTCTCACCTCGGGTATTTGTAAAATATCGTTAAGCAACAGGAATAGCACACGGCAATTGGAGGTTCACTCGAATATTTATTCGTGTGGGTATAGGGGTCAATATGGGTGTCCACGGCTCCGATGTTGATCATTGATCAGAAAGAGTTCCGGTCATGTCTATACTTCACCGAACCTATAGGGTCACACGCTTAAGGGTCATCTATCTGTTGAACGCTAGACAGGGAGTCTGAGAGAAAGTCGCCGAAAATGTTTCGGAGACAACGGAAGAGTTCCGAGAGAGAGAACACCGAAAAAGTTTTGGTAAAACCGAAAAGTTGTTTCGGATAAAACCATTGATCCAAAAAGGTTTCGGCAAGCACCGGGAATGTTTTGGAGGTTGCCAGATTGGTCTGGTAATTTCTGGAATTTTTCTGGAGAAAAAACCGAAAAAAGTTTTCGGAGCTGCCGGAATTGTTTACCGGGTAAACGAAGATGGTTTTAAATTAAACCACCATACTGGAAATGTTCCGGAGCGCGTCCGGATAATTTTAGAGGGTGCCGGAAATGTTCTGGGACCTTCGGGAATTTTTCTGGAAATTACACGCGGGAAAACATCTTGTCCCAGCGAGGGGGGGCAAGATCCCACGTTTCGTGGGGGCTGTTTTTGGGCTGTTTTTGGGGGGGCAGCCCCCTTGTTGGTGGACAAGGTGTTGGGGGGGCCCCCCATGGTGGGGGGCAGCCCCCACATATTATGGGATATGTTGGGAGGAGGTGGCAGCCCCTCATGGGGGCGCCATGGGGCAAAAGGGGGGGCCCCATGAGACAACTCCCCACCTTTGGTGGGAGCTTGTTTTGTGGGGGGGGGCCCACATGTTTTGTGGCTGAAATTTTCAGCCACCCCACCCCCTCCTTCCCCTATAAAAGGAGGTGGAGAGGAGCTCTCCATACTCACTCAAACTCTCTCACACAAGCCATGCATGATCTGGCATTCTCTCTCCCTCCCACGAAATAGTTTTGTAGTGCCGAAAGGCTGTCTGAGTTCCGGTGGGAACTAGTTCTGGACGGCGAAGCCCTGCCGGATAGGTGACACCGTATGTGTGCAACCCCGTAGAGAGGTCGTAGTTTCGATCTTAGTGCCCGAGGGGCTGTTCGAGAGTGCCTCCCGAAGGGCTGTCCAAGTGACGGTCCGAGTTCTGTGAGTCCTCCCGAAGGGCTGTCCGAGTGACCGCTCGAGTTTCGAAGGTCCTCCCGAAGGGCTGTCCGCGACACCGTCCGGGGGACTGTTCGACCGCCTCCCGGAGGGCTGTCCGAAGGGAAGATGAGGGTATACATCCTCGCGGTTGGGAGGTTGTAAATCCTAGCTGCGGGGATCTGCACCAACGATCGTCATCGACTCTACTTTCGCTGCGCTACGAGTCGGTAACGAAAATGATCAAACCTTGTATGCAGTCTCCATAGTGGTCCTGGGCTGGTGCGTAGGTCGGAAATTTTTTGTTTTCTGCTGCGTTACCCTACAGTGGCATCATGAGCCGTGCTATGCGTAGATGCAGGTTGCGATCTAGAATACATAGAGATGTATGGGTGTTGCACAATATAATTAGGTAGTAGATGAGTTCTATTACTGAAAATTATTTGTGCGGGTAGCAGATGAAATCTGTTACCTGATGTTCTTGTTGCTTCCCTGGAATTTGCATATTTCTGATCTTGATAACAGTATGGTGGAGTTTCAAGGTTTTGGCAATCCGCGATCCTGATTGATCAACGAAGTGCTAACAGTTCATTGAATTCCACCGTAGTTAAAAAGAAAGATGAAATTTCGCAGACGAAAGGGCAATGCAGATATGATCTGCACGGGGGTCATGCGTATGACGAAGTTTAGTATGGGGTTCGAGATTTTATTATCTCGTGCTTCATACACCCCGCATTGTTAATCTAGCGACCTAGATTATCATACTTGATGATGGACGTTGGTAGCTTCGGTTTGTTTCGAAACCTTAGAAGCCACGTAAAACAAGTTTTTGCATGAACCGATTAGAGACGTCTAACTTGGTTTTGCAGGAGGGTTTGCATGTGCATGTGATGTGGTATAGCAGTGCTCATAATAATTTGATTATGTATGAGATGACTATATAATGTAAATTTATTAACATGACCTGCGTGTCATGATTCGGCATGATGGCTGGAGCCATATGATTGCACTTTAATGACCTGCGTGTCAACCTTGTTGTAATGCATTATTTTATTAGCTATAGAGATAGCAATATTATCTGGTGCATCGACAAGGTGGTGGCAATCTTCGCGAAGGTGAACACCGACGCGAATGCCGAAGACGAAGAAATACAAGACTTCTCCGTCAGAAAGGGCTATACCATATCATGCTATTATGAATTGCCTGAGATGTTTATCCCTTATGATGCACCCTTCTTGATTGCGCGGTAGTCGCTTTTATTAGGATGATCTCTCACACAAAATTATCAAGTAGTTAGTGTTCTCCCAAGTGTAGCACCGTCACGGCACCTAACTTTTCGGGGTGCGCCATGGATGCATGGGTACGAACGATTAGGGAAGTGTGAGGCGGGTGAGTTGAGACCTCGCAGCGTGATCACTTGGTTGTCTTGACGTTCAGGCATGAAAGTCATGAGCTCGGAACACACGCATCGAAAGATGAACAAGAGTCACATAGAGATGTGATCGGCAAGTTGGCCTACCGATTAAAATTCCCGTCATGAGATGATGATTCTATGGCGATGAATTGAAGTCTAGATCTTGTATCACTCAAAATCAATTATGAGAGATATTGATTTGAGTGGGAGCGCACTGTTGAAATAACTTGTTTAATTCTCAGTGCAATTAATTATGAACACTGTCTAAGTGTGGTTTGCATAATAGTTGTAGAATAATGGCTCGCGTTTCCACCTTCCCTATTAAAATTGAATAGCTGTTAAATATCTGGTTAAAACTTTACGGTTGGTAACGTAATGTGAGGATTGTCCTCAAGAGTGCCGAGAAGGACTTTGTCCTATCGCATACTTTCGGTATTCTCTCGCTTATGCTATGGATCATGTGACTCTCGTCCTTCGATCCAAAAGCTAGAATTCCGTTTCAGTCAAGTGCAATATGTTTGCTTCCATGAGACCTGAACTTCGAAAGTTTGGATAGTTATGTGATATTCATGGAATCTGAAAATCATTTTCAGAGACAGACAAAGGCTAAAAGATATGAGATATCCAAAGCAATGTTTGTTTGCAAACTATTAGTAAAAGAGTTTACTATGCATTAGACTGATAAGAGAGGGATCCAGAAGAACGCCTGTCATATGATGAAAGGTGAATAAAACAACAACTTAAAGAGAAAGGAAGTGTCCGAAGGGTGTTAGTGAAACTTTCACGCCTAGGAAGTCCGGGGCTAACGCCACTCTTAAGTTGGGTGCTTCTTCTGAGAGTAGGAGAAATACTAAAAGTTAAACTGTTAGAAGTATAATGGCAGAAAGAAAGAAGACTGGAATATCCAGCTCATGTATGAATGTCATACAAGTTTTTGATGTATAGAAGGCTAGTCAAAGATATAGTTCTTGGGAATTATGATTAATTTGTTAATCACTGATTCTTGGGTATTGTGAGTTAATCATAGAGATACCCGCTCGATTGCATTCTGTTGCAACTCGATGTAAGAACTACTATGGCCTGAAAGACTAGCCAGGAATGAGGTTGAGATACACACATGGGACATAGTAAATGTTACTATACCTTCCATCGGTGTATTACCTATGTATTTACTTTCATAATTCATTTTAGAGTTTCACACTCTAGCCCTTTGCATAAGGTATCTTGCAAGAAGGTTGTTCATAAGAGAACTTTTTATGTTCGGTGTTATGAATAACATAAGGGCCATACTTTCATTATGAATGAGATGTATGTTATGAATATTGATAATAATATATTACCTCTGGATTTACTTTCATAATTCATTTTAGAGTTTCACACTCTAGCCCTTTGCATAAGGTATCTTGCAAGAAGGTTGTTCATAAGAGAACTTTTTATGTTCGGTGTTATGAATAACATAAGGGCCATACTTTCATTATGAATGAGATGTATGTTATGAATATTGATAATAATATATTACCTCTGGATTTACATTCATAATTCATTTTAGAGTTTTACACTCTAGCCCCTTGCACAATGTTGTTGCAAAAAGGTTGTTCATAAAAGGAACAATTGTTGTTCAGTATTATGAATAACATGAAGGGCCATGCTTCCATCCTCGATGGGACGTATGTTATGAATATTGATGGTAATATGATACATCCATAACACTGACGCTAAATATCATAAAGACTAAAAGAATACCACACAAGTGTGGCACTGCATTTGGTCACATTGGAGAAACCCGCATGGATAAAATCCATTATGATGGATTTTTGAAGTCATTTGATTTTGAATCATCTGACACTTGCAACTTTCCTCCGAAAAGTGAAGTGACTGAAATATCGTTCACAGACCATAAGGAACGGACAACAAACTTATTGGTGATCATACATTTGATGTGTGTAGTCCGATAAATGTTGTTAGTAGTTGATTTATCTATCTTCAGAAATGACTCAAGTAGATATGTGGATATTTACTTGATGAGACGTAAGTTTGGATCTTTTGAATTCATTCGAAAGGTTTTCAAAAAGGAAGTAGAAGTTATTGTAACAAGAAAATTATGTTTCTACAATTCGATTGCAGAAAGGAATATTTGAGTTACAAGTTTAGCAAATGTCTGATGAGTTGTGAAAGTAGTTTCATAACTTGCACCTCCCGGAACACCACTGCAAGTGGAAAGTCCGTGAAAATGTAATCGAACCATTTATGACATGGTAAGATCAAAGATGACATAAATAAATTTGCCATTATCCCTTTTAAAGAGTGATGCTTTAGAGACTGCGGCTTTTACACTGAAAAGAGCTCCATCGGGTCTGTTGAAATGACACCATGGTATGGTACGCCCAACCATGTTATATCTTTTCTTAAACATTTGGAATATGGGGCTTGTGTAAAAGGTTACAAACCTATTCCAAATCAGACAAGTGCTACTTTGTAGGTTATCCCAAGTCATTGGGTATTCCTCCCTCACTATACCGAGGCAAATAGGTTTGCCACAAAGAACGGTATGCTTTTTGAAGAAAATGGTTCTTTCAAAAAGGTGAGTGGGAGAATAATGCAACTCGACGAGATAACCAGTATCTCCGTCATCAGGTCAAAGGAAAGAGACCTTGGAAGTAATTCCAGAGTTTCCTACTATGACTGATACGGAAGTCTCTACAATAAAATGTATGGACTTCGGTCGAACTTGCAGCTGAACCACGTAGGCAAGGCTCGTGCAAACCTCTCAGGTGCGCAAACGAGATATTGTTATTAGACAACAGTATACCTACGATACACAAGGAAGCGTTGATGGGCCCTGACTCCGGAATTGGCTAAATGCCAATACAATCCGAGATAGTCTCCATATAAATGTTTCAAGATTAAAACCTTGATACACCTTTCGAAAGACTTAGAGTCTAACGATTTTTATGGAACTAAAAACTGATATGGGTAAAAATGTTTTATCCATAAAGCTCGACTTGTTGCAATAACGAGTTCAATGAGTTGACTACGATGAGGTTGTTTCATCGTAGCGATGCTTAAAGTCGGTTCAGGTTGAACTAGCAATTAATACATATTTCAATCATGAGATATGAAACAAAGGATGACAAAAGGATTTCCATCTGATGGAAATAAAACCAAGGACTTGCATGTGTTACAGTCCAAGCTATTTTGTCATTCCAGAGGATGCTAGTAAGTATGCAAACTTCAGAGTTCCAGCAATGGACAGAAGAGAGCAAAATGGAGTTGGAATCTTCGTGTTTTGATGAAATGGTCAAAGGGGTTTGACTTCATCAATGGGTAACGAAGATGCTTATGATTCAAGAAAGTAAGTGGGAGCATAATAAAATTTCTAAGAACGTTGTGTGCTTGACACATTGTTAATTGGAAATAAATTTCTTGACACGAATTAGGACTTCATTTGAAAATAGTTTTTCGATGAAGTGCTTGGGCAAAATAGCCTTTATATTAGGCATGATGATCTATGGAGATAGATTTACCTAATGGGGCCGAGCAAAGATACATATTGACAAGATGCTAAAACCTTTTAGCATTAAAAACGTCAAGGAGTGATTCTTGCCGAAGTCACATGGAAAGAGTTTTTGCAAGACTCGGTGTCCCAAAAACACTGATGAGCAAAATACATGATGGAGATTCCACACACCTTCATGTTTGGATTAATCATGTATTCCATGGTATGTAAAAACAACCAGATATGTCCAATACTCCAAAGTTGTTGCGAGTATAGATACCAAAGTGATCAAAAGTACTGATCATGGGATAACAGTGAAAAAAGGTCATTGAGTACTATAGTAGCACTGATGACATGTTTTCTCGCAAGCGGAGATCATGAAGAGTTCGTTGTAAAAGGTTACATCGATACAGTGTTTATCCATGCTCCAAGAGATTTTCGATTAAAGTTAAGGGTTTTGTGCAATACACAATATGGTGGCACGGTAGTTGGAAATTGTTCCAAACAAGATACTGAGGCGAATTCTATAACAAAGGCTAAGTATGTTGACGCTTTAGAAGCGACAAAGAAGTTGTTGAATCATATAGTTCATTCATGAACTTAGTATGGTTCCAAGAAGGCTTGGTCAATGGGACACTATTGCAGATAGTTGCTCCATAGCTCAGTCTGAGGAATCAGGTTTCGACCAATGATTCACACATATACAAAGCAAGGTGTACACAAAATATGAATTTTGTGAAAGCGTGAAAACGCGAGGATATGCAAAGATACACACGGATCTGAAGTCGTCAGATCCGTTGGACATCAGGCTATACCACATGCGAAGCATATTTTACACCAATGTGCCATAGGTGTAAAGTGCATTAACATTAACTAGATTATTGACTCTAGTGCAAGTGGGAGTCTGTAGGAGATATGCCCTAGAGGCAATAATAAATGTTATTATTTATCTCCTTGCTCATAATTATGTTTATGTTCCATGCTATAACTGCTGTGGTTCCCGAGCCCGTATATCCATAAAGGCTCTGGGGAAAACCAATGTGCACGTGTGGAATAATAAACGGTAAAAAGTATTCCTAGTCATGCCTCTAAGACTAGCTCAAGTGTTGCATGATGATTATGTTTTCCCAATCATGGGCATGTCTATGCCAGCAGCTTTGAGGGCACAATGTTAGAAGAACATTTGTGTTGAATCGACCCGATTGATGTTATGCTAAGAGATTCATTCGTCACAAGTTAATGGTTGATAACACAGAGATGGTTAACGTTTGCATGATTCCTCAGACCATGAGAGTATCGAGTTTCTTCATGCTTGATTCATGAACTTTGGGGTTTGTTAAACGTCATCCGTAACTGGATGGCTATTACGGCGGCTTACGGGTTCATGGGAAAGTATGTTAAGTAACTTGATAGCTCAAGATTGGGATTTGCTCCTCCGACGATGGAGAGATATCTCTGGGCCCTCTCGGTGTTAAGGTATCCATCATCGTCTGGCCAGACACTTTGTGATTTGATCACGGGGATGCCGGAACACGGTAACGAGAAAAGAGAACAATACCGGTAACAAGGTAACTAGCATAGTGGACAAGTTGTTGATCCACGGGAATGCCAACATGTCTCGCCTCGGGTATTTGTAACATATCGCGAAGCAACAAGAATAGCACACGGCAACTGGAGGTTCACTCGAATATTCATTCGTGTGGGTATAGGGGTCAATATGGGTGTCCACGGCTCCGATGTTGATCATTGATTCGAAGGGGTTCCGTGTCATGTCTATACTTCACCGAACCTATAGGGTCACACGCTTAAGGGTCATCTATCTGCTGAATACTAGACAGGGAGTCTGAGAGAAAATCACCGAAAAAGTTTCAGACACCGAAAAGTTTCGGACAGCGGAAAAGTTCCGCAGAGAGAGGTCACCGGATGAGTTCCGGTGAAACTGAAAAGTTGTTTCAGGGGATACCATTAAGTCAAAATGGTTTCGGCACATGCCTGATAATTCTTGGAGGATACCAGAATCATTCTGGAAACTTCTGGGAATTTTCTGGAAGAAAAACCGGAAATGTTCCGGGGCTGCCGGAACCGCTTCAGATGCTTTTCGCAGATGAAATCACTAAACTGGAATTGTTCCAGAACGCATTGAAAATTATTTTAGTGGGTACTGGAAATGTTCTAAGCCCACATAAATATTTTCAGTTCGAACGGACGCTGAAAAATGTCGTCGTGAATAGTGAAAGTGCTTTTTGGGAATTTTATGGAAAGCACCTTTTTGGAAATTCCAAAAGGGCCTTCTAGAAGGGGAAGGAGGGCATGGCACCTCATGGGGGGGGTCCCCCCCCAAGGGTTGCCGGCCAAGGAGGTGGAGCACCATGGTGCTCCACATGGCACTCCCATATGGCATATTCCCTTTTGGAAAGGGATATTCCAAGGGCACTTTGGGGTTTTTGTGTGACAATTTTACCCCTTGGCTAGCCTATATATAGGAGTGATCTTGGCAGCCATTTCCCCATCCTTAGCTCTCACACAAGCCATGCATGATCTGGCATTCTCTCTCCCTCCCAGCGAAATAGTTTCGTAGAGCCGAAAGGCTGTCTGGGTTCCGGTGGGAACTAGTTCTGGATGGCGAAGCCCTGCCGGATAGATGACACCGTATGTGTGCAACTCTGTAGAGAGGTCGTAGTTTCGATCTTAGTGCCCGAGGGGCTGTTCGAGAGTGCCTCCCGAAGGGCTGTCCAAGTGACGGTCCGGGTTCTGTGAGTCCTCCCGAAGGGCTGTCCGAGTGACCGTTCGAGTTTCGAAGGTCCTCCCGAAGGGCTGTCCGCGACATCGTCTGGGGGACTGTTCGACAGCCTCCCGGAGGGCTGTCCGAAGGGAAGACGAGGGTATACATCCTCGCGGTTGGGAGGTTGTAAATCCTAGCTGCGGGGATCTGCACCGCCGATCGTCATCGACTCTACTTCCGCTGCGCTTCGAGTCGGTAATTAAAATGATCAAACCTTGTATGCAGTCTCCATAGTGGTCCTGGGCTGGTGCGTAGGTCGGAAAATTTTGTTTTCTGCTGCGTTACCCTACAGTGGCATCATGAGCCGTGCTATGCGTAGATGCAGGTTGCGATCTAGAATACATAGAGATGTATGGGTGTTGCACAATATAATTAGGTAGTAGATGAGTTCTATTACTGAAAATTATTTGTGCGGGTAGCAGATGAAATCTGTTACCCGATGTTCTTGTTGCTTCCCTGGAATTTGCATATTTCTGATCTTGATAACAGTATGGTGGAGTTTCAAAGTTCTGGCAATCCGCGATCCTGATTGATCAACGAAGTGCTAACAGTTCATTGAATTCCACCGTAGTTAAAAGGAAAGATGAAATTTCGCAGACAAAAGGGCAATGCAGATATGATCTGCACGGGGGTCATGCGTATGACGAAGTTTAGTATGGGGCTCGAGATTTTATTATCTCGGTTTTCATACACCCTGGAAAGTTAATCTAGCGACTTGAATTATCATACTTGATGATGGACGTTGGTAGCTTCGGTTTGTTTCGAAACCTTAGAAGGCACGTAAAACAAGTTTTTGCATGAACCGATTAGAGGCGTCTAACTTGGTTTTGCAGGAGGGTTTGCATGTGCATATGATGTGGTATAGCAGTGCTCATAATAATTTGATTATGTATGAGATGACTATATAATGTAAATTTATTGACCTGCGTGTCATGATTCGGCATGATGGCTGGAGCCATATGATTGCACTTTAAATGACCTGCGTGTCAACCTTGTTGTAATGCATTATTTTATTAGCTATAGAGATAGCAATATTATCTGGTGCATCGACAAGGTGGTGGCAATCTTCGCAAAGGTGAACACCGACGCGAATGCCGAAGACGAAGAAATACAAGACTTCTCCGTCAGAAAGGGCTATACCATATCATGCTATTATGAATTGCCTGAGATGTTTATCCCTTATGTTGCACCCTTCTTGATTGCG
Organism: Thinopyrum elongatum; assembly: GCA_011799875.1. Taxonomy (NCBI): domain Eukaryota; kingdom Viridiplantae; phylum Streptophyta; class Magnoliopsida; order Poales; family Poaceae; genus Thinopyrum; species Thinopyrum elongatum. The sequence goes on along the minus strand of CM022302.1, from coordinate 93,038,173 downwards.
CGGTAGTTGCTTTTATTAGGGTGATCTCTCACAAAAATATCAAGTAGTTAGTGTTCTCCCAAGTGTAGCACCGTCACGGCACCTAACTTTTCGGGGCATCACATGGACACATGGGTGCGAACGATTAGGGAAGTGTGAGGCGGGTGAGTTGAGACCTTGCAGCAAGATCACTTGGTTGTCTTGACGTTCTGGAGGAGCGTCCTGAGCTCGGAACACGCCCATCGAAAGATGAACAAGAGTCACATAGAGATGTGATTGGCAAGTTGGCCTACCGATTGCAATTTTCGTCACTTGAGATGGACACATCCTTGGCGTTGAATTGTAATATGGATCTTGAATCGCTCACAATCAATTATGAGAGATATTGATTTGAGTGGGAGAGCACTGTTGAATTAACTTGTTTAATTCTCAGTGCAATTAATTTTGAACACTGTCTAAGTGTGATTTGCAAAATAGTTGTAGAATAATGGCTCGCATTTCCACCTTCCCTATTAAAATTGAATAGCTGTTAAATATCTGGTTAAATCTTTACGGTTGGTAACGTAATGTGAGGATTGTCCTCCAGAGTGCCGAGAAGGACTTTGTCCTATCGCATACTTTCGGTATTCTCTCGCTTATGCTATGGATCATGTGACTCTCGTCCTTCGATCCAAAAGCTAGAATTCCGTTTCAGTCAAGTGCAATATGTTTGCTTCCATCAGACCTGAACTTCGAAAGTTTGGATAGTTATGTGATATTCATGGAATCTGAAAATCATTTTCAGAGACAGACAAAGGCTAAAAGATATGAGATATCCAAAGCAATGTTTGTTTGCAAACTATTAGTAAAGGAGTTTACTATGCGTTAGACTGATAAGAGAGGGATCCAGTAGAACGCCTGTCATATGATGAAAAGTGAATAAAACAACAACTTAAAGAGAAAGGAAGTGTCCGAAGGGTGTTAGTGTGACTTACACACCTAGGAAGTCCGGGGCTAACGCCACTCTTAAGTTGGGTGCTTCTTCTGAGAGTAGGAGAAATACTGAAAGTTAAACTGTTAGAAGTATAAAGGCAATAAGATAGAAGACTGGAATATCCAGCTCATGTATGAATGTCATGCAAGTTTTTGATGTATAGAAGGCTGGTCAAAGATATAGTTCTTGGGAATTATGGTTAAACATGTTAATCACTAATTCTTGGGTATTGTGAGTTAATCACAAAGATACCCGCTCGATTGCATTCTGTTGCAACTCGATGTAAGAACTACTATGGCCTGAAAGACTAGCCAGGAATGAGGTTTAGGTATACACAGGGAACATAGTAAATGTTACTATACCTTCCATCGGTGTATTACCGTCTGTATTCATTTTCATAATTCATTTAGAGTTTCACAAACTCTAGCCCATTGCATAAGGTATCTTGCAAGAAGGTTGTTCATAAGAGAACTTTTGATGTTCGATGTTATGAATAACATAAGGGCCATACTTTCATTATGAATGAGATGTATGTTATGAATATTGATAATAATATATTACCTCTGGGTTTACTTTCATAATTCATTTTAGAGTTTCATACACTCTAGCCCATTGCACAATGTTTGTTGCAAAAGAGTTGTTCATAAAACAACAATTGTTGTTCAGTATTATGAATAACATGGAGGGCCATGCTTCCATCCAAAATTGGACGTATGTTATGAATATTGATGGTAATATAATACATCTATAACACTGATGCTAAATGTCGCAAGACTAAAAGAATACCACACAAGTGTGGCACTGCATTTGGTCACATTGGAGAAACCCGCATGGAAAACTCCATTATGATGGATTTTGAAGTCGTTTGATTTTGAATCATCTGACACTTGCAAATTTCCTCCGAAAAGTGAAGTGACTGAAATACCGTTCACAGGCCATAAGGAATGAGCAACAAACTTATTGGTGATCATACATTTTGATGTGTGTAGTTCAATAAATGTTGTTGCAAGTAGTGGATTTATCTATCTTCAGAAATGACTCAAGTAGATATATGGATATTTACTTGATGAGACGTAAGTCTGGATCTTTTGAAATCATTCGAAAGGTTTTCAAATATAAAGTAGAAGTTACTGTAACAAGAAAATTATGTTTCTACAATTTGATTGCAGAAAGGAATATTTGAGTTACAAGTTTAGCGAATGTCTGATGAGTTGTGAAAGGGGTTTCATAACTTGCACCTCCCGGAACACCACTGCAAGTGGAAAGTCCTTGAAGATGTAATCGAACCATTTATGACATGGTAAGATCAAAGATGACATAAATACATTTGTCATTATCCCTTTTAAAGTGATGCTTTAGAGACTACGGCTTTTACACTGAAAAGAGCTCCATCAGGTCTGTTGAAATGACACCATGGTATGGTACGCCCAACCATGTTATATCTTTTCTTAAACATTTGAAATATGGGGCTTGTGTAAAAGGTTACAAACCTATTCCAAATCAGACAAGTGCTACTTTGTAGGTTATCCCAAAATGTTGGGTATTCCTCCCTCACTATACCGAGGCAAATAGGTTTGCCACAAAGGACGGTATGCTTTTTGAAGAAAATGGTTCTTTCAAAAAGGTGAGTGGGAGAATAGTGCAACTCGATGAGATAAACAGTATCTTCATCATCAGATCAAAGGAAAGAGACCTTGGAAGAAATTCCAGAGTTTCCTACTGCGACTGATACGGAAGTCTCTACAATAAAATGTATGGACTTCGGTCGAACTTGCAGCTGAACCACGTAGGCAAGGCTCGTGCAAACCTCTCAGGTGCGCAGACGAGATATTGTTGTTAGACAACAGTATACCTACGATACACAAGGAAGCGTTGATGGGCCCTGACTCCGGAATTGGCTAAATGCCAATACAATCCGAGATAGTTTCCATATAAATGTTTCAAGATTAAAATCTTGATACACCTTTCGGAAGACTTAGAGTCTAACGAATTTTATGGAACTTAAAACTGATACGGATAAAAATGTTTTATCCATAAAGCTCGACTTGTTGCAATAACAAGTTCAAGGAGTTGACTACGATGAGGTTGTTTCACCGTAGCGATGCTTAAAGTTGGTTTGGGTTGAACTAGCAATTAATACATATTTCAGTCATGAGATATGAAACATGGATGACAATAGGATTTCCATATGATGGAAATAAAACCAAGGACTTGCATGTGTTACAGTCCAAGGTATTTTGTCAGTCCAGAGGATGCTAGTAAGTATGCAAACTTCAGAGTTCCAGCAATGGACAGAAGAGAGCAAAGTGGAGTTGGAATCTTCGTGATTTGATGAAATGGTCAAAAGGGTTTTTGACTTCATCAATGGGTAACGAAGATGCTTGTGATTCAAGAAAGTAAGTGGGAGCATAATAATATTTCTAAAAACGTTGTGTGCTTGACACATTGTTAATTGGAAATAAATTTCTTGACATGAATTAGGACTTCATTTGAAAATAGTTTTTTGATGAAGTACTTAGGCTAAATAGGCTCGATATTAGGCATGATGATCTATGGAGATAGATTTACCTGATGGGGCTAAGCAAAGATACATATTGACAAGATGCTAAAACTTTTTAGCATTTAAAACGCCAAGGAGTGATTCTTGCCGAAGTCACGTGGAAAGAGTTTTTGCAAGACTCGGTGTCCCTAAACACTGATGAGCAAAATACATGATGGAGATTCCACACACTCTTGTGTTTGGATTAATCATGTATTCCATGGTATGTAAAACAACCAGATATGTCCAATACTCCAAAGTTGTTGCGAGTATAGATACCAAAGTGATCAAAAGTACTGATCATGGGACAACAGTGAAAAAGGGTCATTGAGTACTATAGTAGCACTGATGACATGTTTTCTCGCAAGTGGAGATCATGAAGAGTTCGTTGTAAAAGGTTACATCGATACAGTCTTCATCATTTCTCCATGCGATTTTCGATTTAAATTGAGGGTTTTTTTGTGTAACACACAATATGGTGGCACAGTTAGTTGGAATTTGTTCCAAACAAGTTACTGTGGCGAATTCTATAACATAGGTGAAGTATGTTGCCGCTTTTAAAAGCGACAAAGAAGATGTTGAATCATATAGTTCATTCATGAACTTAGTATGGTTCCAAGATGGCTTTTGTCAATGGGACACTACTGCAGGTAGTTGCTCCATAACTCAGTCTGAGGAATCCAGGTTCGACCTGTGATTCACATACATACAAAACCAAGTCCACACAAAATATGAATTTTGTGAAAGCATGAAAACGCGAGGATATGCAAAGATACACACGGATCTGAAGTTGTCAGATTCGTTGGACATCAGGCTATACCACAAGCGAAGCATATTTACACCGGTGTGCCACAGGTGTAAAGTGCATTAGCATTAACTAGATTATTGACTCTAGTGCAAGTGGGAGTCTGTAGGAGATATGCCCTAGAGGCAATAATAAATGTTATTGATTATCTCCCTGTTCATAATTAGGTTTATGTTCCATGCTATAACTGCTATTGTTCTCGGGTCTGCAATAAAACGAGGCTTGGAGGAAAACTCATATGCACGTGTGGGATAATAAACGATAAAATGTATTCCTAGTCAAGCCTCTATGACTAGCTCAAGTGTTGCATGATGGTTCTGTTTTCCTGATCATGGGCATGTCTATGCCAGCAACTTTGAGGGCACAATGTTAGAAGAACATTTGTGTTGAATCGACCCGATTGATGTTATGCTATGAGATACATTCGTCACAAGTTAATGGTTAATAACACAGAGATGGTTAATGTTTGCATGATTCCTTAGACCATGAGAGTATCGAGTTTCTTCATGCTTGCTTCATGAACTTTAGGGTTTGTTAAACGTCATCCGTAAATGGGTGGCTATTACGGCGGCTTACGGGTTCATGGAAAAGTATGTCAAGTAACTTGATAGCTCAAGATTGGGATTTGCTCCTCCGACGATGGAGAGATATCTCTGGGCCCTCTCGGTGTTACGGTATCCATCATCGTCTGGCCAGACACTTTGTGATTTGATCACGGGGATGCCGCAACACGGTAACGAGAAAAGAGAACAATACCGGTAACGAGGTAACTAGCATAGTGGACAATTTGTTGATCCACGGGAATGCCAACATGTCTCACCTCGGGTATTTGTAACATATCGCGAAGCAACAGGAATAGCACACGGCAACTGGAGGTTCACTCGAATATTTATTCGTGTGGGTATAGGGGTCAATATGGGTGTCCACGGCTCCGATGTTGATCATTGATCGGAAAGAGTTCCGGTCATGTCTATACTTCACCGAACCTATAGGGTCACACGCTTAAGGGTCATCTATCTGTTGAACGCTAGACAGGGAGTCTGAGAGAAAGTCACCGAAAATGTTTCGGAGACAACGGAAGAGTTCCGAGAGAGAGAACACCGAGAGAGTTTCGGTAAAACCGAAAAGTTGTTTCGGAATATATTATTTGGTCAAAATGGGTTTCGGCACCGCCCGGAAATTTTTAGAGGATGCCAGAATTGGTCTGGGAATTTTCAGAGAGAAAAACCGGAAATGTTCCGAAACTGCCGTAACCGATGTTGATGCTTTCCGCTGATAAAAACCACCGCACCGAAAATGTTTCGGATCATGCCCAGAATAATTTTAGAGGGTGCTAGAAATGTTCTGGGACCTTCTGGAATTTTTCAGAAAAAGTTTCACGGAAAACATCTTGTCTCAGCGCAAGGGGACAAGATCCCACGAATCGGGGGTTGCATGTTTGGTGGCTTTTTGTCTAGGGAGCATGCATGTTTCATGGAGACATGTTGGTGGCTTGTTGGGGGGGCCCCCCATGGGGGGAGACAAGATGTGGGCCGGCCCAAGGGCTGCCATGGTGGTGTCCCCTTGGTGTCCCCCTTGTGTTACCATTATGCCCTTTCATGTGTGACATGAAGCTTGGGTATTTTGGTATTTCAACATCCCACCCCACCCCTTGCCTTGGCCTATAAAAGGAGGAGTTGGGGCTGCCATCTCCTTCATCCCCTTGCTCTCATACTCATGCCATGCAATTATCTGGCTTCTCTCTCCCTCCCACGAAAAGAGTTTCGTAGAGCCGAAAGGCTGTCTGGGTTCCGGTGGGAACTAGTTCTGGACGGCGAAGCCCTGCCGGATAGATGACACCGTATGTGTGCAACTCTGTAGAGAGGTCGTAGTTTCGATCTTAGTGCCCGTGGGGCTGTTCGTGAGTGCCTCCCGAAGGGCTGTCCATGTGACGGTCCGAGTTCTGTGAGTCCTCCCGAAGGGCTGTCCGCGACACCGTCCGGGGACTGTCCGACCGCCTCCCGGAGGGCTGTCTGGGTGGCGGATGAGGGTATACATCCTCGCGGTTGGGAGGTTGTAAATCCTAGCTGCGGGGATCTGCACCGACAATCGTCATCGACTCTACTTCCGCTGCGCTACGAGTCGGTAACGAATATGATCAAACCTTGTATGCAGTCTCCATAGTGGTCCTGGGCTGGTGCGTAGGTCGGAAATTTTTTGTTTTCTGCTGCGTTACCCGATAGTGGCATCATGAGCCGTGCTATGCGTAGATGCAGGTTGCGATCTAGAATACATGGAGATGTATGGGTGTTGCACAATATAATTATGTAGTAGATGAGTTCTATTACTGAAAATTATTTGTGCGGGTAGCAGATGAAATCTGTTACCTGATGTTCTTGTTGCTTCCCTCGAATTTGCGTAGTCCTGATCTTGACAGCATTGTGGAATCTGACAAAGTTCTGGCAATCTGCGATCCTTTCATGCTGCTCCTGAGTATGCTGATTGACAGATCAACGAAGTGCTAACAGTTCTTTGGGTTCCACTTTAGTCAATGAAAGATGGATGTTTCACAGACGAAAGGGCAATGCAGATATGATCTGCACGGGGGTCATGCGTATGACGAAGTTTAGTATGGGGCTCGAGATTTTATTATCTCGGTTTTCATACACCCTGGAAAGTTAATCTAGCGACTTGAATAATCATACTTGATGATGAACGTTGGTAGCTTCGGTTTGTTTCGAAACCTTAGAAGCCACGAAAAACAGTTTTTGCATGAACCGATTAGAGGCGTCTAACTTGGTTTTGCAGGATGGTTTGCATGTGCATATGATGTGGTATAGCAGTGCTCATATTAATTTGATTTTGTATGAGATGACTATATGATGTAAATTGATTAACATGACCTGCGTGTCATGATTTGGCATGATGGCTGGAGCCATATGATTGCACTTTAAATGACCTGCGTGTCAACCTTGTGTAATGCATTATTTTATTAGCTATAGAGATAGCAATATTATCTGGTGCATCGACAAGGTGGTGGCAATCTTCGCGAAGGTGAACACCGACGCGAATGCCGAAGACGAAGAATTGAAAGACTTCTCCGTCAGAAAGGGCTATACCATATCATGCTATTATGAATTGCCTGAGATGTTTATCCCTTATGGTGCACCCTTCTTGATTGCGTGGTAGTCGCTTTTATTATGGTGATCTCTCACAAAAATATCAAGTAGTTAGTGTTCTCCCAAGTGTAGCACCGTCTACAACACGTATCTTTTCGGGGTGCGCCATGTACACATGAGCACGAACGATTAGAGAGGTGTAAGGCGGGTGAAGGTTAGACCTCACTGCGTGATCACTTGGTTGTCTTGACGTTCAGGCAGGACAGTCCTGAGCTCGGAACACACGCATTGAAAGATGGACAAGAGTCACATAGAGATGTGATTGGCAGGTTGGCCTACCGATTGAAATTCACGTCATCAGTGATGAACCCGTCAATGGCGTTGAATTGATATGTGGATCTTGAATCACTCACAATCAATTATGAGAGATATTGATTTGAGTGGGAGCGCACTTTTGAATTGACTTGTTTAATTCTTAGTGCAATTAATTATGAACACTGTCTAAGTGTGGTTATGCATAATAGTTGTAGAATAATGGCTCGCGTTTCCACCTTCCCTATTAAAATTGAATAGCTGTTTAATATCTGGTTATAACTTTACGGTTGGTAACGTAATGTGAGGATTGTCCTCTAGAGTGCCGAGAAGGACTTTGTCCTATCGCATACTTTCGGTATTCTCTCGCTTATGCTATGGATCATGTGACTCTCGTCCTTCGATCCAAAAGCTAGAATTCCATTTCAGTCAAGTGCAATATGTTTGCTTCCATGAGACCCGAACTTCGAAAGTTTGGATAGTTATGTGATATTCATGGAATCTGAAAATCATTTTCAGGGACAAACAAAGGCTAAAAGATATGAGATATCCAAAGCAGTGTTTGTTTGCAAACTATTAGTAAAGGAGTTTACTATGCATTAGACTGATAAGAGAGGGATCCAGGAGAACGCCTGTCATATGATGAAAGGTGAATAAAACAACAACTTAAAGAGAAAGGAAGTGTCCGAAGGGTGTTAGTGAAACTTTCATGCCTAGGAAGTCCAGGGCTAAACGCCACTCTTAAGTTGGGTGCTTCTTCTGAGAGTAGGAGAAATACTAAAAGTTAAACTGTTAGAAGTATAAAGGCAATAAGAAAGAAGACTGGAATATCCAGCTCATGTATGAATGTCATACAAGTTTTTGATGTATAGAAGGCTGGTCAAAGATATAGTTCTTGGGAATTATGATTAAATTGGTAATCACTAATTCTTGGGTATTGTGAGTTAATCACAAAGATACCCGCTCGATTGCTTTCTGTTGCAACTCGATGTAAGAACTACTATGACCTGAAAGACTTGCCAGGAATGAGGTTTAGGTATACACAGGGAACATAGTAAATGTTACTATACCTTCCATCGGTGTATTACCTTCTGTATTTACTTTCTTAATTCATTTTAGAGTTTTACACTCTAGCCCTATGCATAAGGTATCTTGCAAGAAGGTTGTTCATAAGAGAACTTTTTATGTTCGATGTTATGAATAACATAAGGTCCATACTTTCATTATGAATGAGATGTATGTTATGAATATTGATAATAATACATTACCTCTGGGTTTACTTTCATAATTCATTTTAGAGTTTCATACACTCTAGCCATTGCACAATGTTTGTTGCAAAAGAGTTGTTCATAAAAACAACAATTGTTGTTCAGTATTATGAATAACATGAAGGGCCATGCTTCCATCCAAAATGGGACGTATGTTATGAATATTGATGGTAATATGATACATCCGTAACACTGACGCTAAATGTCGTAAGACTAAGAGAATACCACACAAGTGTGGCACTACATTTTGTCACATTGGAGAAACCCGCATGGATAAATTCCATTATGATGGATTTTTTGAAGTCCTTTGATTTTGAATCATCTGACACTTGCAACTTTCCTCCGAAAAGTAAAGTGACTGAAATACCGTTCACAGGCCATAAGGAACGGACAACAAACTTATCGGTGATCATACATTTGATGTGTGTAGTCCGATAAATGTTGTTAGTAGTGGATTTATCTATCTTCAGAAATGACTCAAGTAGATATGTGGATATTTACTTGATGAGACGTAAGTCTGGATCTTTTGAATTCATTCGAAAGGTTTTCAAAAATGAAGTAGAAGTTATTGTAACAAGAAAATTCTGTTTCTACAATTCAATTGCAGAAAGGAATAATTGAGTTACAAGTTTAGCGAATGTCTGATGAGTTGTGAAAAGAGTTTCATAACTTACACCTCCCGGAACACCACTGTGAGTGAAAAGTCCGTGAAGGTGTAATCGAACCATTTATGACATGGTAAGATCAAAGATGACATAAATAAATTTGCCATTATCCCTTTTAAAGAGTGATGCTTTAGAGACTGCGGCTTTTACACTGAAAAGAGCTCCATCGGGTCTGTTGAAATGACACCATGGTATGGTACGCCCAACCATGTTATATCTTTTCTTAACATTTGGAATATGGGGCTTGTGTAAAAGGTTACAAACCTATTCCAAATCAAACAAGTGCTACTTTGTAGGTTATCCCAAGTCATTGGGTATTCCTCCCTCACTATACCGAGGCAAATAGGTTTGCCACAAAGAACGGTATGCTTTTTGAAGAAAATGGTTCTTTCAAAAAGGTGAGTGGGCGAATAGTGCAACTCGACAAGATAAACAGTATCTTCGTCATCAGATCAAAGGAAAGAGACCTTGGAAGTAATTCCAGGTTTCCTACTGCGACTGATACGGAAGTCTCTTCAATAAAATGTATGGACTTCGGTCGAACTTGCAGCTGAACCACGTAGGCAAAGCTCGTGCAAACCTATCAGGTGCGCAGACGAGATATTGTTGTTGGACAACAGTATACCTACGATACACAAGGAAGCGTTGATGGGCCCTGACTCCGGAATTGGCTAAATGCCAATACAATCCGAGATAGTTTCCATATAAATGTTTCAAGATTAAAATCTTGATATACCTTTCGGAAGACTTAGAGTCTAACGAATTTTATGGAACTTAAAACTGATACGGATAAAAATGTTTTATCCATAAAGCTCGACTTGTTGCAATAACAAGTTCAAGGAGTTGACTACGATGAGGTTGTTTCACCGTAGCGATGCTTAAAGTCGGTTTGGGTTGAACTAGCAATTAATACATATTTCAGTCATGAGATATGAAACATGGATGACAATAGGATTTCCATATGATGGAAATAAAACCAAGGACTTGCATGTGTTACAGTCCAAGGTATTTTGTCAGTCCAGAGGATGCTAGTAAGTATGCAAACTTCAGAGTTCCAGCAATGGATGGAAGAGAGCAAAGTGGAGTTGGAATCTTCGTGATTTGATGAAATGGTCAAAAGGGTTTTTGACTTCATCAATGGGTAACGAAGATGCTTGTGATTCAAGAAAGTAAGTGGGAGCATAATAATATTTCTAAAAACGTTGTGTGCTTGACACATTGTTAATTGGAAATAAATTTCTTGACATGAATTAGGACTTCATTTGAAAATAGTTTTTCGATGAAGTACTTAGGCTAAATAGCCTCGATATTAGGCATGATGATCTATGGAGATAGATTTACCTGATGGGGCTAAGCAAAGATACATATTGACAAGATGCTAAAACTTTTTAGCATTTAAAACGCCAAGGAGTGATTCTTGCCGAAGTCACGTGGAAAGAGTTTTTGCAAGACTCGGTGTCCCTAAACACTGATGAGCAAAATACATGATGGAGATTCCACACACTCTTGTGTTTGGATTAATCATGTATTCCATGGTATGTAAAACAACCAGATATGTCCAATACTCCAAAGTTGTTGCGAGTATAGATACCAAAGTGATCAAAAGTACTGATCATGGGACAACAGTGAAAAAGGGTCATTGAGTACTATAGTAGCACTGATGACATGTTTTCTCGCAAGTGGAGATCATGAAGAGTTCATTGTAAAAGGTTACATCGATACAGTCTTCATCATTTCTCCATGCGATTTTCGATTTAAATTGAGGGTTTTTTGTGTAACACACAATATGGTGGCATAGTTAGTTGGAATTTGTTCCAAACAAGTTACTGTGGCGAATTCTATAACATAGGTGAAGTATGTTGCCGCTTTTAAAAGCGACAAAGAAGATGTTGAATCATATAGTTCATTCATGAACTTAGTATGGTTCCAAGATGGCTTTTGTCAATGGGACACTACTGCAGGTAGTTGCTCCATAACTCAGTCTGAGGAATCCAGGTTCGACCTGTGATTCACATACATACAAAACCAAGTCCACACAAAATATGAATTTTGTGAAAGCATGAAAACGCGAGGATATGCAAAGATACACACGGATCTGAAGTTGTCAGATTCGTTGGACATCAGGCTATACCACAAGCGAAGCATATTTACACCGGTGTGCCACAGGTGTAAAGTGCATTAGCATTAACTAGATTATTGACTCTAGTGCAAGTGGGAGTCTGTAGGAGATATGCCCTAGAGGCAATAATAAATGTTATTGATTATCTCCCTGTTCATAATTAGGTTTATGTTCCATGCTATAACTGCTATTGTTCTCGGGTCTGCAATAAAACGAGGCTTGGAGGAAAACTCATATGCACGTGTGGGATAATAAACGATAAAATGTATTCCTAGTCAAGCCTCTATGACTAGCTCAAGTGTTGCATGATGGTTCTGTTTTCCTGATCATGGGCATGTCTATGCCAGCAACTTTGAGGGCACAATGTTAGAAGAACATTTGTGTTGAATCGACCCGATTGATGTTATGCTATGAGATACATTCGTCACAAGTTAATGGTTAATAACACAGAGATGGTTAATGTTTGCATGATTCCTTAGACCATGAGAGTATCGAGTTTCTTCATGCTTGCTTCATGAACTTTAGGGTTTGTTAAACGTCATCCGTAAATGGGTGGCTATTACGGCGGCTTACGGGTTCATGGAAAAGTATGTCAAGTAACTTGATAGCTCAAGATTGGGATTTGCTCCTCCGACGATGGAGAGATATCTCTGGGCCCTCTCGGTGTTACGGTATCCATCATCGTCTGGCCAGACACTTTGTGATTTGATCACGGGGATGCCGCAACACGGTAACGAGAAAAGAGAACAATACCGGTAACGAGGTAACTAGCATAGTGGACAATTTGTTGATCCACGGGAATGCCAACATGTCTCACCTCGGGTATTTGTAACATATCGCGAAGCAACAGGAATAGCACACGGCAACTGGAGGTTCACTCGAATATTTATTCGTGTGGGTATAGGGGTCAATATGGGTGTCCACGGCTCCGATGTTGATCATTGATCGGAAAGAGTTCCGGTCATGTCTATACTTCACCGAACCTATAGGGTCACACGCTTAAGGGTCATCTATCTGTTGAACGCTAGACAGGGAGTCTGAGAGAAAGTCATCGAAAATGTTTCGGAGACAACGGAAGAGTTCCTAGAGAGAGAACACCGAAAGAGTTTCGGTAAAACCGAAAAGTTGTTTCGGAATATATTATTTGGTCAAAAAGGGTTTCGGCACCGCCTGGAAATTTTCAGAGGATGCCAGAATTGGTCTGGGAACTTCTGGGAATTTTCAGAGAGAAAAGCCGGAAATGTTCCGAAACTGCCGTAACCGCTGTTGATGCTTTCCGCTGATAAAAACCACCGCACCGAAAATGTTTCGGATCATGACCAGAATAATTTTAGAGGGTGCTAGAAATGTTCTGGGACCTTCTGGAATTTTTCAGAAAAAGTTTCGCGGAAAACATCTTGTCTCAGCGCGAGGGGACAAGATCCCACGAATCGGGGGTTGCATGTTTGGTGGCTTTTTGTCTAGGGAGCATGCATGTTTCATGGAGACATGTTGGTGGCTTGTTGGGGGGGGCCCCCATGGGGGGGACAAGATGTGGGCCGGCCCAAGGGCTGCCATGGTGGTGTCCCCTTGGTGCCCCCCTTGTGTTACCATTATGCCCTTTCATGTGTGACATGAAGCTTGGGTATTTTGGTATTTCAACATCCCACCCCACCCCTTGCCTTGGCCTATAAAAGGAGGAGTTGGGGCTGCCATCTCCTTCATCCCCTTGCTCTCATACTCATGCCATGCAATTATCTGGCTTCTCTCTCCCTCCCACGAAAAGAGTTTCGTAGAGCCGAAAGGCTGTCTGGGTTCCGGTGGGAACTAGTTCTGGACGGCGAAGCCCTGCCGGATAGATGACACCGTATGTGTGCAACTCTGTAGAGAGGTCGTAGTTTCGATCTTAGTGCCCGTGGGGCTGTTCGTGAGTGCCTCCCGAAGTGCTGTCCATGTGACGGTCCGAGTTCTGTGAGTCCTCCCGAAGGGCTGTCCGCGACACCGTCCGGGGACTGTCCGCCCGCCTCCCGGAGGGCTGTCCGGGTGGCGGATGAGGGTATACATCCTCGCGGTTGGGAGGTTGTAAATCCTAGCTGCGGGGATCTGCACCGACGATCGTCATCGACTCTACTTCCGCTGCGCTACGAGTCGGTAACGAAATGATCAAAACCTTGTATGCAGTCTCCATAGTGGTCCTGGCCTGGTGCGTAGGGCGGAAAATTTTTGTTTTCTGCTGTGTTACCCTACATTCACTTCCTTATCTTTTCTTTTTCTTGGCCTGGTAGACATGTCCTTCACATAGAAAACCTGCGCCACATCATTGGCTAGAACAAATGGTTCGTCTGCGTACGCAAGATTGTTGAGATCCACTGTTGTCATTCCGTACTGCGGGTATTTCGTTACCCCGCCTCGTGTCATATTGACCCATTTGCACCGAAACAAAGGGACCTTCAAACCACGTCCATAGTCAAGTTCCCATATCTCCTCTATGTAACCATAATATGTGTCCTTTCCCCTCTTAGTTGCTGCATCAAAGCGGACAACACTGTTTTGGTTGGTGCTCTTCTTATCTTGGGCGATCATGTAAAATGTATTCCCATTTATCTCGTACCCTTTGAAAGTCATTATATTCGAAGATGGTAACTGGGACAGCAAGTACAGGTCATCTTCAACAGCGGCGTCATGCATGGCACGTGTCTGCAACCAACCGGCAAAAGTCCCCGTTTGTTCACATGTAATCCAGTCGTCAGACTGCTCCGGGTGTTTGGAGCGTAGAATATTCTTGTGTTCCTCCATATACGGAGCCACCAAGGAGGAATTTTGTAGAACTGTGTAGTGTGCTTGAGTGAGTGAATGCCCGTCCATATATATGATTTGTTCCGGTCCTAGCGTGCCATTTCCACCCAGTCTGCCCTTATGCCGCGATTCAGGAACACCAATCAGCTTAAGGTCAGGAATAAAGTCAATACAAAAACTCAATGACCTCCTCATTTTCATGGCCCTTGGAGATGCTTCCTTCTGGCCTAGCATGGTTATGAACATATTTCTTTAAGACTCCCATGAACCTCTCAAAGGGGAACATATTGTGTAGAAATACAGGACCCAGAACGTTAATCTCTTCGCATAGGTGAACTAGGACATGCGTTATTATGTTGAAGAACGATGGTGGGAACACCAACTCGAAACTGAAAAGACATTGCACCAAATCATTCTCTAACCTTGGTATGATTTCTGGATCGATTACCTTCTGAGAGATTGCATTGAGGAATGCACATAGCTTCACAATGGCTAATCGAACTTTTTCCGGTAGAAGCCCCCTCAATGCAATCGGAAGCAGTTGCGTCATAATCACGTGATAGTCATGAGACTTTAGGTTCTGGAACTTTTTCTCTGCCATATTTGTTATTCCCTTTATATTCGACGAGAAGCCAGACGGTACCTTCATACTGAGCAGGCATTCAAAGAAGATTTCCTTCTCTTCTTTTGTAAGAGCGTAGCTGGCATGACCCTGATGTATGCCGTCTTTTCCGTGCATACATTGCTGGTCCTCCCGTGCCTCTGGTGTATCTTTCGTCTTCCCATACACGCCCAAGAAGCCAAGCAGGGTCACGCAAAGATTCTTCATCACGTGCATCACGTCGATTGCAGAGCGGACCTCTAGGTCTTTCCAATAGGGCAGGTCCCAAAATATAGATTTCTTCTTCCACATGGGTGCGCGTCCGTCAGCGTCATTCAGAACCGATTGTCCGCCAGGCCCCTTTCCAAAGATTACCTTCAAATCCTTGACCATATCATGTACATCATCACCAGTACGGTGGCGAAGCTTCGTCCGGTGATCCGCCTCACCTTTGAAATGCTTGCCTTTCTTTCTTACGGGATGCCTGCTCGGAAGAAATCGACGATGTCCTAGGTACACATTCTTCTTACAATTATCCAAATATATACTGTCGGTATCATCCAAACAGTGTGTGCATGTGCGGTATCCCTTGTTTGTCTGTCCTGAAAGGTTACTGAGAGCAGGCCAATCATTGATGGTCACAAACAGCAACGCATGTCGATCAAATTCTTCCTGTTTGTGCTCATCCCACGCACGTACACCTTTTCCATTCCACAGCTGTAAGAGTTCTTCAACTAATGGCCTTAGGTACACATCAATGTCGTTGCCGGGTTTCTTAGGGCCTTGGATGAGCACTGGCATCATAATGAACTTCTGCTTCATGCACACCCAAGGAGGAAGGTTATACATACATAGAGTCACAGGACAGGTGCTATGATTGCTGCTCTGCTCCCCAAAAGGATTAATGCCATCTGCGCTTAGACCAAACCATACGTTCCTTGCGTCACCTGCAAAGTCCTCCCATTACTTTCTCTCGATTTTTCTCCACTGCGACCCGTCAGCGGGTACTCTCAACTTCCCGTCTTTCTTACAGTCTTATCTGTGCCATCGCATCAACTTGGCATGCTCTTTGTTTTGGAACAAACGTTTCAACCATGGTATTATAGGAGCATACCACATCACCTTGGTAGGAATCTTCTTCCTGGGGTGCTCGCCCTCGACATCACCAGGGTCATCGCGGCTGATCTTATAGTGCAATGCACCGCATACCGGGCATGCGTTCAAATCCTCGTACTCACCGCGGTAGAGGATGCAGTCATTAGGGCATGCATGTATCTTCTGCACCTCTAATCCTAGAGGGCAGACAGCCTTCTTTGCTTCGTACGTACTCTCGAGCAATTCGTTGTCCTTTGGAAGCATCTTCTTTATAATTATCAGCAACTTTCCAAATCCCTTGTCAGATACACCATTCTCTGCCTTCCATTGCAGCAATTCCAGTGTGGTGCCCAGCTTTTTCTTGTCAGCTTCGCAATTCGGGTACAACAATTTCTTGTGATCCTCTAACATGCGCTGCAACTTCTTCTTCTCCTTTTCACTTGCGCAGTTTCTCTTTGCATCGGCAATGGCCCGACCTAGATCATCAGCGGGCTCATCTGATGCCTCTTCTTCAGCTTCTTCCCGCATTGCCGGCTTAGCTTCTTCCCCCATTGTTGTACCATCGTATTCAGGGAACCCATGGCCAGGATAGCTGTCGTCGTCCTCTTCTTCTTTATTGTCTTCCATCATAACCCCTCTTTCTCCATGCTTGGTCCAAACATTATAGTGGGGCATGAAACCGGACTCAAACAGGTGGACGTGAATGGTTTTTGACTTAGAGTAACTCCGATCATTCTTACAGCCAGCACATGGACAAGACATAAAACCATCCGCCCGCTTGTTTGCCTCAGCCGCAAGCAGAAAAGTTTGCACGCCATTAACGAACTGGGGAGAGCATCGGTCATCGTACATCCATTGCCGGCTCATCTTCATTACACTGCACCGAATAGACCAAATTAATACAAGTTCATACATAAAGTTCATACAACACTTATTCTCATAAAACAAACATACAAATAACTCTCTAGCTACAGCATTTAAATGCAACAACAAATGCGATCAAGATTGCAACTAAGGTAACAATTGATCCAACAGCATAATGATACCAAGCCTCACTATCAATGGCATCTTTTCTAATCTTTCTAATCTTCAAGCGCATTTTCTCCATCTTGATCTTGTGATCATCGACGACATCGGCAACATGCAACTCCAATTCCATCTTCTCCCCCTCAATTCTTTTCAATTTTTCTTTCAAATACTCGTTTTCTCTTTCAACTAAATTTAACCTCTCAACAATAGGTCGGTTGGAATTTCCGGTTCACATACCTCCTAGATAAAAAATATCTATGTCAACTTGATGGGCATAATTTGTCATAAACACGAAATGCAACAAATAGTTATAAAAGAGAATATACCACATCCGAATCATAACCCGGACGAGGGCCGACGGGGACGGATATCAAAACCATGGCACTATGTATAACAAACAACGTACGGGTAAGATAATTATACAAGTAACTATATATCTAAATCACACAAACATGATTTTTTTATATAAAAAAGATAAGAACAAGAGGCTCACCACAAGGTGGTGCCGGCGACGGGACGGTGCGGGCGATCGACGGTGGTTAGGACGGAGACAGGAAGGCACTAAGTAAACCACACCTACATATGCAAACTAAGAGTTATTTTGACCTCAAATTGCATATAAATCAAATACTACCACATATAATTCCTCCCAAAATAAAACCCACAAATCACTATACTTATAGAGAATTGCAAGAGCTAATCTAGCAATGAGAGATGAAAGGACAAAGTTGCCAACCTTTGTGATCACTTGGATGGATGGGGTGCCTTCAAATCTTCACAAATTTTGGCAAAAATGGAGTGTGAGCTCGAGAGGAAGAGGAAGAAAACAAAGGAGAGCGAAGGGGAAGAACAGAGCGCTCGGGCTCGACGAAGGGGTTTATATAGGATGACCTTTAGTACCGGTTTGTCTAACCAACCGGTACTAAAGGTGCATCTCTAGTCCCGGTTCGTGGCATGAACCGGTACTAAAGGTGCTGGTGGGGCCCCAGCCTGACAATAGCCTGCCACCACCTCTTTAGTACCGATTCGTGGCACGAACCGATACTAAAGGTTCGCCACGAACCGGTACTAATGAGCGCCGCCCGCCTAGCCGTTGGAACCGGCACTAATGGTCACATTAGTGCCGATTCAGTTACAAACCGGGACTAATGTGCTTCACACTAGGCCCTTTTTCTACTAGTGCCTCCCCACACCTCCAGGCCGCCTAGATCCAACATCCCCGTGGAGTTCCACGGCTGCTGCTACAACTGTGGTGGTGACGGGCACATCTCCGCGGAGTGCTGGAAGCCGACCAGATGCGCCCGCAGCAAGGGTGAGGGTTGCATCGCCCGGGAGTGTAGGGCTCCCCGCAGCGCGTCGCCCTCGGATCCGCTCCAGCAGTCCCGCTCCCCGCCCCCTCCCCCGTCGCTCCCGATGGAGGCGGTCCCCCATCCCCGCATGGATTCCGTCCTGCCTCCCCCCCCCCCCCCCCGTCAGGCCCCCTCCCCCAGATGCCGTCTGCTTCCCCTGATCTTGGTGCCAGGTAGCGCGGGATGCCTCGGCTGCAAGCATTGCCGGGCCGGACTTCTCCGTGCCGTTCGAGGTAGCTGGCGAGGCGCTGGCAGCAGGCCTGCCGGCGATGGAACAGGTGGAGCTGGTGGAAAGTTGCTTCCTTGATGCTTCTGAGGACCTTTGGCGCATGGAGGCAGACCTCTCCCGTGCGGTTGTGGTGACCTTTACTGGCACGAGGCCGCGCGTCGACCTTGCCGTGGCAGCGGAAGCTTTGCATGCCGAATTTGGCATTGGCCCTAATGACATGTCCATTCGCCCGTTCCATCCGGAGGACTTCCTGGTCATTTGTGAGCACCAAATCATCTGGCAGCTGATGGTGGACCGTGGTTCGGCGCCTGGTCGTGGATTCTCCCTGGCGCTGCGGCCGTGGATGCGGCAAGCTCAAGCAACTGGAGCTTCCCTGCCTTTCCTGGTTCCGCTGCGGCTCGTGGGTGTTCCAGCCCTTGCGTGGACTAGAAGGATGGCGGAAGTGACCTTGCGGGGACTCGGCTTCATCGTCCAGGTGGCGGAGCGCACTGCCAAGCACTATGATATGTCGGGCTTTCATGTCTGGCTCAAGATGACGGACCCCGGCCGGATCCCTCGCCGCCGGCTGCTGTTCATCCCGGAGCCGGCTGCGGGCCGCGGCAACAACCTTGCCCGGATGGATTGCGCTCTTGAAGCGCTGTGGTACCCGGTGGACATCATTCAGTTGGCGCCTCCAGTCAGTGACGTCTTCATGGAGCAGGATGCGCCCCCACAGCAGCCGCCTCCGCCTCCCCCCCCCCCTTCTCCGGTGGATGACGACGACAGCTCAGGGCAGGAAGGGCTCCAGCCGCGCGCCCCGTCTTCGGCTTCGGCTGATGGTGGTTTGGAGGGTGTGCAATCTCATGGTTCTTCAGCTGCTCCGACGACGAGAGCCCCGCCCGCTGCACTCCGGATTCTTGCTCGGTCGGCTGACTCATCCTCGGCGACGGTACTCCGGCCAAATCTGCCGGCCCGGGCCGCGCCTTCTAGCCGCTGTGCCCGGGTCGCTGCTGAGGTCACCTCGGTGGGGCCGCTAACCGTTGGTGGTCAGGCTCACGAGCCCAGCACAACCCAGCTGGGACAAAGCAGAATGGGTCCACCTAATCCTACGCTGGTGGCGTCATCCTGTGGGTCTCAACATGTGTCAGCTCAGGCAGAGGATCCAAGGGATCCGTTGGTAGTGGAGCGCTCCCACCAATCAGTGGCATCGGCCAGATGGAGAGCGGACCAGCCATGCTCGCCTCGGCCGGATTGCGCCAGGACCGGCCGCGTGGCAACTACTAAGAGGCTGGGACTAGCTGATAGCGACAGGGATCAGTTCAGAATGAGAGTGGGGTCCGTGGAGCTACCGCTGGTCGGGCTAGCTGTCACCCACCCACCAACCGCTGCAAGCGATCACCTGCTCCCCCTGGACAGGACTTGGTTTTGGCCCCATCCGCCGGCATCTCTTTGGTGGATGTTTTTCAGAATGACAGCCTTGGCACTTTGGCGGCCCCCGAGGCGGGTGACATTCAGCTGGCCCCACCGCAGGTGCTGCAGGATAGTATGATTCGGGTCAGCCCGTCGGTCGGGTCTGGCGCTGGCATCTGTCCTCCTACCAGTGGTGAGGCCCCATGCACGCCATGCACGCAAGAGCTACGTAACTCGGTGGAGGCACTTTGCAGCCAGCTTAGACAGACCATTACTCCCATTTTTTCACAGATTCCAAGCAGAGAGCCCAGCGTTCCAAAGAGACGGCCTAGGCAAAAACGGCAACCGGTATCCAACCCAAGGAGAAGTGTGCGCATTATCCGGGGAGTGGGGCGTGGCTCCGCTACTTCCAAACAGCAGAACGTTCTTATTCGCAAACTCAGTTTGGCGAATGAGGGAGAGGTCATTACTGATGATGCACTACAGGCGTATATCCGACTTTTTGACAGCCCGCTCTCGGACGCTAACATTAGGGCAATTCTAGCCCTCTTCGGTTGGGAGCCAGAGATCCTCCCCCTCTTCACGCCAGGGGATGTGGGGATAGATCGCCCTAGTGGTTGGTCTGGTGGATTCCGGAGGCGGGTCTTTCATCATGAATGGTCCAACTTTCAAATTACTTGTGTGGAATGTGCGTGGGTTGAACAGTCCAGCGCGTAGAAATATAATGGCTCAAGTAGTACAAGTGGCAAACCCGAGCATTGCCTGCTTGCAAGAGACTAAGATGGAGCATATAGCCATCGATGTGGTGAAACATTGCCTTGGTAATAGATTTGTGAACTTTCTTTATTTGCCGGCCATTGGCACGCGTGGAGGCATTCTATTGGCTTGGGACGCCTTGGTGGTGACCCTCTCCAACCCACACTACACGACTAACACACTAACGGCACTGGTCACGCCTAAGGAAGGTGTTCAGTGGTGGCTAACAGTGGTTTGCGGACCACAAGCGGACCATGAGAAAATAGAATTCATGCAAGAATTGGAGGAAATTAGAGACCTTCATGCCGGCCCGTGGATGGCAGTTGGGGATTTCAACTTGCTCGTGAACCACGAGGATAAAAACAACAACAGGATCAATAGAAGCATGTTGGCACGCTTCCGACGAAAAGTCAACTCTTTGGAGTTGAAGGAGCTATACCTAAATGGCAGGAGATATACCTGGTCCAATGAACTAGTCAGGGCAATGCTTGAGAAGGTGGACCACGTTTTCTGTACTACCGAGTGGGAGGACTTGTACCCAAGTTGCTGCCTCACGGCAGTTGGTACGGCGATTTCAGATCACTGCCCCTTGCTAGTGGATGTGGCCGCAGATATTTGCATGGGAAAGAGATTCAAGTTCGAGGCCTTCTGGACTAATGCCGAGGGGTATTTGGACACAGTGCACGAGGCCTGGGACTCTGTACCAGCGTTGGGGAACCCATATGTGGTGTTGGACAACAGGTTGAGAGCCACGGCTAAGAGCCTTAAGAAGTGGAGCGACCGCTGGATTGGCAACATTAAACTCCAAATAGCGATTGCCCTAGAAATAATTATGCGGCTAGACAAGGCAATGGACATCAGAGAGCTGTCAGAGCAGGAAAGGGAGCTTAGAAAAAAGCTAAAACAAAAACTGCTCGGGCTCTGCTCGCTTGAGAGATCCATCGCACAACAGAGATCAAGGATTCTGTATCTCAAAGAAGGAGAAGGCAACACCAGGCTGTTCCATCAAAGTGCCTATTACCGGCAAAGGCGGAATATGATCTCCACTCTAAAGAATCAGGACATGATTGCCACGGGGCAAGAAGAAGTGGCAAGCCTTGTGAACTCGCACTACTATAACTTACTAGGGAGGGCGCAGGAGAGGGATCACGCCATCAACTTGGACATCCTTCAACTTCCAACCCGCGATTTGTCACAGCTTGAAGTGTCATTCACTGAGGAAGAAGTGGAGAAAACAATCAAAGCAATGCCTCTTGATAAGGCCCCGGGTCCGGACGGCTTCACCGATAGATTTTTTAGCACATGTTGGGAAGTGATTAAACACGATATCATGAGAGCTCTGGACTGCTTCTATAGGGGAGACATGCGTGGTCTACCGGCAATTAACAAAGCCATTGTATCACTCCTTCCTAAGGTGGATGGAGCGTGGGACATAAAAGACTTCCGGCCGATCAGCTTACTTCACGGAGTCATCAAAATTTTCGTCAAAGTTCTGGCGAACCGGCTGACCCCGGAGCTCCCGCACCTGATCGGACAGCACCAAAGCGCATTTGTGAAGGGTAGATCAATTCATGACAACTTTATGTTGGTTCAGTGTACGGCCCGTCGCCTGCATGCTCTCAACGAGCCAAAAGTGATGCTCAAGCTTGATATTACAAAGGCTTTCGACACGGTCCATTGGCCCTTTCTGGTGGAAGTTATGAGAGAAATGGGCTTCAACACAAAGTGGATTCAGTGGATCTTTGGCCTGCTGGCGAACTCATCAACGAGGATAATGGTCAATGGCTCCCCAGGCAAGCCCATTATCAATTGTTGTGGCCTCCGACAAGGGGACTCCCTCTCCCCAATGCTATTCCTTCTAGTCATGGAGCCGCTACAGAAGATGATTCAACTGGCTAGGACAGAGGGCTTGATGCAACCGCTAGCGCCGAGGGGGCTTTCCCAAAGAGTGTACATGTTCGCAGACGACGTTATGGTCTTCCTCAAGCCAAACTTGCTAGACCTCCATACGTGTGCATCCCTCCTTCATCTATTCGGAGAGGGTTCCGGTCTCAGGGTGAACCTATTGAAGAGTGCAGCCTTGCCAATTTGATGTACAACCGACGACATGCAACGAGTAACTCAGATCCTTCACTGCCCGGTGGGCACCTACCCATGCAAGTATTTGGGCCTTCCTCTTATGCTCCGGAAGCAAACGGCGGCCCAGCTATCCGGAATGGTGGAACATTTAGCAGCTTGCTTACCAAGATGGAAGGCCGTCAACATGCCGAAAGGCGGAAGGTTGGTCCTAGTCCAATCAGTTCTTAGCGCCATGCCCCTCCACGCAATGATGGCGCTGGATATACCTATGAAAACGATCAAGGCAATGATCAAAATCTGTCGTGGTTTCTTATGGTGCACGAAAGAGGAGGCGAGTGGAGGTCAATGCCCGGTGGCCTGGGACGAGGTATGTAAACCCAGATGGGCTGGAGGGCTCGGCATCCCAAATCTGAAATGGCTAAACATAGCAATGCAGGCACGTTGGCCGTGGCTTCAACGCACAGACCCCTCACGGCCTTGGGCAGAATTTGACATAGCAGTTCCGGCTGAAGCTTCCCAGTTATGCAAAGCAGCTATCAGAACGAAGATTGGTAATGGCCACATGGCGCTATTCTGGGAGGATAGGTGGCTCCAGGGCTACCGCATACATGAGATAGCACCCAACATATACGCCCAAGTTAGCCGAGCAACTCGGGCAACGCGAATAGTTCAGCAAGGTCTGACTAATGACACTTGGGCACACGACATCGGGCCTGAAGTTACAGAACAAGTCCTACGAGAATACTTCCAGCTTTGGGACTTGCTTCAGGCCGCCCAGCTTGACGCACACACAGAAGACTCCCATCGATGGTCGTGGGACAAGAGCGGGCAATTCACAACAAGATCAGCGTATGCAGCTCGGTTCTGGGGTAGAGTGGTCACGCCGGCTGCGGATTTCACGTGGGTTAATAAGGCTCCGTCGCGATGTCGTTTCTTCGTCTGGCTTGCTTTGCGCAACAGATGCTGGACCTGTGACCGGCTAGCACGGAGAGGCTTGGACCACCAAGACCGATGCCCGTTTTGTGATCAGGAGGAGGAAAGCATGCTGCACATCATGCTTCAGTGCGTCTTTGCAAAAGCCGTGTGGAACAAAGTTTGTCTGGCTCTAAGAAAGCTGGACTGGATCCCATCAGATGAGGCAACTTTGGTCGATTGGTGGAGAGACAAGGAAGGAAGCCACTTGCGCAAGAAGGATCTACGGGCGCTAATGATCCTAGTAATGTGGGAGTTATGGAAACACCGAAACGGCATTGTGTTCGAGGGGGATTCACCCTCGGATGGCTTTGTAATTCAGAGAATAGTGAGTGAGGGGAAAGCTTGGAGAGCAGCGGAAAATGCGTAGGAGCACCTAGCGGCGGCGCAGCTCACTGAAATCTCACCCTTAAACATGCATAGGGATTTGCGTCACTATATTGGTCATTTTGTATTACTCCCTCCATTCCATTTTATAGTGCGCCCATGGTTCCCGAGATTCAACCTTGACCACAAATTTAACCAACGAGACCGACTGCGGCGGGAGTAAAAATTATATAATTGAAAACTTCTTTCGAATACGAATCCATTTTTATAATTTTTGCTCCCGCCGCAGTCAGTCTCATTGGTTAAATTTGTGGTCAAAGTTAAGGCACGGAAATCTAGGGTGCACTGGAAAATGGAACGGAGAGAGTATGACTTTTGGTCAGAATTATATTCAGGTATAGGCGTGGTACTGTCTTGTGTTCTGTCAATGGCCTGGCCCACTCCGGCCCCACCATGTATCTATTACCTGTACGACCTCTACTGCCAATCATAAATGGTCTTACACTCTATTTACTACTCACGTTTTTCTCCACCATAACGTTTCTTTCTGAGCACACTAAACTCTGTCCTCCATCATCCATTAGCAGTTTAGCATTAAATCTTTCTACTAATGATGATTTAACACTGAATAGCCTATATGCTCCATAAGAGATTATATACGTAGTAATCTAACAGAACAATACTTGGTTCGACGTGCCTTAGAAATAGATAACTGGGTTTAATATAAGAAGAACAATATTTAGATCGATATGCCTTAGAAATAGATAACATGGTTAGTGTTTGGTTTATCTGGGAGACAAACCAGCTCAAAGGAACCTAACTCATGTTTGTGATAGCATCAACTAGTACTAGTACCGGCTTCTCACCTAACGTGTTCTTCTTTGGAAAGAAATTTTTTTTTTTGCGGGGACTTTGGAAAGAAAATTGAAATGAGTCATCTCCGTTCAACACTGGTGTGATATTAATTGCAACATTTATAACTGACATATGTACCTTTCGGCATGCAAACGCAGATGACATTAATTGAGAATGCTGACTCGGTGTGCACAGACCAGTAGACCACTGTGTATCACCGTGTATTGGGTATGTATCTGTAACCTGCAAATTCATTAAGCTTTTAATGCAGCCATCTTGATGCAGGAACTCACTGACACAGATATCAGGGTGCTGCGCCTCCGAGAGCCATTCGTCCGCCTCCGGAGAGCAGCGGGCTTGTTTAGGGAGTGTATGGATGATTTCCTCGTGGCACTATCGATGGGTAGAGTAACTGAGTATGTAGCCTCCTCTATTAGTGGTGGAGTTGGAGTGCGTATGCTTTGCATTATGTAACCATTAACGTGGAGGGGCTCTTCACCCCCTTTTTCTCTTTTAATATATAGTACGCACATTCGTGCGTATTCGAGAAAAAAATAAACCGAGCCAGTGCAATCGAGTACATGGAACGTATCCGTGCATGAGGGCCACAGCGCTATGGCATTATTATTCAGCTGTCGATCGACCGGAATGCACGCATATGCGTGGCCGCCGTCCGGCCGGCTGGCTAGCCGACCATGGGGATGTTGGCGACAAGTGCACCGGGCTGTTGCGAGTCGTAGAAGACGCGGACGCGCTTGCTGTTGAACCCAATGGGCACCGGAGTTTGGTCCGGGAGCACCACCACCGTGACGTCCGGCCTGTCCTGGCGGATCTTGCTCACCGCCGGCGTCGCCGGGACGCCCAACAGCTCCGGCCACTCCACCTTTTCGGGACCATTCTTACCTCCGCTCATCTTGATCTGTTTAATATTACTGATGTGTGCACGTCTGCCAGATGTATAGTCACAATGATACCTGTATTTATGGATTGCAAGCAACGAATGCCGCCATTACTGGAGCGTTGGCTTTGCCGGACGCCCTTTTGTCTTGTTTGGTCAGTTGAAGTTTTGTTTGTTTCCTTTAATGATACTCGTAAGTAGAGTTTCCGGGCGGAGCAGGCTAATTTCGGATCGCCCCTGCGCCGTCCCCCGCTTGGGCGGCCCGGGCGGAGCTGCTGTACCAAGCCGCCGGGGCGCCCTTCCCCTGATTCCTTCCTCCGTCACCGTTGGAGGAAACCGCCGGGCGAAGCCTGGCCGGCCGACAGCGGTGGCGGAGGTGCTCTCCTCCTCCCTGCATCGGGTCTGGATGGGGCGGCACATCCCCTGATCCCGTTTGCAGCGGAGCGACGGCCTGCCTCCGGCAGCGGGGCGAGGCGGCAACGTGGTGAGGGGCGGTTGCGGCCGGGGGTGCGGGGCGGCAGCGGCCAGGCAGGCGGCGGCGGACGACGACAGGTCCAACGGCGGCGGCTTGGGCATCCGATCCGGGCCCAGATGGGCTTCGGCGAGCCGCACTTGCTGATCTCGTGTACCGTCCCGTCAATGGCTTCCTGCCCCTGGGATCGACCCGCAACTCGAGGACATCGGGGGCTCCGGCCCTGGGCGTGGCTGTGGTGGCCACCTCCTTCGCCGGAGATGGTCGGCCTGAGGCTGGGTGGTAGGATTTTCAGATCCGTCATCTAGTCTCGGCTGCGACTTGGGGAGACAGAGTTGCCGGTGAAAACGGAGCCAATGACGGGCGATGACGGCGTTTTGCGTTGTTACCTTGATGAACACATCGTCGTGTAACTTCTGTCGACCCACTCGTGCTGCTTCGGGGGAAACCCTATGATCTGGTCTTCCAGATTGGACGATGGCGGTACTACGGTGCCGTTTCTCTCTTGGGAGCATCGTTTGTAGAGCAGCGCTGAAAGACAGAGGCAGGAGGTGGAGCGGCTTCGTCTTGCACGGAGCTTCGATGGAGCTGTCAAGTCATGCCTAGCCGACAGGTGCTACACTGAGTCATGTCTGGTTGGCAGGTGCTACACACGACAGATCTTCCTAATTCTTCGCGTCTGGGCGGACGAGCGCAGGGCAGTGGCGCCGTTGGGCGCCCTAGTGGCGTCGACGGATGTCTGGCCTGGCAGGGAAGATGCGGATCTCTCTCCTGAAGATGGGTCAGTGGTCCGATGATGATGGCGGCTTCTAAAACGTTTGCATGTGTTGTGCGCTTTAGGTAGGCTACACCGGCTGTTGGTCCCGATACGTTATGTAGATGGATCGGCGACGACACCGGTTTTAGATATGGGAAGTGAGAGCACTCCACATTATCGAGTTTGTAGATGTGAGTGGTGGCTTCGGCTGGATTGATGTATGTTCTTGTCAGACCTTTGTGAAATAATTAATAAAGATGGCTGCATGCATCGATTGATGCAGGTGCCGGGGGTTTAACCTCCTTTTTCCAAAAAAAGCTAGATTTTAACCTTTTCGCTAAGATGCTCTCGATAAGACTTGAGTAAAGGTTTGGCTTTTATTGTTTTGTTTTTTCTGTTTTCGTGTGTTCACACCTATTTTCTTGGTACTGTCCGTCATAATATACTGTCACATTGGATTTCAGTCTAGTGGTCGCATTGGTTTTCACTTTCGGTGAGATGCTGTTGAAATTCGCTGAATTTCAATAATTTTTGTAGATACCAAAGTATTACCTTTGGTCAAAATATTTCAGTCATTTCAGTTGTATATTTATCAAAAATTTAAATAGCAGGCTATGTCATTTAATGGTGGCTCGTCCAAATATTATGAAAACATATACAAAAGTTAAGCCCCATTTAATGTTTTTGCTTAAACTATAAAAAAAGGTACAATCAAGCATAGCAGCATGCAACCATAGCAAAGGCATACCAGCAAAGCATCTAGCCATAACAAAGAAAAGCTTGACATAGCTTTAGTGTGACGCTAAATTGAGGCCCAAGTTTAGCGCTAAATCACGCTATTTTCCGCTATTAGCGACAAAATACATTTAGCGTAAACACACACAACTGTAACGTTATGCCACTCCAAACGCTATAGAAACATTATAGTCCACTATTTAAATTTTTTATATTTATAGCTCAAAGTAAATTCAGTAGATACCAAAAATATTTTGAAGTATTTATTTGAACATTGAAATTTTAAATATTTCAAAACATTAAAATGAACTTTAATGTTTAAATAAGTTTATGAATTATATAGAACATTAGAAAATGGAAAATATTTGGTTAAATATTTTAAATGTCTTGAATTCAAACCAAAATTCCACTGTGTAGGTGATGCTCGCAGGCGTTGCATTCCTTCTAGAGGCTTTGTCCTTGTTGGATTGGACTGCAACAACGTTTATTGTGTCGTGTCATTATTCCAGGCATCATCTTGTGAACAAAGGGGGTCAAGGGTGTGCTGGTTGTGGGTATGGTTTGCGGGCGGTTGGTGGTGGTGCGGTCTGAGTAGTGCCTCTAACGTTGATGGTGGTGAGTCTGGTTCCTCTCGTAGATCTTTTGAGGGCCCTCAGACGCCCGCACGTCTCAGGAGGTTTACATTCGGTTTCTACAAGCCTGGAAGGCAAAGGATAGGGCCCCCCTCCTCACTGGCAAGTTGAGTTGCGTCGGCAACGAGAGCCTAGTGCTTCTTCGCACGGATGCCAACGGGGTGGCTATTTCTATGCCCGGTGTAATTGCATGACAATATGTTTCCTTGTCTTCAGTGACTGATGTTGGCTTGAACTACGTCGGTATTTCCCCAAAGAGGAAGGGATGATGCAGCACAGCAAAGGTAGGTATTTCCCTCAGTGATGAGACCAAGGTTATAGAACCAGTAGGAGAACCAATCAACACTACGTAAACAGCACCTGCACACAAAGAACAGATACTTGCAACCCGACGTGTTAAAGGGGTTGTCAATCCCTTTCGGGTAACGGCGCCAGAAATTGGTAAATGGACATGAGATAAATTGTAGTAGATTGATAGATGCAAATAAAAGCAAATAAAATTCAGCGAGGTATTTTTGGTTTATTGGAAATATAGATCTGAAAATAAAAGTGGCAAATAAATAAAAAGGCAAATAGCAAAATAGATCTGAAAATATATGATGAGAAAATAGACCCGGGGGCCGTAGATTTCACTAGTGGCTTCTCTCGAGAAAAATAGCATACGGTGGGTAAACAAATTACTGTTGGGCAATTGATAGAACTTCAAATAATTATGACGATATCCAGACAATGATCATTATATAGGCATCACGTCCAAGATTAGTAGACCGACTCCTGCCTTCATCTACTACTATTACTCCACACATCAACCGCTATCCAGCATGCATCTAGTGTATTAAGTTCATGGAGAAACAGAGTAATGCAATAAGAACGATGACATGATGTAGACACGATCTATTTATGTAGAAATAGACCCCATCTTGTTATCCTTAATAGCAACGATACATACGTGTCGGTTCCCCTTCTGTCACTGGGATCAAGCACCGTAAGATGGAACCCATCACAAAGCACCTCTTCCCATGGCAAGAAAAATCGATCTAGTTGGCCTAACTAAACCAAATATTCGAAGAAAAAATAAGAGGCTATTAGCAATCATGCATATAAGAGATCAAAAGACTCAAATAACTTTCATGGATAAAAACATAGATCTGATCATAAACTCAAAGTTCATCGGATCCCAACAAACACACCGCAAAAAAGAGTTACATCAAATAGATCTCCAAGAGACCATTGTATTGAGAATCAAAAGAGAGAAAGGAAGCCATCTAGCTACTGCCTACGGACCCGTAGGTCTACAATGAACTACTCACGCATCATCGGAGAGGCACCAATGAGGATGATGAACCCCTCTGTGATGGTGTCTAGATTGGATCTGTGGTTTCTGGAACTTGCGGCGGCTGGAATTGATTTTCATCGACTCCCCTAGGGTTTCTGGAATATCGGGGTATTTATAGAGCAAAGAGGCGGTGCGGGAGGTGGCCGAGGTGGGCACAACCCACCTGGGTGCGCCTGGGGGCCAGGCGCGCCCTGGTGGGTTGTGCTCCCCTCGGAGCCCCCCTCGGGTACTTTCTTGGCCCAACTTGTGTCTTCTGGTCCAGAAAAAATCACCAAAAAGTTTCGCTGCGTTTGGACTCCGTTTGGTATTGATTTCCTGTGAAGTAAAAAAACAAGCAAGAAACACCAACTGGCACTGGGCACTATGTCAATAGGTTAGTCCCAAAAAATGATATAAAGTTGCTATAAAATGATTGTAAAACATCCAAGAATGATAATATAACAGCATGGAACAATCAAAAATTATAGATATGTTGGAGACGTATCAGCATCGCCAAGCTTAATTCCTGCTCGTCCGTGAGTAGGTAAATGATAAAAATAGATTTTTTGATGTGAAATGCTGCCTAACATGTTCATCACATATTCTTTTCTTTGTAGCATGGACATTTGGACTTTTATATGATTCAAAGCAATAGTCTAGTTTTGACATGAAGATTTCAATACTCAAGCATATCAACAAGCAACCATGTCTTTCAAAATATCAACACTAAAGCAAGTTATCCCTAGCCCATTATGCTCAATCATTGATCCATTCATGAAACACACTCGCATATTAGCTACACCCAATGCTCAAGTACGATCATAGTGCCCCTTAGTTGGTGCTTTATAAGAGAAGATGAAGACTCAAAATAAAAATTGCATAAAGTAAAAGAAAGGCCCTTCGCAGAGGGAAGTAGTGATTTGTAGAGGTGCCAGAACTCAAAGCGAAAAAAATAGAGATAAAACATTTTGGGTGGCATGCTTTTCCTGTCAACGAAAACGATCGAGTAGTTCCCAATACTTTCCATGCTAGATATATCATAGGCGGTTCCCAAACAGAAAATAAAGTTTATTTCTTTTTCCACCATACTTTCACTTTCCATGGCTAGCCGTATCCACGGGTGCCCTCCATACCAACACTTTCCAAGGAATTTATTATTTGACAACATAAAGTAAATTCATTTTTGATTTCGGGACTGGGCATCCCTAATACCTTTGCCGTACTCTCGTGCAATGACAAATGAATAAACACTCATCTTGAGAATAACACATCTAGCATGGAAATATATCAGCCACCCCCTACCGTTTCATGAGCGGTATGAGCACACAAAAAAGAAATTTATTTTGAAATTAGAGATGGCACATACAAATTTGCTTAGAACGGCATGGAAATACCGCATATAGGTAGGTATAGTGGACTCATATGGCAAAACTTGTTTAAGGATTTTGGATGCACAAGTAGTGATCCTACTTAGTGCAAATGAAGGCTAGCAAAAGATTGAGAAGCATCCAACCAAGAAACGAAAAATCTCATAAGTGAGCATTAAGCATAACTAACACCGAATAATGCACCACAAGTAGGATGTAATTTCATTGCATAACTATTGACTTTCATGCTTGCATAGGGAATCACAAACCTTAACACCAATATTCTTACTAAAGCATAATCACTTATCAACATGACTCACATATTATATCAACATATCGCAAAACTATTACAAGGAATCAAGTTTATTTTGTCCAATGATCTTCATGAAAGTTTTTATTATATCCCTCTTGAATATCTATCACTTTGGAACTAGTTTAATGTGTTTCTTTTGATAGCTCAAACAAATCTAAGTGAAGAACATGAGCATAAAATTTTTCTTCTCTCAAAATAATTTAAGTGAAGCGAGAGAGAATTTCTAAAAAAAAATTTACTAACTCTCAAATAAATCTAAGTGAAGCATGAGAGCATTTCTTCAAAAATACTAAATCACACCGTGCTCAAAAAGATATAAGTGAAGCACTAGAGCAATTCCATAGCTCATAAAGATTTAAGTGAAGCATAGAAAGCAATTCTAATTCTAACAAGTCATAGCATAATTTTGGCTCTCCCAAATAGGTGTGTCCAGCAAGGATTCATGACTAAAAATAAAAAGCAAAACAAGCAAAGACTCATATCATACAAGACGCTCCAAGCAAAACTCATGATATGTGACGAATAAAAATATAGCTCCAAGTAAAATACCGATGGTCGTTAGAAGAAAGAGGGGATGCCACTCGGGCATCCCCAAGCTTAGTTGCTTGCTTCTCTTTGGATAATGGCTTGGGGTGCCATGGTGCATCCCCAATCTTAGGCTCTTCTTACTTCTAATTCCTTCATCCATCGTAATCTCACCCAAAACTTGAAAACTTCAATCACACAAAACTTAACAAAACCTTTGTGAGATCCGTTAGTATAAGAAAATCAATCTTTACTTTAAGTACTGTAGAAAACCCATTCAAATTTTGTTCTTGCATTATATCTACTGTATTCTAACTTTACCATGGCTCATACCCCCCGATAAAAACCATAGATTCATCAAAATAAGCACACAATGCAAAGAAAACAGAATCTGTCAAAAACAGAACAGTCTGTAAAGATACGAATTGTTCTCATACTTCTGTAACTCCAAAAATTCTGAAAAATTATGACAACAGAGGAAATTTGTATATCAATCTTGTGTAAAAACTTCAGAATTTTTTGTCACTTCTGTGAATTTTCGAAAAAAAAATAATGGACACAAAAGTTTCTGTTTTTCAACAAGATCAAATCAACTATCACCAAAGCTATCCCAAAGGCTTTACCTGGCACAAACACTAATTAAAACACAAAAAACACAATCATGACAGTAGCATAATTGTGCAAACACTCAAGAACAGGAAGAAAAATACTAAAATAAATTTTATTCTTTGGGTTGCCTCCCAACAAGCGCTATCGTTGTATGCCCTTAGCTAGGCATAATGCATAGATCTAAATATTGTCATCTTTGTTCTTATTTTCCTTAGAGGTGTTTTTGTCAGAAGGTTTTGCAAAAACAACATAAAATACCTTATCCATAGAGACTTTAGCACTATCAAGTTGCTTATCGTCATATCCCCCTTGATTTCCGGCAACAATCCAAGAATAGTGCTGATTAACATCATTGAAAACTTGTTGGATTATATCTAAAACGGGGACGTCCTTTTTAAGGTTCTCATCAAAGATTTGATTATCCCCAAGCAAATGCCTTAGAACATAATCACTATTATAAAGAATTTCATCTATCACGGGTTTTTCACGATTCATATCATAAAAATCAAAGATTTTCCTAGCTTCCCGTATTATGTAGTCAAATTCATTCATAAGAACAAGAGTGGCCAACTTTTTAGCCTTAGGATTCTTTATGACGGGTAGCTCATAAAACATTCTTTGCAAGGTAGGATGAGTGCGAATAAATTTATTTTCAAGTTTCAGAACTAGTGCTGAGATAGCTTCCGTATAAGATTTAGTCCTTTTAAGTATAGGAACATCATCAAGACTTAAATTTCCAACACAATTGAAAAATTCTTGGATACGTTCTTTTCCTATAATATTCCCTTTCCCCAAAACAAAAGTTTTAGCATCCAGATTGCCAGATCGTCCAATTTTAGGAGTTAGGCCATCATCTATTTCTGCCATACCAAAGTCACTCATGATGACAAGTTCAAGCAATTAAGAGATCTGACGAGAAAACGGCGAGCGAAAAAGAGGGCGAATAAAATGGCAATTTTTTGTGAAATGGGGAAGAGGAAAACGAGAGGCAAATGGCAAATAATGTAAATTGCAAGGAGATGAGATTTGTGATTAGGAACCTGGTAGATGTTGATGATGTCTCCTCGACAACGGCACCAAAAATTGGCACGTGGCCGGGAGACTATCTTGACTTGATCCTCCCCGGCAACGGCGCCAGAAATTCCTTTTGATGTTGGCTTGAACTACGTCGGTATTTCCCCAAAGAAGAAGGAATGATGCAGCACAGCAACGGTAGGTATTTCCCTCAGTGATGAGACCAAGGTTATCGAACCAGTAGGAGAACCAAGCAACACTACGTAAACAGCACCTGCACACAAAGAACAAATACTTGCAACCCGACGTGTTAAAGGGGTTGTCAATCCCTTTCGGGTAACGGCACCAGAAATTGGCAAACGGACATGAAATAAATTGTAGTAGATTGATAGATGCAAATAAAAGAAAATAAAATTCAGCGAGGTATTTTTGGGTTTTTGGAAATATAGATCTAAAAATAAAAGTGGCAAATAAATAAAAAGGCAAATAGCAAAATAGATCTGAAAATATATGATGAGAAAATAGACCCGGGGGCCGTAGATTTCACTAGTGGCTTCTCTCGAGAAAAATAGCATACAGTGGGTAAACAAATTACTGTTGGCAATTGATAGAACTTCAAATAATTATGACGATATCCATGCAATGATCATTATATAGGCATCACGTACAAGATTAGTAGACCGACTCCTGCCTGCATCTACTACTATTACTCCACACATCGATCACTATCCAGCATGCATCTAGTGTATTAAGTTCATGGAGAAACGGAGTAATGCAATAAGATTATAAGAACGATGACATGATGTAGACAAGATCTATTTATGTAGAAATAGACCCCATCTTGTTATCCTTAATAGCAACGATACATACGTGTCGGTTCCTCTTCTGTCACTAGGATCAAGCACCGTAAGATCGAACCCATCACAAAGCACCTCTTCTCATGGCAAGAAAAATTGATCTAGTTGGCATAACTAAACTAAATATTCGAAGAAGAAATACGAGGCTATAAGCAATTATGCATATAAGAGATCAAAAGACCCAAATAACTTTCATGGATAAAAACATAGATCTGATAATAAACTCAAAGTTCATCGGATCCCAACAAACACACCGCCAAAAAGAGTTACATCAAATAGATCTCCAAGAGACCATTGTATTGAGAATCAAAAGAGAGAGAGGAAGCCATCTAGCTACTGCCTATGGACCCGTAGGTCTACAATGAACTACTCACGCATCATCAGAGAGGCACCAATGAGAAAGATGAACCCCTCCGTGATGGTGTCTAGATTGGATCTATGGTTTCTGGAACTTGCGACGGCTGGAATTGATTTTCGTCGACTCCCCTAGGGTTTCTGGAATATCAGAGTATTTATAGAGTAAAGAGGCGGTGCGGGAGGTGGCCGAGGTGGGCACAACCCACCTGGGTGCGCCTGGGGGCCCAGGCGCGCCCTGGTGGGTTGTACTCCCCTCGGAGCCCCCCTCAGGTACTTTCTTGGCCCAACTTGTGTCTTCTGGTCCAGAAAAAATCACCAAAAAGTTTCGCTGCGTTTGGACTCCGTTTGGTATTGATTTCCTGTGAAGTAAAAAACAAGCAAAAAACAGCAATTGGCACTGGGCACTATGTCAATAGGTTAGTCTCAAAAAATGATATAAAGTTGCTATAAAATGATTGTAAAACATCCAAGAATGATAATATAACAGCATGGAACAATAAAAAATTATAGATACGTTGGAGACGTATCAGTGACCAAGTCTACATGCTTCTTATCTTGCTACGGTCGGTCTTTGTTTAGCGACGAAGTTGGTCCCAAGGTGATTGTGGCTCAATAAGGTAGCGATTCTCGTCACCTTGCCTTGGGGCCCTGGCATGCTTGTGCATCCAAGTTCTAGGGTTGAATGATTCCATCGACAGATGGTGCAGCGCCCTGCGATCCAGGCGGAGGAGGTAGGGGCTTCCTTCGGTGATATTACATGATGGTTCTTATGGTTTTGACTCCCTTGTGCAGGTGAAGGTCTGCCTTATCGTCGGCTAGTCTTCTTGAGTGGGCTCCTCATCTACTCTTTGGAACCCCAACACGGCAGAGAGCTCCGATGATTTCAAGGTATGATATGTTTTGATTATCATTGTAGTTTGCTTGTTTTAGTGTTACTATGTAATTTGTTTATCAGCACCTATATATATCATGTTTCGATGTAGTCCTGTACATGAGTGAAATGCATATAAAACCACCACAATTGTGTCGTCATTACAGAAAAGCCACAAGTTATGGTTCCCATTGTAAAATGCACCGAAAGCAATGTTAATCATTGACAAAAAGCATTAAACATTGCTTGACCCCGAATTTGACGTGGCAAAGGGATAACGGCACGGGTTAACGGTCGTTTAGATTGAACGTGGGGGCCCACTCATCAGTTTTTTCCTTCCCCTACCACACCGTCCCCTCTCTCTTTCCTTCTTCGATCTTCCCTAGCCACCTCCTCAACCGAGCCACAAGATCGCTCGACTGGTGCGCCATCGCTGGCGACCCGCTCCAAGCCCCTGCCTTCACCATCGCACCATCACAGCCTTTTCCATGCCCGGCCACCAGTGCCGCAACTCTGATCTACCCATCAACCCCACCTCTTCATCACCCACCCATAGACAGACTTCAACCCCGCACCCTCCTCCACCTTCTTTGGCGGTGCCGCCCCAACCCACCACGCCATCGCCTTCCTCCGACAAATCCAACTTGCCCACTACCCCACCAACACGCCCAACCTCTGTCCCGCATCATCTCACCCCTGACCCGAGCCGCTAGGACCTTCCTACCCACTCAGCGCCTCCTCCTCCCGCTCAAACACAACACCACCTTGTGCCTCCTTCCTTCAGTGTCGGCACCGCTCCCCCGCGCCCCTCACCCGTGCAGCCATTAATTGCCTGGAACCGTCCGTCACGGGGACCCAATCATCGACCAAGCCCTCGCCTGCGCCGGATCCTGCTGCCCTGGCCCTTTGCGCAACCAACAGACTCACTGAGGCGCGGTATTAGGTCGACCCTTACCACAATCAAGCGCCTCCGTGAACTCCTCGCTGCACCTCCTTCCTTCCCCTGACGACGCAGCTCTATGAATCATAGTATACGGAGCACGGCCATGGCATCCTCCCCCCCTCCCCGGATTTGGTCGTCGTGCTGTGGTCTGCACCGCCCTCGAGGGTCGCCGTCCGGCCATGCCTGCTCCACGGGCACCGATGTTCCTTCCACCACCTTCCAGTGTGACAGAGGAAGGAGGTCAAATATGTGAATTGCACGCTCGTCTTTCCCTCCACAGTTCGCCGGTGACGATGGCGCCTCCTGAAGAAGCCTCGTGGTCTGCTGGTGTGTGATCAGTAATGCTACATCGATGGACGCTTATAGGCATTTTATGTTATTAGTTCGAGTTGGCAAACTGTGATTGGATTAATGGGGACGAAGAGGCCCCACCTAGCTGAAATTCAAGCTAATTTTTTTTTAAATAATACATTTTTTTAATAAATTTGAAAAATAATACACGGTTTCAAAAATTTGCAAAAATAATACACCGTCGGCCTCTAATAGGCCGACTGGACCCAGTCGGCTTCCTCTGGGCCGATTAGGGTCCAGTCGGCCTACTAGAGGCCGACAGGACACTAGTCGGCCCAGAGGAAGCCGACTGGCCTCTCGGCCACCAGCCATGCATCAGTCGGCCTGTAGTAGGCCGATTAGTACTAATCGGCCTTAGGCCGATTAGTACTAATCGGCCTACTACAGGCCGACTGATGCATGCCTCCATCTTTTCCCCCCTTATGTACTTCCGGACAGTCTTTTTCCCCCCTTATGTACTTCCGGACAGTCTTTCCTATCAAATCTTTACCGCCATTCTCCCCCGCCAACCGTTTCCCGCCATTCCTCCCTGCCAACCGTTTCCCGCCATTCTCTTCCCGCCATTCCCTCCCGCCATTCTCCCCCACCAACCGTTTCCCGCCAATCGTTTCCCGCCATTCTCTCCCGCCAATCATTTCCCGCCATTCTCTCCTGCCAATTGTTTCCCGCCATTTGTTCCCGCCATCTTTTCTCCCTCCATGTTCTCTTCTGAACCTATAAAACCCCGCTAATTTTTTTTCCCACCCTACTATCCCGCCCATCTTCTCTTCAGAACCTATAAACCCCCCCCCCCCCCCCCCCCCCCGCCGCAGCTGTAGTGATTGGCAGACTGTAGTGATTGGTTGATTTGTTAATGACGGCGCTGTTTTTTATGCAAACGGCGCTGATTTTTAGGCAAAGATTCGGCCGAGCGCGCGGGTGTCTGCTTTGTCTGATTCCTGCTGTCTGCTTTGTATGATTCCTGCTGTTTGTGGTGCGGTGCCGTGCTGTTGCTACCGACAACACAGTGCTCCTCATCTTTATATACGAGATGCCGTTGCCTGCTCTCTCACGCTCTTCTCTTTGCTTCTGCCCACACTGCTTGCTCTTTCTCACTCTCTTCTCTATCGTCCAGCCGCACTTCAAAACACCAACGCGCTAGTCATTATGAGTTTGCCTTGCTCGGATCAAAGCATTAGGCCTACGAAAATGAAGAGTGCGAGTTTGCCTCGGGGGGTGGAAGTACTTCGTTGTTGGTGTGGCGATCTCTGTAAGGTGAAAGAGGTGACGGATTTTTCAGATTGGTTGGGCATGAAGTTTTTCATGTGCGCCAATTATGAGAAGATCCACCCGTTGCTACTTCACCGTACATCAGGCCTCCGGTATGTTTCAGTCATGAAGAATAAACACGTTGTTGATATTATTGTTGATTTGATATTTCTATTTCTATTTTGGTTGTAGTCTCCTCCGCCTCTGTGCATGTACTATCATTGGATTGACACGAAAAAACCGGACTGGGCGGTGACCGAGATTCATGAAAGAGGTCGTCGTGCATGGGCAAGTTTGGACATAGAAGAGCGCCGCGCGAAGGCGGCAGCAGAGGAGAAAGCAGAGCAGGAGAGAGAGTGGCAAGAGTACTGTGTGAAGCAGAGGGCTTCTCTTGATGAGATGAAGAAGAAAAACCGAGAAGAGGGACTTCGACTGGCGGAGGTTCAACGACAGCGATAGGAGGCCCGTGAGGCTGAGAGGGAGATAAAAAAAGAAAGGGCTCATGCAGCCAAGGCAGCAGAAGAAGCTGGTGATGGAAAAGGAAAATATCCCCGTTGGACTCAGTAGATTTATGTTATTGTATCGTAACGTTCGCATTGCAGCAAGTTGTATCTTAAAATTCGCAGCAAGTTGTATCTTAATTTGAAACATGTTAATTTTTATGTATCTTATTTTATGCATGTATGTATAAAACCCGTAAAGAACAAAATTAATAAAACCCGTACCTCTCAGTCCAATCCGGATGTATCTTCCAGTCATGCTTAGGAGTTCGAGTGACTAGGGGTACCAGAGGGCGTTCCTCTAACATCGCAGCACGATGGCCACTATCAATGAGAGGATCAATCAATGGAGGGAGTTCATCCTCCATTCCTGCACTTATGAAAACACAGTTGCACGCACCATACAAATTTAAACAAAGTGCCACAATTAATACAAATTAAACAGAGTGCCACACTTATTACATAATTAAACAGAGTGCCACACTTAACACAAATTTAACAGAGTGCCACACTTAATACAAATTAAACAGATTGCCACACTTAATACAAATTTAACAGAGTGCCACACTTATTACATAATTAAACAGAGTGCCACACATACGCTAGTTTCTTCCTCTCCCTCCTCTCCCTCTTCTTCCTCTTCGTCCCCGGTTTCCTCGTCCATGCCCAATCACGAAGGTGGGACAATTAGTGTCCCTGTGGCCAAATTCATTGCATAGAATGCATTGAATAGTTGGCCCTCCGGCTTCAGATTCATCCATATCATTCCGGATGCGCTGAGTCTGACGTCTGCCTCTGCTTGTACGCATATTCCGTGGATCTGGAATGTACCGCCTTTCAACAGGGTTAATAGTCGTGAAGTTACCCATTGATTGAAATCCCTGCAGCTCACCTGTCCAGGTATTGACCACGGATTCTTTCAGGAAATATGGAGACACAAAAGAGACTGCGTCAAGTCCTAGCTGCCCGCAAGCAGCAAGTACATGAGAGCTGTAGGGTAACGCAGCAGAAAAAAAAAATTCCGACCTACGCACCAGCCCAGGACCACTATGGAGACTGCATACAAGGTTTGATCATTTTCGTTACCGACTCGTAGCGCAGCGGAAGTAGAGTCGATGATGATCGGCGGTGCAGATCCCCGCAGCTAGGATTTACAACCTCCCAACCGCGAGGATGTATACCCTCGTCTTCCCTTCGGACAGCCCTCCGGGAGGCGGTCGAACAGTCCCCCGGACGGTGTCGCGGACAGCCCTTCGGGAGGACCTTTGAAACTCGAACGGTCACTCGGACAGCCCTTCGGGAGGACTCACAGAACTTGGACCGTCACTTGGACAGCCCTTCGGGAGGCACTCACGAACAGCCCCTCGGGCACTAAGATCGAAACTACGACCTCTCTACAGAGTTGCACACATACGGTGTCATCTATCCGGCAGGGCTTCGCCGTCCAGAACTAGTTCCCACCGGAACCCAGACAGCCTTTCGGCTCTGCAAAACTATTTTGCGGGGAGGGAGAGAGAAGCCAGATCATGCAATGGCACTTGTATGTGAGAAGGAGTGGGTTTTGGGCAGCCCCCTCCACCTCTATTTATAGGAGAAGGAGGGGTGGAGGGGCTAAAATTTCAGCCACATCCATCCATGTCATCTCCAAGATATTTTGGAGCAAAAGCCCAAAAAGGTGGCTTTCCAAAAAGTAACCCAAAAAACACTTTCACTATTCACGACGACATTTTTCAGCGTCCGTTCGAACTGAAAATATTTATGTGGGCTTAGAACATTTCCAGTACCCACTAAAATAATTTTCAACGCGTTCCAGAACAATTCCGGTTTAGTGATTTTCATCTGCGAAAAGCATCTGAAGTGGTTCCGGCAGCTCCGGAACATTTTCGGTTTTTCTTCCAGAAAATTCCCAGAAGTTTCCAGAATGATTCTAGCACCCTCCAAGAATTATCAGGCATGTGCCAAAACCAATTTGACTTAATGGTATCCCCTGAAACAACTTTTCAGTTTTACCGGAACTCATCCGGTGTTCTCTCTGCGGAACTTTTTCGCTGTCCGAAACTTTTTCGGTGTCCGAAACTTTTTCGGTGATTTTCTCTCAGACTCCCTGTCTAGTATTCAGCAGATAGATGACCCTTAAGCGTGTGACCCTATAGGTTCGGTGAAGTATAGACATGACACGGAACCCCTTCCGATCAATGATCAACATCGGAGCCGTGGACACCCATATTGACCCCTATACCCACACGAATGAATATTCGAGTGAACCTCCAGTTGCCGTGTGCTATTCCTGTTGCTTCGCGATATGTTACAAATACCCGAGGTGAGACATGATGGCATCCCCGTGGGTCAACAACTTGTCCACTATGCCAGTTACCTCGTTACCGGTATTTGTTCTCTTTTCTCGTTCCCGTGTTCCGGCATCCCCGTGATCAAATCACAAAGTGTCTGGCCAGACGATGATGGATACCATAACACCAAGAGGGCCCAGAGATATCTCTCCATCGTCGGAGGAGCAAATCCCAATCTCGAGCTATCAAGTTACTTGACAAACTTTTCCATGAACCCGTAAGCCGCCGTAATAGCCACCCATTTACGGATGACGTTTAACAAACCCCAAAGTTCATGAATCAAGCATGAAGAAACTCGATACTCTCATGGTCTAAGGAATCATGCAAACGTTAACCATCTCTGTGTTATTAACCATTAACTTGTGACGAAAGTATCTCATAGCATAACATCAATTCGGGTCGATTCAACACAAATGTTCTTCTAACATTGTGCCCTCAAAGTTGCCGGCATAGTCATGCCCATGATCAGGAAAACAGAACCATCATGCAACACTTGAGCTAGTCTCAGAGGCCAGACTAGGAATACATTTTACCGTTTATTATTCCACACGTGCATATGAGTCTTCCTCCGAGCCTCGTGGTTATTGTAGACTCGAGAACCATAGCAGTTATAACATGGAACATAAACCTAATTATGAACAGGGAGATAATCAATAACATTTATTATTGCCTCTAGGGCATATCTCCTACAAGAGCAAGGTAGATGAAGCAACTTCGGTTTGTTGCATGTGCACTCACACGTTGGCCTGACTTCATTGCCAATTTTCACCTCATGCATCAACACCTGATTTCCACATCCGAATTTGTTGTTAGCTAATCGGACCTCAAACCTTCTTTCTTGATTTCCGATGGGGACTACAGTGTGAGTCCTAGCTTTCCGCATCTTATCATTCATGTACTTCATAACCCTTTCACAATAACGTGTGTTCGGGTTGTTTGTGATATGCAAATCTGCTGCTTGACGTCTATCTCTGAAATACTTCACCGTGCCATAGAAAATACCCTCAACGATTGCTGTCAGTGGCAAAGCACGGTTTCCTCTGAGGACAAAATTATAAGTTTCAGCTAGGTTGGTAGTCATGACACCATACCTTGCTCCATGTGTGTCATGCAGCAAAGACCACCTCTCCAGAGGCTCATGCTCTATCCACTCCTCAAATGTTTTAATCGTCCTGCCAAGCCTTCTCCTAGTACCAGGTGGGTCAAATCCTGGCAAATCACAAAGCCCAACAGGTTCTTCCTCCTCGGCCGCTGGTCCTGTTGCTAACTGTGCAGCTACTGCTTCTACATGTGCCCTCACAGCTGCAGCTCTTGCAGCTTTTCTGTCCCTAACATGTCTCAGAGTGCACACATTAAGTCTCTCATGTATCTTCATGTACTTCCATTCCTGGTTCTGCTTGCAAAGTTTTTTGAATAGATTCATAAGGTTCTTATTTCTGAACTGCGAGAAGAAATTGGCCCCCAGGTGACGCATGCACCAACGGCTCTGCAGGTCCTGCCATGGAGTTGGCTCATCAGGCCCAGGGTTTGTCAGTGTCCTTATCGCACTCAGTATACCTGCATGCCTGTCATGAAGGATGCACACATTCGGCTTATCCTTCACAACTGCTATTTTCAGTTGCCTGAAGAACCAAGTCCAACTTTCAATATTCTCGCTCTCCACAAAAGCAAATGCTAGTGGGACTACTTGATTTTGACCGTCTTGACCAATGGCGGTGAGGATCTGACCCTTGTACTTGCCAGTGAGAAATGTGCCATCTACACATATCACCGGTCTACAATGACTGAAAGCTTCGATGCATACACCGAAAGAGAAGAACAATCGGTGCAGCACCATCATAGTTGGGAACTCAGGCATGTGCAAGTCTTGGATGTTAATATAGGTGCCTGGATTCCGGTACTGCAGTGTGCGGAGGAGACGGACAACACAGTCATATGCATCGATATACGAACCAAATCTCTGCTCAAGCGCCATCTGCTTAGCCCTCCAAGCCTTGCCATAAGAAATTCTGTAATGGAACCTGACGAAGACTTTTGTCTGGATAGCCTTCACTTCCATCGCTTTGCTCTCCACTATCTTGCTGTAAAGCAATCGAGCAATAAGCGTGGATGAAAGGTTACCATGATCTTGAGGGATATATGGAATAACACATGTGTGCTGTACGAAGTCACTGATCACCCAACTTGTGCCATACTTTGGGAGATAGCCATGCACCCTTGCGGGACAATCATTGTTCTTGCATACCATTGTCAAAAATTTCTGACTAGACACGGCAGCTCTCAAAACCCTTTGCGTGGACATTGCCCACTGAGTTATTGCATCCTTCAGAGCTTCCTTGTTGGGGTACATACCACCCGTCGCAATATTGTTCTGGTGATATTGCCAGGCAGAATCATGGCCATCATTCACGGTCATTGCAGATGAGAAGTCATGATTCCATGCTGCAGGATTAGGCACCACCTCTACGTTCTCATCTTCATCCGACTCGTCGGAATTATCAGCATGACCAATATCAATATCTGTATCTTCATCTTCCATCAGGTTTTGCATTTGGCCATCTACCTCGTCAGCATCAACCTGGCCAACGTCATAACCATCAGCATTTCCTCCTTCTACCTGACTACTCTGTCCTGATTCGTGGTCATCATATCCATCATTTGATGGATCATAACCACCCTCGCCTTCAGGGGCACTGCTCTGACCAGGATCATAACCACCCTCGCCTTCAGGGGCACTGTCCTCCTTCAGGACAGGAAGCACTAAGGCGCAAGGATTTACTATCATTTTTGCACATCCTTGCAACCAGCGCACCCACTGAGAGTCCCGCTCAATTGGCCTCAAATAAAAGAAAATGTTTGAACTTGACCGGCTCCACAATGCATGAACACCGACGGTGTGAGTTTCAGTATTATACCCTAAACATTTTGTCAACCACTCTGTCAACTGACTAACAGACCATGTTTAAGGGGCACTAATTGGCACCACGATGTTCTCGAACTCACTAAGATCTACTCCCAACTGATTTGTTTGGACAGTACCATGACCGTAGAAAAAAGTGAACTTCACTACATCTGACATATCTGC
This sequence comes from Thinopyrum elongatum, assembly GCA_011799875.1. NCBI lineage: Eukaryota > Viridiplantae > Streptophyta > Magnoliopsida > Poales > Poaceae > Thinopyrum > Thinopyrum elongatum. The sequence continues at coordinate 92,993,762 of CM022302.1, read as the reverse complement.
CGACCTAAAATATTCAACATGAATAACTATTAAGCAACAAGTCAAACTTATAATATATTATGGGATATTATTGATGCACTACATTACCGGACGCCTATATTATTACCGGTCACCTAAATATTACCGGACACATAAATATTAAAAGACAACTATATATTATCGGACGCCTATATATTATTACCGGTCACCTAAATATTACCGGACACCTAAATATTAACAGACAACTATATATTACCGGACGCCTAAATATTATTACCGGTCACCTAAATATTACCGGACACCTAAATATTAAAAGACAACTATATATTATCGGACGCCTATAATTATTACCGGTCACTAAATATTACCGGACACCTAAATATTAACAGACAACTATATATTACGGACGCCTAAATATTATTCCGGTCACCTAAATATTACCGGACACCTAAATATTAAAAGACAACTATATATTACTCGGACGCCTATAATTATTACCGGTCCACCTAAATATTACCGGACACCTAAATATTAACAGACAACTATATATTACCGGACGCCTAAATATTATTACCGGTCACCTAAATATTACCACACCTAAATATTAAAAGACAACTATATATTATCGGACGCCTATATATTATACCGGTCACCTAAATATTACCGGGCACCTAAATATAACAGACAACTATATATTATCGGACGCCTATATATTATTACCGGTCACCTAAATATTACCGGACACCTAAATATTAACAGACAACTATATATTACCGGACGCCTAAATATTAACGGACACGTAAATACTTGACAAAAAAAATTATCAGACCAACTAAATATATTATGATATATTACCGAACCAACTATAAAATCGCACAAGTAATATGACACACGAATTTAACTTGTATTATACCCTGAAGCGTGAGAAGAAACGACGAACGAACGACGCCCCTCAATCACCGGAGAGCACCACCCACCACCTCCACGTGCAGCACCCTCTCCTCCACCACCTCCACCTCCAACACCACGTGCAGCACCCCCTCCTCCACCACCTCCAGCTCCACCACCACCTCCACGTGCAGCACCCCCCTCTCCACCACCTCCACCTCCACCTCCACCACCACCCTCCCGTGCAGCACCCCCTCCTCCACCACCTCCACCTCCACGTGCACGTGAGAAGAAAATGGGTATTAATTCGGTGTAGTTTTGCTTAGAAGACAAGAACTGAAGAAATGTGGAAGAAGGGAAGGAAGAAGGGAAGGAAGAAGAGAAGGAAGAAGAGAGCCACGGGCAGCGTGGGAAGTGAAAGAAAAGGGAAAGGAAGGAGGAGGCAAGGAAGTGAAAGGAGGAGGCAAGGAAGTGAAAGAAAGCAAAGAGAAAGTGAAAGGAGGAGGCAAGGAAGTGAAATAAAGAAATGGGAAGGAAGGAGCTGGCCAGGAAGGAGTCACGGGCTCTGCGTCGCGTGTGTGGGCGCGTGAGGCCCTGTCGGCTTCGGCCAGGCCGACAGGTCGGCAATCGGCCCAGAGGAAGCCGACTGGACGCTGCCCAGCCGTCCCAGCCACTTGTCGGCCCAGAGGAAGCCGACAGGGTCCAGTCGGCCTCTAATGGGCCGACGGTGTATTATTTCTGCAAATTTTTGAAACCGTGTATTATTTTTCAAATTTATTAAAAAAATGTATTATTTAAAAAAAATTAGCGAAATTCAAAGGGGTTGAAGAGAATTAGAGGGAAGGGCCGTTCTGCTGGTCCACGGATGCAGTTTGTCAGTTGATGTGTGGTCCCCACATCAATTTTAATGTCTGTTAGTCAGCACTGTCTATCCCTTTGCCACGTCAGCCCTTCGCCATGTCAAATACGAGGTCAAGCGGCATGTAGTGCATTTTGTCAACATTTAGCATTGTGTTCGGTGCATTTTGCGACGGGAACGAAAAGCGAACTTTTTTTTGCTAATATTGACAAAATTATGGTGGTTTTATGCATTTCACACCTTGTACATGACCAATGATTTATATTAATTTAAAGTCGGGCTAGTCTTGATCCTTAGTTCTAGAAAACCAAAGTCACCTTTTTAAAGAAAAAACCAATGTGAACGAAGTAAAAGGGAATCAGATACTAAGGCCCAGTCTTTTGCCAGAATCTGGGGATTCTCCCAGAATTCGACCCCTACCCAGCTTCTTCCAGAATCTTTGAATTAGATAGGATTGTAAAACAAATGGGGCTCAAAGATTCTGGGAGAAGCTGGGTAGAGGTCAGATTCTGGGAGAATCCCCAGATTCTGGCAAAAGAACTGGGCCTAACTTGCTTACAGGCTGCTCTTATTTATTATCCCCAAGATAGATCACATACTTGACTTGAATCGAACGGTGTAATCGAGCAAACAAGCAAGCATGCATGCACGCGGGCAAGCTGATAATCATACGTGGCTAGCTAGCCAATGACAGGGGTCTTGGTGACGGCACCGAGAGCATCGATGAAGACGCGGACACGCCCAGGGTTGGCTCCGGGGAGCAGATTGGTGCCCGGCGGGAGCACCTCCACGGACAAGTCGGGCCTGTCCGTCATGATCTTCATCACCGCTGGCGTGGCCGGCATGCCCACCACCTCCGGCCACGACGTCTTGCGGTGACTAGGTGGCGCCATTTTTTCCGCAAGCTTAATTTTGATCAGCAACTTGCTAATATCAAGCTCCGGAAGCAATTTGCAAAGACTGTATATGGCCTCTCCTCCACTTTGAACATGTGTTTATATACTAGTAGTACTAGGTCTTGAGAAGGTTGGTTCTGCCGTACCCTTGTTTGGCGCTTGCGTTCTTGCTTGCTGGGCAAACAGCAAGGAAATTAACTATTTCTTTTTATGATTGGGAAACAGTCAAATCATCATAGGAGTGATCACTGGAGACACTTTCCTCCAAAGTAGTAGAGTACATGTTTGGCCAATTTGCCTCCTCTTTCTGTCCGTAGGTTTAAATTTAAATCACTTCGGTATTAAGTTGTCGCCACCACAAAATCATTGATTTCTTTCTCGCTGAAACTTATCAACAGCAGCGGTAGCTAGTGCCAGACTATGAAAGACCACTGTTCCAAAAATCGACCGATTCAACGATTTATTGTTTGATTTATCGCTAATCGGCGGGTGACCGATAAGAATATGCCATATCACGACCATTTATCGTTTGGACCGATTTATCGCTCCGACAGGCAATTTATCGGGAATATATTGGGCCTATTTCTAGCACTATGTGTGCAAGAACTATACTTATTTGTGTTTTGCGGACCTTGTTATGTAATATGTACAGTTACATGTTTGGTTGTCATTGTACAAGGATTCAAAGGCAAGGAATCAAGGTAGCACTTCTGCCTAATATTATTTTTTTGTTTAATATAACATATTTTAGCGCTGAAAACCTGGGATTCGTAAAAAAAATGACCGATTAATAGTCAACCGATAAAATCGATTAATCATACGATTTCCGATTAATCTCTAATCCCTAGTCGATCGAGACGCTAATGATAAGCCATATCCTCAACATTATGAGAGACACATGTCTCGCTTATTAAAAGATGTATGCTTGTCTCGTCTGCTTCCGCATGTGGGCCGACCCAATAAACGACTGATTCTAGAAGCTTCCTGCGGTTTCGGAGGATTGCCGGGAGTGCTTCTCGGAAGCGTTTATGGACAAATAACGACTGATTTTAGAAGTTTCCCGCGTTTTTGCTTGTTTTTCTGCGTGTTTTCTCTATCGTTTTTTCCATCGGGTTTGTTTTCTTGATTTTTCAAATCCGTGTTACCTTTCTTGAATACATGTTCAGTTTTATGCATATAGTTTGATCCAGATAAACGTTAAACATTTTTTAAATACACGCTGAAAATTTATTTGAATACATGTTGATCATTTGTAAAATGCATACTGAACATTTTTCGATACATAGTGAACATTTTTAAACACATGTTTGAACATTTTTCAAAAATTTCATTAACATTTTCTTACGACATGATTTTTTTTGCAAAGTGTTAGATATTGTTCTAAATGACATGAACATCTGTTTATATGTTATGACCATGTTTCTAAAATTGTGAGAACAAATTTCTACATTTCATGATTTTTTTCTAAAATTTATTTAAATATATTTTTGACATGGGAACTTTTTAAAATGTCATGAATTTTTTAATGGTATAAACATTGTTTTACAAATTACGTGAACATATTTTTTGTATTTTCATTAACATTTTGAAAATATTTCATTCACAAAATTTTAAACATGTGTACATTTTTTAAGATGCCGAGAAAAATTAATGGTATGAACATTTTTCACATTTCCTGAAATTTTCCTAATGTGTGGTGAAATTTTCAAATATTTAAGTATTTTATCTTATATATATATATATATATATATATGCAAAAAAAATTGAATGCAAGAAACGTATGTAATACTAAGGCCTACGCACTACATGCTCTCCTTGAGGCTACTAGTCTGTCTCACAATTGGCGAGATACAAACGGCATCGTGCTGGGGTGCGACTAGGTCAATCCTAATTTGCGCTTATAGTGCCAAATGCACTGTAATTCATACATGGCGCGCACTTCCCCTTATTGATTCCTTAACAGGCCGGCCCATCTAGCGTATCATACCACTAGGAAAAGCCCCCCTCCCCTCCCCCCCCCCCCCCCCCCCCCCCCCCCCCCCAAATTTTTTTTGGGAAGCTTCTAGAAGCTTCCACCCCAGTTTTCTCAGTTGTTTTTATCTAGTTTTGTTTGGCCTTTTAGTTTTTGTTTTCTTTTTTTTCATAACCTTCTTCTTTCTTTAAAAAACATGATTTTTTTTTTAAGTCACGAACTTTTGACAAAAGTGTGATTTTTTTAATTCACAAATATGTTTTTATTGTGCGTGTGTACGATGACAATAGTTGGCGTCAGGTACTTCAGATATAAGGTTCAATGTCAAAGAGTGCAGCTCCCGAACACTTATCCTTTGGCTCGGAGGCTGAGACTCTTTCCCCACGGCCCCCGCGTCGCTCCGCTCGGGACGACTCGGGCGGCGCTGAAACCCTAGCGCGCGCCGCCACCCCTTGCTAGTTCTCCCCCCCTCACTGCCACCAGAGAAGGTCTCCGGGCAAGCCAGTGCGGTCAACGAGGACAGTGGCGACGAGGATCTGCTGCTTTGCTTCCGTGCGGAGAACCCCGGACATCGAGGCGGCGGCCTCGGAAAGAGTGGCGACGCTGGCTCTCCGGCGAGTAGTGGTCGCGGGTGTTGCTCCGCCCCCTCGGCCGCGCGAGCGGCGTGGTGGCGGCGGTCATTGGTGGCTGGTCTTTGCGTGCGGTCTTCCCCCCGGCGGACGGCGCCAGATCTGCATGTCTTTCCCTCCCCCTCTCATACCACCTTCCACCCCGACGTTGCTGGTCCTTGGCGGTCTCTGGTCGTTGGATTTGGTGCGTTTGGGGTGCGGGAGTGGCGACAGTCCGGGAGAAATCCTTGGCCGGTGTGGCCCGACCATGACGGTGACGACATCAATTGGTGCTGTGCCCTCCCTGGAGGCTCCGTCGAGGTTCTGTCCCCCTTTCTGCCCTCTCGCCCCGGGTGAAAACCTCATCCTTTTGGATGGGGCGGCAGCGGCGCTCTTCGCCGTCACCTTCCTGGAGGTGTCGCTCTGGTGGTTCGAGAGGTGCGAGGGCGCTCTAGTTTGGGTATTGGGGGATCGATGGTCGCGTGGTCCGATTTGTCACATCGATGTTGTGCTTCGGCGGGTGATTGGCGATCCTGCAGCTTCTTTGGTCGTCCCCTGTTTTCGCTGTGCTAGTCTGCTTGCCGTCGAGTCGGCGCCCTTTGTTCAGGGCTGGGAGTGGATCGGGTTCCATCCCTCATCTTCAGCTGCACATTGACGACGGGGTGATCGCGGTGCCGCTCTTTGCGGGCTTGTCCTTGATCTCATTGCACTTGATGTGCCAGTTTCATCGTTCTTCGCTTCCTTCCTCAGCACCTTCGATCCTGACGGCTTCATCCCTTCGTGTGTGACTCTGTGTGTGGGCGAGGCTCTTCCAAGGCGAGCTCGACTCAGCTAGGGGCGGGGCTGAGTATCTCTCATGGTAGTTCGTGGCTGTCATCTAATCTGGCTCTAGGGTGAGCTTCCCCATCTTCCGACGGTACGGCGTCCTTCGAGCGAGGACGAGGGGCAGGGGTTCCCTTCGGAGATGGTTTTCGGTTGGTTATTGCAGCTCACCACTCCTGGTGCAAATGAGGGCATGCTCCCTTCCTCTGTCGGGTCTCATCTTCTTCTGCTTCCGCTCCACCTATGGTGCTCATTCTGCGGCTGGGGGCATCATCGACATCAAGCGAAGCTTTGTTTTTCATTCTGTTGTAGTGCTCCGTGTTGTTGATGTTTGTAAGCTGTCTAGTAGCACTATGTATCTGCCTTTTCTTTTCTTTTTCTTTTTCCTCTTGTAAGGTGCTGTCCGATGTAATTCTTGGCCGGTTGATGGCTTTGTTAATTCAAAGCCGGGCTCTCTCTCGAGCCTTCGTTCTAAAAAAAACACTTATCCTTGGGCAGGTGTACTGCATACTAAGATTTTTAGACCGTCATCAACACCGTCAAGTCGGTTTTAATACACGCGTCAGCTACTCATTCCAGGCAGTAAAGACGGTCAGCTTCTTAAAAAAAATTGGGCTCTAGCAGGGTTGTGGGCTTGTGGGTAGTATTGCTGGGTGGAACCTTATAAATGCACGGTTCCCTCGTTAACAACTACTCCCTCCGTTCTTAAATATAAGTCTTTAGAGATTTTACTATGGACCACATACGAAGCAAAATAAGTGAATCTACACTCTAAAATGCATCTATATACATTCGTATATCGTCTATAGTAATAATATCTCTATAAAAACTTATATTTAGAATCGAATGGAGTAAAATAATACCATGTGAGACACGAGTGTGGCCAGCATTATTGCTCGATCTGCTTCGAACTCTCCTCCAGTCTTCCTCCTCGGCTCCTCCGATCCGCTCTAGTACAAGTGTACAACAACCCAAGAAATTAGAACTCCATCTGACAGAGCACGCATCCATGGCTACCAGGGATGAGCAGCAGCAGCAACCCCTGCACATCCTCTTCCTCCCGTTCTTCGCCCCCGGGCACCTCATTCCGGTCGTTGACATGGCCGCGATATTCTCCGCTCGCGGCGCGAGGTGCACCATCCTCACCACGCCCGTCAACGCCGACATCATCCGTCCGGCCGTCGACCGCGCCAACGACTCCAACTGCCACGGCACCGACTCCCCTTCCCCTGCAGTCGACATCTCCGTCGTGCCTTTCCCCGACGTCGGGCTCCCGCCAGGCATGGAGAACCTCATGTCCCTTACTCCAGCCCACGGAGCCGAGTACCAGCTCAAGTTCATCCAAGCCGTGCAGCTGCTCCGCGAGCCCTTCGACCGGTCCATGGCTCTCAACCGCCCCGACGCCGTCGTGTCGGACAGCTTCTTCAGCTGGTCCGCCGACGCCGCCACGGAGCACGGCGTCCCGCGCCTCGTGTTCGTCGGCAGCAGCGTGTTCGCCCGGTGCTGCAGCGAGAGCATGCTGCGCAACAACCCTCTGGAGACGACCACCAACCCCGACGACGATCCTGATGACGACGCCCGGCTCGTCTCCCTGCCGGGGCTGCCGCACCGTGTCCAGCTGAGGCGGAGCCAGATGATGGATCCCGGGAAGCGGCCGGCGATGTGGGCATTCCACAAGGACAACGACGCCGCGGACCAGAGGAGCTTTGGCGAGGTGTTCAATAGCTTCCACGAGTTGGAGCCGGACTACGTCGAGCACTTCCGCACGACGCTCGGCCGCCGTGCGTGGCTCGTGGGGCCGGTCGCGCTCGCCAGCAAAGACATGGCTAAGAGAGGCAGTCCCGACAACACGATGGCGCACGTCACAGACGGTTGCCTGCGGTGGCTGGACGCAAAGCCGGCCGGCTCGGTGGTGTACGTCTCCTTCGGCACGTTCACCAGTTTCTCGCCGGCCGAGCTGCGCGAGCTCGCCCGCGGCCTGGACCTCTCGGGCAAGGACTTCGTGTGGGTCATCAGCTCAGGCACCGAGGGTTCAGAGTGGATGCCTGAGGGCTTCGCCGATCTGATGGCACGCGGCGACCGCGGCTTCATCATTCGAGGCTGGGCGCCGCAGACGCTCATCCTCAACCACCACGCCCTCGGCGGGTTCATGACGCACTGCGGCTGGAACTCGGCGCTGGAGGCCGTGAGCGCCGGCGTGGCGATGGTCACGTGGCCGCGGTACGCGGACCAGTTCCACAACGAGAAGCTCATCGTGGATGTGCTCAAGGTGGGCGTCAGCATCGGCGCCAAGGACTACGCGTCGCCTCTAGAGGATCATGAGGAGATCGGCGGCGAGGTGATCGCTGGATGCATCGGGAGACTGATGGGGAGCAGCGAGGAGGGCGACGCCGTACGGAAGAAGGCCAAGGACCTCAGTGTGAAAGCAAGGAGCGCCATGGAGAAGGGCGGAAATTCGTACGATGACGTCGGGAGGCTGATGGATGAGTTGATGGCTCGCCGGAGCTCCGGAGAAGTGACCCGAGCGGCGAGTTTTGGTACGCCTACCGACCGACTAGTCTCATTACAGAATTAATAACGGGTACACATCGATCCAGAGGCAGCCTGAACTTTCTTCCTTTTGTACGTTGGCGATCTTCGCTACGGCAGGCACCGACGACGTCGTGGCATGTTGTAGGTCGCTACTTGCAGCATGTGCTGCCAGACGGGGATAATTGCAGGGAAGTACCACACTTCAGCCCGTCATAATGGATTGATACTGTTCCGCAACTCCGTCGGCGAGTCCGGTCCGAGGTTGCGGAGCGAGAGCGAGCGTCGTAGATGAAGTAGTCGAACACGCAAAAGTAGATGAACACAGAAAAGTATGAAGGAGACTATCTTTATTAATCAATGATCAACTATTACAATGATTGCTCCTCGTCTCTTTATATAGGGGTAAGGGGTCAAGAGATAAGTACCCACTTAACGTAAAGTGTGGAACCGGGAGGGGCTATCCCGTGCGCTTCGCATGTAGCCGCCGGCTCCCACGACGTGGGCCGGTTTCCCAACACTCCCCCTTGGGTAATTATCCGTATATCCATGCCTCAAAACTCCGAAAAACCCAGTGGGAAAAAATATGAAGAAAGAGCACACAGTATACGTTGTTGTATTGCACGAATTGCCTCGTCAAAAACCTCGTGTGAGAAACATCAGGAAAACTCACTCAAGAGAAAAAGAGTACAATCCACTCAACCATCAAGTTGAGTACTCGATCATCAGGATCGAGATTTTAACGACTCGTTTGTGAAGTTTCTCCCCCTGAACCTTGCATCTCTCTAAGTCTCATCATACCGATCCCACGCACACACCTCTCTAAGGTTGATGCCGGTAATGATTTAGTGAACATATCAGCAAGATTGTCACATGACTTAGTATGCAAAACTCTCACCTCGTTCAACTGTTGCAGCTCATGTGCATAGAAGAACTTGGGACTAATATGCTTTGTGAGGTTACTCTTCACATAACCCATCTGAACTTGTGCAACACAAGCAACATTATCTTCATAGATAATGGTAGGGGTTTGTACGGTGTTCAGCCCACATGTCTGCTGAATGTGGCCGATCATCCGCCGAAGCGATACACATTCTTTTGACGCTTCGAATAGGGCCATGATTTCCGAGTGGTTCGTGGAAGTCGACACAAGAGTTTGCTTGGACGATTTCCAGGAAAACGCAGTTCCACCACAAAGGAAAACATATCCAGTCTGCGATTTGCAATCATGCGGGTCCGATAGGTACCCAGCATCGGCATAGCCTATAATAGATAGGTCTTGATTCCTTTTATAAAACAGGCCAAGATCTTTGGTCCCTTGCAGGTAACGGAAGACGTCCTTGACACCTTTCCAATGTCTTTTGGTAGGTTCAGAACTATACCTAGCAAGCAAACTGACGGCGAACGCAATGTCTGGCCGTGTACAATTTGCGAGGTACATGAGTGCTTCAACTGCACTCAGGTAAGGAACCTCTGGTCCCAGAGTTTCCTCCCCCTCTTCCTTTGGCCTGAACGGGTCCTTGTCTGGCTGTAAAGATCTCCCGACCATCGGGGTCTTAGAAGGATATGCCTTATCAAATCCAAATCTTTCCAACACCTTCTGGGTGTAGGCTGACTGGTGCACTAGAATCCCATCAGGGGAATGTTCAAGTTGCAGACCTAGACAGAACTTGGTTTTACCCAAATCCTTCATCTCGAATTCCGACATCAGGTAGGAACTCGCTTCCTCAATATCCTCAGGCGTACCGATTATGTTTAAATCGTCCACGTACACCAAGATTATACAGAATCCATCTTGGGATCGTCGTATGAAAACACATGGGCAATCTTTATTGCTCGTGTAGCCCTTCTGTGAAGGAAATCGCTTAGGCGATTATACCACATTCTACCAGACTGTCTGAGTCCGTACAACGCCTTTTGAAGTTGAACACTGTATAGACTCATGTTTGCTCTATCATGGTTCGGAACAGGGATACCTTCAGGAACCTTCAAGTATATGTTCGAATCCAAGTTACCATACAGGTAAGCAGTGACAACATCCATTAGTTTCATTCTCAAGCCCATGTTTACTGCCATTGAGATCAAGTATCTAAAGGTAACTCCATCCATGACCGGGGAATAAGTCTCCTCAAAATCGACACCTGGTCGTTGAGTGAACCCTTGAGCGACGAGCCTTGCTTTGTACCGTACTACCTTATTATTTTCATCTCTCTTTCGAACAAAAACCCACCTATGGCCAACAGGGCGAATGTGGGGAGGAGTTCGACAAACTGGTCCGAACACCTTCCTTTTGTTGAGAGATAATAATTCGACAGTAATTGCCTGCTGCCAATCTTTCCAATCCGACCTTTTCTTGCAATCAGCGAGCGTGTTAGGCTCAGGGTCAAGATCTATGATTGAGGCAATTTTCGTAGCAAAGTTAATGTCGACAATCACCGTTGCTCGGTTCAGGGACTCCCCCGTATAAATATAATTTATGGCCATTTCGTCATGGAGCGCATCCGGCGCAAATACTTGCTCTACCAAATTTCCTTGGGAGCAAGGTCCTTTAGATTTCCCGTGCCGATGTGTACGCACACATCTCCGCTGGATGTTTCCCCTATGGGAAAGTTTAAGTCCGGAATTTCGTGCACTGAATTTTCCGTACTTGTGCCAGGTCTCGACTGGCTCCCCGTTTCACTTTGGGGTACTTTGGCGACAGGCTGTAATAAATCTCTCTTATCCTTTTTCGTCGGGCGTCCCCGAGTACTTGGGATTTGAGAAGCCAGATCTCTCGTCCTTTTAGGCCTTTGGACGGGAGCGGGTATACCATCATTTTTCTTCGGTATTTCAACCCTTTCCGGTGCATTGCGCGCGTGCACATGCGATTTTGTCACAGTCTTTAAGTCACTAAAGTGGTCAGGCAGTTGATTTTCTAATGACTGCAAATCTATTATCTTTTGGACTTCTCTCTCAGTCTCAGCGGTGCGCGGATCATGAGCGTGGATTCCCGTGGCTTGCCACGTGATTTCTCGACTTTTAGCATCAAGGGGTTGATTCTCTCCCCCTAAAGTCGGAAAAAAATTCTCGTCAAAAATGCAATCAGCAAAACGAGCCGTGTGACAGTCACCTGTCATGGGGTCCAGATACCTGATTATGGACACATTCTCATAACCAACGTATATCCCCGACTTACGGAGCGGGCCCATCGCCGATCGCTGAGGTGGTGGTATTGGTACATATACCTGGCAACCGAACCTACGAAGGTGGGAAATTTTCGGTGCCGACCCTTGCGCAAGCTGAACAGGAGAGTGGATGTTGTAGGCCGACGGTCTAAAGTTGATGAATTGGCCGCGTGTAACACCGCGTGGCCCCAACATGTAGTTGGTAAATTACAACCCTGGAGGAGCGGTCGGGCAATGAATTTAATTCTTTTAATCAATGCCTCGGCAAGTCCATTTTGTGTATGAACATGCGGTACCGAGTGCTCAACTTTGATTCCCATTGCCATGCAATAATCATCGAACGCCTTTGAAGTAAATTCTCCGGCGTTGTCCATTCGAATAGACTTTATACGATAATCAGGAAAATTATTCCTCATTTGTATGATCTGAGAGATCAACTTTGCAAAGGCATGGTTCTGTGTTGACAGCAGGCAAACATTGGACCATTTAGAGGAAGCATCAATGAGCACCATGAAGTACCGAAACGGCCCCGTGAGGGGCTGAATTGGACCGCATATGTCCCCTTGGATACGTTCCAAGAACGCGGGGATTTCATCCCTCACCTTGAGGGGCGATGGCCTAATGACTAACTTCCCCGTGGCGCATGCGGAGCATACAAAATCATCGGGATTCGAGAAGTTCTTCACGTTAACATTATGACCATGCGAGTTGTTAATTATATTTCTGATCATCCTAAGTCCGGGGTGGCCTAACCTATCGTGCCAGAGGCAGAAAAGTTCAGAGCTTCTAAAAACAGTCTTGAGGGTAGTGTACACGGGCGGTGCTACTATTTTAGTGTAGTATAGCCCTGTGTCAAACGAAGGAAGCCTTTCGATAACGTGTCTACCACTTGCATCCCGCTTTGTGATGAGTAGGCACTCCTTGCCATTTTCATCATCGGTCTCAATATGGAAACCATTAGCGCCGATGTCTCTAAAGCTCAAAAGAGTACGAGTCGACTCCGGGTACAACAACGCATCATTAATGATCAAAGTTGTTCCCATAGGAAGTATAATAGTGGCTCGTCCGGAGCCAACTATGTGCGAACCGCAGCCGGCGATTGTCATAATACTTCCCGGAGATTTTTTAATAGACTCAAAGTACTTAGGTTCTCGTAAAATGGTATGTGTGGTGGCGCTATCGGCAAGGCACGTTTCCTCCATTCAGGCGCCACACGCGTTCTAAAATATGACATATAATTAATGTAATGAGGAAGATGCTACATTAATGATAAATGCACACATTCTAGAACATAACATACTATCATGTATAAATAATGGAATAAATGAATGAAATAAATGTCATCCAAGCGCCAGAGTAAAGAATAAGTTTATGCTCTCATAGAGCTTACAACCAAATCGAATTTATTCAAATTTATTGTATCAAATCACGGAATCATGAAAACCAACGAGGTATGCTAAGTAGACTCGGTAAAGAAGCCATTGACTTCAGCCGCAATCTCCATACTAGTGAGCTGATCCTCCTTAGAAATCATCTTGGAGGCAGCATCAACATCTATTTGCGGCACCGCCGAGGCGACCATGTGGTCAACCTCCATGTCAACGTGGGCGTCATTAGAGACCGCCAAAGCTGCCACGATGGGCACCACGGGGGTCGCCTCTATGGGCGCAGCAGGGGGCGTAGAGATCATCACGGGTGCCGCCACGGGCGCCGGTGGTGCTCCCTCCTGAACCAAGGCGAGGTGTGTCTCACGCGCCTTCCGAGCCTTGTATGCATCAACGACCTCCTGTGGTGCGCGGCACTGGCGGGAGAAATGCTCCACCAAGCCACACCGGAAGCAGTCCTGAGGCCTCTGCCCCCCCTTGCCCGGCTTTTGCTGCTTAGCCGGGGCGGAGGGCTGAGGGCCCTTCTTCTTGCCCTTGCGGCCCCTCTTCTTCTGTTGAGGCTTGCGGACTTTGAGAGCGTTCACCTCCTGGCGAGAACTCCCCCCAAGTGGTTGCGCGACAAAGTTCTTTTTCAGAACCTCGCCCTGCGCCTCCGCCACCTGGAGGACGTCAATCAACTCTGAATACCTCGTGTAGTTGCCCTGGCGGTAGTTCCGTGAGGACTGGACCGCGTCGGGGTGGAAAGTGGATAGGGTTTTCTCAATCTTCTGGGTGTCGGTAATCTCAGTACCACACAACCAAAGAGTCGTACAAATCCGGTGTAGAGCCGAATTGTACTCCCCAACCGTCTTGAAGTCCGCAAACCTCAGACGGATCCACTCTGCCTCTGCACGTGGCTTTACAGTGTACTTCAGCCGCTCAAACCGCTGCTTAAGAGCAGTCCAAAGGCCAGAAGCACTCCGCTCAGCCATATACTCATCTTTCAGAGTAGGTAACAGGTGATGACGGAGAAAATGCAGAGCCTGCGCATTCTCAGTTTCGAACTTGGGATCAGTGGGGGCCAGCTGGGTCCCCTTACCGATCGCCCTCAGGAGGCTTTTGCCCTGGAGAAAGATCTCGCAGTCCGAGGACCATGACAGGTAGTTCAGCCCTGTCTGGGCCAACTCAGCAAAGTCCTTGTTGACAATTCCGGCCATCTGCGATTTATGCAAAAATCATGAGATTACAGCAGGTAATCTTTTGCACAAATGCGATGTTGATAAACTTATTCAATAAAAATGATGTTCCATTATTTAAAACATGTTCTTATATGACTTACTTAATGATTAAGAGTGCTAAACAATTAATCTACAGTAGTAAAATCATACAATAAAAACATGTTTACAAAATATAGCATGTTAAGCGCATTTCTCACGTGAAAAATAGCCCAAAAATTGAATTCCCGAGACATTTTAAAGCCAAAATACGTATTTTTCAGTGAAAACAGACAGTTCCAGGGGCTTCTACGCGAAATATTACAGCAGGAATAAAATACGCGTAAAAACAGAAAACTGCAGGGGCTAAAATGCGAAGAACCGCGCGCGCGCGCGTGCTCTCCGGCTCAGTCCAGTTCGGCTGCAGGCCGAAAAATGGGCCGTCGGCTCGTGTAGCCAGTCCCCACCCTCTTTTTTTTTAGAGGAGTGAAACGGCCTGGTCCACGGCAGCCCGCTGGGCCGTCCTGCTCAGGGCTTCGCTAGGGTTTCCCTAGCGCCCGAGCGGCGGCGGCGGCGCGCACGCAGGCACGTTTGCCAGGCCTGGTGCGGCCAGCGCGCATATCGGGCGCGGCCGGGGCTGGCCAGCGCGCGCACTCGCGGGAGCGGCGACCTGCAGCGGGCAGGGCCGGGCGAGGCGACGGCCAGTGCAGCGGCGGCGGCCGCCACGGCACGCGGCGCGGCGTCAGCAGGACGCGCGGGCGGCGGCCATCGGGAGGCGGCGACGAGCGCGCGCCAGCAGGGCGCGGCCATGGCGACAGGACGTGCGGTGCGCGGCCATGGCGACAGGACGTGCGGTGCGCGGCCATGGCGACGGGCGGCGTGGCCAGCAGGCCTGCGCGGGGACGGCGGCCATGCGCAGCGTCGCCCGGCAGGGCAGATGCATGTAGGAGCAGCGGGGACGCGACGGCCCTCGAAGCAGCGCGGTGCTAGCAGGGTACGGCGGCTGCGCGTGCAGCGGGCACGCGAGCGCAGCGACGGCGGCCAGCAGGGCACGCGAGCGCGCGGCGGCGTGAGCGTGCCGCGGGCACGAGAACGGCCAGCAGGGCCATGGCGACGCCGTAGGTGGCTTGGCACGGCGTCATCTGGACGTCGGCCTCGGGGTGTCAAAATCGTGCGTCTTCGGGACGTCACGACGCGTGTACGTCGGGTACAACGTGGCGGTGCCGTGCTCATCTGGAGTACGTGTAATCACCGTCTCCCTAGAGTGTAGTCAACAAATCTCTCTTGATCCAAGAACATCGACATTGGTCGGCGACGTAATCGTCAGCCAGTTCTCGGGAGAGAAATCCACACCATAGGTAGATCAAATCCGAAAAAATAGACTAATCGCAAAAACGGAATCGTGATGACATGAGAAATCCATTTTTGCAAAAGAGAGATCGAATCTTATACCTCCGCGGGATCGACGAAAGCCTGCGTGATGCAGGCTTGACGGAGAGTTGATGGAGCGAAGCGTGCTGATAACGTGTTCCGCAACTCCGCCGGCGAGTTCGGCCCGAAGTTGCGGAGCGAGAGCGAGCGTCGTAGACGAAGTAGTCGAACACGCAAAAGTAGATGAACACAGGGAAGTATGGAGGAGACTGTCTTTATTAATCAATGATCAACTGTTACAATGATTGCTCCTTGTCTCTTTATATAGGGGTAAGGGGTCAAGAGATAAGTACCCACTTGACGTAAAGTGTGGAACCGGGAGAGGCTATCCCGTGCGCTTCGCACGTAGCCGCCGGCTCCCACGACGTGGGCCGGTTTCCCAACAGATACCATTAGTCATATTTTTTGCATGCCAGTACCATCTCAGCGCCTAATTGTTGCAAAACAGTCTAAATCGTGTATAACAGCGCCTAATTGTTGCAAAACAGTCTAAATCGTGTATACAAGTGTATTGACGCTGTATCTGACCGGCGAGACCCCTTGGCAGGTGCTGATGTGGCATGTTCTTTTACGAAAAAACCCTTAGTTTATTTTTAATCGCGTATATACCCTTGTTTGCCAGAAAAAGGTCCGGCCGAACAAAAACAAATATCCGCGCTCGCGCACCAGCCGGGACTCGAACCCACGCCGAGGCGTACGCGGCGCGCGCTCGCTACCGCTGTGCTACAGCACCCAGCGCGCTAAATGTACTACGCGTATAGTTATATCTTTGTCATTCTGTTTTTTATAAAATAATAAATTTTTTTAATTCGACCGCGCGAGCCCGCCGGGATTCTAACCCACGCCAATACGTTCGCACCGCGAGCCCGCTGCCGCTGCGCCACTGCATCCTGCACGTCTTTTTAGTCCGAGCCGTTCCATTTTTGTGTGTATATGTTTGTTTTCCACATTTCGTTTATCTCTTTTCAGATCGTGTTTATTCTTCGAGCCCTACGCTGTGTGTGTCGTATATTGAAAAAATTATACATATATATACAACGTATATTAAAAACTGTTTAATATATTTAGGATGAACGTTTTTATAATACGAAAAAAGTTCATCGTATTTAAAAAAAATGTTCATCTTATATTTAAATAAGATAATTGTATATTGAAAAATGCTCAATATATATAGTAAACAATGTGATGGACATTTTTTTCATATACGATACGCTTTTATACGATGAACTTTTTAATATATTGCAATGAATATCTTTTTAAATACAATACGATAAACATTTTTTAATATCATATAAATATTTTTAGTGTCGTATAACATTTAATACAAAATATTTAATATACACATTTTTTAGTATCGCATAAAAAACGAAATGGCCCAAAGTATAAAAAGTTGCACGCGTGCTATATGAAGCAAATGTTGCAGTAGTACAGCGGCAGGGAGTGCGCGGATTGGAATGCGGGTAGTATTTTTTATTTTTTTAGTGTCGTACGAAAAATGGAATGGTCGAAAGTATACAAAGTCGTACGCGTGCTAGTTGACGCAAACGGCGTGTTGCGAACAGATCCGCGAGGGTTCGATTAGCGGCGGGCGAGCGCACGTTTAATTTTTTATTTTGTATTTTGTAAAATACAAAAACGGCCGATTGTATAAAACGACATACGCGTGCATTTCCACACAATATGTGCTGTAGCGCAGCGGTACCGATCGCTCTCTGCGAAAGCCTGGTCGCGGGTTCGAATCCCAGATGGCACGCGCGCGTTAAATTTTTTTGTCGGCAGGACCCTTTTCTGGCTAACCAGGGATATATAGGTGATTAAATAAAAACTCAGGGTCTTTTTCACAAAAAAACATGCCATGTCAGCACCTGCCAGTGAGGTATGTCGGTCAGATACAGCGTCAATACACTATTATACATGACTTAGACTGTTTTGCAACAATTAGGCGCTGAGATGGTACTGACATGCAAAAAATATGACTAATGGTACCAATCCGTTACGACGTGCTGAAGTGTGGTACTTTCCTGCAATTAACTCTGCCAGATGTGTTGCTGACTGATGAAACGCCGTGGCATCTTGCTTGCACTTCAATATCGTTGTACGATTCAAATTTACAAGGAGCAGCAGCTAGCGGCTTCCAGGAAACGCCGTGGCGTCTCTCTCTTACATCTCTCGGCAAAAATATAAAGAAAAACGGAAAACTCCAAGGGGACATAGCATACTGTCACGCTCGTATCAAGCTCGCGCCCATGTGGACCAGTACATAACTCATTTAACTTGGTCTACCTGCTCCCCCGTCAGATGGGGAACTCGATCAATGCGGTGGAGCATGATCCATGCATTTATGGGCGTCTTTGGTTGTGATCTGGGAATTTATTTGCATTGCATACATGTCTCAATTGGACCTAGATGAGGAAAACATGTAAAAGTAATAATATCTACACCTAGTATGGTCGCCTGTATCTAGGCTTCCCGCATTAGGGGATCGGTTTTGGCATGTTGTTTGGTGTCCTGCATTATCTTCACTCACGCAACTACACGGTGTTTAGTTGTATACACGGGATGTGATTAAGAGTTAACACATACACATAGCACACAGAGTTACAGTAGAGTTCCTTGGCAGTGTGCTCGCGATGACAGCATCATTGTAAGCCGAGGGCGAGGAGGCCGAGATAAACGACGTCGACGGAAGCGCCGGGCACAACATGGCGTCCATCTGGCAAGGCTGACAGCTACACATAACACTGGCGACGCCATGGTGCCGAGGAAGAAAAATATGGAGGAGAAATGCAGTTTGCACGCCATGGCCGCGTCAGTGCAGGAGGGCGCTGAGAGGAGGCCAAAAAGAAGAACGATGACGATGGCGCTACTATAGTAGGACGCGAGAGTGGAGGTCGAGAGGAACGACGCCGGCGGTGACTTCAGTGTAACACGAGGTGGGAGAGAAGACGGAGAGGAACGACGATCGCCCTAGTGTAGTAGGACGCGGGAGAGGAGGTTGGGAGGAACGACACCGGCGATGGCGCTAGTGCAACAGCACGCGGGAGAGGAGGCCGAGAGGAACAACGCCGATGGTGATGCCAGTGTAGCAGGACACGAGAGTGAAGACCGAGATTAAGGAGTGTCATTAACACAGATCACACATGTGCATATGTACGTTCCTCCGAGGAAGAAGTTAGATCTAATCGTCTACGATTGTCAAAACAAAAAATGTGCAATACAAAAGTCGTGTGCAACTGCAAGGTGAAGCTACTGGTCAAAGGAAATTTCAAACGGTCGACCGTGTGCGATGAATTTGACAAAATTCATCCAAAATAGCTCCAAACATGAACACGAAATTAAGCATCTTTTTCATGTAGAGCTTATCTCGAACGAAACATAGTTGTGTAGATTAGAAGGGACAAGGGAAAAACAAGATTAGAGAGGGACTTACTGGAGGTAAGAGAAGATGGCACGTGCAGGCTGTATATTAGCTCATATCGCAATGGCTTACACTCGTGCAAATGGGCCCACCATGTGCGCTTGTTGTGGCTCAACTCAGCCTGGCTGCCTGGAAACTGCTGATTTGGCAGTTTCTAGTGGGCCTGGCTGGGAGGTGCTTTATGTTCCGTGCGATGCAGGCCCAACAGCGAATGCAGACAACCAAATAACCCATTTTCTTCCTGTGCGGACCTGGTTGGCCTCTATGCGACGTACCAAACACGCCCTATATGTTAGCAGTTGTTTTCCTGTTACCATCAGAGTTAAAATCGGACCAACGACTGAACCGATCATATTGTTGGTTAGATTTCAATAGGTTAGACTGCCAGTTTACTAGTTCTCTGGTTGTTTAGACTTATGACTAGTCATAGTAGGAGTAACATAGGAAGTAACGTGCATCTTCATGCAATGCCAACTAGGCAAATTGGTGAGGTGACACAGTATTAAATGAGAAAAGAGAGGATGGTGGTAACATATTATGTTACCATCATATAGTGCTTTCCAAGACACAATAAGTCTACACACTAATAAATGCAACCATCTATGATACTGCCTCTAAGTTAATTTGTACTATAAAGATAGTAACATAGAGTAGTGTCATATGGATGATACTACTCTAAGTTACTCCCCAGTATGACTAGCCTAACAAACTGACGTTTGATCTAGGGAGGGCCTCAAGAACTAGAACCCCAATAACGAACTGACGTTCGATCTGGTGAGGTGCCCGATAGAATGCAAAAGTTGATTGTTTTCGATGGAACGCTTTCGTTCGATAGCAAAGCCCGACAGCGCGAACTATCAAGCCAGCCAGGCCCATACGAATTTAAGAGCCCCCATGTGACTTGGGTAAAGAAAGTTGAGAGAACATGCGTGCCTCCATGTGAGGTTTTGGTAATTGATGACATTCTCTATGGACTAATGGTTGCCTTGAGCTATATTTGAAGGATTTGTCCATAGGAATTTCTTGAAGTCCATGTGTTGGTTTAAAGGAGTTTATGAGTTGACCAAGGTGCTTTTCAAGGAATTATCCAAAGATTGGTCATATGAGAGTTGAGCTTATTGCAAGCATGTCTTGAAGAAGAAGATTGTGTGATCATTCATGTTTACCTTCAAGACATCATCCAAATGAAGAGAGTTGGAAAGATTCAAGGTTGATCGAGACTAAGTACAGAGAGT
Source organism: Thinopyrum elongatum (assembly GCA_011799875.1). Lineage (NCBI taxonomy): Eukaryota > Viridiplantae > Streptophyta > Magnoliopsida > Poales > Poaceae > Thinopyrum > Thinopyrum elongatum. The sequence continues at coordinate 92,973,383 of CM022302.1, read as the reverse complement.
GATTCATGCTGATCAACACACAAAGCGTAGAAGATGTACCAAGTGGGACCATGTGATCCCATGGTATGGTAAGCATTGTCCATTATGCTTTGTGTACTAACCCATGGTCTACGTGAGAGTTCTATGTGGGGTTAGGTATGTTTCCATGGGGTCTGCATCAAGAAGAAGATCTCATACAACCCATGAAGGATGACATCAAGTGGTGATCGTCATCAAGTTTGCGATGTGCAAGTTCAAGTGGAGCATCACGAAAAGATCATGCTTGAAGTTTGCCGTCCATTGTGGTGTCAATGGACTTGTGAAGATGTGTCTAAGAGTGGCTCACCCATAGTGGAGTATGGGGGAGCAATCAACGAGTCTTCATCGAGCCAACACAATCAAGAAAGGTGGTCCAATTTGAGGGAGTCAAGATCGTCATCATCTAGCTCAAGTGGACGTTGCGCAAGGCAAAGGTTTGCCCTTAATAGGTTTTCTATTTTACCGGTCTCATGGTGGTAGTTGGGAGACCGGGTTATAGGATAGATTGTCGTACTATCAAGGGGGTCTCTCAAGTTGGTAGCTTGATCGTATCGTTCGGAGAGAGCTCAAACCATTGCATCCTTGCATCATCTTTCTTGGTTCTTGTTTGGTTCTTCTCCTTGTGAGATTTGGAGCTTATGGTCATCTTCATGACAGGCTCGAGTTCATCAAAAACGGAGTTCACATGCATCTTCTATGATGTTTTCGATGTTGGGGTTTTTGCCGGTTCTTCATTCATAGAGGTTTCTCATCTCTATACCTTTGGCATTTTTCTACTGCCTCTTCTTACTATAACAAACAAGCTTGAGTTTGCTCAATTCGGAGCTCATATGCAAAAGTTGTGGCAGTTCTGGTTTTTGATACGTCTCCAACGTATCTATAATTTATGAAGTATTCATGCCATGTTTACAACAATTTTATATGGTTTTGGTATGATTTTATTAGAACTAACTCGGACTGACGCTGTTTTCAGCAGAACTACCGTGGTGTCGTTTTTTGTGTAGAAATAAAAGTTCTCGGAATGAGCTAAAAATTTACGGAGAATATTTTTGGAAAATATAAAAAATACTGGAACGAAAAGATATCGGAGAGGAGTCCCGAGGCAACCACAAGGGTGGAGGACGCGCCCCCCCAGGGCGCGCCCCCTGCCTTGTCGTTGCCTCGTGGGCCCTCTTGACTTGTCCCCGACGCCAACACCTCCTATAAATACCAAAACCTCCAGAAATAAACCTAGATCGGAAGTTCCGCCGCCGCAAGCCTCTGTAGCCATGAAAAACCGATCGGGAGCCTGTTCCGGCACCCTGCCGGAGGGGGAAACCATCACCGGAGGCCATCTTCATCATCCCAGCGGTCTCCATGACGAGGAGGGAGTAGTTCAGCCTCGGGGCTGAGGGTATGTACCAGTAGCTATGTGTTTGATCTCTCTCTCTCTCTCGTGTTCTTGATTTGGCACGATCTTGATGTACCACGAGCTTTGTTATTATAGTTGGATCATATGGTGTTTCTTCCCGCTCCATCTCTTGTTGTGATGAATTGAGTCTTGCTCTTTGAGGTTTCGTTATGTTGGGTTGAGTATTGGATTTGAGAACACTTGATGTATGTCTTGCGATGGGATATCTGTGGTGACAATGGGATGTTCTATTGATTCACTTGATGTATGTTTTGGCACTCAACTCGCGGATTCCCGAGATGACATTGGGGTAATCTATGCATAGGGGTTGATGCACGTTTTCGTCCTACGTTCTCCGATAGGAACTTTGGAGTGATTCTTTGTTGGACGTTGAGGGATTGTTATATGATCCGATTATGTTATCATTGTTGAGAGAACTTGCACTAGTGAAAGTATGAACCCTAGGCCTTGTTTCCAAGCATTGCAATACCATTTTTGCTCATTTTTGTTACTAGTTACCTTGCTGTTTTTATATTTTCAGATTACAAAAATCTATATCTACTATCCATATTACACTTGTATCATCATCTCTTCGCCGAACTAGTGCACCTATACAATTTACCATTGTATTGGGTGTGTTGGGGACACAAGAGACTCTTTGAGAGAGACCATCTTCATCCTATGCCTCCCACGGATTGATAAATCTTAGGTCATCCACTTGAGGGAAATTTGCTACTGTCCTACAAAACTCTGCACTTGGAGGCCTAACAACGTCTACAAGGAGAAAGGTTGCGTAGTAGACATCAAGCTCTTTTCTGGCACCGTTGCCGGGGACGTTAGTGCTTGAAGGTATATCTTTAGATCTTGCAATTGAATCTTTTAGTTTCTTGTTTTATCACTAGTTTAGTCTATAAAAGAAAACTACAAGAAAATGGAATTGAGGTTGCCTCATATTATTCATCTTTATAATGTCTTTCTTGAAAATGATGGAAAGGAAAATTGTGCTCAATTGATAGAAGAAGAATGCAATAAAATATTTGGCATAAAATCTTTGAATGATGAGCATGATTGCAATGTTGTTAGTGTGAATTCTTTGAATATCCATGATGCTAATGATATGCAAAGCCATAAGCTTGGGGATGCTATGTTTGATGAAGATGATATTTTTAATCCCCCAAGTTTTGATGAGAATACTTATTATGATGATAGCATGCCTCCTATTTATGATGATTATATTGATGAAAGTGGGTTTGGAAGAGTGTCAATTCTAGGTAGTATTGATCCCACTATTTTGGAGGGTGTTGAATCTTTTTACAATATTGATAAAAGTGAATTTGGAGAGGTCATGACTTTATTTAGTGATGAATCCACTATTTTGGAAGAGGTTCCAATTGATTATGAGAACAAAGTTGCTATCTATGATGATTATTGTGATGACATGTATGCTATAAAGAATAATGATAACCATGAAACTTGTCATCATGATTTTAATTTTCAATTGGATTATGCCTCACATGATAGTTATTTTGTTGAGTTTGCTCCCACTACTATTCATGAGAATAAATTTGCTTATGTGGAGAGTAATAAAAATTCTATGCTTATGGATCATGAAAAGAATGCTGTTTGTGATAGTTATATTATTGAATTCATTCATGATGCTACTGAAAATTACTATGAGAGAGGAACATACGCTTTTACATATTGCAATAATATCAAGTTTTCTCTCTATGTGTTGAAAGTTTTGAAGTCATGCTTGTTTTGCCTTCCTATGCTAGTTGATTCATGTTCCCATAATTTGTTTTATCACAAAATACCTATGCATAGGAAGTGGTTTAGACTTAAATGTGCTAGTTATATGCTTCATGATGCTCCCGTTATGTTTCAATTCTTATCTTTTATGTGAGCATCATTGAAATAATCATGCCTAGCTAAAAAGGCATTAAAGAAAAGCGCTTGTTGGGAGACAACCCAACATTTACCCCTACTATTTTTGTGTGTTCACATGATTAAGCTACTGTAGTAATCTTGTTTTATAGCTTTTGTTTGAATAAAGTGCCAAGTAAAGCCTTTGGGGTAGTGTGGATGATAGTTGACTTGATTCTGTGCAAAAACAGAAACTTTTGCGTCAAGTACAGAAATTCCTATCTTTCATTGGAACGTGGAAAAACTATGAATTTTTTACATAGGATTTTTATACAAATTATCTACGTTTTACTAATTTTTTAGAATTTTTGGAGTTACAGAAGTATGACCTTAATTCAGATCTTTACGTACTGTTCTGTTTTTGACAGATTCTGTTTTCAATGCATAGTTTGCTTGTTTTCTAGTTTCTATGGCTTATATTGCTCAATATAAATTATAGAAATGATAGGGTACAGTAGGCATCATGAGAGAAAAATTATGAATCTTTTCTTGACAGTACCAAAGTGAATGATTTGTTTTATTATACTAACGGATCTCACGAAGGTTTTGTTAAGTTTTGTGTGATTGAAGTTTTCAAGTTTTGGGTGAGATATCAATATGAGGAGAACAAGGAGTGGAAAGCAACTAAGCTTGGGGATGCCCCGGAAGGCATCCCCTCTTTCGTCTTCAACATTATCGGTAACCTTACTTGGAGCTATATTTTTATTCGTCACATGATATGAGTTTTGCTTGGAGCATCATTTTATTTTATTAGTATTTGCTTGATGTTATTTAGAGTAATGTTTTGCATCTTTTAGTTCAATAAAAAGGTCAAGTATAGTCTTTACCATGCTTATTTTGCATGTCTTTATGTTGCTGTTTTGAAAACAGAAAGTTTTATATCATTGTCTGAATTCTTATGGAAAGTCAGAACATGATAAAATCTTGAAATTTTTACAAAATGAGTAAAAACAAATTTTATACAGTGTGGTAAATTTTCAGAAATTTTGGAGTTAGGGAAGTATGAGTACAATTGTACTCTTTACAGACTGTCCTGTTTTGACAGATTGCTGTTATGTTTGCATTGTTTGCATATGTTTGCTTGTTTAATGATTCTATTTGAGAATAGGAGTATTAAATATGTAGAGGCATTTAGTATACAATGTCAAATAATAATTTTAGTGATTTGCTACAGTATAGAATGATAAGGTTTTGCATTTGATTTATACTAACTTTTCTCACGAGTTTTTGTTGAGTTTTGTGTGGATGAAGTTTTAAGATTTAGGGAAACCGTGATATAAATGGAATTAAGGAGACACAAAAGCTCAAGCTTGGGGATGCCCAAGGCATCCCTAGTTAATATTTCAAGAAGTCTCAAGCATCTAAGCTTGGGGATGCCCCGGTAGGCATCCCACCTTTCTTCATCAAGAATTATCGGTTAGTATCGGTTGAGCCTAAGTTTTTGCTTCTTCACATGATGTGTGCTATTTTTAGAATGTCATTTTATTTTGTTTTGCTTGCTGTTTTAATAAAATACTTAAGATCTGAAATTTTATTTATAAGAGAGAGTCTTCACATAGCTATATAATTATTCGACTACTCATTGATCTTCACTTATATCTTTTTGGAATAGTTTGTCATTTACTCGTGTGCTTCACTTATATCCTATGAGTAAATGGTTGAATGTATTGAATATCATAAATCTGAAATTATATATGTTTCATATGCTTATCACATGGGGAGTATTGACTTCACATATAAGAAGTATAGGTGTTAAATTTATTGAAAGTTAGCAAACATAGTATTGGTCACTTAAACAATTCATGAAAGAATATTGAAGGAAGAGAGATTTCACATATAAATATACTATCTTGGACATCTTCTATGATTGTGAGCCCCATTAATTATTTTTAAACTTGAGCAAATTAGTTGAAGTTGGACAAGGAAGACAACGTAATGAGTTATGCTTGGGTATATTTGTATAGAAGTTATATTGTTATGGATCCTCCAACATGTGGTGCTTGCTATTTAGAATCTTTTGCTAGCCAAAAATTTTGTACTAAGTGGGGAATACTGCTTGTGCATCCAAAATCCTTGAACCAAGTTTCTTCCATGAGTGTCCACCATATCTACCTATATGCGGTATTTACCTGCCGTTCCAAGTAAATTTGCATGTGCCAAACTCTAAACCTTCAAATAATAATCTGTTTTATATGCCCGAATCACTCATGTAGCGACTAGGGGCTGTCAGTATCTTCCATGCTAGGTGGGTTATTCTCACAATGAGTGTTTATTCACTTATCATTCACGAGAGAGTGGCAGGTAATTCGGATGCCCAGTCCTATGATCAAAAGATCAAAAACAAAATTTCAAATAATTAAACAAAACTCCCCCAGGACTGTTGTTGGTATGGACGGTACCCGTTGTTTCGGATCAGCCGTGGAGTGTGATTGTTGGTGGAGGGGGAGTAAAAACTTTACCATTCTGTTTGGGAACCGCCTATAATGTATCTAGCATGGAAGATAGTGAGAACTCTTGGTTGTTATGTTGACAATGAAAGCATACCTCTCAAAATTATGTTCATCTCTGTTTTAAAAGCTTCGAGCTCTGGCACCTCTGCAAATTCCTGCTTCCCTCTGCGAAGGGCCTATCTTTTACTTTTATGCAAGAGTCAGTAGTATTCCTTCTCATTCCAACCTACTCTTTAGTTGGCAAGCATCATGTGGTGGGGAAAGATCTAAGCATATATGGCCATTCAAATATATTTGATCATGAATTATTATTGTTGACAATTATCTATATGATAAATAAGTTGGGAGGCGAAACACTAAGCCCCTATCTTTCTCTGTGTTTGATGGATGCTATTTGTTCTAAAAATATGCTTTGAGTGGTAGCAATCATGGATGACTATATGATAGTTGAGTATGTGGGATTTGTTAAATCAAAGCTCTTACATAGACCCTTCCTGAAAATAAGATGAATTGCAATTGTTTGATGACTGAGAACATAGTTTGTTAGTTTTCAAGAAAGTTTATGATCTATGCTTTAACATGTGAATAGCTTGCTACTTGATCATGAGAAGTTTTATGAGATGAGCTACTGTTTATGATATATAATGATGCTGGAAAAAGTGATTGAAATTATCATTGATCAAACTTGTGCACTTGCTAGCATTCACACTTCATAAATTATTTCTTTTATCATTTACCTACTCGAGGACGAGCAGGAATTAAGCTTGGGGATGCTGATACGTCTCCAACGTATCTATAATTTATGAAGTATTCATGCCATGTTTACAACAATTTTATATGGTTTTGGTATGATTTTATTAGAACTAACCCGGACTGACGCTGTTTTCAGCAGAACTACCGTGGTGTTGTTTTTTGTGCAGAAATAAAAGTTATCAGAATGAGCTGAAAATTTACGAAGAATATTTTTGGAAATATAAAAAATACCGGAACAAAAAGATATCGTAGAGGAGTCCCAAGGCAACCACAAGGGTGGAGGGTGCCCCCCTAGGGCGCGCCCCCCTGCCTTGTCGTCACCTCGTGGGCCCCCTTGACTTGTCCCCGACGCCAACACCTCCTATAAATACCAAAACTCCAGAAATAAACCTAGATCGGAAGTTCCGCCGCCGCAAGCCTGTGTAGCCACGAAAAACCAATCGGAAGCCCGTTCCGGCACCCTGCCGGAGGGGGAAACCATCACCGGAGGCCATCTTCATCATCCCGGCAGTCTCCATGATGAGGAGGGAGTAGTTCACCCACGGGGCTGAGGGTATGTACCAGTAGCTATGTGTTTGATCTCTCTCTCTCTCTCTCTCTCTCTCTCTCTCTCGTGTTCTTGATTTGGCACGATCTTGATGTACCGCGAGCTTTGTTATTATAGTTGGATCATATGGTGTTTCTTCCCTCTCCATCTCTTGTTGTGATGAATTGAGTCTTGCTCATTGAGGTTTCGTTATGTTGGATTGAGTATTGGATTTGAGAACACTTGATGTATGTCTTGCGATGGGATATCTGTGGTGACAATGGGATGTTCTATTGATTCACTTGATGTATGTTTTGGCACTCAACTCGCGGATTCCCGAGGTGACATTGGGGTAATCTATGCATAGGGGTTGATGCACATTTTCGTCCTACATTCTCCGATAGGAACTTTGGAGTGATTCTTTGTTGCACGTTGAGGGATTGTTATATGATCCGATTATGTTATCATTGTTGAGAGAACTTGCACTAGTGAAAGTATGAACCCTAGGCCTTGTTTTCAAGCATTGCAATACCGTTTTTGCTCACTTTTGTTACTAGTTACCTTGCTGTTTTTATATTTTCAGATTACAAAAACCTATATCTACTATCCATATTACACTTGTATCACCATCTCTTCGCCGAACTAGTGCACCTATACAATTTACCATTGTATTGGGTGTGTTGGGGACACAAGAGACTCTTTGAGAGAGACCATCTTCATCCTACGCCTCCCACGGATTGATAAACCTTAGGTTATCCACTTGAGGGAAATTTGCTACTGTCCTACAAAACTCTGCACTTGGAGGCCCAACAACGTCTACAAGGAGAAAGGTTGCATAGTAGACATCCGTTTTCCTGGTGCATCTGCTTTGCTTGGGGCTTGCTTGATGCACCCCTGCGGTAGTACTACTTTGGGAAGCGGTAGTATCGCTTGTAAGCGGTAGTACCGTCCCTGTCGGGTGGTAGTACCGCTTGTAAGCGGTACTTCAGCTGTCCAGTTCCGCGGCTTCTACCGCTGCTTATTCTGGGGGTTCTGCTTTTCGTGTCGGGTTTAGCGGTAGTAGGGCGGTAGTGTGTGCAGCAGTACCGCCTATAAGCGGTAGTACCGCCCCGGTCGGGCGGTAGTACCGCTACTGCAGTACTGTCGCCGCGCTCTGCTCTGCCCTGCCTCCTCTGCTCCTGTGTTCTGCTTCTCCCGCGGTAGTACCGCTCGGATGAGCGGTAGTACCGCTCCAGGCGGCACTACCGCCCCCGAGGTTCATTGCCGTTGCTCTGGTTTCCTGTTTCTACCGCCCGAGCGGTAGTACCGCTCGGTGGAGCGGTAGTATCGCTCGTGTGCGGGCTGAGCACATAACGGTTGGATTTTTCCCCACCTATAAAAGGGGCTCTTCTTCCCCATTGAACCTTATCCCTTTAGCTCGTGTTCTTCCCCCATTGTTGACCTTCTTCGAGCTTGCTATCTCTCAATCCCTTCATGGATTCTTGCTAGTTTTTGCGGGAAAAGAGAGAGGAGATCTAGATCCACATTTCCACCAATCACTTTCTCCACTATGTGAGGGGAACCCCTTGGATCTAGATCTTGGAGTTCTTGGTGTTCTCCTTCTTGTTCTTCCTCTCATTTTCCTCCATAACTTTCGTTGCTTTGGTGGGATTTGAGAGTGAGGGACTTGGGCACTCCGTGTGCCCTTGCCATTGCATTTGGTGCATCGGTTTGAGTTCTCCATGGTGATACATGGAAGTTACAAGTTGAGAAGCTTATTACTCTTGGGTGCTTGGTACCCTAGAGCTTGTTCCTCTTAGGTGCTTGGGCGCCCTAGACGGTTGGTGGTGTTCAGAGCTCAATCTTTGTGGTGTAAAGCTCCGGGCAAGCGTCGGGGCCTCCAATTAGGTTGTGGAGATCACCCCGAGCAATTTGACGGGTACCGGTGACCGCCCCCAAGGGTTGCCAAAGTGTACGGGTTCGGTGACCGCCACCAAGGGTTGCCATTTGTACGGGTTCGGTGACCGCCCTCAAGGGTCCCTTAGTGGAACCACGGCATCTTGCATTGTGCGAAGGCGTGAGGAGATTACGGTGGCCCTAGTGGCTTCTTGGGGAGCATTGTGCATTCACACCGCTCCAAACGGAGATTAGCACCCGCAAGGGTGTGAACTTCGGGATACATCGTCGTCTCCGCGTGCCTCGGTTATCTCTTACCCGAGCCCTTTACTTATGCACTTTACTTTGTGATAGCCATAGTGTTTCATGTTATATATCTTGCTATCACATAGTTGTTTATCTTGCTTAGCATAAGTTGTTGGTGCACATAGGTGAGCCTAGTTGTTGTAGGTTTTGTGCTTGACAAATTAACCGCTAGGTTTATTCCGCATTTGTTCAAGCCTATACCGTAATTATTTTAAAGCGCCTATTCACCCCCCCTCTAGGCGACATCCACGATCTTTCAAAAGTGTTTTTAGAACAACATTTTTATTCTACACAAATATAATGCCTGACAGAGCTAGACGAAAATTGAAACTTGGAAAAAATTAGGATGAAAGCAACTTAGCAAGTTTTATGCTCCTATTGTTGATGACGTGGTCTGGGTTTGCGGCGGGATGAAGACGCTCATCTATCTCTGACAGATCTGGCATTGTGCATAGTCCTCGAGCCGGTCCCGATGTGGCGGAGTGAAGCCCTCGGTCCAGCTGACGTGACGAAACTGGTCGGCAGGGTGATGATGGAGGCCCCGAAGCATGTCGCTGAAGCAATGACGAAGCCCCCGGACCAGGTGAGGGGACGTCGATGGCCCTGGGCCAGCCGATGTGATGGAGCAGGTCGGAGTGGTAGACGTCGGCTTGATGAAGTGACGATGCAGCGATGCCAACGCAGGTCAGAATTCATGACACGATCGGCGTCGGCTTGACGATGTGATGGTGTGGCGATGCTGACGTGCCTGACCCACGCGATCCGTGGGGCGACATCTTGGTCTTGGAGATGTCGAACCCTTGGTCGGCTAACCGAGGTGATGATGCAACGTGATTGATGTCAGCTCGATGAAGCGACAGCATGGCTGGCGCAGGTCGACATCCGTTTAGCAAGGAGGTCGAATCCTACTATGGAGGGAATCCTTTTCGCCTTCTACCAAGTGGAAGGAGAGAAGGATTTCTCCTCATGGGGCGCCTCTCTCCTTCCTCTACCTACATATATATATATATATATATATATATATATATATATATATATATATATATATATATATATATATATATATATATATATATATATATATATATATATATGATAACACCCCTTAAGAGGCTTATTCTGATAACACCCACCTTATTCTGCACATCCCCCACCAGATCGCCGCCACCCCTCCCCGCCTTCTACCGTGGGAGCGTCCTGGGAGCGCCGCCGCCGCTCCCCTCCCGGCCTTCTACCACGGCAGCGGCCTGGGAGCGCTGCCGCCCCTCCCCTCCCCGCCTTCTACCGCGGGAGCGGCCTGGGATCGCCGCCACCCCTCCCCTCCCGGCTTCTTCTGCGGCAGCGGCCTGGGAGCGATGCCGCCCCTCCCCTCCCCGCTTTCTCCCGCGGCGGCGGCCTGGGAGCACCGCCGCCTATCGCCTCTCGGCCTTCTTCCGCGGCAGCGGCCAAGCAGCGCCGCCGCCCATCGCCTCTAGGCCTTCTTCCGCGGCAGCAACCGAGCAGTGCCTCCCCCGCTCACATATCGGCCTTCTTCCGTGGAAGCAGCTCGGTAGGGCCGCCGCCAATCAACTCTGGGCCTTCTTCCATGGCATTGTGTGGTGCGTCTTCAATTACATGTCCTTCATCAGATGTGGATTGGTGCTGCCTCGACATAACACCAATTCGAGGAAGGAGGACTGTGCGCAAGGTTCCTTCATCCACGACAGCTTCTTGGATTAAGGCTGCAACGACCTTCAGAGCAAATCCTCTGTCTCCACTCACATTGAGAAACGTCCAGAACGCTCATGAACTGCTGAAGGGCAAGTGGACTGCACGGGTGAACGCAAAAGTGATGCAGACGGACAAGAAGGCAACTTCCTCCTGCAAACGCAAGAAAGCACTACAACACGAGGTAAGCAGTACACTTCATCAACTCTCTCAGTTTACTTATTCCAGACAAAGTAGTACACGCAGTCCAGTGCGCCTCCAAAAACGATGCAGTGCGGTTACTTCAGTTCGCCGAGAAAAAAATGCAGTGCAGTTGCTCGGTTTGCAGTACGGTTGTATAGGTTCACTACAGACAACGATGCAGTGTGGTTACTTCAGTTCACCCTGCGGGATGATGCAGTCAACGGGCATTAGTTCGCAGTACCCTGTCAAACACATTGCAGTTCGTATGATTCAGTTCATTTTACCTGACAATGCATCTCGGGCGTTTTGTGCAGGAAATGACGTTCATCAGATACAAAATGCCACGCATAATTGACAACCCAGGGACCATCAACTTTCAGAAGAGTAAAGCTTCTTCCGGAAGAGACACTGGCTGGGTTACCCCTGAGATTCCTCGAAGATTCTTCACGACAACAAACAGGGTGCAATACTCTCCGAAAGAAGATTTTTTCCAGGAAGAAGAGGTAGTCGAAGATGGCGACGATGTCACCTTCATGTGGGAGGGCACTCCCCGACAAGATGATGAAGATGATGACGATGAAGATGAGGCAATAACAGTTCTCAACCCAGAGTACAAGCACGAGTTCACTACATTTGGACAGCATGTCCGAATAGACAACGATGATGCTGTTGACCATGATGTTGCAGAAGATGATGATTATGATGATGTGCCGCCGCTCCAAAAATTTCAAACCAATCCAGTGAGACATCACCACAACACTAGATTACCACCGCGTCCACCTGCTGCACCACAAAACAGAGCTCACCGTCCACCTGCTGCACCGAAAAATAGAGCTCCAAGTAGACCTGCTGCATCAACTTCAACACTGCGACCACCAAGGGTGCCTCGGTCAGAAGTCAAAGGCAGGTACAAATCCTCCTCATTATTGCCGTCGCGAGATCCTCAACTACACAGATCTGCTATAACCCCACCATGTCCAATACAACCCGGTGAGCTACAAACGCCATCGGAAGAACGACATTACACACATGTAAGTTTTATGTCCTGGAAAGATAATAATATTTGCAATCCATTCAGATAACATTGCAGTGCACACTGATATTTCCTGTGAAGTTTGGCCTAACATCTAATACAGTCGACTCTTCCGAAAACTTAGTAACATTGCAGTGCTTTATTAAACTCGTATGCAGTCCTCGTATTTAAACAGAATAGAACACTTTGTCTCATAGAGCATTGCACTTGATGGAGGATAAAAACATTCCGCTGAACCTCATACCTACCGCTGGAATGAAGTTCACCACGTACGACAAAGCATGGGACTTTTACAACACTTATGCAAGATATGAAGGGTTTGGCATACGCAAGAGGGAAAAACACAAGACAAATGCCTACATTGTCTGCTCAAGAGAAGGGACGCGCAAGCAGACTGTGTCAGATTATGACCGGAAACGTGAGAAGACATCAAAAAGGATTGGCTGCAAGGCCAGAATTAGAGTCAAAAAGAGGAAGGATGGCAAATTTGTGATAGAAATGGTTGAACTGAACCACAATCACAAGATGCTAGAAAGACCCGGGATGCTTTTGCACATGCGCTCACACAAAAGAGACTATCCTTTGATTGACCAGTTGGTGAAGGACATGCAGCTGGACAACCACACACACGCATAGATGATGTCAACACTGTCGCGTATGTCTGGTGGTCTGCAGTTCATGGGACATACTAGCCGTGACCGGGTCAACAATTAAGCACGTCACAGAACATATCGCTTGAACATTCTGTGGGTAATTATTTCCTGTTTGATAAGATGACTTTGCATTGTGTTTGAAATGCAGGAAACAGATGTTTGCTAGAGAAGAGTCCCAAGATGACGTGAAGAAACTTTTGGATTTCTTCGAGAAGATGCAGAAGATAAACCCAGAGTTCTTCTATGATTATGACGTTGATGCAGATAATCGTGTAAGAAATGTCTTTTGGGCCAATGCAAGTTGCAAAGGATCGTATGAAGATTTTGGAGACTACGTTACATTTGACACGACATATAAAACTAACTAATTCCACATGCCGCTGGGAGTCTTCGTGGGAGTGAACCATCATCTACAGAGCACCATATTTGCTGTCACCCTCGTGTGAGATGAAATGATACCGTCGTTCGAGTGGGTTTTCAAAACATTCTTGAGGTGTATAAACAATAAGCCGCCAATCTGCATGCTCATAGGTACAAAAAAACAACACATGTATACTTACGTTTGCTTGGTACACTTATATTTCTTTCGTCTTTCTTACACAGAAACAACTTAATAAAAAAAACACTATTTGTGCCTCTCAGACCAATGTTCTTCGATGAAGGCAACATTAAAAACTATCCTCCCAGATACATTACATAAGTTGTGTCGGTGGCATATCATGAAGAAGTACAAAGACCACCTCGCCTTGCTGTATAAGGCGCACGAGAAACTCAAGGATGAACTCACTGCAGTGCTGAACCACCCACTAATGTCGTCAGAATTTGAACGGGCATGGAAGGACCTCATGCAGAAATACAACTTGCAAAACGATGAAGTGATGAATTCGCTGTGGGATGATAGGCACGAGTGGATCTCGGCTTACTACAAGGAAATTTTCTGTGCTCGGATGACTTCCACGCAGAGAAACGAGAGCATGAACCGCATATTGAAGAAAAACTTCGTCAAAGAGAAGCATGATCTCCATCTATTTGCTCAACAGGTGGACAAGTGCATTCAGACCAGGAAGGTCGTCGAGCACGCAGAGACAGTAGGAAATGAGGTAAATAAAATGTCCATAAAAAACTGCTAAATATAACTACAAAAACAAACAATTTTTTCATTTCTCTGATCGTAACGCTGCATTTCTGATCATGCAGTCAGAGGTAAAGACAACAACCCAGTTTGGGTTCGAAGTTCAGCTATCAAAAGTGTATACAAGGGCAGTTTTTGCATATTTCAAAGAAACACTCTACCGCAGCACTGCATTCAGAGCAGAACGGTGTGCTGAGAACCCGACAAAGTACCTCGTACACCACTACAACAGATCAGATGCATTTGATTGGGCAAGGCATGATTTCCTAGTGGTCGCCGATGAACAGAAAGGTGTCTACGAATGTGAGTGCAAACTCTGGACACACACAGGTGCGACTCGCTAGCACAAAAAAATCCTAATTTCTGAAAGTCATGCATGAAGCTCACTTACTGAACTTTAAAAGTCCACATGCATGAGTAACTCACAAAACCAAGTGAAGTTCGCCTCCTTAAAATGAACAAGTAACAAAAAAAACTGTGTTTATTAATTTCATGTAGTTCACTTACAAAACAAAGAAACATGTGTTGTCTGTAGGCCTCTTTTGCGTCCATGTGGTATGCATGCTTTGTCACCTAAGAGTACTAAAGATTCCTGACGTGTACATCATGAAAAGATACACCCGGAACGCAAGATCAAATGCAACGTTTGACAAAAGAGACTACGAACAAACAACACCAGATGGAAGTTCGCTATTTTGCCGTAGAAAATTGCTGTTAGAAACAGCAACGGACCTTACAAACAGAGCGACAAGGTCTGACGCCGGGTGCCACAGGGCGTTGTCTGGTATGAGGGCACTGATCGAGGAAGTTGATGTGCTCAACAAAGAAGAAGAAGAAGCAGCAAAAAAAAACAAGCAGAGAATTCCCAGCTTGACAAGAATACCAAGCAAGTAGAAAATGCTGAACACAATGCAACTGCTACAATAAAAAAGAAACAATTCTTCCACCTCCTGTTTCAAACACGAGAGGAAGGAAGAAAGGGGGCGATGCAACCCAAAAAAAGGCTGCATGCAAGGAGAAAAATGATGACAAAAATAGTAAGCCACAGCCTGAGCTGGACAGTGATGGTCAGCCACTGGGAATAAGAAGGTGCAAGACATGTAATGCCATCAGCGGCCACAATTCCAGGACATGTAAAAAAAGACATGAACAAGAAAACCATGGACATGGCGATGCACAACCAAACAGAGATTCCACTGACAACACTAAGAAATGGACGAAACCGAGACATTGTAGCATTTGCAAAAAGAGGAAGAGGCACAATTCAAGAACCTACCCCAAAAGAACAAGATCAGAAAACGAAGAAGACAAAGAAGATGAAATCACAGAAGAAGATGGTGATACAACTGAAGAAGAAGTGGCTTATGAGGAGGAGGAAGAAGAAGAAGAGGAGGAGAAAGAAGAAGAGAGTGAAGAGGACAAAGAACATGATGAAACTGAAGAAGAAGTGGCTTATGAAGAAGCAGATGAAGAAGAGGAGGAGGAGGAAGAAGAGAGTGAAGAGGACGAAGAACATGATGAAACAATGCCCACAAGACCACCAAACAAAAGACAGAAAACAGAAGAGAATGCTGCTATACAGAAACAACTGAGAACGACACCACATACAAAAAACAAGGTAGGAGCGCGAAAGGATGCAGTTCACAGCGCTGGAAAACAAAATCCGCCATCAACCAACACGCGAGGAGCAAAGAAGGTTTCAGTTCACAGTGCTGGAAAACAAAAACAGCCACCAACCATCACGCGAGGAGCAAAGAAGGTTGCAGTTCACCGCGCTGGAAAACAAAAACCGCCACCAACCAGCACGCGAGGGGCAAAGAAGGTTGCAGTTCACAGCACTGGAAAATAAAAACCGCAATCAACCAGCACGCGAGGGGCAAAGAAGGTTGGATTCACAGCGCTGGAAAACAAAAACCACCATCAACCAGCATGCGAGGGGATACAAACACAACGGTGCAAAGACAAGAAGCAGCAACACCGCCACGGAAAACAAGAGAAAGTGCAACATTAGACACACTCCAGTCACCGCGATGAAGCAGCAGGTTAACGACCAAATAGATGCAGTTCAATAAATTAATCATATATATAGCAGTTTGCATATCTGTATGACTTATGTATCAGTTTAAAATTTATGTAAACACGAATTTCCCGCTGACTTTGAGTTCTTCCACTAAACCATACGAGAGAAATGATGTATAGAGAAAACCATATATATAGCAGTCTGGAATAAACATTGACACACTTTGATCCACAACCCATAAAAAAATGCAGTTAGCTCATAGACAGCACGAAGTTCTAACTAATAATCCAAGCGGTTCAGATCACAAAAGTACTTATTACAATCACGTCAAAAGATGAAGCATTCGATACACAAAAGTACTTATTAGAATCAACCTCATGATCTTAACCAATCACGTCAAACGTGATTCTAACCATATGATCCTCGAGTTCAAAAAAGTTGAGGACAACAACATGCTGAGACTTCAGGCCACTCTCAATGACAAATTCCTTTCAGCCTTTCTGCAGATACAGCCGCCCATCAACGCCTACACGGTACTTGGCTATTTCAGGTGTCCATTGCCGAGAACAACTTGGAGAATTCCCTTCTTCTTGAGCCGAAGATACCTAACAGCTCATTGGGGGATTTCCTGCAAAAAATAATAAAACTGTTTGAGGACGATACTAGCAGTACAATTCTCATACTGTGCACACAGCAGGAAAAACTTGCACACAGTACAGACGCGAGCTAGATGAAGTGCACAACAGTCCAACAAGCAGTACAGATAAAATGCACATGCAGTTCACGAACCTCTTATACAAAGGGCGGTATATGCAGTACGAAACATGCTAATATGCAGTACGCTTCTAACTATCATGCAGTTCTTGAGAATAGTTGCATGTAGTACACACCGTACACGCGGAAAATTGTGAAAACTAGTAGTGCTCATCTAATACCTAAGCAGTTCACATATTGTAACCATGCAAACAAAAACACGAGCTCCATACACACAAGCAAAAAAATAAAAACAAGATATAACTACATCGTGCAGTACAGTTCAAAAAAACAAAAGAAGTGCATTCCTAAAATACTAGAAGTTCAGACTAGTATGGAATTATACAAAAAAAAATAAAAGCCACAAAGAAAAAATCAGATCAAGCGAAAATTACCATCTTGTAGTGAGTCTCCACGTCTGTGGGCGTAAGCTGATGGACAAAAGGACTTGTGCGGCTAAGGCCACGGCGAAGCAGCGCGGAATAGAACGCAACAACGTTGATATGGCCCATATCCAATCCCTCCGTGAATACTGTGCCATATGCAAGCTGCTCCGCTCGCCCAGCTCGGCACAAGACCTTGCCCCCACGGCGAGCACGATGGGCCTGGGAGCAAGCTGAGCAATCACGGTCCGTCGGCACACCACAACCATGGCCGCAATAGGAGAGATTCACGCAAGGGCCTGGAGCCATCGCAACAAAAACCTAGAATATGGAGGAAGGAGAGAAGTTGCGGCTATAGGAGAAAGGAACTGCAAAGAAAGGTTAGAAGTTGGCCTACATATATAGAAGAGGAATGCAGAAGGTCTAGCCACGCAGAAAATAAAAGTGAAAATTAAATGAGAGTTAATGAAACTTATGTTACCAAGAATGAAGGACAATCAATAAAGGCTTATGTTACCAAAGAAAAAGGACCCAAAAAAGGTGTACTTTGACTCCAGGCTCATTAATATTTATATTTCTACAAAAAATCGTAAACCATTCTAAACAAAGATGAAATGCAGTTCACAAGAGTAAAAACAGGCAGTACACAAGGTGTGTATATGCAGTGAATGCTTAGAAGAAGCACAAGAGGAAGTGCATGCTCTTTCGTGTAGTACACAATGCATAGACTCAGTGCACGCAGTGCAGTCCGTAAACAACGCGCAATGCAGTCCGCAATGTTGAAACAAGCAGTACAAAATGGTGCATACGAAAAACGCATCTACATGTAGTTCAAAACAAAAAAATTGCTTGCAAAACCAAAAAAGAATAAAAAAATTGACCACCCAGGTGCAACCAGGCCCCAGCCAGTCTCGTACTAAGTCTGCGCCCACAGTAGGAGAGTCCATTCTGAGCCACGATGCATGGGGCCGGGCACACAAGGGCCCACAGGTCAGAAAGGACAGAGCGCCGTGTATAGGCGCCCAATAAGTAACCAGAGGAGTTCGAGAGAGTTGCCTCGCCAGGGCTTATAAACCGGTCCGGCGCGCTCTCGGCGGGCAAGGTGGGACTAAACATTAGCACATACACACCACGCATAGCGAACCAGCCGTGTCGGCAGGCCTAATTGGGCCGAATGCGTCTTCGCTCCCCAACACGGGCCCAACACGCGAGAGTGGTTAAAATACCATGGCCCACTGAAATAAAGCAGTGAATACAAAAAAAAACAGCAACAAAAATTAAAAAGTTTTTTTCAATGAATAACCACAACAAAAAAAATGTGTGTGGGCAGTGCCAGAAACTGCAGTTTGCTCCCAAAGTCAACGTACAAATGCAGTCCGTGGCCTACAATAATGCAGTTCGTCATGTGGAAGCGGGAAGTGTTGTTACTTCTGAAATGCAGTTCTCTTTATACTGCATTGCAGTTCGGTTAAAATGAAAAATGCAGCCCTGTTAGTTAAGCAAAGCAGTCCGATACACCTACCCACACAACCCCCCATCCCCACAAAAGCTGCATGACCATCATTTATAAAAAAAGAGAAAATAAAAAAGCAATCCATCGAAAAAGTAATGCGCTTACATCTTTATGAATCTTGATCTGATCTAATACAGTACATGAAGAATAAAATCAGTTGCATGCAGTACAATTTATGGACATAGGCAGTTCTATCATGATACCCAAGAAGTGCACTTCATAAGAAAATTCTCCAAAAACACAATCATCTCATTTTCTGACAGTTGCGTGCATATCTGAAGTTGTCACGAAAAAAGAGGCGACGACGTTTTGGATTTCCAACGCACTAAGACAACCTCCACATCGCAGAACCTCTTTGCAGATGCCACGTAACTGAAAACACAACCCCACCACAGTACCACCCCCCTCAACCACTCCCACGTCGTGTAACAGAGAGCAGAGGAGAACAGAGGAGAAACCACAACTACTTCGTCCCCCCAAAACCCCATTGCAGCTTCTTCTCCCCACTTCCTTTCACTAACCTCTCTCTCCAAAACAAATGCGAGAGAGCAGAGGAGAGCCATGGTGGATGCACCTCTGTACAAGCAGCACCACAGGTACACCAGGGATCTCCACGACGTCGACCTCCATGGCAACCACAAGCTCCACGTCATTTGCACAAGCAAGGGTCGAGACGTGGACAAGATGTTGTCCATGCTCAGGAGGAAGCTCGGCGGAATGCCCGTCAAACTAGTCGGCGTTGATGTCGAGTACACGCACTACGTGAAGCCACAGTGGGCAGTAGTGCTCCAGCTATGCGTAGAAAAAGAGTGCCTTGTCTACCACATCTCTGCAGCTAAAGACAGGTGACAATACTTATCAATCTGTACTCTTGGTTGTCAATATTGATTTTAAATTTTCTTCATCGCAAATGCTATTATATAAACTTGGGTTCTCATTTTTAAAAAGCATGGCATAGGAATTCATTGACAGTTTTCGGCTGGATCCATGTAACTCATGTGTTCAATTCTTGAATTAGATGATACACACAGTTTTATTTTGTTTTACCAAATACAAATTATCTGCCTAAACAATAGAAAACTGCACTGTTACTGCCTAATTTCAATCTTGTATGGATTTGGAGGTAAAAAGATCATAGTCCAATCTATCTGAAACATATATGAAATTCAATTCAAGACAACCAACTTGCATTTGTTTCTGTAATCTACTATGAGATTTAATAGTTATGCTGTACAAAGTATTAGCAGCTACTCACTGCAACAGATTCAGGGATTCATATTGCAGTTCAGTTCAGAAAATAAAAAAAACATTGATATTCAGGAGGTTCTCAAAATAACTGGTACTGTCTCACTATATTCAGTCTGTTCAAACATCTTGCAGGCCAATGGAACTGGACAAATTCCTCATGAATGATGAATATACCTTCGCCGGATTTGCCATTGAAGGAGACAAAAACAAGCTGAAGCTATCTGGCTTGGAGATCAACTTCAACAACTACATTGATATTCATGTGGAATGGAGAGACCCATACAAGAAAAAGAATTTTGACTCTTTGGCTGATGTTGCCGGCAGGCTGATCGACATTCACTACCATGACATGAAGAACAAAATCAATCGCAAGGAGGACCATACTCTATGGGGGTTTTGCCCGCTGCCAGACAAGCTTATCAAGTATGCAGCAATAGATGCATTCACAACTACGAGTCATGGAGAGACAGGGCAAAAAGAGAAAAAGAAGCGAAGAAGAAGAACAAGGCTGTAATCCCATACACCAACTAGAAATGAACAGGGCTATGTTTAGTTTCATTTTACTTTAGTTGTGTTGTTCCTTGTTTCCTGTTTGCTAGGTTTTGCTTATGTCCGTTGCTTCATATTGAATGTTTCTTTGTAAAACAATGTCATTGTACTAGGTTTTGATTGTTGAGTTTGTATTAGAACAAGTATTCAGACAAGTTTGAAAAATCTGATGTGTGACACCAAAACATACTACACACATACAAAATAGATTCAAAAACATCATTCAATAAAACTGTTCCAACAAATAGGGATGACAAAAAAACTAAGTACTCTGACTGCAACTCCTACCTAATAAGAAAGATGAATGCAGTTCTCAAGAGTAAACATAAGCAGTGTGCAAGGTGTGTACATGCAGTCCACAAGAGTATTTAAAGGAAGACCATTAATATTTATATTTCTAAAAAATTATAATCCAAAGACCATTCTAAACAAAGGTGAATGCAGTTCACCAAAGTGATAGCAGGCATTTCACAACGTGTGTACATGAAGTGCAGTACATGCTTAAATGAAGCACAAGACGAACTGCATCCACTTTCATGGAGTGCATAATACACAGACTTAGTACACTTAGTGCAGTGCGCAACATTGGTACAAGCAATACAAATGGTATCATTTGTACTGCCACGAATACATGTAGTGCAAAAGAAAAAAAATGCTTGTAATACGAAAAGAAAAAAAATTGACCGCCCAGGTGCAACCAAGCCCCGGCCAGTCTCGTACTAAGTCTGCGCCCACATTAGGCAAGTCCGTTCTGAGCGACAATGCATGGGGCCGGGCACACAAGGGCCCACAGGTCAGGGGGATATAGTGCAGAGAGTGCCGTGTATAAGCGCCAAATCAGTAACCAGAGGAGTTCGAGACAGTGGGCTTGCCAGCGCTTATAAACCGGTCGTGGGCGCTCTCGACGGGCGAGGTGGGACTAAACGTTAGCGCATACACATAGCGCAAGAGCAAAGCACCCGTACAGCAAAGGCAAGGCCCAAACCACCATGCCCCACAACCCACAACTAGCACGCAACTGCAGTTCGCTTGCACGTACAAAATATGCAAGAAGCTGAAAAATTATAAAAGGGATGCAGTCCGCTGACCCAAAGAATGTAGTTCGATGTGTGGAAGCAAGATGTGCTGTCAATTAAGCATTGTAGTTCGCTTAGACGGTTGTTTTTCCAGGCAACCGCGAGCACTGCCACTCGGTGGTTGCCGCGATGCACTAAAACGGCGAACGCACGTCCACTACCCCCACTACCATGGCGAGCCCGTGTCCAAACGCCTCCTCCACAACCCAAACCACGCCACAAAAAAGCCACCCCCGCTTCCATTGCCGATCCATTCCCAAAACACCATTGCCGCCCCATCTCAACTAGCAACTCCCAGCAACATCTCTGTCCCAAGCCCGCCATCGCTGGAGGAGGAGCAATGGCGGAGGAACCATCTGCCAAGCGTCACCGTGGTGAGGCCTCCAACCAGACCAGCGAGGTCGACGATGTTCAGGTCCCCGGTCAGAAGCTCGACTACAGCAGGTACCTCAAGAAGGTTAACCTCCTTGGCAAGGAGACGCTGGATGTGGTATGCACCAGCAATCCAGATGAAGCCGACAAGATGATCAGCAGGATCAGGAAGAGGATTGGCGGCTTGTACCCTCGGTACATTGGCGTTGATGTGGAGTATGTGAGGGAAGACGAACTTCCGCAGAGGGCAGCAGTTCTGCAGTTATGCGTGGAGGAACTCTGCCTGGTATACCACATCACCGCAGCAACAAAATAGTGAACCATCCTACTCATTCAACATCTTCATGCATCTGTTTAATTAGTGATGCATCATGAAATTTGATTAAACTAGTTTATGTACTTGATGTACTAGTGAAGTTTATAAAGTAGGTGCAATAGAATAGATTTTGAACCTCACGCACTAGATTAGTTTATGAATTTGATGCACTAGATTAATTTATGAATTTGATGTACCAGATTATTTTCTGAGCTTGATGTGCTAGTGTAGTTTCTAATCTTGATGCAATAGTATAGTTTCTGGAATTGATGTAGCAAACTAGTTTCTGAACTTGGCCTGATGTTTTTTCATCTTCAAGAAAATGTAAAGAAACTTGGTGAAGCACTGGTATATGTTAATTTATTCAACAAGGATAACTAAACTAGTAGTATGCAGCAGATTGATCATTGTCTCAACTTTAAATACCAAAAGAAAAATAACATGTTGTGCTTGAATTTAATTTCTAAAATTTTAATACTAGTTTCTGAAATTTATTCATCAATGAATTATACTATATAAGCATGTACTTGATGGATTCATCTTCAAAATCTGTCTTCCCCCTTGCAGGCCCATGGGCCTCCACCGCTCCTGAAGGAGGACAAGTGTACACCTTTGCTGGCTTCAGCATTGAAGGTGACAAACAGAAGCTGCAGAAATCTGGGTTGGAGATCAACCCCGACAAGTACATCGACATCCAGCGCAAATGGAGAGTTCCATTCAAGGAAGGAAAGAGGTTCCACTCTTTGGTTGATGTTGCAGGGAGCGTGATCCACCCATTCTACAACAACATGAAGAAAAATATCAACAAGGAAGAAGACCATAAACTGTGGGGGATCAGCCCACTGCCAGATTACCTTATCGAGTACGCAGCGATTGATGCTACGCAACCTACGAGTCATGGAAGAGAATTGAAAACATCAGAGAAGGTCTGGAGAGCGCAGAAGAGGCGGAGAAGAATTATGACAACCCATACTACGGCTACGAGTGATGAAGAAAACATCAAAATCTGGCCTTGGAGTTGCTTGTGCTTGTGCTTGTGATTGTCCTGTCTATTGTTTCAAGTTCGTACTTTGCTTTTGTTAGAATGAACCAGTTTACTAATGTGTATCAGATTAAAGAAGTTTGCTTATGCCAACTATGTAGTTTGTTTAGATGATTGAACAAGTTATCTAGCTTGCTTGCTATTATGATTATCTAGCAATCATGTCATGTTGAGTAGTAGTTATGTTGAGCACTGACAAGCTATGGATAACAGTACCAGTACTCCAAAATGCTAAGTACAATTTAGTTGACACGTAAGTACTTCCAATACTAAATACTACAGGAACACTGTAAAAAATAACAATAACATAAAAGGGATCCTGCTAGCACACTTATATCAAAATAATGCAATCCACAAAAAAAAATGCAGTTCACCAGCGTAACAACATGCAGCACATTCGTATCATTGAACTGTAGTCCCAATTACACAAGAGTATGCAGCTCACTAAACCGGAAGTGGCAGTTCAGTTCATTCTAAAAAAATAGTGCGGTTCCCTACATTTATTAAGTGACGAGTAATTTCGTGAATTAATCTAGAGCCACACCCCTAAGATAGATAGTGGGGCGACGGGATGTGACAGACTCGCCTCCGCATGCGACGCCGCGGCACGTCGCGTCGTCTCCTGCTCCGACTCGTTCCAGGCCTGGCCTCGCAGGGGGGAGGGGAGGGGGTCACGACCCCTCCTCCCCCCTGCTCGGTCTCGTGCTAACGCATGTAGTTTGCTTGGTTGACAGGCGCAGTGCGGCTATTCTGTTTTCCAACCCCAAACACGCAAGCAACAACAGAGCCACACCCCTAAGATAGATAGTGGGGTGACGGGGTGTGACGGACTCGCCTCCGCATGCGACACCGCGGCACGCCGCGTCGTCGCCTGCTCCGGCTCGTTCCAGGCTCGGCCTCGCAGGGGGGAGATGTCGGTGTACTAAAGTTTGGGCCCTTTAGTACCCCTTACTTGTGCACGGGCAGTTGTAGCCGCACCTGCCCCGAGGCTTGGCGGGGGCAGTTGGAGGCAAAATACAAGGCGACCAAGGCGGCATCCGAGCCAATAATCAGAGAGCAGAAGACAAGCTGAGCCCCCGGCAAGGATTCTTGCTGGGGTGATTTGTGAGCCCCAGCAAGCTGGTTGCCGGGATGGTTTGCGAAGCCTCAGCTAGACCACCACCCTTGAGGTTGAGAGCTCTGGCACCTCGACAACGTCAAGACCAAGACTCAGGGGCACATGCGTAGTAGCATGCAGATCTTTGTGAAGACTGGTGGCATGCAGATCTTCGTGGAGACCAGAGAGCGAAGTTCCCCAGCAAGGTTCTTGCCGGGGACGACTGCGAGATCCCGGCAAGATTCTTGCCGGGGACGACTACGAGGCCCCGGCAAGGCTCTTGCCGGGGACGATCACGAGGCCATGGCAAGGCTCGCGCACAACAAGGCTCCGCCGCCCTGCCACCGTCCCGGCACAGCAATTAGCCAGCCAACCAGGCGAGCACCTGCATGGTGGATGCAGATCTTCGTGAAGATCCTGCCACCGCTCCAGCGCAGCGGCTAGCCAGTCAGCTTGGCACTTGCATGCCTCGTCATCTTGGGTGCATGTCAAGATGGGGTGAGGCGGCGACGGATGGGACGGGCTCTGTTTCCGTCCCCGATAAAGTTAGAGGGCACGTAAGCAGCGCATTTAATGCGCTTGTCCTAAGACGCCAGAGATAAGCACGTGTACTGTAGCACTTTACACCTCCTGTATGCATGTACGCCACTGTGGTAGCCCCTTGGTATAAAAGGAGGCCCAAGGTGATACAGGGTGGGACTTTTGGACTTTCCGGCCCAGTTTGCATGCGAAGCAGCTAGCCGAAGCTCAAGAACACTCAATATACACCCGAAGTAGGACTAGGGTTTTACGCTTCTGAGCGGCCTGAACCTGGGTAAAAATCCCTCGTGTTGATCTCTAGATCTGCTCTTCGTGCACCTCTCCTCCTTACCAAACCGTAGAAGGGATCCACCCGATCCCATAGGTGTCATTTCCCCGACATCTTTGGCGCGCCAGGTAAGGGGAAAGAGGTTGTACAAACCTGATCTAGGCGTCAGCGCGTCGACTTCTTCAACATCTTCGTCATCATGTCTCCAAAGAGAAAGAGCATCGTGGTGATTGGTTCATCTCCGGTCCATCTGCCCGCACCAGCGCGGACGGACGACGGGATGGACGTGGGTGGAGGCCACGGGCTTCCATGGCACTCCAGCGATCGGAGCCACGCGAGCGGCGATGACCCGCACGTCGCTGGGTCCAGGGACGGAGCCGTGCTGTCTACGGGTGGTGCGGCGAACCCGAGGGACGGAAGGGCGACCTCCAAGACGCCCCCGCCGGCGCATGCGCCGTGGCCTTCCCAAGTCGTGCGTGATGAGCAGCGCCGCGGCGTGGGTGATCACGAGCGTTCCCATGGAAGGGCCCCTTTGCATCATCCTCGAGATGCGCCGGGCCAGCATGCACGCCAAGACGTTGGCAGAAACGGCGCGCGGCCGCGGGACCATGATAGAGCTCCTTCTAACATAGTTAGAAGTCAGAGCACTTCACGATCCACGCAGCTGTTGCCGCCGCCCACGCCAACAGAAGTGTTGGCGCGCGTACAACTGCTTCTAGATTTCCCTCCTGCTGCGGAGAAGCTCAACGAGTGGAGAGCCACCATCCGGAGCCTCGTCGGCTTCGCCAATAAGGATGGACCGCAGCAGGCGGGGCCCTCGTGCCGGCGCTCTGTTGAGCCGACGCATGCCAAAGGCGGAAGGACCGAAAGTGCTGCGACCACAGTGCACTCTCCTCCTCCACGGCAGCAACAGCAGCCGCCGGCTCGTCGGGTCGAGGCGTGTGACAACGGTTCCACAGCATCGTCCGACCCATGAGCCCGCTGCGATCAACGCCAAGTTCTTCGAGAGGCGAGACAAGGAGAAGGGCCAGGACGGTGCTGAGGGGTCCGGCAAGAAGCGTGATGGCCGCGGGGGTCGCCACGGCAAGGATAAGCAACCAGAGAGGCCCGCTCGGGGCCGCAACAAGAAAGAGGGAGATGATGATCATGATGAGGACGATGAGTCCAGCGAGCACGAGTTCCAGAAAGCAACAGAGGCCATGTGCGTCGACGGTGGCGCCTCGTTGCATGCCTCTCACCGCCAACTGAAACAGTGGGCGCCTGAGATCAATGCGGCAGAGCCATCATTTGATGCCCAGAAGCCGCTGAAATGGTCCAACACGCCTATCATTTTTGACACTGAGGATCACCCTGATCGCACGACGGCGGTGGGGTGTTTGCCATTATTGGTTTTGCCAACGATACGCAACCACAAGGTGACAAAAGTGTTAGTTGACGGTGGGGCCGGTCTGAACTTGATCTCGCCCACTATGATCAAGAGGCTGCAAATTCCTGATGGAGATCTCGAAGAGACGGGCACGTTTCAAGGGATCAATCCAGGAAGGAGTCAGCCAAAGGGCAAGATTACGCTACCAGTTACGTTTGGTGGCGAGCTGAAATATAGGACGGAGAAGATCATTTTTGATGTCGCCAAGATCCCCTTGCCCTATAATGGGATCCTCGGCCGCCCAGTGCTGGCCAAGTTCATGGCGGCATCACATTACGCTTACAATACGTTGAAGATGCCCGGACCAATGAGCATCATCACCGTCCACTCCGACAAGAAAGACGCGCTCATCTGCGCTGACCAACTCTACCGAGAGGCAGTTGCAGCAACTGCCGCCAAGGCACTTGCTCCTGCCGCTGAAGCTCCGGGAGGGAAGAAGACTGGCAAGACCTCTCCCGGCAAGACCTCTTCCGGCAAGACCTCTTGCACCCACTCCGGCAAGCGCGCCTCTTCGAAGTGCTGCGCTCCCGTCGTGGACGTGCCAGAGAGCTCCACTGGCAAGAGCAAGAAATCCAAGGCAGCACCACCAGAAACTAAGAAGGTGCCCGTCAAGGAGGACGGCACGGGCGGGGCTTTCACTATAAGCTCCACCCTCGACAGCAAATAGGAAGGCACGCTCATCGCCTTCCTGCGGGCGAATGCCGATGCGTTTGCATGGCAAGCATCTGACATCCCCGGCGTTCCCAGGGAGGTGATTGAGCACCATCTTGCTGTCTGTCCTCATGCGTGGCCCGTCAAGCAGAAGGTCAGGAAGCAAGCTTTGGAGCAGCAAGAGTTCATCATTGAAGAGATTAGGAAGCTGGAAGCAGCAGGCTTGGTTAGAGGAGTGCTCCACCCAACGTGGTTGGCCAATCCGGTGGTGGTGCGCAAGGCAAACGGGAAATGGAGGCTGTGCATTGATTATACAGATATCAATAAAGCCTGCCCAAAGGATCCTTTTCCTTTGCCGCGCATCGACCAGATCGTGGACTCCACTGCCGGGTGCGACTTGCTGTCGTTCCTTGATGCCTACTCAGGATACCATCAAATCTTCATGACGAAGGAAGATGAAGAGAAAACCGTGTTTATCACCCCATGTGGTACGAATTGTTTTATACGAATGCCTTTCGGGTTGAAAAGCGCTGGTTCAACGTTTGCGAGAGCTGTCCAAATTCGTTTTGAGCCTCTGCTACATAGAAATATGGAAGCTTATATGGATGACATAGTGGTCAAAACCAAGGATAGGGCAACACTCATACAAGACCTAGAAGAAACATTTGCAAATTTGCGCAAGATCAATCTCAAGCTCAACCCTGAGAAGTGTGTGTTTGGCGTCCCATCCGGCAAACTTCTCGGGTTCTTTGTGTCTCAGCGTGGGGATCGAGGCGAACCCCGACAAGATCAAGGCTATTGAGCAGATTGACGCACCAAGACGAGTCAAAGATGTACGTCGACTTGCTGGCTGTGTTGCTGCTTTGAGCAGGTTCATCTCCAAATCTGCTGAGCGCGCCCTGCCCTTTTTCAAGATATTGAAAAAAGGCAGGTCCAATGAAATGGACTCCGGAAGCGGAGGCAGCGCTGCAAGATTTAAAGAGGTACCTCTCCTCTACGCCAACACTAGTCGCGCCTAAGCCACAAGAGCCGTTGTTGCTGTATCTAGCGGCAACGAATCAAGTGGTCAGTGTTGTGTTAGTGGCGCAGAGAGAAGTTGATGAAGAAGCAGCGGCAGTGGCAAGACCGTCGGATGACGAGCCGGAGCTCTCCCCGGCAGGGTCTGATGCCCGCAAGGCAAGACCCCCGGCAGGTCCTGATACCGGCAAGGCAGGGCTCCCGGCAGAGTCGGATGCCGGCAAGGCGGGATCTGCGCAAGCAAATGGCGTGACACAAAAGAAGAAGATGGTGCAGCACCAAGTTTATTTTGTCAGCTCCCTTTTGCAAGGGGTTAGATCAAGATACTCTGGTGTACATAAGTTGCTCTTCGGCCTTCTTATGGCCTCGAGGAAGCCGCGCCACTACTTTCAGGCACATGAGATCACCGTCATCACTCGCTTCCCATTGCAACGGATCTTGCACAACCCAGATGCAACTGGAAGGATTGTGGAGTGGGCGTTGGTACTGTCAAGCTTTGGTCTCAGGTTTGAAATCACTTCAACGATTCAGAGCAGAGCCTTGGCGGAATACATTGCAGAATGGACCTCAACGCCTGACGAGGAAATTCAAGAGACCACTCTCCCCGGCAAGGAAAGGAGCCACGACTGGATTATGTACTTTGATGGGGCTTTCTCACTGCAAGGCGCCCATGCTGGTGTGCTACTTATTGCACCCACCGGAGAGCACCTCAAGTACGTGGTCCAGATGCACTTTCCCTGGGAAAGATCAACAAACAACACTGCGGAGTATGAGGGACTGCTTGCCAGTCTCAGGATCGCGGCAGACCTTGGAATTACGAAGTTCATCGTCAGAGGTGATTCGCAGCTTGTCGTCAAACAAGCCAACAAAGATTATCAGAGCCCGCTGATGGAAGCATATGTAGATGAAGTGAGGAAGTTGGAGAAATGTTTTGACGGTCTACAAGCAGAGCATGTTCCTCGAGCAGAGAACAGCATTGCTGACGACCTGTCAAAACGTGCTGCCCTCAAGTTACCTGTGGAACCAGGTACTTTTGTGCTCCAACTAACTCAGCCATCCGTTGAACCATCGGCAGGACAGAATAAGCGAAGGAAGTTGAGCCCCGGCAAGTACTTTCCCGCCAAGCTCCCACGAGCCGCCGGCAAGGGAGTTGCCGGGGACGACGCCAAGCTTGCCGAGGGGCGACAGGCTCCGGCAGGGCCTCAAGCCCTTGCCGTAGAGACAACTGCTCCCATGGTAGAAGACACGCCTTTAGTCCTTGCCGTCGAGCCCCAGGCTCCAGCATGGGCACAGCACACCATTCGGTTCCTCCAAACAAGGGAACTCCCTGAGGAACAGGAAGAAGCGGAGAAAGTAGCCCGTCGGTCTAACATGTACCAGTTTGTGGACGATGTCCTGTACAGAAAAAGACCGAACGCCGTGAAATTGAAGTGCATTCCTCAGGAGGACGGACTGGAGCTGTTGGTAGAGATACATGGAGGCATAAGTGGCTCTCACATAGGATCAAGAGCTCTTGCCGGCAAGGCATTCCGGCAAGGTTTCTTTTGGCCCACTGCCCTCCAGGATGCAACTGCACTAGTAACCAAGTGTGAAGCGTGCCAGTTCCATTCAAAGAAACTTCATCAGCCAGTCCAAGCTCTTCAGACGATCCCTCTTTCCTGGCCATTTTTGGTCCGGGGGCTCGACATATTGGGCCCCTTTCCCCGTGCTGTCGAGGGCTTTGAGTACTTGTACGTCACAATCGACAAGTTCACAAAGTGGCCGGAAGTGGAAGCAGTGAGAAAGGTGACAGCGCAGTCAGCCGTTAAGTTCTTCAAAGGATTAGTTTGCCATTTTGGTGTGCCAAACAGAGTCATCACTGACAACGGCACATAGTTCACGAGCCGCACCTTCATGCAGTATATCCAAGACCTTGGCAGCAAAATCTGTTTTGCCTCTGTTGCCCATCCAAGAAGCAACGGCCAAGCGGAAAGGGCAAATGCTGAGGTGCTGCGGGGTCTCAAGACGAGAACTTTCGACAGGCTGCACAAGTGCAGAAGGCGCTGGATTGATTAGTTGCCGACGATCCTTTGGTCAATCAGGACGACACCAAATCGAGCCACTGGCCAGACACCTTTCTCCCTGGTATACGGGGCGGAAGCAGTTCTCCCCACAGAACTCATATACGGGTCACCTCGAGTGCTCTCTTATGATGAGCTTGATCAAGAGCAGTTGCAGCAAGATGATGCTATGCTCCTTGAGGAAGATCGTCTTCAGGCTGCTGTGCGAGCCGCGCGCTACCAGCAAGCCTTGCGTCGCTACCACAGCCGCAAGGTTCATGCCTGAAGCCTTGAGGAAGGCGACCTTGCTCTTCGGCGTGTTCAGTCCGCCAAGAATTCCAACAAGTTGACGCCAAAGTGGGAAGGCCCTTATCGGGTGATACGAGTCACCAGGCCCGGCGCAGTCCGCCTGGAGACCGAAGATGGCATTCCAGTGAGCAACTCCTAGAATATCGAACATCTTCGCAAGTTTTACCCATGAGGCGCGGTTGCCGGGACCCCCGGCGACCCCCTTTTGTACTAGCCTTGCCGGCAAGGCATATAATCCTATGTACAAAGCCAGGCGCAGACCCTGTGCGCAGTTGAATAAGTTTACGTATGTACAATTCTTGTTGATTTCCATGTTTATTTGTATGCATGCCTGTCCAGGATATTGTACTACGTTCTTTTCCAGCAAGTACTAATGAACCGCCAAGGTTCCATGCTCCTATTTTCTCTTCTTTCTTTTTCTCAAAGGACAGAAGGTTCCCTCGCATACAAGTTTGCCAGGGGGGATAGAGAGTGTGGGCGCCGGCAGGCGACGTTCGAAGTGGCATCTTGCGGGAAAGAGTACAACAGCAAAAAAAGCTAAGTTGTGAAACCTTGAGCGATTTTGTTTTAAATGTAAGGTTATTTCCCTCGAATGGTTTCGTTTCTTGTATGGAAAACCTGCACGCGAAGGAACCTCGTCGCAATTGATTGCGCCCTTGCTCTGTTTCGAGTCTGCTCAGCAGTTCAAGTGGCCGCACTAAGAGTGGCAAGGTGTCTTGCTGGCAGCGACACCCCCAGCAGGCTGCTAAGGATTCGTTCCTCAAAGCGCTCGCGGCAAGGGTGCGCGCACCGGCAAGCCCTTCCAAAAAAGCGTAGGGTGTATGCCATACGAGGAGGGATCAAACAAGGAAGATAGCATGCATTCAATCCAAAAGCACAGCAAGTTATATTACATCACTGGTTGTCGTAGTTCTAACTTAAGATAAATTGTCTTGGGCATGAGCTCATAGCGGCAAGGAAAAGAGAAGCGGCTAGTCCCGGCACTCGCCTTCCACCCTCTTGACTTGGTCAACCATGCTGACGATGGGCGCGACAAGCTCTTCAAGCGCCCTACGGTCCGCATCTGCCGGCAAGCTGTCTTGGCTCAGGTCGAGGCCAGGGTTCCTGTACGCCACCTTGGTGAGCACCTTGAGAAGGACGCCCCGGCAAAGCTTGCGGGACTCATTGGCCAGTTGGGTTGCTCGACTAGAGTGGAGCAGCTTCAGGGCTTCAAGGACAGCCTCAAAGAACATGGTCAATCTGGCGCTCGTAGACACCCTCTCCTCGTGGGAATACCTGAAAGCCAGCAGGCCCATGGTGGATAGTTGTGTTTTGAGCCTCTCTGCGACGTCGACAAGGTGTTTAGTCTAGATCTTCACGCCTTTCTCATAGTCATTGTAGGTGGCGGCGGCGCTCTCAAGCAGTTGTTTCTCCTCCTGGAGGTCCTTAGCCAGGGTCTTCTCACAAATCCTGCTACTCTCAAGGGACTCCTTCAGCGTGGTCAGCTTCAGATTTAGATCGGTAATAGAGTCCTTGGCTTCGGAGAGCAATTTGGTCTTGTCAGATATGGCGACCTGCAGCTCCGCCAGGGTATGGACAGTTTTGTCTCTGTCGCTCTTCAGCGTCGAGACCTTCTTGCGGTGCTTCTCCAGCTCCGCCTCCAACTTCTCCACCTTCCCAGCCAGCTCGTTCTTGGCGGCCTCCGCGGCTTCGGCGGCGTCGACGGCCTCCTTCAACTTGCCGGCGTGATCCAGGACCTGGGCGTCGAGTATGTCCTTGTGCCTCTTCTCCAGCTCCTGGGTCCGCTGCGCGACAAGCTTCTCAATTTCTTCATCCTTGCCACGGAGCTTGGCGGTAAGCACCTCTTCACGGGCGGCAAGGTCCTCTTCTTGGGCGTCGAGCAGAATGCGGCGCTCCCTTAGATTGGCATCGTCCTTGGCGGCCTGTGCAGCGGCCTCCTCCTGTGCCTTCTCAATATCGGACTGCTTCAGAAGGAGCTCGTCCCAACGCTGGCCTAGCTGCTCCTGGCCAGTCCTCAGGCTCTTGTCGGGCCTCGGCGAACCAAACCTGCATCTGCTCGACACGCTTTTGGAAGTCTGCCTCCGCCGCGTCGGCAACCGCTGCCCTGGAGTCCAGTTTCTCCTTACGGGCACGGTGGAGCGCTTGGAGCTTCTGGAAGTTGTCGCTCATGGCCTGGAGGAGCTGGTCTTCTTTGGATCCGCTGCTGCTGGCACTCAGCTCGTCGACGACCTTGAGCCTGGCAGCGGCGATGACTTCTTCGTCGAAAGCCTCCCCCTCGGTTGGTGCTCCGGTGTTTGCCGTCCCCGGGATGCTGACGAACAGATTGTCACCAATCTTCAGGTATCTGCTTGAGGGGGGCATCGGATGTTGAAGGTTGGTCCTCAACCACCATCTCCCCGGCAACTGGGGGCTCTAGGACCGATGCAGTGCCAGGCGCTCCTGCGGCAGGAATGCCGTCAGTTCGGTCGCCAGTCCCCTTGCCGGCCTCCCCGGCAGACCCCTTGGTGGCCTCTTCATGCGCGTCTTTGGCGGCAGTGTCCTTGGCGGTCTCCTCGATGGTGGCGTCAAAATCCATCTGGTCCGCCAAGGGAAGATCTGAAAGCCAAAGATGAGAAATGAGACGAACCCAAAGCTGAAGTTCAAAAAAAATTGATGAATGATGACGAGTGCCAGGAAGCAGGCGGCTTACCTGTGACGATTTGTTGGGAAGTGACTCCCTCCCCGGCAACCTTTGTCGCCAGCGTAGGACCGCCAGCGCCCGTGCCTTTCGGCTCCTCCTCCACAAGGGGGGCCTCATCGGTGGAAGCCCTTGCCGGGGATCCCTCCCTGAGCGGTGTGGTCGACGGAGGCGGCATGTCGGGGGTGGCCCTCAGTGGCCCTTCCTGTTGCTATCCTTCTCCTGCAAACCCGACAAGATTAGCAGCGAAGATACACACCCCGATGCCCGCCAGCGGGAAATGAGTAAAAGACTCATGTTGGGGGCTGGGTCGGGGGTTGCGTCGTGGGCTGTGATCCGGGCTGATTGTGATCGTCTTCGGCGCACCTGAGGAGCTTGCCGGGGGCTTGTCGCCCATTGAGGTCTTGGCCTTCTTCGCCATCCTCTGCGCCAACGTTTCCGTGTTTCTGCGGGGACGGGCCAGGGCGGAAGTAAGATAAGATGAAGCAAATCATAGACCCAAGAAATAAAGAAAGCGGCAAGATACTTACTCGTCTCCTTCTTCTGCCCCTTCTCCCTCCTCGGGCTGAAGGAGGAGAGGTCGAAGTCGGCCTCTGCTATGGTGTCCGCTTGAGGGGATGGGGAAGGGGACCTGGGCCGCTTGATTGTGGCGGGAGCGGCGGCCTGATGTGAGCTTGCCACCCCCGCTGCCTTCTTTGCCGTCGCCCTCGTCTGGCGCCCGAGTTGCTGTCGAGCACCTTGCCGCTCCGCAGCCTTGCCGGCCGGACCCTTGCCGGGAGCCTCTTCGGACGAGGAGGCCTGCTGGACTGGCTCGCCAGAGATGGCTCGCCGGTGGACGCGCTTCTTCTTTGGCGCTGGGGGCTCCACTTCATCAGTCTCTTCGGCTGTCTCTTTCGTGAGTGAGCCCCCGGCGGCTGTGCTACTATGCTCTTCGGCAGGCTCCTCCTGCTTGGCGGGGTCCTCCTCTGCATCGGCGTCATCTCCCATAAAGCCAATGCTGCCAGCCTCCTCGGCAAGGGCCAGCTCTTCCGCCCTGCTGGCGATGTACGCCAACTCTTCGTCGGTGGTCTCGTGGATGAGGCGCATTTCTTCCCGAATGGCTTTCTCCGACAAGTTGTCGAAGAACTCTTGTGCTTGCTCCGCGGATGGTTTGGCCCAGGTTTGGTCAAGGCCGTGAGCATTGAACACCAGCATCATGGCGATGATCGAGTTCAGCGCAGAATTGTTGCACAGAGGGACGATGCTTGCCGGCAGCTTGAACACGCCGTCCGGCCTAAACAACTTGTGACAGAGGACCACGTGCTGAAGGACCGTCCAGCTGTTGTTTGGGCCAGGGCACAGCCTCATGATGTCCGCCGCATTCCGGAAATCCCAGCCTGGTCTCCCCTTGTTCTGCAAAGGGGTGATGCGGCGGCGGAGGAAATCGGCGCCCACCATTTCGACGGTGAGCCCGGCAGCCTTCAGGCGATGAATCCTGTTGATGGCGATGGTGAGCTTCGCGTCCTGAGGGTCGAGAGCGCTCCAATCGCCGCCGTGGGTCTGCTTCATTTGCCGGAGTGAACAGAACGGGTGCGGCTCCTCCTCCGTGATCCAGCACCACCTGCTCCGCCACTCGTCCCACTTCTCGTGGTATTCCCCATCCAGATATGTGTCCTTGCTCCCTAACCTAGAGATCCAAGCGATGCCGCCAGAGAGGGCCTCTCTGGCCTGGATGCGAGGGATGAAGAAGTGGCGGAAAAAGGGCTTTGTTGGGGACCACCCCGGCAAAGTTTTCGCAGAGGTGAGCAAAGACAGACATGTAATTTACGGCATTTGGCATGAAATCAAGGAGATGGAAGCCAAAGGTTAACATGATGCGTTGAAGAAATCAGAGAAAGGGGGGCAAAGCCCGCAATAGAAATAGTCGACGAAAAAGGGGAATTTTTTTGGGCCACCCTTAGACATGGCGGCTGGGGTCACGCGAGTGGCGGCGTGCCCATTCGTTGCCCTCCCCCACATGAGCAGGTACTTGTCCCTCAAGGCGTGGGCGTCGAGCGTCGGGGGGAAGACGGCGAGCTGCTTCCGCATCTTTAACAGCTCACTCTCCGACACGTCCTTGCCCTTGCTCGCCTTGGGCACCTCCTTGCCCTTGCTCACTTTGGGCGCCTTGGGCGGCATGGCGACTAGGGAGAGTGGGGGAAGCCGAGGACGGCGGGAGCGCGGAAGGGGCGAACGGATGAACAAACTCTGGTCTGGGCTCGAGGAAGAAGAAGACGGCGGTAGTTCCTAGATTGGGAAAGGCAAGGGGGGTAAATGAGCAGCGCCCCTGCGGATTCCTCTTTTTATGGGGAAGGCGCGGGGCTGCCTCTTTACTGTTCGATATGAAGGCATTTTCGCAGGCGTGCTGCGACTGTTCCACGCACGACTCCCACGTCGCGCACCCAATGCGGATCGTGGGGAAGCGCAACAGACGAGATGTTTATGGCAGTTAATCCCTGCCACGCGTGCCCGCGCACTGTTTGGGCCTGGCCCAACGACGCTTCGCACCCGTGTATGACCCAGGCCCGGGGGCTCCTGTCGGTGTACTAATGTTTGGGCCCTTTAGTACCCCTTACTTGTGCACGGGCAGTTGTAGCCGCATCTGCAGCGAGGCTTGGAGGGGGCAGTTGGAGGCAAAATACAAGGCGAACAAGGCGGCATCCGAGCCAGTAATCAGAGAGCAGAAGACAAGCTGATCCCCCGGCAAGGATTCTTGCCGGGGTGATTTGCGAGCCCCGGCAAGCTGGTTGCCGGGATGGTTTGCGAAGCCTCAGCTAGACCACCACCCTTGAGGTTGAGAGCTCTGGCACCTCAACAACGTCAAGACCAAGACTCAGGGGCACATGCTTAGTAGCATGCAGATCTTTGTGAAGACTGATGGCATGCAGATCTTCGTGGAGACCAAAGAGCGAAGTTCCCCAGCAAGGTTCTTGCCGGGGACGACTGCGAGGCCCCGGCAAGATTCTTGCCGGGGACGACTGCGAGGCCCCGGCAAGGCTCTTGCCGGGGACGATCATGAGGCCACAGCAAGGCTCGCGCACGACAAGGCTCCGCCCCCCTGCCACCGTCCCGGCACAGCAATTAGCCAGCCAACCAGGCGAGCACCTGCATGGTGGCATGCAGATCTTCGTGAAGATCCTGCCACCGCTCCAGCGCAACGGCTAGCCAGTCAGCTTGGCACTTGCATGCCTCGTCATCTTGGGTGCGTGTCAAGACGGGGTGAGGCGGCGACGGATGGGACGGGCTCTGTTTCCGTCCTCGATAAAGTTAGAGGGCACGTAAGCACCGCATTTAATGCGCTTGTCCTAAGACGCCAGAGATAAGCACGTGTACTGTAGCACTTTACACCTCCTGTATGCATGTACGCCACTGTGGTAGCCCCTTGGTATAAAAGGAGGCCCAAGGCGATACAGGGAGGGACTTTTGGACTTTCCGGCCTAGTTTGCATGCGAAGCAGCTAGCCAAAGCTCAAGAACACTCAATATACACCCGAAGCAGGACTAGGGTTTTACGCTTCTGAGCGGCCCGAACCTGGATAAAAATCCCTCGTGTTGATCTCTAGATCTGCTCTTCGTGCACCTCTCCTCCCTGCCAAACCATAGAAGGGATCCACCCGATCCCATAGGTGTCATTTCCCCGATAGGAGGGGAGGGGGGTCACGACCCCCCCTGCTCGACCTCGCGCTAACGCATGCAGTGCGCTTGGTTGACAAGCGCAGTGCGGCTATTCTGTTTTCCAACCCGAAACATGCCCGCAACCCCAGAGCCACACCCCTAAGATAGATAGTGGGGCGACGGGGTGTGACGGGCTCGCCTCCGCATGCGATGCTACGGCACGCCGCGTCGTCGCCTGCTCCGGCTCGTTCCAGGCTCGGACTCGCAAGGGGAAAGGGAGGGGGGTCACGACCCTCCTCCCACTGCTCGGCCTCGCGCTAACGCACGCAGTGCGCTTGGTTGACAGGCGCAGTGCTGCTATTCTGTTTTCCAACCTCAAACACGCACGCAACCCCAGAGCCACACCCATAAGATAGATTGTGGGGCGACGGGGTGTGACGGACTCGCCTCCGCATGCGACGCCGCGGCATGCCGCGTCGTCGCCTGCTCCGGCTCGTTCCAGGCTCGGCCTCCCAGGGGAAGGGGAGGGGGTCACGACCCCCTCCCCCTGCTCGACCTCGCGCTAACGCACGCAGTGCGCTTGGTTGATAGGCACAGTCCGGCTATTCTGTTTTCCAACCCCAAACACTCACGCAACCCCAGAGCCACACCCCTAAGATAGATAGTGGGGCGATGGGGTGTGACGGACTCGCCTCCGCATGTGACGCCGCATCACGCCGCGTCGTCGCCTGCTCCGGCTTGTTCCAGGCTCGGCCTCGCAGGGGGGAGGGGAGGGGGTCATGACCCCCCTCCCCCCTGCTCGGCCTCGCGCTAACGCACGCTGTGCGCTTGGTTGACAGGCATAGTGCGGCTATTCTGTTTTCCAACCCCAAACACACACGCAACCCCAGAGCCACACCCCTAAGATAGATAGTGGGGCGACAGGGTGTGACGGACTTGCCTCCGCGTGCGACATCGCGGCACGCCGTGTCATCGCCTGCTCTGGCTCGTCCCAGGCTCGGCCTCGCAGGGGGGAGGGGAGGGGGGTCACGACCCCCCTCCCCCCTGCTCGGCCTCGCGCTAACGCACGCAGTGCGCTTGGTTGACAGGTGCAGCGTGGCTATTCTGTTTTCCAACCCCAAACACGCACGCAACCCTAGAGCCACACCCCTAAAGATAGATATTGGGGCGACGGGGTGTGACGACCCCCCAGAGCTCAATAAAAAAAGGAAAGTTGTGCTGATAAAAGAACTTAGCCATGATGCAGTTCAGTTATACACATGAATGCAGTGCCATTCTGCAAAAAAGTTTTTGCGCAGATAAAAAAGGTGTAAAAAGAAACACCTACAA
Source organism: Thinopyrum elongatum (assembly GCA_011799875.1). Lineage (NCBI taxonomy): Eukaryota > Viridiplantae > Streptophyta > Magnoliopsida > Poales > Poaceae > Thinopyrum > Thinopyrum elongatum. Next base: position 92,935,178 of record CM022302.1, on the reverse strand, counting down.
AACAGCGCGGGAGCAAAAAAGCAAAAACACACATAAAAGCAAAAAACCATGGTTCGCATATGTATATATATATTATTTATATAAAATAAAACACACGCAGTTTCAACCATATACACTGCTGCAAAAGCAGACGTTACACAAGGACAGAAAAAGTAGCCTTTTCATACATATTATCTACCTTAGACAGCACACAATACACACCATAACCCTAGCTCTTGTCCAAACAAAGGACTTTAACCAGAAAATATGACAATGACTGTTACTGCGACTGCGACTGTGACAGGGAAGTAAGCCCGAGGCTTGCAATCAGATCTCGTAGATCAGGCGGCATGTCTTCATAATACAACATGTTCAAAGGATTGAACAGCAGCTGGAAAATGTACTCCGCCTTCCAATCTTCAACAGCATGCTGAAAAAATAAAAAAAATGCAGATCAGTGATTAAAAAAAGGTTGTCGTAAGAACGAAAAGTGAAAACTTTAAAAGATAAAACAGTAACAAAAAGAAGAAACAGAGAAGGTATTACATCGGATTTGACAATTCTGTCGACTAGACGCACGCCGTCATACACCTGCTTAACCTCGGAACATGGATTCCACACTCGTTTGGTCCCTGTGCTGGCACGGCCGGGTAAGAGGGCTTCTTTGCCAATTTAACCCAGTCAGGGTGATTCTTAGAGTTATACAACTTTTCACCATAAATCGTCTTCAACACCTGAGTCATCCTGCTCATCTAGCAAAAGGTGGAAAGACAACACAAAGTAAAAAACACATGTCACAGATCAAATAACTATCAGACGATGTAAAAAAATACAAGTTATCCACAACATCTAGACTGTTGCTCTTTTAAATGCATGTGAGGTCATTTCGTTTATATCACTCTTTTACACAGATTTTGGTGGTGGGACAAATGCGGTTCTGTGTCACATATGTTGTAGTGCACTGTATTAACAAGTGTGGTGCTATGTGTACTAACAAATGCATGTGCAATTTAAAAAAAATATGCAGTAGGAGAAACACAAAAGGCTTTGCAGTTGGCTAAAAAAATATGACATACCACTTCAGTGCAATCTGAGTGGTAGTCAGTCCTGCGCCATTTTGTCGTGAAACCAGGATGGCCAGTGTACTTCCTGGTGTCATGGATATCAATGGTCTGGCGATGCTGGTTCATCGTGTATAGGGCATAATGACCATCCTTGGAGCGCGGCATCATAATCTGTCGCATCAAAAAACAAAATGAAAATGAAAGTTCATTCGACACATAGCATTAGGACCACTGCTTCAAATAACTATAAAAGAAATGCAACAAAGAAGAAATAAATGATGGAAAATAATGGCCTTACCAGTTTTGCGTCCAACAGGTTTTCGTCGCCAACAAAAACCTTGAACTGCTTAACTGCATCTTCTATAACAAATGGGTTATGCACAACTGGCAACACAGGGTTTCCTTCCTCATTTTTCTTCACATCAGTTTCCATTTGAAGAACATACTGCATAGAAAAAGAACAAATGGGACATGAAAAAAAGGAATAAAGCATGCATGCACACATGGACATAAAAAATTCAGTACAAGAGAAAAAAAATGCACCAAAGCAAAAAAAGCATGACAACAGACACATTTACCGTGATAAATAAAGGTGAAAGTAGCACATGTTCACCAGAACGATAAACTAAATTCATTTCAGGATCTTGCTTCCAGTACTTAATGACAAAATCCATGAGATACGAGTCCATGCAAGCTCCTTTGCCAAATGTATTATAGATATAGTCAACTTTGACTGTTTCGACATCACCAAAAGCATTATTCATCATCAAGAACGCATTGCTGCAGTAAACATACACAGATGGGATCAAAAAAATAAAGTTAAAAACAAAACACACAAAAAGGATGAAGGGCACACACATAAAACTTACTCGTTGTATTTTGTTACAAAATGTTTGCTGAGAACGAGATCCTTTATTAAACTCGCCTCATCAATATATTTGAACCTCGAAGGCCTCAATTTCTCTAAAGAGCCTCTCAACTTAAAAGCCCTCTCACCTGCCCTCTTGTTCGAAAATACTTGAGCATCATCTATGGGAGGACGATTGATTGCTGCACTCCTAGTCCTAGTGACGCGTGGCACCAGTGTAACAAAATTGTCAACATCAACTACCTCATGCGGAGAGCCGGGTCGAGCAACCTTTCCACCATCAGGTCCAGATGCCACATCTGTGTTCAAACCATCTCCAGCCAAAGAACCAGAATTCTCTGGAGAGATTTCAGTGGCACAATCCTCCATAACTACCTCAGAACCCTGAGACTCAAACAGTGATGTACATCCTCCATGAAGACCCCCATCAAAACCTGACAACGAGGAGAAAAAACATGGGAACACTTAGCCCAAATACAAAACCAAAAACATTAAATGCATCTCAATAATATAAAAAATGCAATTCACTAAAGAACAATGCAGCCCACTTATCTAGAACAATGCAGCCCACTTGTCTAGAACAACGCAGCCCACTTGTCTAGAACAATGCAGCCCACTTGTCTAGAACAATGCAGCTCACTTGCCACGAATAAATGCAGCTCACTTGTCTACAACAAAGCAGCTCACTTACACAGTAAATACATAGCCCTCCACTGTCAATCACGCATTTCACTAGCACACTAATAAAAAGACCTTAAGAAGCGGAAGCAAGCATAAACAAAAAAATAAGGGAAATAAAGAAGTTCACTAACACAACCTTTATCTGCAAAAATTAAAGGTGACGATAACTCAAGGGAACACTTTGTCGATGTGAGCCAGCTATAGAGCATGGCCTTTCTGATGTAGCCAATGTGCTCCACCCCAAACTGATCAACTCGAACACCATCCCAAGTCTGCAAGAATTGAAACATATAGAATCCACAATCATGCCAGCAATAAAAGAACAAAAAACATCAGTTTAACATAAAAATATAAAAGAACAGTTGAGGAGTATGGTGGAGAGGGGCTACAAGGAACATACCCATTTGGCTGAAGTGGGACAATCACATGTTTCAACACAAATCCATCAAGTGTAGGAGGATTTAGCGGCTCATCATAACTTGAGCTACCTTCTTTCCATGCACGCTTGATATTTTTCACCATCCTCCTAAAAATCCTGTTCGCTTCAGAGCTGCCAGGTTTATTGAGCGAGTCAAGAAATTCAAACCGTCTTTCCTTCACATTCAAGGCAACTACACAATAATGACCAACGCCATCCCTCGTCTCTGCCGGATCAAATGGTGGAAACAAGACCTGTTGGAAGTAAAAAAAAACAAATAAAATTATTACAAGAACAAGAAACAGAACACTATAAAACCAACACAAAAAAATGGTTTTCTACACATAAAAACATTACTCACCATATCTTTTTTATCGACACGCTCCTCAGCTTTTGAAGAGAACATCAATTTCACACTCCTGCCTACACTACCACCATGCCAAATACTTGTCTGCCAAAACAAAACCAAACAAGAAATAGTGCTCAAGCAAACAGGTCATCACACGAAATCAGAAAAGAGAATAAAAAAACAAAACAAAAATTTCAGCATGCTTACACAAATATGGTATGGGACAACCATCGTCGGAGACCCCTTAAACTTATCTACCAGCAAAGAAACCTCGAGATCTACAAGGCCTGTAGTGAGCATCCCTTTATCCCAAAAAGATTGACCAACTTCGCCAACGGTAATATCGGCCACCTCAGTTTTAAAAGCAATCATGTCCCTGATTTTTTTTGAAAAACTAAAACATAAGATACTACAAAAACAACAAGAACGAGAAAGGGCAAAGACTGCGATTAGAAAATACATATGAACAAAACAATTTATAAAAAGCCATACTTCTTCTTTTTGTCCCTCTGAGCCCTCGTAATAGCAATGTACAACTCATTGTATCTTTTGAGAAGAGCTGGATCAATGCTAGACGGTGTCACAACAGGAAGTTCGTCATCTATAATAAAAATAAAAAAGGGAACAAATAAAAATGAAGTTCACTTATCTAAAAAATGAAGTTCAATTGTAAGATAAGGAAATTCTGCTAGCTAGAAACTATTTTGAAAATCACCAACATCTAATGCAACTACCATAGTAATTAAAAAAATGAATGAGAAAAACTTCAACTTCACTGTTTGAAACAAAACACTTGCCTTTAGTGTTAGAGTCTTCATGCCGTTGTTCTTCAGAGCTAACCAAAAAAATTTCTTGTCTAGGTTGCGACGAAACCACAACAGCCTCACTGGACTGCCCTACTGTAGCAACATCAGCATTCTCTGGATTTTCAACAGTCCGGTCAACCGCAACGTCCTTAGATACTTCAGCTACATGAGACTCCATTCTGAATACATCAAGAACATCGTTGGACGCCAGACAAACAGGAGAAGCAGCAACACTACCAGCAGGAACGACATACTCCAGCGGCTTTTCAATGCCAACATCAGAATCTTTGTGTCGACTAGGGGCAACAGCATGGTGGGATTCCTGAGCTACAGAAGGATCTGCACTGTCAATGGCAACCGATACAGAAGCATCCACACTGCAACCACCAGCAACAGCACAATCCCCATGGTTCACATCATCATGAACAACGCCAACCGATTGACGAACTTCTACATTTTCATCTCCAGGCTGAGGCTGTAAAAAGTTTAAAAAAGACAAAATGACACAAATGAGCGAAGGAATAATTAACACAACAACAGATAGTCCACTTATGTCAAAGAACTGCAGTCCACATATGTAAAACATATGCAGTTCACTTATTTCAAAGACTGCAGCCCACTTATGTCAAAGAACTGCAATCCACATATGCAAAAAGAACAATAGTTCAGTTATGTCAAAGACTGCAGTCCACTTATGTCAAGTAACTGCAGTCCACATATGTAAAACATATGCAGTTCACTTATGTCAAAAGACTACAGCCCACTTATGTCAAAGAACTGCAGTCCACATATGCAAAAAGAATAGCAGTTCAATTATGTCAAAGACTGAAGCTCACACATGTAAAACTATGCAACTCGCATATGTAAAAGAAATGCATATGAGTGAACAGAACAGCGTACGCCAAGCTTACAATAACACCAACAAAAAATTAGATTACAACCCACTAACAGAAGAAGTAATTCCACTAAACCTTATCAGATACAACATCCGGAGGAGACGACACAACATCCAAGTCCTCATCCTTCTCAGGGCCGTCGTAGGAATCTTTGTGCACATCACAAGCAGCAACTCCAGTCTACGGACATAGAACAAACCAAAACGAAATAAGATGGTAACGAGCAAAAAAAGGGAAAAGACTTCAACTATGCACAAGCAGTACACATTTTACAATCATGAGGTACACAAAAAAACAATAAAATGGAAAGCAAAGCAAAAAATACAAGTCCAAGAAGAGAGGCACATGGCAGAATAGGCATGGGAGAAGTACTTGTACCTGACCAATTCCATCGTACCTAGATCCATGAACACCAAAAGATTCCACTCCAGCCTATGACAAAAAACAAAGAGTGAGGAGTGATGTTTGCTTGAACTATGTCGGTATTTCCCCAAAGAGGAAGGGATGATGCAGCACAGCAACGGTATGTATTTCCCTCAGTGATGAGACCAAGGTTATCGAACTAGTAGGAGAACCACGCAACACCACGTAAACAGCTCCTGCACACAAAGAACAAATACTTGCAACCCGACGTAAGAGAGGGGTTGTCAATCCCTCACGGGGTAAAAGGATAGGTAAAATTGTAGTAGATTGGATAAATAGATTTCGCGGGAACGCTGTGGCGCCCCCTGCTCAATCGTACACTAATCATACACGCAAACGTGTACGATCAAGCACAGGGACTCACGGGAAGATATCACAACACAACTCTAACACAATTTAAACAGAGGTCCACAATATTACAGACCCGAGGATCCGAAGATCCGAATACATAAGTCAGTCATACAAATATAATCTGAGTACAGACATAGTTAGACAAGTTTTGCCTTAAGAAGGCTAGCACAAACAGCGACACTAGATCGAAAGGCGTTGGCCTCCTGCCTGGGAGCCTCCGATCCTACTCCTGGTCATCTGGCTCGATCCAGTAGTAAGTACCCTCTGGACCCTCCTGGTAGTAGGCTCCGGTGGTGGCATCTGACTCCTGGACTCCATCGTCTGTTTGTATCATCAATGTGGGGTATATGGGGAAAAGAGAAAATAAAGCAACCGTGAGTACTCATCCGAAGTACTCAGCAAGCAAGGATCTATACTACATATGCAACATTATCAATGGAGAAAGGCTGTATATGTGGACTGGGCTGCAGAAATGCCAGAATAGGGAGAAGGCCTAGTCCTATCGAAGACTAGCATCTTCAAACATCTTCACAAGGCCATCATCTTGCAGCAGTAAAAGAGAGTAGAATAACATTTTATTTAGCAAACATGTTGAAGTACAGCTTAAAGATCCTTCCTCGACTCCCAAGCGAGAAAGCGATCCCGAAGCTTCAGTTAAGTAACAAGTATCCAGTTTAAGTAGTAGATCAGGATACACAAACTGAGCGTCCTTTACCGTAGGACCGGCCATCGATAGAAGATTCATCCCTGCAGGGGTGCACTACTGTTACCCAACATGCTCGATCAACTCTGGCCGGACACACTTGCTGGGTAATGCCCGTCCTCGGAAGATCAACACAAAGCAGCGCTCTACCTAGGCTCGGCAGAGAGGTCAGCACGCCGGACTAACCTATGCACCCAGAGGTCTCGGGCCATCGTCCTGGGCACCCTGCGCGTTGCGAGACTGGCCGGGGTGCAGGCGCGACACTGAACTCGTCAGTGAAGTATCCAGCCCAATCCCGACAATCAGCCCGCACGGTGAATCGTGACGTCAGACGAGCTTTCGGAGAAACGTACTTCGCAGAGGGTCCAATAACCATTATCCCGCGTGGTGGTAGTGCGTATAGGGCACGTCGACCCACTCAGATCACACACCCAAATCCAATAGGCTCAATTAGTATCACGCGGAGACAATCAGAGTCTCTGATGCTCCTCCACAGTGTCACACTCGAGTGCCCTTCCGGCACACCCGAAAATCATAGATCCCCAGCGGGTACCCACCAGGGTGGACCCGCCTGTAACAGAGGTCAAGTAATCGTGTGGTCATAACATCAAGGGGGAAACCCAAGGAATCACCCTCGGCGGATTCCACTCGACGAAATCATCAGGGCGAACGTATGAGGTATCACCCTCGAGGTTCACACTGAGGGTTGCACGACAGAGTCGTATCGGAAGTGGAGAAGGAGGAATCACCCTCGATGACCACGACCGAACAGCTATACTGCGGAGTATTCATCCGGAGTGCGTTACGAAGTATCACCCTCGGCACTCGATAGTTACTACGCAGAGTCGTACAACTAAGGGGGTGTGAAGTGAGGTGTCGGTCTCTGGTCGACGATCACGTTGATCGGGTCGTCGATGATCAAGCAGGGGCAACAAGGGAAAAGTGGTGGGGTCACTGATGGTTCATTCCAACCTAAACTAAACAGTTTATCATAGGCAGGTAAGGTAGCAATGAACAGGTTACAATACCAGGCTATGCATCAGAATAGGAGCATACATTAACAGTAGCAAAATCTAATGCAAGCAGGAGAATAGAATGGGCGATATCTGGAATGCTCAAGGGGGGGGGGCTTGCCTGGTTGCTCTGGCAAGAGGGGAAGGTCGTCAACGGGCTGCTCGTCGGTAGAGTAGTTGTACCCGGGTGCAGCGTCGTCGGTCTCAGCGTCTATCGAGAGAGAGAAGGAGGGGGAGAGAAACAATAAATTCACGGCAATAATGCAAACAACATGTATGACATGCCTAAATGATATGCCGGGGTGTTCTACTGCCTAACTAAATGATTGAGTTAATTTAGGAATTTGTTTGGATTTATTTAATTAAAGTTGGGCACTATTCATTTACTGAAAATGGTCAAAAAGTTCAATGTTCTTATAGCTGCGGGCGTCTGACGGGAATACGGAGGGCGTATTCAGATTCGTATCGTCGTTCTGAGTAAGTTTCATGTATAGAATATTTTCATCGGAGTTACGGTTTATTTAATATGATTTTCTAAAGTTTTTATTAATTTCTGAAATTTAATTAATTATTTAAATCAACATTATCCGAAACAGTGCTGCGATGACATCAGCATGACATCATGCTGATGTCAGCAAGGTTAATTAAGTTAATTACTAATTACTGTTTAATTAACACTAATTAGTTAATTAGATTAACCTAATCAGGATTAATTAACTAATTAATTAATTTAATTTTTTTATTTTTTTTATTAAAACGTTTTCGGGCGGGGCCCCACATGTCATTGGCCAGGGGGGCACTGGCCCATTCGTCAGTGGCCCTAAGGCCAAACAGGCGCAGGGCGCGGCGGGCGCTGGGCGCCGGGCGCGGGGCGGCGGCCGGAGGCGGGCGGCGCGGCGCGGTGGCCGGAGCGGCAGCGGGCGGCGGCGCGCGGTGCAGGGCGCGCGGAGGCGAGGCGGGGGCCGGAGCGGGCGCGGGCGAGGCGCGGGCGACGGGGCTCGGCCGTTGCGCGGCGCGGCAACAACAGCAGGGGCGAGCGGGAGGAGCGGCAGGCGCGCGCGCGAGTGCGCGACGGGCGATGCGGGGCGCGAGTGGGCGGTGCGGGGCGCGGGCTCGGTCGCTGCGGGCGAGCAGCGACGGGCAAGCAGCAGCGGGCGGCGGCAGCAAGCAGAGCAGCAGGGGCTCGGAGGGAGGGCGAGCGGGAGCGCGGCCAGAGGGAAGAGGAGGCCGGGGGGTTCCTCACCGCGGCGCGTAGGGCACGGGTAGTGGGCGCGGGGAGGCGAACGGCGACGATGGTTGGCGACGGCGTCGGAGGAGGCAGACCGGTGGGGAGGAGGACGAGGAGGTCGGCGAGCGGCGGCGTCGGCATCGAGGCGGCAGGGGCGAGTCGAGAGCGTGGGAGAGGCGAGCGAGCGGCTCGGGGCGATCGGGGCGAGCGCGGGGCGGCCCGATCGGCGGTTCTGGATCGGGTGAGGGGGGGGAGTGAGGAGGGGAGGGAGTGGGGAGGGGATTAGGGTTTGGGGGTCTCCCAGGGGATAAGGGAGGCGGGGTGGGCGGCCGAGCCAGCTGGACTGGGGCCCAGTGGGCCGGGGGGGGGGGGGGGGGAGAGGGGGGTTTCCTTTTTCTTCCTTTTCTGTTTCTTTTCTTTTATTTTTTCTTTATTTCTTTTCTCAGTTTAGTAAATAGTCAGGCTCCTAATGGTTTTTGTAAAACATAACAATTGCTCCAACAAATACTAGGTATTACCTAGCACTACCAAAAATTAGTTTGGAGTCAATAGGAGCTCCCACAAATTTTATAATAATTAATATGCATTAATCCTAGCTGTTTTAATTATGTTAGTGCCACCTAATTATTTTATTATTTGTTGGTTTCAATTTTAGACTAGCCTCTGCAATATTTGTTATTTATCGAACATTTTAGTTTTTATGTTGGACAACTTTTATATTTCACTTTCATTTAAATTTGAATTTGACTTAGGAGTTGAAATGCAATATGATGCAAATGATGATTATGCACTGTTAATCATGCCAACATGTCATTATCAAAAGTGATTACTGTTGCTAATCACCGGGGGTGTTACAAATGCGAGATAAAATAAATAAGTAAAAATTGCAGCAAGGTATTTTTGTATTTTTGGATTAATAGATCTGAAAATAAAAGCAAATAAAAATAGACCGCGAAGGAAAATATATTAAAGAAAAGACCCGGGGGCCGTAGGTTTCACTAATGGCTTCTCTCGAGAAAAATAGCAAATGGTGGGTAAACAAATTACTATTGGGCAATTGATAGAACTTCAAATAATCATGACGATATCCAGGCAATGATCATTATATAGGCATCACGTCCAAGATTAGTAGACCGACTCCTGCCTGCATATACTACTATTAATCCACACATCGATCGCTATCCAGCATGCATCTAGTGTATTAAGTTCATGGAGAAACGGAGTAATGCAATAAGAACGATGACATGATGTAGACAAGATCTATTTATGTAGAAATAGACCCCATCTTGTTATTCTTAATAGCAATGATACATACGTGTCGTTTCCCCTTCTGTCATAGGGATCAAGCATCATAAGATCGAACCCATCACAAAGCACCTCTTCCCATTGCAAGATAAATAGATCAAGTTGGCCAAACAAAACCCAAATATCGGAGAAGAAATACGAGGCTATAAGTAATCATGCATATAAGAGATCAAAAGACTCAAATAACTTTCATGGATAAAACGTAGATCTGATCATAAACTCAAAGTTCATCGGATTCCAACAAACACACCGCAAAAAAGAGTTACATCAAATAGATCTCCAAGAGACCGTTGTATTGAGAATCAAAAGAGAGAGAGAAAACCATCTAGCTACTAACTACGGACCCGTAGGTCTACAATGAACTACTCACGCATCATCGGATAGTCACCAATGAGGATGATGAACCCCTCCGTGATGGTGTCTAGATTGGATCTGTGGTTTCTGGAACTTGCGGCGGCTCGAATTGATTTTCGTCGACTCCCCTAGGGTTTCTGGAATATTGGGGTATTTATAGAGCAAAGAGGGGGTGCGGGAGGTCACCGAGGCGGGCACATCCCATCAGGGCGCGCCTGGGCCCTCTGGCATGCCCTGATGGGTGGTGGGGCCCATGGAGGCCCTTTCCACCGCCTCTACGCTCTATAAATACCCAAACATTCCAGAAACCCTAGGGGAGTCGACGAAACACAATTCCAGTCGCCGCAAGTTCCAGAACCACGAGATCCAATCTAGAGCCCTATTCCGGCACCTTGCCGGAGGGGAACACGATCACGGAGGGGTTCATCATCCTCATTGGTGCTCCTCCAATGATGCGTGAGTAGTTTACCACAGACCTACGGGTCCGTAGGCAGTAGCTAGATGGCTTCTTCTCTCTTTTTGATTCTCAATACAATGTTCTTCTCGATGTTCTTGGAGATCTATTTGATGTAATGAATTTTTGCGGTGTGTTTGTTTGGATCTGATGAATTGGGAGTTTATGATCATTTCTATCTATGAATATTATTTGAGTCTTCTTTGGTCTCTTATATGCATGATTGTTATAGCCTCGTATTTCTTCTCTGAAATTTGGTTTGGTTTGACCAACTAGATTGACTTTTCTTGCAATGGGAATAGGTGCTTTGTGATGGATTCGATCTTGCGGTGTCCTCACCAAGTGACAGAAGGGGTAACAAGGCACGCATGTGAGAACCCACAAGTATAGGGGATCGCAATAGTTTTCGAGGGTAGAGTATTCAACCCAAATTTATAGATTCGACACAAGGGGAGCCAAAGAATATTTGTAAGTATTAGCAGTTGAGTTGTCAATTCAACCACACCTGGAGATTAAATATCTGCAGCACGATGATCAGTAGCACAGTAATATGATAGTTTGATAGTAGTGGTAACAGTAATAGTAACGATAACAATGATAGCAATAATTTTGTAGCAGTTGTGACAGTAGCAATAGCAATAGTAACTTAGCAAGAGCAATATGTGGAAAACTCGTAGGCATTGGATCGGTGAATTCGTTGGATGATATTCATCATATATCACTCATAACCTAGGGCGACACAGAACTAGCTCCAGTTCATAAATATAATGTAGGCATGTATTCCGTAAATAGTCATACGTGCTTATGGAAAAGAACTTGCATGCCATCTTTTGTCCTACCCTCCCGCGGCAGCGGGGTCCATAAGGAAACTAAGGGATATTAAGGCCTTCTTTTAATAGAGAAACGGAACAAAGCATTAACACATAGTGAATACATGAACTCCTCAAACTACGGCCATCACCGGAAAGTATCCCGACTATTGTCACTTTGGGGTTTACGGATCATAACACATAATAGGTTCATATGGCTTGCAAGATCGGATCTAGAACATAGATATAATGGTGAAAACATAAACGGTTCAGATCTGAAATCATGGCACTCGGGCCCTAGTGACAAGCATTAAGCATAGCAAAGTCATAGCAACATCAATCTCAGAACATAGTGGATACTAGGGATCAAGCCCTAACAAAACTAACTCGATTACATGATGAATCTCATTCAACTCCTCACCGGCCAGCATGCCTATGAAGGAATTAGTCGCTCCCGATGGGGAGCATCATGAAATTGGTGATGGAGGATGGTTGGTGATGACGAAGACCGAAGATTCCCCTCTCTAGAGCCCCGAACGGGCTCCAGATCTGTCCTCCCGATGAAGAGCAGGAGGTGGCGGTGGCTCCGTATCATAAAACGCGATGAAACTTCCTCTCCTATTTTTTCTGAAAAAATAGGATTTTATAGCGTCGGAATTAGGGTCAGAGGGGCCTCAAGGGGCCCACCACCCACCAGGGCACGCCAGAGGAGGGTGGCGCGCCCTGGTGTCTTGTGGGCAGCCAGGGCCCCCTCCAGTGGGTCTTGGTTCCATTATTTTTCATTTATTCCAAAATAATTCTCCAAAAAGTTTCGTCCAAATCTGAGAACTTTTATTTCTGCACAAAAACAACACCATGATAATTCTGCTGAAAACAGCGTCAGTCCGCGTTAGTTTCATTCAAATCATGCAAATTAGAGTCCAAAACAAGAGCAAAAGCGTTAGGAAAAGTAGATACGATGGAGACGTATCAACTCCCCGAAGCTCACTACAACAAAAACACCATGTATGGTCGCTTTTTCTGGGTCGCTTTTTTATTCGTCTCTATGCCCTTGAACACTGGTAACCTAAAGACGCTTCTTAAGATGTTTACATAGCGCCACAGACTTCTTACTATAATTAGCCTTCAAAAAATAAGTATTTAATTTTAGTTAACTTAGAGACATTTTGTGAGACGCTTTAATGTGCAACTCTGTTCTTACGGACGATTTATGAGACGTTTTAATGTGCGACTCTATTCTTAGGGACAACTTAAGAAAACTGTAAATACTCATATTTTTTTAACTCGGATAGATATTAAAATTAGCCGTACTATACTTTGAATGAAACTTTGTTATTTGATTGTCACGATATTTTTGTAACTTGGATAGATATTAAAATTAGCTGTACTAAACTTTCAATAATACTTTGTTATTTGATTGTCACGTTAATCATCCCCTCTATAATGTTCATCTGTGCATATTGCGAATTGCTCTACGTACAATGAAAGCACGTACGATTTTCAAATGATGCCATCCCAATCATCCAGCAGATGGAATGTACAGCTGCTATGCCAGGTCGTATGCAATTCGTGAAAAAACAGTCGTCGTATAGCAGGGCTGATGTATACTCCCTCCGTTTCTAAGTATACGTATTTTTAAGAGATTTCAATACGGACTACATATGGATGTTTAGATTATAGATCCACTTATTTTGCTTCGTATGTAGTCTATATTTGAATCTCTAAAAATACGTATATTTAAGAACGGAGGGAGTCTTTGTGACACGTAGCTTGCTAAAAAGAAAAAAAAAATAAACGAGCTGTTAGCGCTGCCGCTCGGCGCCTCAGTACCCGCGGCCGGCCTCTCGCCGCCGTTTGGCCCCGCCAGAGCTCTCAAGCCGCCGTTGCTCGCCCACTCCCATAGATCTCACGACACCGCGCTCCCTCAGACAGAGATCTAATTTTTCTAAAACACCCAGGAGTACCAGAATTTTTCTTTTTTTAGAAAATTGCTCACAATTTGAAAAAATGTTCGGAATTTCCAAAAGTTGTTCAGAATTTAAAAAATCATAAATTTTGAAAGCTTCACATTTCTAAAAATATCATTAAAAAAGGTTATTCACAATATTCAAAACAAATGTTCAAAAGATTATAAAAAAATGTTATATGCTGTTACAATTTGTTCTCATTATTTTACGTTTCAAATTCATCACTGACCAACATCAACTCGAGTGGCTAGCAATTCTCAGTTACAAATTGCAGGTCGCATGTATGATACCGTTCAAGAGTGCGGCCTCAATGGGCCGGCCTAGTGTGCGCCTCTGTGCGAAGCTCCTCTAATTTGACGCAGTAAGCGTCAAATAGGAGGTCCCCTAGAGCTATATATCGCCCACTGCGGGGCGGAGTCCTGTCTCGCCTCCGGCTTGTGCCCTACTGGATCTGCCCTTTTTCGGTTGCATGGTTTTTCTGTTTACCTGTTTTGCAGGGTTTTCTTCAGTTTTCCTTTGTTTTATTCCTTTTTCTATTTTCCTTTTTATTCTTAGTTTTCCTTGGTTTTCCTTCGTATACATTTTTTTGGGTTTCTTTTTTCTTTGTCGATTTTCTATTAGTTACCTTGTTTCTTTTATCGATTTTCTATGATATACTTTGTTTCTTTCATCGCTTTTCTTAGTTTTTCTATTACATGTGTACTTTTATTTCATACTTACTGTATATTTTTCGTATACATCATAAACATTTTTCATACATGTTTAACATTTTCAAATACATGACTAATAAATTTTTAAATATATGTATTAATGTTTACATATTTTCATGCATATAGAACATTTTTCTTATAGCTAAGGAACATTTTTTATACATGTGTAAGCATTCTAAAATATATATTTTCTACTTTTTCATACATATTATACATTTTTTATACATATGAAACATATCTTACACACTTTTAGCATTTTCAAATACATGACTTCCATTGTTTAAAATATATTTTTGATGTCTATTTCATTTTCATACATATTGTAATTTTCTTATACACCATAAACATTTTTTATACACATTTAATATTTTTAAGTACATGACTAACATTTTTCAAACACATGTTTTACCTTATGTATACATACATATTGTACATTTTTTGTATACATTAGTAACACTTATTTTGTATACATCAGGAACAACCTTTTCTAAACTTTAATATTTTTAAATATATGATTACCATTTTTCAAATATATGTTTTGATGTCTACTTTTTTCGTACACACTAGAAACATTTTTTATACACATTTAACATTGTTTATACACTGCTACAATTTGCTTTTAATACATAATGAACACTATTAAAAAGTAAAAACTAAAACTGTAACAGGAAAACCAGGAGAAAAAACGGTCAAGAAACAAAAAAACCCACATAAAAACTGATCTAAAAAAACAAAATGTGCGTGCTTGTGTTAGATGCGCCGGGATTGGCACATCTAACGGGGCATTGTAGGCGACGTGTTATAGGGATCGCATGAGCAATACATAGACGCTCCCCACACAAAGGACCAACACAACGAGAGCGCTTGTGTGACGTGCGCCAAAATGTTGACACTTCGCAAATGGCACCCCCTCCGATTGGGCCAACCCATTCCCCTCTAGCAAATCGGGTGTCGTAGCAACCTATGCGAAGTATCTGGAGTGTCCTTCGCCTTGCCCTGCCACCAAGAGAAAGAGGGAGGGGGCCTGGATCTAGGGTTTTTCGCCGCGACCCAGAAATGGGAGAAGGATGTTTCTAGGTCAAGCACGGGGTGGTGTGTGGTTTTATATCACCAGGGTAGTTCTCTGCGCCGGTGGATGAACCGCAGCGCAGGCAACCGCGTTCTCCGGACCCTTCCTCTCCTCCACCGCCGCGACGAACAAGGAGGAGATTGTACTCTCCCTGGCGATGAGGAGGAGCACCAACAGTCGTCCCTCCTACCAGAGGCTACTATAATGGACGAGGAGTTCCAGCAACACCTGGAGCTCCTCCTCAAGCGGTCGCTCGCGATCATGGCCCGGCGCCTCCGTCACTACTTGGCCACCGCATCAAGGAGGAGTTGGCGTCGCCATCTCGCAAACGCGTGAAGCAGGAGTCGTGCTCTTCTCCGGTGATGAGGAGGAGCCTTCCTGCCCGCCGCGCAGCACATTCGGGTGTTTCGATTGACCGGTGTCACCGCAACGCCACAACTAGCGTGACAAGGCCGTGAGGAGGAGGAGCCCTCCCAGGCGCCTCATTCATTACCTCGGGCACCGCGGCGGCACCTCGTCGCGCCGCACACTAATGGCGCCTGAGAGGCTCACAGGAGGAGCGGCGCAACGCGCAACGCCGGGCCATGTTCCCCGCGTCGGATGTCACGCTGGAGTGTGTCGCAATGACCACGACCACGCGGCGGCCTGGGACCGTGACCGGTCCAGGACCACTGCGGATACGTCGGCGCCCTATTAGCGACAAGCTGGTCATGACCCCGACAGGGCGTCCACGCGTAGGAGGTTATCGTCCAGTACCTAGCATAGTTTTTTTTTTAATTTCAGTTGAATGGACGAAATATCGCCCGATTTATGTAAATATATATATCATACTTTTATCCGGTTTGCATGAAACTCTTTTGTTTGCATGAAATTTCTTCATTTGGTTCAATTTACGTTCGATATGTGCATGGACATTTAGGGTATAGTGTTGGATGGACAGCTCCTGTATCCATGCCATATAAGTTCCGAATGTACACGGACATTAAGTTCGATCCTTTTGGCGAAAAGAACAATGGGTATGGATTTATCCAATAAAATAAACACCTCAAACAAATATTTATCCATATATGTGGTTACCTAGCGCTCCCAAATTATTTCCACTTAATCAAATAACCAAATTTGATGTTCCCGGACTAATTTTGCTCTAAAAAAATTGGCGCTACAAATTATTTTCTTTACCTCGCAAACTTCCCACGTCTCTCTTTTCTATCTCCGTATATCACGGGATATTCTCGTCAGCGCCATCTCCCCCACCTCCCCACTTATCCAACCTCCCGATTCCAATCTGTGCCGCCATCACCATCCCTCGCGCCGCCGATTCCCGCACCCCGCGCGGTGGCGGCCTCACCCTCAAACGCCGCCCTCCGCCGCTAGCTCCGCCCGCCGCCGAATCCCAGTTGCTTCCATCGACAAGCACGCTACTTGGAGCCTGGCCCATTAGCGTCCGCCGTCCTCACCGTCACGAAGCCGTGCTCCTCCCGACCTCGTCCTCACCGTCAGGAAGCTGCATCCACGCCGGTCTCACCCCTCACCCAAGGCTCCGCTGTGTGTTCCGTCGTTACACCGGCCGCAAGCAGCTCCCGCCTCCATCCAGCATCTTCAGCCTCCACCATGTCAAGCAGGTGATCCCTTGATTCCCGTAGCCCCTACAGTTTTAGCATTAGATCAACCAAAGTGGCCTCCTTCATTTATGCATCTCAAGTCTCAGTCCTATTGTCCTTTGTCTCCTTACTTACTTCCTGTAGGCAATGCACTGTAAGTGTTTGTTAAATTGTTTGCTTGCCTATAATTCAATTCTAATAGATTTTCTTGACAATATGTGAGCAACTGTTTGGTCCAATCCAATTTTACATGGCAAAACTCAACAATTGTACAAGTGGTGTCAGATATACTGGCCAAATAACCTCACAGTCCATATACCCTCAAGCATAAAACATGATATTGTTTGGTTATACAGGCTGCAACGTACTCTGTTATTTTGTAGTAATTTTATTCTGTCCTATTTCGTATCTCATCTTAGTGCAGTACCACTATTTCGTTAGTTTTGATTCAACTTGATTTTCTTCAGATATCTTGTATTTTATAGCTTCATCACTGTCTACTCGATGCAGATATTCCTGGTACTGCAAAAGCTCTGTTGGAATCTCCTAGCATTCCCTTTTTCAATTACATGGCTTGTGTAAGCCATTTTTGCTAGAAGATCACCTTATTCATGGCTGGAATCCAATCTGTACCATTTGCTAGAAGTAGATTCTCTCTAAAAATATGTACCAATATGTTTCTATCCAATCTGCACCATTTGCTAGTAGTAGATTCTCTGTATCATCACATGGTTTCTTAAGTGTGTCTGTTGTGCATAAATTTCTACTATGTTGTCACACCATGTCTATGTTTTGTATATGTTTACTTACAAACGAACTGAACCTCAATTGTAGAAAGCACGCATTGAAAAAATTGATAGGGTCAATCAAGGCTGTGCAGAATCAACCTTAGCAGACAAGCAGTTCTCTAACCAGGAATTGCATCCTAGCAATTGCGCGAAAACAAAAGAGGGTCGCACCAGTTTATCTTCACCACATGAACACACGGTTGCTAAGGTGTGTGTGTGCGTGCGCGCGTAAATTTTAGCTTTGTTATCAAACAATGTCTATGTTTTGTATAAGTTTACTTACAACTAAATTGAACCTTAACTGTAGAAAGCATATGATGGTCCTGAATCAAAGAATGGTCATGCTGAAAATCGCAATGCGACCAAGCAAGGTGGTCCTGAAACCAAGTGTACAGCTAAATCGTTTCACTAAGAAGGTATGTATGTATGTATATGCTGAATGACAATGGTTAGAATAGTTAGTTGGTCTAATTCCATATGCAATCATCCGTTTTTGCATAAAGTGAAATCTTCCATGGCTTGTGATAATGAATGTTTCATTTCTTCAAAACATAGGATAAAATGAAAGTCTTGTTGTTTTTGTTGAACCTGACAAGCAAAAATAAATGTGTGGCTGAAGGAACTTTGGCGAGTAGATATGTGGTTGGAGGAAACATGCTTGGAGAGCAATATCTAGCAGTTTTTTTTCAAGACATGGAAATCAGAGACTGGTTAGACCATATGAAAAATTCCAAACAGTAGGGGATGCCATTGGTCATGTTATTGCATGGCCTCTATCACATGTAACTACACTTCCATACAATCATCGGTTATGCTCCAATGTACATACTTAAGGTTTATTATTTATGAAGAATCTCTGTGATTTTTAGGTTAAAAAACCAATCCCAACCACTCCTACACAGCCTCAAAACAAGCCATACTCTTACAATTTCATCAAAGTACATTTCTTCTCACACTACTCTTAAATCCTACGTTCTATTTTTTCTCTGTTATCTTTCTTTTTCAGGGTAGCTCAAGGTTTAGAAAAGGAGTGCATTGCAGGAGCCAAGAGCAACTACAGAAGAATTAGTTTTTAAATGGACAAATATTATGTAGTATGTAAATGATTTAGCTTCATATGAAAACTTACTTCTGATTGTATGATATTTTCTTAATTATTTGCATCTTTCATATGATTGTCTAATTTGATTCAGATCTGAACTCAAGGTGTTTGTTTCTACTGATTGAATTGTGCGAATAAGATGCTGGTGAATACAATTGGTGATATGGGTGGATCCCTTTATATAATGATATTTGTTGCCTATGAATATGACCGGTGATATGGGTGGATGCCTTTACATAACGATATTTTTTCGTCATTCTGCATAGGAATGTGTCGTGATAAAAGTAACCGGATTGAAATGATGAAATACAAATTCAAAAGAATTCAAATAATGTTTAAAGTTATATACTACGTATTAGATGAATATACCGTCTCTACATAGCTCTGCAAGTAGAGACGTGATAAGGGCATCTAACACAACAACTCTACATATGTACATACACTTTTGAACGTCCCAATATAGCGTCTCATATCGAGAGACGCTTTGAACGTCCCAATATAGCGTCTCATATCGAGAGACGTTTTTGAACGTCCCAATATAGCGTCTCTTATCTAGAGGCGCTTTTGAACGTCCCAATATAGCGTCTCATGCCATGTACACACGCGTACACACGCTTAGCCAGCGTGTCTACATGTTTTGAGACGGTCCGTGGGGAGACGCTCCAAGGACGCTTTACTAAGTCGACTCTATGGTTGCCTAGAGATGAAATAACACATCACTAGCGATGGAATATGACGTCTCTACAGGCAGATTTTCTTGTAGTGGCTTAACCCATTGCTTGTCCTCAAGCAATTCAGTTGACAAACTGAAAGTGATAAAGAAAAACTTTTACGAACTCTTTTGTTCTTGTTTACATATATATGCTTAAATAGCACCCAGGTTTTTAGCAAAGATCATGACTAACCATGCCAACAATAACTCTTAGAAATTATATTAACTCATATCAATGGCATAATCAACTAGCGAGCAATAATAAGATATCTCAAATGCCAACACTTTGTCAAAACAATCATGATATAATATGACAACAATGGTATCTCGCTAGCCCTTTCTGAGACGCAAAACATAAATGCAGAGCACCTCCAAAGTTCAAGCAGCGGCTAAACATTGTAATTCATGGTAGAAGAGATCCAGTCATGATGCATTCAACATTAACTATACACAATGCATTAGGATGACAATAGTGCTCTCAGGTCTGGCGCTTGTTTGAGAAGGTGATGACTCAACATAAAATAAAATAGATAGTCCCTTCGTAGAGGGAAGCAGGGATTTGCAGAGGTGCCAGAGCTCAAAGCTTAAATCATAGATAAATATAATTTTGGGAGGTGCACCCTTCCTGTCAACGTCATGACCAAGAGTTATCAATATCTTCCATGCTAAACACATTAGCGGCGGTTCCCAAGTGGTAAAAGTAAAGGTGTACTCCCCCTCCACCAACAAACACAAGCCATGGCTAGCCGAATCCACGGGTGCCGTCCATACCAACAACAGTCCTGGGGGAGTTTTGTTTAATTATTTGCAATTTTTAATTTCGGGACTGGGCATCCCTATTACCGGCCCCTCTCGTGCAAGGACGAGTGAATAAACACTCATCATGAGAATAACCCGCTTAGCATGGAAGATACTGACTACCCCCTTATCGCTCCATGAGCGGTCCAGGCACACAAAACAGATGTTCATTTGAAATTTTAGAGGTGGCACATGCAAATTTACTTGGAACGGCAGGGTAATACCGCATATAGGTAGATATGTTCGACTCATCTGGAATAACTTTGGTTTAAGGATTTTGATGCACAAGCAGTATTCCCGCTTAGTACAGGTGAAGGGTAGCAAATAGGTTGAGAAACTACCAGCTAGAGAGCGAAAACGGTCATGAACATGCATTATGAATAATCAACATTGAATACTAGCATGAGTAGGATATAAACACCATGAACATAAATATCGTGGAGCCTATGTTGGTTTTGACTCAACTATATGCGTGAACATGTGCCAAGTCAAGCCACTTGAAACATTCAGAGGAGGATACCATATCATCATACTACATCACAATCATTTTAATGCATGTTGACACCCAAGATAAATCATTATCCACTCCTAGCTACTTAAGCATGGCATGAGCAACTATAATCTCTAATTGTGATTGCAAACATGTTTGATCATAATATGCTGAATCATGGATGCTGGTTTAAATATATTTACAAAAACAAAAACAAGTTGAGCCCATACCCGCTTTTCCCTGCCACAGTCACTTCATGAAATATCGTCATTATTGCCTTTCACTTGCACGACTGAATGACATGAAAATAATAATAATAGTGCAAGGGTGCCATGGACTAAGTTGGAATCTGCAACATTTTATTCAGAGGAGAAGACAAAATAATATGGGATCTCTGTTAGATCAACAATAATGCATATGAGAGCCACTCAACATTTTCATCGTGGTCTTCTCCTCGGTACGACTCAACAAAAGAAAAGGAAAAGAATTTCAGAGAAACACACTGAAATATTTTTGGAGTTTTTGATTTTTTCTTGAAGAAAGCAAATTAAAGAAAGAAAGTCGAAAACAAGAAAAACTATTTACACGGGAGAGCTCCCAACAAACAAAAGAATAAATGGGAAATCTTTTTGGGTTTTCTTTTAATACTACAACTAAATTAAACTAGAAAGAAAAACCGAAAAGAAGCAAGAAATATTTTTGGATTTTCTCAAAGTTTTTCAAACACACAAGAAGAAATCGAGAAAATAAATCTAGCATGGATAATACAATGAAAAAGTGTGGACACCGACAACTGAAATGAAGTGTGTGAACATCAATGTAATGTTGATGGAAATACGTACTCCCCCAAGATTAAGCTTTTGGCCTAGCTTGGTAATCACCATCCGTAGTAGCCATCCGGACCCATGTGAACGTGTTGTGGCAGCGGCACCTGAGCATCCCACTCCTGGGGCTCCTCCTCTGTCGCTACCTGGTTGTTCTGGTAGGCAATAATGTCCGTTGGCATAACCCTGTATCCGTTCCTGGCAATAGAATCAAACAAAGCAAGTGCAGGAAATGGGATAATATCACGGGTATCCTCGCTGAATACTAAGTTATAACGAATGTTGTTAAAAGAGTCTACAGCATCAGTAAACTGGTGAGCCACCATCGCCTGGTGATCTAGATAAACTCGGGGCATAGGATAATCGTGCTGGCGTATCTAAACATTAAAGTGGCTAGCTAAGCGAGTGGCATAAATACCACCATGAATTTTGCCCTTAGTTCTGTTGAGGTATAGACGACGTGCAATAATAGCCCATAGGCTAAAGGTGTCATCATTGTGTAGTGCACGGCGTAAAATGGCGAGGTCGGGAGCACTGAGTGCACTGGGTTTCTCTCTAGCAGTTAAACACTTCGCGCTGAATAAAGCAAAGTGATGCACAGAAGGAAACTGCAAACTAGTGGCGGTGGCTTTCGACACACCTCTTTCCTCACCCACTGTCAAAGTGAGGAGGAAGTCCTCAAACTCTGCCAGTCTAGGCTCTCTTAATTCCCCTTCAGAGGGAATCAAACATATCTCACAAAATTCAGTGAGCGGTATCTAACGGGTTTCAGAATCAAGTCTGCGAGGATTGTTCCTATTTAAGAAATAGAAATTTTGCACAAAGGAATTTGGCAGAAGGTGATGTTGGTCACGCTCATCTGTGAGGAAGTTAGTCAGTCCGGCATTTGCAATAAATTGGGCAAACTAATGGAACCCGGCCTCATCCATGAAGGCATTATGTGGCCATTCGCACGACCGCACCTCTACCGTTCTCGGAGTGTTGAGATCATTGTCCAATGATTCCCCAATGACTCCCTTGGCATTCTTTTTGGAGGAGAACTTCCGGAAGATACTTATCTTTTCCTATGAATAAAATTCTAAAAAATTTGGCCACAAAATTTTTGTCAACAAAACTTCATAAGATTGATAGCAACTACTCATATGGGTGCCTAGAGGCCATATTAAGCATTCAAACTACTTAGAACTCTAAGAATTCAACATGCAAGCCCATCTACAGCAGCACCAAGAGTAGCTAAATACTCAAAAATTAAACCGCTAGAACAAAAACTAATTGGGGCAATGGAGGAGTCACATACCAAGTAGCAATCCCCCAAAACAGTTTCGAAAACGGAGCTTCGAGCAAACAGATCGAAATCCGCGGGTTTGAGAGCAAGAACATGAGGGAGAGAGAGAGAGCAAAAGTGGTTTTTTCTGGAGGTAGGAGATGACATGGGCTAAAGAGATAAGTGAGGGGACCCACATGGGGCCCACCACCCACCAGGGCGCGCCTGGGGTGGCTGGCGCGCCCTGGTGTCTTATGGGCACCAGGGGCACCCCCTCGTGATGTTATTTGTACCAGAAATATTTAAATATTCAGGAAAAAAATCGTGTTAAAATTTTAGGTCATTCTAAGCACTTTTATTTTTGACAATTTTCTTTATTGCACGGAAAATTTAGAAAACATGATAAACATGGCATTTTATTTTATTTAACTAAGAAAAATAGAAAGCTAAAAGTAGGGACAGAAGGTTGTGCTTACTAGATTCAACGACCACATGCCTCTCGAAAACAATCCATTAATAAGGTTGATCAAGTCTTATTAACAATCACTTTTGATTAACATGAACCCGAAGAACTTTCGTAAAACACTAAGTTACCTCAACGGGGATATGCATATCCCCAACAATAAGTATGTCATATTTCTTTTTGGCAGTAGGTAAAGGGAGTTGAAAACTTCAAATAGTAATTGTTGGAGATTTTTCAATAACATTAATACCATTCACTTGAAATTGTTTCTCCGGAAAGTGCACCGTATGCTCATTACCATTGATATGAAAAGTGACTTTGCTTTTATTGCAATCAATAACAGCCCCAGCAATATTCAAAAAGGGTCTACCAAAGATAATCAACATGTTGTCGTCCTCGGGCATCTCAAGTATAACAAAGTCTGTTAAGATAGTAACATTTGCAACAACAACGGGCACATCCTCACAAATACCGATAAGTATGGCAGTTGATTTGTCAGCCATTTGCAATGATATTTTAGTAGGTGTGAGTTTATTCAAATCAAGTCTTTTATATAAAGAGAAAGACATAACACTAACACCAGCTCCTAAATAACATAAAGCAGTTTTGACATAAGTCCTTTTAATAGAGCAAGGTATAGTTGGTATTCCTGAATCTCCAAGTTTTATAGGTACTCCATCCTTAAAAGAATAATTAGCAACCATGGTGGAGATTTCAGCTTCTGGTATTTTTCTTTTATTAGTGACAAATTCTTTCATGTATTTAGCATAAGGGGTCATCATTAAATATCAGTCAAATGAGTACGCAAAAAGACTGGCCTAAGCATTTCAACAAAGCATTGAAATTCTTCATCATCCCTTTTCTTAGATGGTTTGGGTGGAAACCGCATGGGTTTCTGAACCCATGGCTCTCTTTCTTTACCATGTTTTCTAGTAACAAAGTCTCTCTTATCATAACGTTCATTTTTAGGTTGTGGGTTATCAAGATCAATAGCAGGTTCTATCCCAACATCAATATCTGGTTCTTTATCATTGCCGGGTTGAGCATCTACATGAACATCATCATTAGCATTGTCATTATCACTAGATGAATGTTCATTACCCGATTGAGTTTCAGCATCTGAGATAGAGACATCATTATTATCTTCAGAAGGTTTTTCTATTTCTGGTTCACTAGAGGTGTGCAAGGTCCTATCATTTTTCTTTTTCTTTTTCTTTTTAGAAGTACTAGGTGCATCAGTATTAATTCTTTGAGAGTCTTGTTCAATTATTTTAGGGTGTCCTGATGGCTCGTATCCATGTCACTGTTTCCCCGAAGAGGAAGGGATGATGCAGTACAGCTTCAGTAGGTATCTCCCTCAGTTATGAAACCAAGGTTATCGAACCAGTAGGAGAACAAGCAACACTATGTAAACAGTACCTGCACACAAAGAACAAATACTTGCAACCCGACGAGGAGATTCGTTCTTATCTATAGATAAGGCAAGAGAGAACTTATGACCTCGCGGATGGAGAGGGATTCGAACCCCCGGTATTCCTATCAATACTTCGGTTTTCAAGACCGACTCTTTCAACCGCTCAGAAGAGGAGTTGTCAATCCCTCTCGGGTAAAAGATAGATTGGTTTGTATGATTTTGGATAAATAGATCTCGCAATAAAACAAAATAAAATAAATAAAGTATTTTTGGGTTTTTAGAATAATAGGTCTGAAAACAAAAGCAAATAAAAATAATCTCAAAGCAAATATGATAAAGAATAGACCCGGGGGCCGTAGATTTCACTAGTGGCTTCTCTCGAGAAAAATAACATACGGCAGGTAAACAACTTACTGTTGGGCAATTGATAGAACTTCAAATAATTATGACGATATCCAGGCAATGATCATTATATAGGCATCACATCCAAGATTAGTAGACCGACTCCTGCCTGCATCTACT
Source organism: Thinopyrum elongatum (assembly GCA_011799875.1). Taxonomy (NCBI): domain Eukaryota; kingdom Viridiplantae; phylum Streptophyta; class Magnoliopsida; order Poales; family Poaceae; genus Thinopyrum; species Thinopyrum elongatum. The sequence continues at coordinate 92,909,753 of CM022302.1, read as the reverse complement.
ACTATTACTCCACACATCGACCGCTATCCAACATGCATCTAGTGTATTAAGTTCATGGAGAAACGGAGTAATGCAATAAGAACGATGACATGATGTAGACAATATATATTCATGTAGGAATAGACCCCATCTTGTTATCCTTAATAGCAACGATCAATACGTGTCTTGTTGCCTGATGTTTGCTTGAACTACATCGGTATTTCCCCAACGAGGAAGGGATGATGCAGCACAGCAACGGTAGCTATTTCCCTCAGTGATGAGACCAAGGTTATCGAACCAGTAGGAGAACCACGCAACACCACGCAAACAGCTCCTGCACACAAAGAACAAATACTTGCAGCCCGACGTAAGAGAGGGGTTGTCAATCCCTCACGGGTAAAAGGTGAAGGAAATATGCCCTAGAGGCAATAATAAAGTTATTATTTTATTTCCTTATGTCATGATAAATGTTTATTATTCATGCTAGAATTGTATTAACCGGAAACATAATACATGTGTGAATACATAGACAAACAGAGTGTCACTAGTATGCCTCTACTTGACTAGCTCGTTAATTAAAGATGGTTATGTTTCCTAACCATAGACATGAGTTGTCATTTTATTAACGGGATCACATCATTAGGAGAATGATATGATTGACTTGACCCATTCCGTTAGCTTAGCACTTGATCGTTTAGTATGTTGCTATTACTTTCTTCATGACTTATACATGTTCCTATGACTATGAGATTATGCAACTCCCGTTTACCGGAGGAACACTTTGTGTGCTACCAAACGTCACAACGTAAACGGGTGATTATAAAGGTGCTCTGCAGGTGTCTCCAAAGGTACTTGTTGAGTTGGCCTATATCGAGATTAGGATTTGTCACTCCGATTGTCGGAGAGGTATCTCTGGGCCCACTCGGTAATACACATCACTATAAGCCTTGCAAGCATTGTAACTAATGAGTTAGTTGTGGAATGATGTATTACGGAATGAGTAAAGAGACTTGCCGGTAACGAGATTGAACTAGGTATTGAGATACCGACGATCGAATCTCGGGCAAGTAACATACCGATGACAAAGGGAACAACATATGTTGTTATGCGGTTTGACCGATAAAGTTCTTTGTAGAATATGTGGGAGCCAATATGAGCATCCAGGTTCCGCTATTAGTTATTGACCGGAAACGTGTCTCGGTCATGTCTACATAGTTCTCGAACCCGTAGGGTCCGCACGCTTAACGTTCGGTGACGATCGGTATTATGAGTTTATGTGTTTTGATGTATCGAAGGTAGTTCGGAGTCCCGGATGAGATCGGAGACATGACGAGGAGTCTCGAAATGGTCGAGACGTAAAGATCGATATATTGGACGACTATATTCGGACTTCGGAAAGGTTCCGAGTGATTCGGGTATTTTTCGGAGTACCGGAGAGTTACGGGAATTCGCCGGGGAGTATATGGGCCTTATTGGGCTTTAGGGGAAAGAGAGAGGGGAGGCTGCGCGCCCCCCCAAGGCTTAGTCCGAATTGGACTAGGGGAAGGGGCGGCGCCCCCTCCTTCCTTCTCTTCTCTTTTCCCTTTCCTTCTCTCCTACTCCTACTACATGGAAGGGGGGGAATCCTACTCCCGGTGGGAGTAGGACTCCCCAGGGTGCGCCATAGAGAGGGCCGGCCCCTCCCCTCCTCCACTCCTTTATATACGTGGCCAGGGGGCACCCCATAGACACACAAGTTGATCATTGATCTCTCTTAGCCGTGTGCAGTGCCCCCCTCCACCATAATCCACATCGGTCATATCGTAGCGGTGCTTAGGCGAAGCCCTGCGTCGGTAGCATCATCATCACCGTCATCACGCCGTCGTGCTGACGGAACTCTCCCTCGAAGCTCTGCTGGATCAGAGTTCGTGGGACGTCATCGAGCTGAACGTGTGCTGAACTCGGAGGTGCCGTGCATTCGGTACTTGGATCGGTCGGATCGTGAAGACGTACGACTACATCAACCGCGTTGTCATAACGCTTCCGCTTTCGGTCTACGAGGGTACGTGGACACACTCTCCCCTCTCGTTGCTATGCATCACCATGATCCTGCGTGTGCGTAGGAATTTTTTTGAAATTACTACGTTCCCCAACAGTGGTATCAGAGACTGGTTTTATGCGTAGATGTTATATGCACGAGTAGAACACAAGTGAGTTGTGGACGATACAAGTCATACTGCTTACCAGCATGTCACACTTTGGTTCGGCGGTATTGTTGGATGAAGCGGCCCGGACCGACATTACGCGTACGCTTACGCGAGACTGGTTTTACCGTCGTGCTTTGCACACAGATGACTAGCGGGTGTCAGTTTCTCCAACTTTAGTTGAACCGAGTGTGGCTACGCCCGGTCCTTGTGAAGGTTAAAAAAGCACTAACTTGACGAACTATCGTTGTGGTTTTGATGCGTAGGTAAGAACGGTTCTTGCTCAGCCCGTAGCAGCCACGTAAAACTTGCAACAACAAAGTAGAGGACGTCTAACTTGTTTTTGCAGGGCATGTTGTGATGTGATATGGTCAAGACATGATGCTATATTTTATTGTATGAGATGATCATGTTTTGTAACTGAGTTATCGGCAACTGGCAGGAGCCATATGGTTGTCGCTTTATTGTATGCAATGCAATCGCCCTGTAATTCCTTTACTTTATCACTAAGCAGTAGCGATAGTCATAGAAGCAATAGTTGGCGAGACGACAACGATGCTACGATGGAGATCAAGGTGTCACACCAGTAACGATGGTGATCATGACGGTGCTTCAGAGATGGAGATCACAAGCACAAGATAATGATGGCCATATCATATCACTTATATTGATTGCATGTGATGTTTATCCTTTATGCATCTTATTTTTCTTTGTTTGACGGTAGCATTACAAGATAATCTCTTACTAAATTTCAAGGTAAAAGTGTTCTCCCTGAGTATGCACCGTTGCCAAAGTTCGTCGTGCCGAGACACCACGTGATGATCGGGTGTGATAAGCTCAACGTTCATCTACAACGGGTGCAAGCCAGTTTTGCACACGCAGAATACTCGGGTTAAACTTGACGAGCCTAGCATATGCAGATATGGCCTCGGAACACTGAGACCGAAAGGTCGAGCGTGAATCATATAGTAGATATGATCAACATAGTGATGTTCACCATTGAAAACTACTCCATTTCACGTGATGATCGGTTATGGTTTAGTTGATTTGGATCACGTGATCACTTAGATGATTAGTGAGATGTCTATCTAAGTGGGAGTTCTTAAGTAATATGATTAATTGAACTTAAATTTATCATGAACTTAGTACCTGATAGTTTTTTGCTTGTCTATGTTGTTGTAGATCAATAGCTCGCGTTTAGCTCCTCTGTTTTATTTTTGATATGTTCCTAGAGAAAACTAAATTGAAAGATGTTAGTATCAATGATACGGATTGGATCCGTGATCTGAGGATTATCCTCATTGCTGCACAGAAGAATTATGTCCTTGATGCACCGCTAGGTGACGGACCTATTGCAGGAGCATATGCAGACATTATGAACGTTTGACAAAGCTCGGTATGATAACTACTTGATAGTTTAGTGCACCATGCTTTACGGCTTAGAACCGGGACTTCAAAATTGTTTTGAATGCCATGGAGCATATAAGATGTTCCAAGAGTTGAAATTGGTATTTCATACTCATGCCCGTGTCGAAAGGTATGAGACCTTTGACAAGTACTTTGCCTACAAGATGGAGGAGAATAGCTCAGCTAGTGAGCATGTGCTCAGAATGTCTGAGTACTACAATCACTTGAATCAAGTGGGAGTTAATCTTCCAGATAAGATAGTGATTGACAGAGTTCTCTAGTCACTATCACCAAGTTACTTAAACTTCGTGATGAACTATAATATGTAAGGGATAACGGAAACGATTCCCAAGCTCTTCGTGATGCTAAAATCGACGAAGGTAGAAATCAAGAAAAGCATCAAGTGTTGATGGTTGACAAGACCACTAGTTTCAAGAAAAGGGCAAACGGAAGAATGGGAACTTCAAGAAGAACGGCAAGCAAGTTGCTGCTCAAGTGAAGAAGCCCAAGTCTAGACCTAAGCCTGAGACTAAAGTGCTTCCACTGCAAAGGGACTGGTCACTGGAAGTGGAACTGCCCCTAGATACTTGGCGGATAAGAAGGATGGCAAAGTGAACAAAGGTATATTGGATATACATGTTATTGATGTGTACTTTACTAGTGTTTATAGCAACCCCTCGGCATTTGATACTGGTTCAGTTGCTAAGAGTAGTAACTCGAAACGGGAGTTGCAGAATGAACAAAAACTAGTTAAGGGCGGGGTGACGATGTGTGTTGGAAATAGTTCCAAGATTGATATGATCATCATCACACACACTCCCTCTATTTTCGGGATTAGTGTTGAACCTAAATAAATGATATTTGGTGTTTGCGTTGAGCATGAATATGATTGGATCATGTTTATTGCAAAATAAATGTTATTTGGTGTTTGCGTTGAGCATGAATATGATTGGATCATGTTTATTGCAATACGGTTATTCATTTAAGTCAGAGAATAATTGTTGTTCTGTTTACATGAATAAAAACCTTATATGGTCATACACCCAATGTAAATGGTTTATTGAATCTCGATCGTAGTGATACACATATTCATAATATTGAAGCCAAAAGATGCAAAGTTAGTAATGATAGTGCAACTTATTTGTGGCACTGCCGTTTAGGTCATATTGGTGTAAAGCGCATGAAGAAACTCCATACTGATGGACTTTTGGAATCACTTGATTATGAATCATTTGATGCTTGCGAACCATGCCTCATGGGCAAGATGACTAAAACTCCGTTCGCCGGAACAATGGAGCGAGCTACGGACTTATTGGAAATAATACATACCGATGTATGCGGTCCGATGAGTATTGAGGCTCGCGGCGGGTATCGTTATTTTCTGACATTCACAGATGATTTGAGCAGATATGGGTATATCTACTTAATGAAACACAAGTCTGAAACGTTTGAAAAGTCCAAAGAATTTCAGAGTGAAGTAGAAAATCATCGTAACAACAAAATAAAGTTTCTACGATCTGATCGCGAAGGCAAATATTTGAGTTACGAGTTTGGTCTTCATTTAAAAAATGTGGAATAGTTTCGCAACTCACGCCACCTGGAACACCACAGCGTAATGGTGTGTCCGAACGTCGTAACCATACTTTATTAGATATGGTGCGATCTATGATGTCTCTTACCGATTTACCACTATCGTTTTGGGGTTATGCATTAGAGACAGCTGCATTCACGTTTAATAGGGCACCATCTAAATCCGTTGAGACGACACCGTATGAACTGTGGTTTGGCAAGAAACCTAAGCGTCGTTTCTTAAAGTTTGGGGCTGCTATGCTTATGTGAAAAAGCTTCAGCCTGATAAGCTCGAACCCAAATCGGAGAAGTGCGTCTTCATAGGATACCCAAAAGAAACTGTTGGGTACACCTTCTATCACAGATCCGAAGGTAAGATATTTGTTGCTAAGAATGGATCCTTTCTGGAGAAGGAGTTTCTCTCGAAAGAAGTGAGTGGGAGGAAAGTAGAACTTGATGAGGTAGTGGTACCTTCTCTTGAATTGGAAAGTAGTTCATCACAGAAATCAGTTCCAGTGATGCCTACACCAATTAGTGAGGAAGCTAATGATGATGATCATGAAACTTCAGATCAAGTTACTACAGAACCTCGTAGGCCAACCAGAGTACGTTCCGCTCTAGATTGGTATGGTAATCCTGTTCTGGAAGTCATGTTACTAGACCATGACGAACCTACGAACTATGAGGAAGCGATGATGAGCCCAGATTCCGCGAAATGGCTTGAGGCCGTGAAATCTGAGATGGGATCCATGTATGAGAACAAAGTATGGACTTTGGTTGACTTGCCCGATGATCGGCAAGTCATTGAGAATAAATGGATCTTCAAGAGGAAGACAGACGCTGATAGTAGTGTTTCTATCTACAAAGCTCGAATTGTCGCAAAAGGTTTTCGACAAGTTCAAGGTGTTGACTACGATGAGATTTTCTCACTCGTATCGATGCTTGAGTCTGTCCGAATCATGTTAGCAATTGTCGCATTTTATGAAATCTGGCAAATGGATGTCAAAACTACATTTCTTTAATGGATTTATTAAAGAAGAGTTGTATATGATGCAACCAGAAGGTTTTGTCAATCCTAAAGGTGCTAACAAAGTGTGCAAGCTCCAGCGATCCATCTATGGACTGGTGCAAGCATCTCGGAGTTGGAATATACGCTTTGATAAGGTGATCAAAGCATATGGTTTTATACAGACTTATGGTGAAGCCTGTATTTACAAGAAAGTGAGTGGGAGCTCTGTAGCATTTCTGATATTATATGTGGATGACATATTGCTGATTGGAAATGATATAGAATTTCTGGATAGCATAGAAGGATACTTGAATAAGAATTTTTCAATAAAAGACCTCGGTGAAGCTGCTTAAGTATTGAGCATCAAGATCTATAGGGATAGATCGAGACGCTTAATAAGACTTTCACAAAAGCACATACCTTGACAAAGTTTTGAAGGAGTTCAAAAAGTATCAGTCAAAGAAAGAGTTCTTGCCTGTATTCAAGGTATAAAGTTGAGTAAGACTCAAAGCAAGACCACGGCAGAAGATAGAGAGAGAATGAAAGTCATTCCCTATGCCTCAGCCATAGGTTCTATAAAGTATGCCATGCTATGTACCAGACCAGTTGTGTGCCTTGCTATGAGTTTAGCAAGGAGGTACGATAGTGATCTAGGGATAGATCACTGGATAGCGGTCAAAGTTATCCTTAGTTACCTAAGAGGACTAAGGAAATATTTCTAGGTTATGGAGGTGATAAAAGAGTTCGTCGTAAAAGGTTACATCGATGCAAGCTTTTACACCGATCCAGATGACTGAGAGTCTCAATCTGGATACATATTGAAAGTGGGAGCAATTAGCTAGAGTAGCTCCGTGCAGAGCATTGTAAACATAGAAATTTGCAAAATACATACAGATCTGAATGTGGCAGACCCGTTGACTAAACTTCTCTCACAAGCAAAACTTGATCACACCTTAGTACTCTTTGGGTGTTAAACACATGGCGATGTGAACTAGATTATGGACTCTAGTAAACCCTTTGAGTGTTGGTCACATAGCGATGTGAACTATGGGTGTTAATCACATGGTGATGTGAACTATTGGTGTTAAATCACATGGCGATGTGAACTAGATTATTGACTCTAGTGCAAGTGGGAGACTGAAGGAAATATGCCCTAGAGGCAATAATAAAGTTATTATTTTATTTCCTTATGTCATGATAAATGTTTATTATTCATGCTAGAATTGTATTAACCAGAAACATAATACATGTGTGAATACATAGACAAACAGAGTGTCACTAGTATGCCTCTACTTGACTAGCTCGTTAATTAAAGATGGTTATGTTTCCTAACCATAGACATGAGTTGTCATTTGATTAATGGGATCACATCATTAGGAGAATGATATGATTGACTTGACCCATTCCGTTAGCTTAGCACTTGATCGTTTAGTATGTTGCTATTGCTTTCTTCATGACTTATACATGTTCCTATGACTGAGATTATGCAACTCCCGTTTACCGGAGGAACACTTTGTGTGCTACCAAATGTCACAACGTAAATGGGTGATTATAAAGGTGCTCTACAGGTGTCTCCAAAGGTACTTGTTGAGTTGGCGTATATCGAGATTAGGATTTGTCACTCTGATTGTCGGAGAGGTATCTATGGGCCCACTCGGTAATACACATCACTATAAGCCTTGCAAGCATTGTAACTAATGAGTTAGTTGCAGAATGATGTATTACGGAACGAGGAAAGAGACTTGCCGGTAACGAGATTGAACTAGGTATTGAGATACCGACGATCGAATCTCGGGCATTCGGTACTTGGATCGGTCGGATCGTGAAGACGTACGACTACATCAACCGCGTTGTCATAACGCTTCCGCTTTCGGTCTACGAGGGTACGTGGACACACTCTCCCCTCTCGTTGCTATGCATCACCATGATCCTGCGTGTGCGTAGGAATTTTTTTGAAATTACTACGTTCCCCAACAAAAGGATAGGTAAAATTGTAGTAGATTGGATAAATAGATCTCGCGGGAACGCGAGATAAAATAAATGAGTAAAAATTGCAGCAAGGTATTTTTGTATTTTTGGATTAATAGATCTGAAAATAAAAGCAAATAAAAATAGATCGTGATGGCAAATATATTAAATCAGAGACCTGGGGGCCGTAGGTTTCACTAGTGGCTTCTCTCGACAAAAATAGCAAATGGTGGGTAAGCAAATTACTGTTGGGCAATTGATAGAACTTCAAATACTCATGACGATATCCAGGCAATGATCATTATATAGGCATCATGTCCAAGATTAGTAGACCGACTCCTGCCTGCATCTACTACTATTACTCCTCACACCGACCGCTATCCAGCATGCATCTAGTGTATTAAGTTCATGGAAAAATGGAGTAATGCAATAAGAACGATGACATGATGTAGACAAGATCTATGTAGAAATAGACCCCATCTTGTTATCCTTAATAGCAATGATACATACATGTCGTTTCCCCTTCTGTCACTAGGATCAATCACCATAAGATCGAACCCATCACAAAGCACCTCTTCCCATTGCAAGATAAATAGATCAAGTTGGCCAAACAAAACCCAAATATCGGAGAAGAAATATGAGGCTATAAGCAATCATGCATATAAGAGATCAAAGAAGACTCAAATAACTTTCATGGATAAAAACATAGATCTGATCATAAACTCAAAGTTCATCGGATCCCAACAAACACACCGCAAAAAGAGTTACATCAAATAGATCTCCAAGAGACCATTGTATTGAGAATCAAATAAGAGAGAGAAAGCCATCTAGCTACTAACTATGGACCCGTAGGTCTACAATGAACTACTCACGCATCATCGGAGAGGCACCAATGAGGATGATGAACCCCTCCGTTATGGTGTCTAGATTGGATCTGTGGTTTCTGGAACTTGCGGCGGCTGGAATTGATTTTCGTCGACTCCCCTAGGGTTTCTGGAATATTAGGGTATTTATAGAGCAAAGAGGCGGTGCGGGAGGTCTCCGAGATGGGCACAACCCACCAGGGTGCGCCTGGGGGCCCAGGCACGCCCTGGTGTCTTGTGCTCACCTCGGGCCCCCTCTTCAGTACTTCTTTGGCTCACCGGGTGCCTTCTGGTCCAAAAAAATCTCCAAAAAGTTTTGCTGCATTTGGACTTCGTTTGCTATTGATTTCCTGCGAAGTAAAAAACAAGCAGAAAACAGCAACTGGCATTGGGCACTATGTCAATAGGTTAGTCCCAAAAATTGATATAAAGTTGATATAAATTGATTATAAAACATCCAAAAATGATAATATAACATCCAAAAATGATAATATAACAGCATGGAACAATCAAAAATTATAGATACGTTGGAGACATATCAGCATCCCAAGCTTAATTCCTGCTCGTCCTCGAGTAGGTAAATGATAAAAATAGAATTTTTGATGTGGAATGCTGCCTAACATGTTCATCACATATTCTTTTCTTTGTAGCATGGACATTTGGACTTTTATATGGTTCAAAGCAATAGTCTAGTTTTGACATGAGGACTTTAATACTCAAGCATATCAACAAGCAACCATGTCTCTCAAAATATCAACACTAAAGCAAGTTATCCCTAGCCCATTATGCTCAATCATTGATCCATTCATGAAACACACTCGAATATTAGCTACACCCAATGCTCAAGTATGATCATAGTGCCCCTTAGTTGGTGCTTTATAAGAGAAGATGGAGACTCAAGTAAAAATAAAAATTGCATAAAGTAAAAGAAAGGCCCTTCGCGGAGGGAAGTAGGGATTTGTAGAGGTGCCAGAGCTCAAAGCTTAAATTGAGAGATAAAAACATTTTGAGAGGCATACTTTTCCCACCAACGAAAACGACTTAGAGTTCCCAATACTTTCCATGCTAGATATATCATAGGCGGTTCCCAAACAGAAATTAAAGTTTATTCCTTTTTCCACCATACTTTCACTTTCCATGGCTAACTGTATCCACGGGTGCCCTCCATACCAACACTTTCCAAGGAATTTATTATTTGACAACATAAAGTAAATTCATTTTTCATTTCGGGACTAGGCATCCCTAATACCTTTGCCGTACTCTGGTGCAATGACAAGTGAATAAACACTCATCGTGAGAATAACACATCTAGCATGGAAAAATATCGGCCACCCCTCACCGCCTCGCGAGCGGTACGAGCACACAAAAGAGAAATTTATTTTGAAAATAGGGATGGCACATACACATTTTCTTAGAACGGCACGGAAATACTGCATATAGGTAGGTATAGTGGACTCATATGGCAAAACTGGTTTAAAGGGTTTTGGATGCATAAGTAGTGATCATACTTAGTGCAAATGAAGTCTAGCAAAAAGATTGAGAAGCGTCCAACTAAGAAACAAAAAATCTTGTAAGAAAGCATTAAGCATAATTAACACTGAATAATGCACCACAAGTAGGATATAATTTCATTGCATAACTATTGACTTTCGTGCTTGCATAGGGAATCACAAACCTTAACACCAATATTCTTACTAAAACATAATTACTCATCAACATGACTCACATATCACTATCATCATATCTCAAAACTATTATTAAGAATCAAGTTTATTTTGTCCAGTGATCTTCATGAAAGTTTTTATTATATCCTTCTTGGATATCTATCACTTTGGGACTAGTTTCATATGTTGCTTTTAATAAGCTCAAACAAATATAAGTGAAGAACATGAGCATAATATTTCTTTCTCTCAGATTAATCTAAGTGAGGCAAGAGAGAATTTCTTTAAAATTTTACTAACTCCCAAATAAATCTAAGTGAAGCATGAGAGCATTTCTTCAAAAATAACAAAGCACACCGTGCTCAAAAAGATATAAGTGAAGCACTAGAGCAATTCCATAGCTCATAAAAAATTTAAGTGAAGCATAGGAGCAAGCATAGCATAATTTTTGGCTCTCCCAAAAAGGTGTGTCTAGAAAGGATTCAAGACTTAAAATAAAAAGCAAAAAAAGCAAAGTATCATATCATACATGACGCTCCAAGCAAAACTCATAATATGTGACGAATAAAAATATAGTTCCAAGTAAAATACCGATGGTCGTTAGAAGAAAGAGGGGATGCCACTCGGGGGCATCCCCAAGCTTAGTTGCTTGATACTTCTTGAATATTATCTTGGGGTGCCTCGGGCATCCTCAAGCTTAGCCTTTTGCTAATCCTTATTCCTTCATCCATCGTAATCTCACCCAAAACTTGAAAACTTCAATCACACCAAACTCAACAAAACCTTCGTGAGATCCGTTAGTATAAGAAAGCAAATCACTACTATAAGTACTGTTTAAAACCCATTAATATTTTATTTTTGCATTATATATACTGTATTCCAACTTTTCTATGGCAAAAACACTTCAAAGAAAACCATAGAATCATCAAAACAAGCTCACAACGCAAAGAAAACAGAATCTGTTAAAAACAGAATAGTCTGTAGCAATCTGAAAACATAGAATACTTCTGTAACTCCAAAAATTCTGAAAAATTAGGACAACGTGAGAAATTTGTTTATTAATCTTCTGAAAAAAGAATCAAATCTAAATCACTCTTATGTTAAAAATAAGAATTGTTTTCCTGAGTGAAAAAGTTTCTGTTTTTCAGCAAGATCAAATCAACTATCACCCAAATCATCCCAAAGGCTTTGCTTGGCACAAACACTAATTTAAACCTCAAAAACACATCTAGTCAGAGGCATAATTGGGTATTTTATTTAAAACAGCAAGAAAACCAAAAACCAAAAAGATACAAGTTGGGTTGCCTCCCAACGAGCGCTATCGTTTTACGCCCCTAGCTAGGCATAAAGCAAAGGATCTAAGTATTTTCATCTTTGTTTCGAGATCCATAAGATGCCCTCATGATTGATTCATATGGTGGCTTAATTCTAGTTCTAGGGAAGTGTTCCATGCCCTTCCTTAGTGGAAATTGAAATTTAATATTGCCTTCTTTCATATCAATCACGACACCAATAGTACGTAAAAACGGTCTACCAAGTATAATTGGACAAGACGGATTGCAATCAATATCAATAACAATAAAATCTATGGGCACATAATTACTATTTGCAAGAATAAGAACATCATTAATTCTTCCCATAGGCTTTTTAATAGTAGAATCCGCCAAGTGCAAATTTAAAGAGCATTCTTCAATATCGGTAAGACCAAGCACATCACATAAAGATTTCGGAATTGTAGAAACACTAGCACCCAAGTCACATAAAGCAAAACACTCATATTTTTTAATCTTGACTTTGATAGTAGGTTCCCATTCATCATGTAATTTTCTAGGAATTAAAACTTCTAATTCCAACTTTTCTTCAAAAGCTTTCATCATAGCATCAACAATATGTTTAGTAAAAGCTTTATTTTGTTCATAAGCATGGGGTGAATTTATCATGGATCGCAACAAAGAAATACAATCAACCAAAGAGCAACTATCATAATTAAAGTCTTTTTAATCCAAAAGAGTGGGCACATCACTAGTTAAAGTCTTGACCTCTTCAAACTCACTTTTATCAAATTTTTCAACAAGATTTTCACCCTCCAAATTATCGGGAAGCCTTCTAGCTAAAGTTGACTCTTCTCCAGTCCCTTTTTCATAAATCTTAATTTTACTAAACAAGGAATCAATAGAAGAAACACCAATCATTTTAAGATCTTCATCACTTTTATGAAAGCAATCACTAGAAAATGCTTTTTCTAAAAATTATCGTCTAGCTCTAAGCATAGCGGTTCTTTTCTTACTTTCATCCATTGAAAAATAAAGAGCTTTAATTGATTCTTCAACCTTAAGCACAAAAATTTTCATCTTGAGATTTTCTACATCATGCGAAATTCTATCAATACTTCTAGACATATCATCAAACTTATTCAGCTTTTCTTCTATTGTAGCATTGAAAACCTTTTGAGTATTGATAAATTCTTTAATATTATTCTCAAGATCAGAGGTGTTCCTATTATTATTATAAGAAGGATTACCATAGGAATTACCATAATTATTAGAGGAATTACTAGGAAAAGGCCTAGGATTATAATTACCTCTATAAGCATTGTTATTGAAATTGTTTCGCGAAATAAAGTTCACATCTATGGCATCACTATTTTTCTCAATCAAAGTAGACAAAGGCATATCATTAAAATCAATAGGAGCATTTTTATTAGCAACCAATTTCATAAGAGCATCAACTTTTTCACTCAAACAAGAAATTTCTTCAACCGAATTAACTTTTTTACTAGTAGGAGCTCTTTCGGTATGCCATTGTGAATAATTTGCCATAATGTTATCAAGAAATTTAGTAGCTTCACCCAAAGTAATTTCCATAAAAGTACCCCCCGCGGCGGAATCTAAAAGATTACGAGAAAAAAAATTCAATCCCGCATAAAAAATTTGTATGATCATCCAAAGATTTAACCCATGAGTTGGGCAATTCCTTAGCATCATTTTCATCCTTTCCCAAGATTGTGCAACATGCACATGCCCAAGTTGCTTGAAATTCATAATCTAGGTTCTAAGGGAAATAATTTTTGTGGGCGGAAAATACTTAGTGATAAAAGCATCTTTGCACTTATTCCAAGAATCGATACTATTGCGAGGCAAAGAAGAAAACCAATTTTTTGCGCGATCTCGCAAAGAAAACGGAAATAATTTCAACTTCACAATATCATTTTCCACATCTTTTTTCTTTTGCATATCGCATAAATCCACGAATGTGTTAAGATGGGACAAGGCATCCTCATTATGAGTACCGAAAAATTGATCTTTCATAACAAGATTTAACAAAGCGGCATTAATATCACAAGAATCCACGCAAGTGGCGGGAGGAGCAATCGGAGTGCTAATAAAATCATTGTTGCTGGTATTTGAGAAATCACACAACTTGGTGTTCTCTTGAGTCATTGTGACTACGCAACAAGAATGCACTCGAAAACAGATCTGACGAGAAAACGGCGAACGAAAACGAGGGCTAATAAAACGGCAATTTTTTGTGAAGTGGGGGAGAGGAAAACGAGAGGCAAATGGCAAATAATGTAAATTGCAAGGAGATGTAATTTGTGATTAGGAACCTGGTTGATGTTTATGATGTCTCCCCGGCAACGGCCCCAGAAATTCCTTTTGATGTTTGCTTGAACTACGTCGGTATTTCGCCAAAGAGGAAGGGATGATGCAGCACAGCAACGGTAGGTATTTCCCTCAGTGATGAGACCAAGGTTATCGAACCAGTAGGAGAACCACGCAACACCACGTAAATAGCTCCTGCACACAAAGAACAAATACTTGCAACCCGACGTAAGAGAGGGGTTGTCAATCCCTCACGGGTAAAAGGAAAGGTAAAATTGTAGTAGATTGGACAAATAGACCTCGCGGGAACGCGAGATAAAATAAATGAGTAAAAATTGTAGCAAGGTATTTTTGTATTTTTGGATTAATAGATCTAAAAATAAAAGCAAATAAAAATAGATCGCGAAGGCAAATATATTAAAGAAGAGACCCGGGGGCCGTAGGTTTCACTAGTGGCTTCTCTCGAGAAAAATAGCAAACGGTGGGTAAACAAATTACTGTTGGGCAATTGATAGACCTTCAAATACTCACGACGATATCCAGGCAATGATCATTATATAGGCATCACGTCCAAGATTAGTAGACCGACTCCTGCCTGCATCTACTACTATTACTCCACACATCGACCGCTATCCAGCATGCATCTAGTGTATTAAGTTCATGGAGAAATGGAGTAATGCAATAAGAACGATGACATGATGTAGACAAGATCTAGCTATTCATGTAGGAATAGACCCCATCTTGTTATCCTTAATAGCAACGATCAATGCGTGTCTTGCTGCCCCTTCTGTCACTGCGAAAGAACACCGCACGACCGAACCCATCACAAAGCACCTCTTCCCATGGCAAGAAAAATCGATCTAGTTGGCCTAACTAAACCAAAGATTCGAAGAAGAAATACGAGGCTATAAGTAATCATGCATATAAGAGATCAAAGAAACTCAAATAACTTTCATGGATAAATAGATCTGATCATAAACTCAAAGTTCATCGGATCCCAACAAACACACCGCAAAAAGAGTTACATCAAATAGATCTCTAAGAGACCATTGTATTGAGAATCAAAAGAGAGATAGGAAGCCATCTAGCTACTAACTACGGACCTATAGGTCTACAATGAACTACTCAAGCATCATCGGAGAGGCACCAATGAGAATGATGAACCCCTCCGTGATGGTGTCTAGATTGGATCTGGTGGTTCTGGAACTTGCGGCGGCTGGAATTGTGTTTCGTCGACTCCCCTAGGGTTTTTGGATTTTTGGGGTATTTATAGAGCAAAGAGGCGGTGCGGGAGGCGGCCGAGGTGGGCACAACCCACCAGGGCGCGCCTAGGTGGGTTGTGCTCCCCTCTGAGCCCCCTCTGGTACTTCTTTGGCCCAATGGGTGTCTTCTCGTCTAGAAAAATTCTCCAAAAAGTTTTGCTGCATTTGGACTCCGTTTGGTATTGATTTTCTGTGAAGTAAAAAACAAGCAAAAAACTGCAACTGGCACTGGGCACTATGTCAATAGGTTAGGCCCAAAAAATGATATAAAGTTGCTATAAAATGATTGTAAAACATCCAAGAATGATAATATAACAGCATGGAACAATCAAAAATTATAGATACGTTGGAGATGTATCATGTCCCTCTGGATAAAGTGGTTCCTGAGTCATTTTGCCTCATCTAGTTGCTACTCTAACAACATAATCATTCATATTACTGTTCATTTCACTAAGCAGTTCTCTTTGAGATTTAGCAACTTGTTCTAACTGAGTTTGAACCATTGAGGCATGTTTTCCTACACCTCTAACATCATTAGTGATTCTAAATAACAAGTCACTCAAGCGAGCAATCATATAAGAATTTTGTTTCAATTGATTCATAACATTTGCATTGAAGTGATCTTGTTTTCTAATGTAGTTATCTAATTCATATAAGCATTGACTAGGATGTTTCTTATAAGGGATGTCGCCTTCATCAAACTTTAATAAGGAATTTACCTCTACCACCTGTGGTGGTGGCGTGTCAAGTCCATGTATTTCTTCAATAGGTGGGAAATTCTTAACATCTTCAGCTTTAATACATTTTTCCTTCATCATTTCTTTGCCTCTTGCATATCTTCAGGACTGAGAAATAAAATACCCCTCTTCTTTGGAGTGGGTTTAGGCGGTGGTTCAGGAAGAGTCCAATCATCATAATTCTTCAATATATTATTCAATAATTCCTCGGCTTGTTCAACAGTTCGTTCCCTGAAAACACAACCAACACAACTAACTAGGAAGTCCCTAGAAGCATCGGTTAGTCCATTATAGAAGATATCAAGTATTTCATTTTTTTTAAGAGGGTGATCAAGCAAAGCATTAAGCAATTGGAGAAGCCTCCCCCAAGCTTGTGGGAGACTCTCATCTTCAATTTGCACAAAGTTAAATATTTCCTATAAGGCAGCTTGTTTCTTATGAGCAGGAAAATATTTTTCAGAGAAGTAATAAATCATATCCTGGGGACTACGCACACAACCAGGAGCAAGAGTATTGTACCATATATTAGCGTCACCCTTTAATGAGAACGGAAATAACTTAAGGATATAATAATAGTGAATTTTCTCATCATGAGCAAATAGGGTGGCTATATCATTTAACTTGGTAAGATGTGCCACAAAGGTTTCAGTTTCATAGCCATGGAAAGGATCAGATTCAACCAAAGTAATTAACTTTGGGTCGACAGAGAATTCATAATCCTTATCGGTAACAAAGATAGGTGAAGTAGCAAAGTTAGGATCACATTTGATTCTAGCATTCAAAGATTTTTCTTTCAGCTTGCATAATAGTTTCTTAAGGTCATATCTATCCTTACAAGCAAGAAAGTCTCTAGCTACCTCTCCATCCATAACATAACCCTCAGGTATCTTAGGCAATTCAAATCTAGGAGAGCTAGGTCTAATAGGTGTTTCATAGTTCTCAGTTTCAAGGACTTCATCAGTTTCAGTAATTTCATCAGTTTCAGCATTCTCAATATCATTAGCTCTAGCAATTTTTTCATCAAGAAATTCACCTAGTGGCACATTATCATCAAGCAAGGTACTAGCATCATCATAAGCATTATCCATAGCAGAAGTAGCATCATCAATAACTTGCGACATATCAGGATTTATAGCATGTGTTGGTGTTGCAAGTCTATTCAAAACAGAAGGTGAATCAAGTGCAGAGCTAGATGGCAGTTCCTTACCTCCCCTCGTCTTAGAGGGAACGATCTTGGTTCTTGTATATTTCAGATTCTTCATAGTGATAAATAAATAATAATCCCAAGTGACACAACAAATCTAGCTATGCTCCCCGCAACAACGCCAGAAAAAGGTCTTGATAGCCCACAAGTATAGGGGATGGCAACAGTTTTCGAGGGTAGAGTATTCAATCCAAATTTATAGATTCGACACAAGAGGAGCCAAAGAATATTTGTAAGTATTAGCAGTTGAGTTGTCGATTCAACCACACCTGGAGATTAAATATCTTCAGCACGATGATCAGTAGCACAGTAATATGATAGTTTGATAGCAGTGGTAACAGTAATAGTAACGGTAACAATGATAGCAATACTTTTGTAGCAGTTGTGACAGTAGCAATAGCAATAGTAACTTAGCAAGAACAATATGAGGAAAACTCGTAGGCACTGGATCAGTGAATTCGTTGGATGATATTCATCATATATCAGTCATAACCTAGGGCGATACAGAACTAGCTCTAGTTCATAAATGTAATGTAGGCATGTATTCCATAAATAGTCATACGTGCTTATGGAAAAGAACTTGCATGACATCTTTTGTCCTACCCTCCCGTGGCAGCGGAGTCCATAAGGAAACTAAGGGATATTAAGACCTCATTTTAATAGAGAACCGTAACAAAGCATTAACACATAGTGAATACATGAACTCCTCAAACTAAGGTCATCACCGGAAAGTATGCCAACTATTGTCACTTTGGGGTTTACGGATCATAACACATAATAGGTGCATATGGCTTGCAAGATCGGATCTAGAACATAGATATAATGGTGAAAACATAAATGGTTCAGATCTGAAATCATGGCACTCGAGCCCTAGTGACAAGCATTAAGCATAATAAAGTCATAGCAACATCAATCTCAGAACATAGTGGATACTAGGGATCAAGCCCTAACAAAACTAACTCGGTTACATGATGAATCTCATCCAACTCCTCACCGACCAGCGAGCCTACGAAGGAATTAGTCACTCCCGATGGGGAGCATCATGAAATTGGTGATGGAGGATGGTTGGTGATGACGAAGACCAAAGATTCCCCTCTCAGGAGCCCCGAACGGGCTCTAGATCTGGCCTCCGGATGAAGAACAGGAGGTGGCGGCGGCTCCATATCGTAAAACATGATGAAACTTCCTCTCCTATTTTTTTCTAGAAAAATAGGATTTTATAGCATCGGAATTAGGGTCAGAGGGGCCTCGAGGGCCCCACCACCCACCAGGGCGTGCCAGAGGGGGGTGGCGCGCCCTCGTGTCTTGTGGGCAGCCAGGGCCCCCCTCCAGTGGGTCTTGGTTCCATTATTCTTCATTTATTCCAAAATAATTCTCCAAAAAGTTTCGTCCAAATCCTAGAGCTTTTATTTCTGCACAAAAACAACACCATGGTAGTTCTACTGAAAACAACGTCTGTCCGGGTTAGTTTCATTCAAATCATGCAAATTAGAGTCCAAAACAAGAGCAAAAGCATTAGGAAAAGTAGATACGATGGAGACGTATCAGCATGTATCGTTGCTATTAAGAATAAAAAGATGGGGTCTATTCCTACATGAATAGATCTTGTCTACATCATGTCATCGTTCTTATTGCATTACTCCGTTTCTCCATGAACTTAATACACTAGATGCTTGCTGGTTAGCGGTCGATGTGTGGAGTAATAGTAGTAGATGCAGGCAGGAGTCCGTCTACTAATCTTGGACGTGATGCCTATATACATGATCATTGCCTTGTTTATCATCATAATTATTTGCTCTTCTATCAATTGCCCAATAGTAATTTGTTTACCCACTGTATGCTATTTTCTCGAGAGAAGCCACTAGTGAAATCTATGGCTCCCGAGTCTATCTTTTATCATATTGTTTTCAGATCTATTATTCCAAAACCCCAAAAATACCTTGCTGCACTTTTTCTTTATTTATTTTATTTCGTGTTTTCGCTAGATCTATTTATACAATCTCATACAATTTTATCTATCTTTTTACCGAGGAGGGATTGACAACCCCTCTTACGCGTTGGGTTGCAAGTATTTGTTATTTGTGTGGTAGTACCGTTTACATAGTGTTACTTGGTTCTCCTACTGGATTGATAACCTTGGTTTCATAACTGAGGGAAATACTTACCGCTGATGTGCTGCATCATCCTCTCCTCTTCGGGGAAATACCAATGCAGATACAAGCAATCACATGCGTATTAGTACTTTGCTTTGATGGCTAATAAACTTTTGCAATAAGTATGTGAGTTCTTTATGACTAATGTTGAGTCCATGGATTATACGCACTCTCACCCTTCCACCCTTGCTAGCCTCTTCGGTACCGTGCATTGCCCTTTCTCACCTTGAGAGTTGGTACAAACTTCGCCGGTGCATCCAAATCTCGTGATATGATACACTCTTTCACACATAAGCCACCTTATCTTCCTCAAAACAGCCACCATACCTACCTATTGTGGCATTTCCATAGCCATTTTGAGATATATTGCCATGCAACTTCCACCGTTCCATTTTATTATGACACACACCATCATTGTCATATTGCTTTGCATGATCATATAGTTGGCATAGTATTTGTGGCTTGTCCACCGTTCATATTTTTTATACATGTCACGCTAGATCATTGCACATCCTGATACACCGCCGGAGGCATTCATATAGAGTCATATTTGCTCTAGTATTGAGTTGTAAGTAAATAAAAGTGTGATGATCATCATTATTAGAGCATTGTCCCATTTGAGGAAAGGATGATGGAGACTATGATTCCCCCACAAGTCGGGATGAGACTCTGGACTTAAAATAAAAAAGAGCCCAAAATATATATATATAAGAGGCCAAAGAGCCCAAAATAAAAAAGAAAGAAAAAATGAGAGAAAAAGAGAGAAGGGACAATGTTACTATCCTTTTCCACACTTGTGCTTCAAAGTAGCACCATGTTCTTCATGATAGAGAGTCTCCTATTTTGTCACTTTCATATATTACTAGTGGGAATTTTTCATTATAGAACTTGGCTGGTATATTCCAATGATGGGCTTCCTCAAATTGCCCTAGGTCTTCGTGAGCAAGCGAGTTGGATGCACACCCACTTAGTTTTCTTTTGAGCTTTCATACACTTCTAGCTCTAGTGCATCCGTTGCATGGCAATCCCTACTCCTTGCATTGACATCAATTGATGGGCATCTCCATAGCCTATTGATTAGCCTCGTCAATGTGAGACTTTCTCCTTTTTTGTCTTCTCCACACAACCTCCACCATCATACTATATTCCACCTATAGTGCTATATCCATGGCTCACGCTCATGTATTGCGTGAGAGTTGAAAAAGCTTGAGAGCATTAAAAGTATGAACCAATTGCTTGGCTTGTCATCGGGGTTGTGCATGATAAATACTTTGTGTTATGAAGATAGAGCATGACAAGATTATATGATTTTGTAGGGATAACTTTCTTTAGCCATAATATTTTGAGAAGACAAGGTTGCTTTATTAGTATGCTTGAAGTATTATTGTTTTTATGTCAATATTAAACTTTTGTTTTGAATCTTATGGATCTGAATATTCATGCCACAATAAAGAAAGATTACATGATAAACATGTTAGGTAGCATTCCACATCAAAAAATCTGTTTTTACCATTTACCTACTCGAGGACGAGCAGGAATTAAGCTTGGGGATACTTGATACGTCTCCAACGTATCTATAATTTTTTATTGTTCCATGCTATTATATTATCCATCTTGGATGTTTTATATGCATTATTATGCTATTTTATATCATTTTTTGGGACTAACCTATTAACCTAGTGCCCAATGCCAGTTCCTGTTTTTTCCTTGTTTTTGTCTTTTATAGAAAATCAATACCAAACAAAGTCCAAACGGAACAAAACTTTTTGATGATTTTTCTTGGACCAGAAGACACCTAGGAAGCTTCGGGAAGAGGCCAGAAGAGCCATGAGTGGGTCACAAGCTTGGAGGTCGCGCCCTAGGGGGGCGCCTCCCAAGCTTATGGGCCCCTCGTAGATCCCCTAACCCTAATTATAGCTCCATAAATACCCAAATATTCCCCATATACCGGAGGACACACCAAAAATACTTTTCCGACGCCGCAAGTTTCTGTCCTCATGAGATCCCATCTGGAGACCTGTTCCGGTACTCCGCCGGAGGGGGATTCGATCACGGAGGGCCTCTACATCAACCTTGCTGCCCTTATGATGATGTGTGAGTAGTTTACCACAGACCTACGAGTCCATAGCTAGTAGCTAGATGGCTTCTTCTCTTTCTTTGATCTTCAATACAATGTTCTCCTCGATGTTCTTGGAGTTCTATTCGATGTAATCTTCTTTTGCGGTGCGTTTGTTGAGATCCGATGAATTGTGGATTTATGATCAGATTATCTATGAATATTATTTGAGTCTTCTCTGAACTCTTTTTATGCATGATTAAGATAGCTTTGTATTTCTCTTTGATCTATTGATTTGGTTTGGCCAACTAGATTGATTTATCTTGCAATGGGAGAGGTGCTTTGTTTTGGGTTCAATCTTGTGGTGTCCTCACCCAGTGACAGAAGTGGTAGCGAGGCACGTATTTGTATTGTTGCCATTAAGGATAAAAAGATGGGGTTTATACCATATTGATTGGATCTATCCCTCTACATCATGTCATCTTGCTTAAGGTGTTACTCCGTTCTTGTTAACTTAATACACTAGATGCATGCTGGATAGCGGTCGATGTGTGGAGTAATAGTAGTAGATGCAGGCAGGAGTCGGTCTACTTGTCACGGACGTGATGCCTATTATCATGATCATTGCCTTAGAAATCATCATAACTTTGCACTTTTCTATCAATTGCTCAACAGTAATTTGTTTACCCACCGTATGCGTTCTTTCAAGAGAGAAGCCTCTAGTGAAAACTATGGCCCCCGGGTATATTTTTATCATATTATTTTCAGATCTATAAAACCAAAAACCCAAAAATACCTTGTTGTAATTTATTTACTTTTATTTAGTGTTGCACTTTTATTTATCTTTTATACCTATCTCTATCAGATCTCATCCTTGCAAGTAACTGTGAAGGGATGGACAACCCCTTTATCGCATTGGGTGCAAGTATTTGTTTGTTTGTGTAGGTGCAACCATTGGTGACTTGTGTGTTCCTCCTACTGGATTCATACCTTGGTTCTCAAACTAAGGGAAATAGTTATTTGTTGCATGACCCTTTCCTCTTCAAGGGAAAAACCAACCCAAGCTCAAGAAGTAGTAGGGCCATCAGTTGAATAATTGACTCTCGATGCAGCTCGTGCCAGGTCATGACATACTTTGGACACATACCCCACTTAATCATGTTATGAGCACATCGTAACGCGTGTCTACCAAGACCATGTTTAATATCAAGATGATATCTCACACACAAGTAGAAGGTTGTGAGTATAAGTCCTCATACCCGTGTCTATTTCCATATTAT
This sequence comes from Thinopyrum elongatum, assembly GCA_011799875.1. Classification (NCBI taxonomy): domain Eukaryota; kingdom Viridiplantae; phylum Streptophyta; class Magnoliopsida; order Poales; family Poaceae; genus Thinopyrum; species Thinopyrum elongatum. Next base: position 92,886,820 of record CM022302.1, on the reverse strand, counting down.
TGTTTACATCCAAAAGGTTGATAAAACACCCGGTTAGAAACTATAACATTTTGCAAGAATGGTAACTTGTTTGAATCTTTTTCATAGAGCACATCCTCCTGTGGGTTCGATACCCCAGTCACTCATTAGGGAAAAGTTATGGGGACTTTCTAGAATCTGAAACCAGACCATAAATGGTCATTAACCATCGAAGTGGTGGTTGTGGTGCCTTATATTACAGGGTGGAATTGTGTGGACTGATATGAACTAGGTCTGGTGGGAACACAACCGAGTAGAATGAGGAGGGAGGCGAGGTGGCAGCGGAGTGATCTATTTTTAATGTTAATCTATTTTCATTTTTTAATGTTAATCTATTTTTATGCTTTCTACTAAATATTGAGACATTTTTATATTGTGAAAATCAATGATAGAGTACATGATCATGGACTCTATCATTGATTTTGTACATATCAAGTGACATGCACAAGGGAAAAGGATTATTCACTACAAACCTCATGAATTGACTTGTGCATAACTCACATATGGATGTACATATTTTGTACAACCAAACATTTCCCAAATCATGTGAGGCTTTTTCACCTACCTCATGTACCCATAAGCTACGCTATGTCAAAGTTTAACTTTTATTGACCATATTGAGGTTGGTTCTATTTTCTTTGTTGAAAAATTAACAAGATACATAAAAACATAAGAAAAACCAGTGATGTGTAAACATGGCATGGCACCATGCCAAACTATATCTACTGCTTACGAATGTTCTAGTGAGCGATTTTGGGTTACACTCACGGGCCACTTCCTTGTGGTGCGGGTCATAGTGCTTGTGTTCATGGAACCAAACATGCACATTTGTTCAAAAGGTAGTGCCCGATTTGCTCAGTGCCATGAATTGATCAATGCTTCTGGCCAAGCAAGCATCAGCCAACAGTTCATCCTCTTTCAAGTTGAAATGTTCTTCCCTTTTCTTCTTTTCGTCCACACCCAGCGCCCACATGTCCTCAGGCCAGTTGGTCGTTGTTTGGCTGTTGGGTCTACGTCTTCTAGGATTGTGTCTGTTGGGTGTCCGACATCTGTGTGTGTGTGTGGTGGGTGTCCTTCGGCTCTAGCTAGGAGTCATCAACTTGCATGTCTTTGTGGTGGCTGATGCCGCCATGTATCATGCTCATCATTACATCCTCCTCATCAGCACCCAGTTGACACATTCCGGCAAACAGAGAGCAGGCACTACCGGGTGTGGTAGTCGGCATGCGTGAACGGACAAGCGTCGACGACTGCGACAAACTCAGTGTTGAGGTTGACATTGTACGACACTTCACTAGTAAAAAACATGGCTCTGGTCCCAGTTCCAGAGGGCCTTTGGTCCCGGTTCTGCAACCGAGACAAAATGATCGGGACTAATGCCCATTACTTTTAGTCCCGGTTGGCTTATGAACTTAGACTAAAGGAGCTCCACGTGGCCGCTGGGGGGCGCCCAGGCGGGAGGACCTTTAGTCCCGGTTGGTAACACTGACCGGGACTAAAAGGCAGCCACGCGTCAGCAGCTGCCAGGCGCTGGGTTTTTTGTTTTTTTTAAAGGAGGGGTTTAGGGGTTTTGGAGGGTTTAGGGATTTTCATATTGTGTTTCCCCTTTTTATTTTTGTGTTTACCCTTCAATTCTTTTACATTTAGGGTTTGATTTTTATTTAATGTTTTCCATTCAACTCGACGCTAGCTACTACATATAGTAATGAAGGAACCATTACAAAAGATCATCATGAACATATATAGAGAGAAGTGACCTCTCTTTCTCCGTGCTTGGTCGAACAACAAGTTTTCGTATATCTATCTGGCGCTACTACATATATACAATATAACATCTCTTACGATCCCTGACATCATCTAGCACCAAAATCGCATTGAATTTCCGTATGGTATTCTCCCTTTTCAGGTATGACATGGTCAAGAAAGAATCCCGCCAATTCCTCTTGAATTGCTCGTATGCGATCATGTGGTAGGAGTTGATCCTGCATCTCCCACATCTAATTTAAAGAAGGGGGTCAATACATATATATGAATGAAACTCAACACAATTGATGGTGATAAAATAAAATTGTGAATATTGTTTACGTACTTCAAATTGTTGGTCAGAGAAGCCCCGCTCAGAGGTCGAGTGGCGAATGAACTCCCAAACGTAGTATCCACATAAATTATTCCCGGCTGCCTGCCACCAGCACTTTACGAGAATAGAGTTCAATCAAACTGATAATCAAGCATGATAATGGTATTGATGAAACTAAAATCAATGAGAGATGGGCGGAACTAGCTAGTACTACTTACTTTGGGGTGTGTAAATCGCAGCTCCTTCTTCAGACCCGGAACCTTTCTGGTGAACTTTTTCCAGACCTTGCCCGGCAAAGAAAATGATTACTTGATATCAGGAAATGAACAAAAGTTGTCGATATGGTGCGATAATGATTGAACTTACTTTTGGAGCATTTCACTCATGTCCGCCCACTCCTTTTGCTCTTTACGTCTTGAGTCTAAGACAATTACTACTCCCCCGTCAAGCTTAATGGATAGCAGAATAAAGTGGAAGTTGCGCGCGCATAACTCATCAATTACACTTAATCTCGAGTAAGCGAAACCGAATATGCACAAGACAGTAACACTCACTTGAAGTTGTAAGGAAAGAGTATTTCACTTTTGTTTTGATGTCAAAGGAACACTTTTAGCAAGTTTTCCTCAGTATCTTTGGCTCTGTTTTGTGCCGCCCATTCATTTACGGTATTTGGGCTAATGAACCCAATGTCATAGATTTTTCCTCTTTTGCATTTGATGATCTTCAATCTGCATAATATAGTGAGGATAATTATATATACATGCAATGAACAAGCTGAGCTAGAGACTTAATTACAGAAATAATACTTATAGACAGTAGCAAGTCATGAGAGTTTTGTCGACGGCGTCTTGATTGAATAACTGAAATAATTCCACAAATTCAACAGGCATCAGGTCGACTCCAATGAAGTCGTGCTCATCTCTAATTCCCAGCATCATACTGTCGGTCCCATCCTTGCTGCAGGTTTCCAAGTACCAGTCATGCAATCTTCGCATCATCGTTGGTAGATGCGGGAGCTGATCAGGTTTGACGAGAGGCTTCCCGTGCTCGTATCTAAAAGGCGCTACTACCTCATCCATTTCAAACTGTACATCATCGCCCACGTAATCACCAAGAGTGGTACCGGGCGCTAGCCCCGGATGATTAGCGATATCGCTAGACACCTTGAGCGGGGGGCACGATTGCTTTTCCTGTTCACCGAGCTGGGAAATTGTTTTCCCACTTCGTCTTGCAGCACTGGTAGTACTTCCCGACCACCGCGCTTCATCATATATCTTTTCAATACAGCGGTCATAGTGTGATTGCGGCGGAGGCAGTGGTGGTCGCTTAAGGGCATCAAGAGTGCGCTTCACTTTCACCGGATCTATTATTTCCTTCGGAGATGGACGTTTCTGTTCAAAATGGGCCTGCACTTCGGCAGCCATGATGTCCTTGTTTTCCTCGTCAGTCCTCTCATATGGTAACTTTGGAGGAGCCCTGAGGCTTGGACCAGCTCTGAATTTCTTGCCTGTTGTACTGCTAGCCACCATAGCGGCGGCGCCTCTCTTTCGCTGTTGCTGAGGCGGCGGAGTCCGCTGACACGCCGGACGAGGCGGAGTCCGCTGACACGCCGGAGGAGGCGGAGTTCGCTGACACACCGGAGGAGGCGGAGTCCGCTGACGCGCCTAAGACAGCTGAGCCGGAAGAGGACTCTGCTAAGGGGCCTCCTTCGCCGGAGACGGCTGAGGCGGCGGAGACATCTCATGCGCCGGAGACGACTCAGGTAGCTAAGACGGCTGAGCTGGACTATGAGGAGTCTGCTGAGGGGCCTCCTCCGGCTAAGTCTGCTGAGGCGGCGTCCAGTTTGGAAGCTTGATGTTCTCCTTTCTCCATAGATAGGTAGTCCTTAAGGCATTTTCTAGAAGAATATCCCCTTCACCTGTAGGGTACTCAAGCTCCATCCCCTCAAATCCCTCCATTATTTCATCCACCCTGACAATAGCAAAGCCATGTGGAATCGGACGGCAATGGAAAGTTCCCTCAGCTCGAGGAGGTAAGACATAGCCGACCGCCACCTTCAAGGTCAGGTTATGGCATCTCGCCATTAGCACACAATGTTCATTCTCCGTGATATGATCCACGGGGTAGCGAGGAGCCGTGATATTAGGATGAACGAGCTCCATGGAAGCCACGCTGCTTCTCCGCTGAGATGGTGGGGTAGCTTCGGGGGAAGTGTCGAATGAAGGATCTTCGTGCCGCTGAGATGGTTGGCCGGTAGCTTGATGGCTCTCAAGTTCCTCTAGTTTCCTTAATCTTTCATTGATCTTCTGCATTTTGCTTGCTTCCTCTTTCTTCTTTCTCTCTCGGCTTCTATAACCACCGTTGTCGGGAAACCCATTCACCCACGGAACGAAGCCTGATATGCCTCGTGTTCGTCTAGGGTGTTCAGGATTCCCGAGGGCCTTGGACAGCTCGTCCTTCTCTCTGTCGGGATGGAACCTCCCTTCCTGCGCTTCCTTGATTGCTTCTTCAAGCTTCTTGACAGGTGTTGCAAGTTGAGCTGTCGTGAAAACACACTTCCCTGATTCTGGGTCCAAAGTTCCCCCAACCCCGAAGAACCAAGTCCTTGCCCGATCTGGCCAGTGCAATGTCGCTGGGTGGACCCCCTTTAGCAAGAAGGTTTTGCTGTAGCCACCTGACCCCGTAACATGGTGATACTTCTTCTTTGCAGCATTTTGCTTATTTATATGTGACCTCTGCTTGGCCTTCTCTGATTTCTTGTAGGCCACAAATGCGGGCCAGTGATCTTTTATCTTCTCATATTGACCGGTGAATTCTGGAGTCTTGTCTTTGTCGACAAACTTTTTGTTCAAATCTTTCTTCCAGTTCTTGAATAGTTCTGCCATCTTCTTAAGAGCAAACGCCTTAACCTTCGGGAGAATAACTCGCTTATTCGGATCCTGCTCTGGCGGTAGGCTGAAATTGGTCATCAGCGAGTTCCAATGATCATCTTTCTGTCTATCGTGGACATAAGAAACTTCAGGGTCCTTCTTCTTATTCCATTCTTGGATACTGATCGGGACGCTGTCCCTAACAATAACTCTGCACTTATGTACAAATGTGTCCTTGGTCCGCTTGAGAGCAATTTGTTGGCCATCTCGAGAGACTTCTTCGATCATGAACCTTTCATCCTGGCCCAACCTTTTCTTCGGGCCTCGTCTCCTTACCCGAAGTTTGGCTCGATCCGGAGGGCTAAAAGAAGAAAGAAGCGTCAATATATGTACATACAAAACAATTAATGCATCTAATCAGCAGAGGCTTAATTAATATATATATATATACCTCGCCGGACTTTGCAACAGTTAAGGCTCCCTTCTCCATTCGATCATCAGAGCCGTCATGATCTCCTTCCTCCTCCATTCGATCACCGGAGCCGTCATCCTCTCTTTCCTCACCATCGGTGTCGTTGAGAAACGACAAGGTGATATCACCTCTGTCGCGGATTATATCCCCCAACAACTCTTCTTTTTCTAAGTCTTTGTCCATAGTTTCTGCAAATATTACAACATGGCAATATACAACCATGAGAGATGGATTAGTGGCAAACATAGACTTAATCACAACAAGGAATCATATGCATATGAGCAATGGATTAGTGGCAAACATCATGCAAAGCTCACAAGTTTTATAACAGTCAGTTTCAGACGATCGTCGAGGACTCCTCCCCCCTCATGTCTGATGAGTCGTCCTATCTTTCGAGAGAGGATACTTTGCGGACCGCCTCTCTCATGGTCGTCGAGGATACTTGCGCGGACCCCCCCCCCCATGTCGAAGTTATCGGGGATATGTTGAATTCCCGAGAGAGTTAGGGGTGTTCTAACGCGGCACTACACGATATAGGTGATGGGGGGTAACATCCGAGAATGTTTTCCCGAAGTCTGCATTTTCAGATAGATGAAACGGAGGGGGCGGTTCCAGGTTTGCTATGGTAGCTGCTTGTGATAGACGAACGGAGGGCATATTCGGATTCGTCATATTTTTCTGATCGATTTTCATATATAAATTATTTTCATCGGAGTTACGGTTAATTTTCTACGAATTTCTAAAGTTTTACCAATATCCTGAAAATTCCTGGAATTCTGCGAAGTCTGAGAATTCCTCAGCTTTAAACATCACTTAGCTATTTTCCAAAGGCTACAACTATTGTTCTGTACATCTTATGGGTTAGTGCCTTATATCAATATTGACCACTCTCCTGTGATCTACAAGATAGTATCAATTGCATCTCTGCTAGAGTCCATTAGCTTGCTCAAAACTTTGTTTGAAAAGTGCCACCTGATATTAACCGGTGATCGTCGGACACTCACCGGCACAGTACCTAATTAGAGTAATCACAACATTTTTCTAAATTCCACCGTTCCATGTACTAAGCATCTACATACGTATATATACTAAGCATCTATATATACATACATATACATATACATCTTTTTTTTCTATGATATACATATACATCTACATACTAAAGTATACATACATACATACACATCTACATACATATATATACACTAAGCATCTACATATACATACATATACATATACATACATACATACATACATACATAAACATACAAGTATATGGGGAATTGACAACATTAATAAACAAAAAAAAGAACAAAAAAGATGGATAGAGCACATCGGGCCGGGGCGGCGGCGGCTCACAGCGGGGGCAACGTTGTCGGGGAGCGGGGGTGGCGAGGGCTCAGGGAGGAGGGCCTGCAACGAGGAGCGAGAGCGGGCTCGGGGACGGCGTCGGGGACGGCAATGAGGAGCATGCGGGCTCGGGGACGGCGTCGGGGCTGGGGCTGGGGGACGGCGATGAAGCGGGTGGCGATGGCGAGGAGGCCCGGCGACGAGGCGACGGCGCAGCTGCCTGGCGGCGTCGGGGCAGGGCGTTGGTGTCGGGAGGAGAATGGGAGAGGTTGGGGAAAATTTCCTAAGTGTTTGCTTATATACCCAACCCTTTAGTCCCGGTTGGTTGCTCCAACCGGGACTAAAGGCCCCCCTTTCGTCCTGGTTGGAGCCACCAACCGGGACTAAAGGTCAATTCCAGCAGCCCAAAAAGCGGGAAGCAGAGACCTTTAGTCCCGGTTGGTGGCTCGAACCGGGATGAAAGGGGTGCCTTCAGTCCCGGTTGGAGCCACCAACCGGGACTAAAGGGTTGTGCTGCCGCAGCCAAAAGTTTAGTCCCACCTCGCCAGTTGAGAGGCGCTACGACTGGTTTATAAGTCGCACTGCGACTAAGCTGTCGAGCTCCTCTCTATTGCAGGCAGTACATGCCTAACCTTTGTCACTGCCATGTTGGGCCTGCTGGGCCCGCGGGCCTTCATCCTGGCCCATGTACAGATAGGTTTCTAGTCGTATGCAGGCCGTGGTGGCCTAGTAGGCGACATTTTTTTTAATTTTTATGTTATTTTAGTTTGCTATTAAAGTTTATAACAAAAATTACTCTATGAAAATTCTTTTTGCTATTAAAGTTTTTAACAAAAAATACTTTGATAATTTTAGTTGCATAAATTTTATATAATTTTAAGTTAATATTATTTTGATAATAACTAGAGGTTTATAAAAGCTTTTTAGTTGATTCTTTTTGCTATTGAAGAATATTATAGTTTTGTTTTAGTTCATCATAACAAAAAAAATTAATTGATTCTTTTTAGTTCATTCTTTTTGCTATTAGAGTTTTATAAAAGCTTTTTAGTTCATTCTTTTTGCTATTAGTTCATTCTTTGAGCTAAATGACCCTGAAATTTAAAAGCACTTCAAATGAACTCTGAAAAGGTTGAAACTTGGCATGGTGTCATAATTTCAGCCACATAGCATGTGCTAAAAAGTTGAGAGGGTTACGGGAAAAACTGGATGCACTTCGTGTACAAACTAGATAATCTCTTTCGAAGTATCAGGGTTTCGGGCGAAAACTCATCTATTACAAAAGGATTTCATTTTATTAACTTATTTTAACTCCAAACTTATTGTGTGTTCAAAATGCACCATTAAAAGCCACATCATCAATTTTCAACCCTTTTGTGACTTCATTTGCTATTTTTCATGAATTAATGATTTATTTTGAGCTAAATGACCCTGAAATTGACAAGCACTAGAAATGAACTCTAAAAAGGTTGAAACTTGGCATAGTATCATAATTTCACCCACATAGCATGTGATAAAAAGTTGAGAGGGTTACAGGAAAAACTGGATGCACTTCGTGTACAAACTGGACAATGTCTTTCGAAGTATCAGGGTTTCGGACGAAAACTCATCTATTACAAAAGGATTTCATTTTTTAAAATTTATTTTAACTCCAGACTTTTTGTGTGTTCGAAATGCACCATTCAAACCCACATCATCAATTTTCAACCCTTTTGTGACTTCATTTGCTATTTTTATGCATTTAATGATTTATTTTGAGCTAAATGACCCTGAAATTGACAAGCACTACAAATGAACTCTGAAATGGTTGAAACTTGGCATGGTATCATAATTTCACCCACATAGCATGTGCTAAAAAGTTGAGAGGGTTACGGGAAAAACTGGATGCACTTCGTGTACAAACTGGATAATCTCTTTCAAAGTATGAGGTTTTCGGACGAAAACTCATCTATTACAAAAGGGATTTCATTTCTTGACATGTAACTTCAGTGATATTCTAGATCAAAGCCATCATCAGAATAGTTGTGGAGAGAAAGTCTTCACTTTTTCTTCGCGTGTGTCCCTGGCTTATTGCGTCGTAACCATGGATAATTTTCATCGTTTAACGAGATGCTTGGGTCAGCCTTCACTTTGAAGGGAGGAATTTCATGAAACTTTTCATAATCTTCAGACATGTCTGTCTTGCCCTCCACTCCCACGATGTCTCTTTTCCCTGAAAGAACTATGTGGCGCTTTGGCTCATCGTATGATGTATTCGCTTCCTTATCTTTTCTTTTTCTCGGTTTGGTAGACATGTCCTTCACATAGAAAACCTGCGCCACATCATTGGCTAGGACGAATGGTTCATCTGTGTACCCAAGATTGTTGAGATCCACTGTTTTCATTCCGTACTATGGGTCTATCTGTACCCCGCCTCCTGACAGATTGACCCATTTGCACTGAAACAAAGGGACCTTAAAATCATGTCCATAGTCAAGTTCCCATATGTCCACTATGTAACCATAATATGTGTCCTTTCCCCTGTTGGTTGCTGCACCAAAGCGGACATCACTGTTTTGGTTGGTGCTCTTTTGATCTTGGGCGATCGTGTAAAATGTATTCCCATTTATCTCGTACCCTTGGCAAGTCAATACAGTCGAAGATGGTGTCCTGGCCAACGAGTACATCTCATCTCCAACAATGTTGTTACCCATGAGATGTGTTTGCAACCAACTGCCGAAAGTCCTGATGTGTTCACATGTAATCCAGTCGTCAGACTGCTCCGGGTGTTTGGAGCGCAGAATATTCTTGTGTTCATTGACACACGGGGTCACCAAGGTAGAATTCTGTAGAACTGTGTAGTGTGCTTGATCCCGAGAATGCCCGTCCCTACATATTATTGAATCCGCTACTAGCGTGCCTTTTCCAGTCAGTCTCCCCTCATACCACGATCGAGGGAGACCAATTGGCTTAAGGTCAGGAATAAAGTCAACACAAAACCCAATGACCTCCTCTGTTTAATGGCCCATGGAGATGCTTCCTTCTGGCCTAGCACGGTTACAAACATATTTCTTTAAGACTCCCATGAACCTCTCAAAGGGGAACATATTGTGTAGAAATACAGGACCCAAAATGGCAATCTCATCGACTAGATGAACTAGGACGTGCGTCATGATATTGAAGAAGGATGGTGGGAACGCCAACTCGAAACTGACAAGACAATGCACCAAATCACTCTTTAACCTTGGTAGGATTTCTGGAACGATTAGCTTCTGAGAGATTGCATTGAGGAATGCACATAGCTTCACAATGGCTAATCGAACGTTTTCTGGTAGAAGCCCCCTCAATGCAACCGGAAGAAGTTGCATCATAATCACATGGCAGTCATGAGACTTTAGGTTCTGGAACTTTTTCTCTGCCATATTTATTATTCTCTTTATATTCGACGAGAAGCCAGACGGGACCTTCATACTGAGCAGGCATTCAAAGAAGATTTCCATCTCTTCTTTGGTAAGAGCATAGCTGGCAGGACCTTGATACTTCTTTGGATGCATGCCGTCTTTTTCGTGCACACATTGCTAGTCCTCCCGTGCCTCTGGTGTATCTTTTGTCTTCCCATACACGCCCAAGAAAGCCTAGCAGGTTCACGCAAAGATTCTTCATCACGTGCATCACGTCGATTGCAGAGCGGACCTCTAGGTCTTTGATGACGACAAGTATAGGGGATCTATCATAGTCCTTTCGATAAGTAAGAGTGTCGAACCCAACGAGGAGCAAAAGGAAATGACAAGCGGTTTTCAGCAAGGTATTCTCTGCAAGCACTGAAATTATCGGTAACAGATAGTTGTGTGATAAGATAATTCGTAACTGGTAATAAGTAACAAAAGTAAACAAGGTGCAGCAAGGTGGCCCAATCCTTTTTGTAGCAAAGGACAAGCCTATACGAACTCTTATATAAAGCAAAGCACTCCCGAGGACACATGGGAATTGTTGTCAAGTTAGTTTTCATCATGCTCATATGATTCGCGTTCGTTACTTTGATAATTTGATATGTGGATGGACCGGTGCTTGGGTGCTGCCCTTCCTTGGACAAGCCTCCCACTTATGATTAACCCCTCTCGCAAGCATCCGCAACTACGAAAGAAGAATTAAGATAAATCTAACCATAGCATGAAACATATGGATCCAAATCAGCCCCTTACGAAGCAACGCATAAACTAGGGTTTAAGCTTCTGTCACTCTAGCAACCCATCATCTACTTATTACTTCCCAATGCCTTCCCCTAGGCCCAAATCATGGTGAAGTGTCATGTAGTCGACGTTCACATAACACCACTAGAGGAAAGACAACATACATCTCATCAAAATATCGAACGAATACCAAATTCACATGATTACTTATAACAAGACTTCGCGCATGTCCTCAGGAACAAATGTAACTACTCACAAAGCATATTCAAGTTCATAATTAGAGGAGTATTAACTATCATTAAGGATCTGAACAAATGATCTTCCACCGAATAAACCAACTAGCATCAACTACAAGGAGTAATCAACACTACTAGCAACCCACAGGTACCAATCTGAGGTTTTGAGACAAAGATCGGGTACAAGAGATGAACTAGGGTTTGAGAGGAGATGGTGCTGGTGAAGATGTTGATGGAGATTGACCCCCTCTCGATGAGAGGATCGATGGTGATGACGATGGTGATGATTTCCCCCTCCCGGAGGGATGTTTCCCCGGCAGAACAGCTCCGCCGGAGCCCTAGATTGGTTCTGCCCAGGTTCTGCCTCGAGACGGCGGCGCTTCGTTCCGAAAGCTTCCTCCTTATTTTTTCCAGGTCAAAACACACCATATAGCAGAAGATGGGCATCGGGGGCCTGCCAGGTGGCCCACAAGGACGGGGGGGCGCGCCAGGGGGTAGGGCGCGCCCTCCACCCTTGTGGATGGCAAGAGGCCCCCTCTGGTACTTTCTTCGCGCAATATTTTTTATTAAATCCAAAATGACTCTCCGTGAAGTTTCAGGACTTTTGGAGTTGTGCAGAATAGGTCTCTAATATCTGCTCCTTTTTCAGCCCAGAATTCCAGCTGCCGGCATTCTCCCTCTTCATGTAAACCTTGTAAAATAAGAGAGAAAAGGCATAAGTATTGTGCCATAATGTGTAATAACAGCCCATAATGCAATAAATATTGATATAAAAGCATGATGCAAAATGGACGTATCAACTCCCCCAAGCTTAGACCTCGCTTGTCCTCAAGCGAAAGCCGATATCAAAAAATATGTCCACATGTTTAGAGATAGAGGTGTCGATAAAATAAAATACGGACATGACGGCATCATGATCATCTTTAGAACAGCAACATATATTGTCATATAATTTCTTATGCTAAAGTAACAATTCTTTCACAAGGTAAAGTATGAATCAAAAACTTCATTGAAAACTAACAAACTATGATCTCAGTCATTGAAGCAATTGCAATTTATCATAACATCGGAAAGAGTCAATATAAGAGCTTTTCAGCAAGTCCACATACTCAACTATCATTTAGTCTTTGACAATTGCTAACACTCACGCGATACTTATGGGTTCAAAGTTTCCATCAGACACAGAGAAAGATAGGGGCTTATAGTTTCGCCTCCCAACCTTTTACCTCAAGGGTAATGTCAACAATAATACTTTATGATAACCTACATCCGAGTGGATATATATATCTGGATCTTTCTCCAACACATAGTGCTTGCGAAAAGGAAAAAGTGTAAAAAGGAAAGGTGAAGATCACCATGACTCTTGTATAAGGGTAGAAGATAAAAGTAAAAGATAGGCCCTTCGCAGAGGGAAGCAGAGGTTGTCATGCGCTTTTATGGTTGGATGCACAAAATCTTAATGCAAAAGAACGTCACTTTATATTGCCGCTTATGATAAAGAACTTTATTATGCAGTCCGTCGGTTTCATTTCTTCCATATCACAAGTTCGTATAAAGCTTATTTTCTTCACACTAATATATCATACATATTTAGAGAGCAATTTTTATTGCTTGCACCGATGACAACTTACTTGAAGGATCTTACTCAATCCATAGGTAGGTATGGTGGACTCTCATGGCAAGACTGGGTTTAGGGATGTTTGGAAGCACAAGTAGTATCTCTACTTGGTGCAAAGAATTTGGCTAGCATAAGAGAGAAAAGCAAGCTCAACATGTTGGAGGATCCATGACAATATAACTTCTATTCGGATATAGGAAAACAGAACTCATTATGTTGTCTTCCTTGTCCAACATCAACTTTTTAGCATGTCATATTTTAATGAGTGCTCACAATTACAAAAGATGTCCAAGATAGTATATTTATATGTGAAACCTCTATTTCTTTATTACTTCCTATTAATTGCAACAATGACCAAAACTATGTTTGTCAACTCCCAACAAATTTTATTCATCATACTCTTTATATGTGAAGTCATTACTCTCCATAAGATCAATATATGATCTCTTTATTTCCTTTTATTCCTTTCTTTTATTTTATTCCCTCAAGATCATAGCAAGAAAACAAAGCCCTCAACTCAAAACTACTCTTTATTATATAACTCACGGACTCGATTACATAGATAGAGATCAAATCAAAACTCAAAGCTAGATCATACTAAAACTTTATTCTACTAGATCAAGATATAACCAAAAGGATCGAACTAAGAAAAACGATAAAATTAAAGGTGTGATGGTGATACGATATCGGGGCACCTCCCCCAAGCTTGGTAGTTGCCAAGGGGAATGTCCATACCCATGTATTTATGTCTCTTTCTTCGGAGGTGGTGATGATGGAGTTGTTGATGAAGTAGGACTGTCATCCATCTTCCAAGGCATAGGCTCACCATCATAGAAAGATGAACGAGTCTCCGGGATCCTCAAATCTGCAGCCAAACTCATCCTCTTAAATCTGTATTCATACTCACAGTTCTGGTTTTGCAGGTCATAGATCTGGGCTTGGAGATGCTCAATTTTCTCATGAAGCTTGAAGATGGCCTCCTCAATGGTCTTGGCATCTAGCTTGTGATTGTTGGTGAACTCCGCGGTCATCATGTGATTGGCGTTGAGTCCACGTTCCACCATCCCCTGGCACTTGAAAACTTGTTACTCCATTGCTTCGAGTCTTGTCTCCACGCTTCCGGTCTTCTTTGGCCCCTCAACATCGCGGATGTGCAGCACCCCCTCACGCATCTCAATGGATTGAGGGTGTCGGAGCACCTCCACAAGGTAGGGGTTGATGACCTTCTCAAAAAACTTGTCCTTGGGGGCGCTTGGAGTCATCATGGTGATCTAGATCTGTCAGAAAAACAGCTCGAAACAAAAATAGAGGATTTTGTCGTGGTACGGTGGTCAAAACCTTCGGGAGATTATATAATGAATTTTTACCGACCAAAAGAAGTATTGTGCAAGAAAACAGAGTCCGGAGGGCACACGAGGTGGCCACAAGGTCGGGGGGCGCGCCCAGGGGGATAGGGCGCGCCCTCCACCCTTGTGGTCGCCTCGTGTCTCTTTCGGACTACTTTTAGTTTTTCTAATTTTTTAAATATTCCAAAACGGAGAAAAATTATCATTGGAAATGTTTTGGAGTCGGCTTACTTACCGTACCACATACCTATTCCTTTTCGGAGTCTAAAACATTCTGGAAAGTGTTCCTTATGTACTCCTCCGGTGTTACGGTATCAATTATATTGGTCTGAACATTTATGGGAGTACCTGAGATATAATGTTTGATTCTTTAACCGTTTACCACCTTCGGATTTGTGCCTTCGGCGTTGTTGATTTTTATGGCACCGGAATGATAGGCCTCCTTGATAATGTAAGGACCTTCCCATTTAGAGAGAAGCTTTCCTGCAGAAAATCTTAAACGAGAGTTGTATAGCAAGACATGATCACCTATATTAAACTCACGCTTTTGTATCCTTTTGTCATGCCATCTTTTAACTTTTTCTTTAAACAACTTGGCATTCTCATAGGCTTGGGTTCTCCATTCATTAAGCGAGCTTATGTCAAATAACCTCTTCTCACCGGCAAATTTGAAATCATAGTTGAGCTCTTTAATTGCCCAATAAGCTTTATGTTCTAGTTCAAGAGGTAAGTGACAAGCCTTTCCATAAACCATTTTATATGAAGACATACCCATAGGGTTTTTATAAGCAGTTCTATAAGCCCATAATGCATCATCAAGTTTCTTAGACCAATTCTTTCTAGATCTATTAACAGTCTTTTGCAAAATCAATTTAATCTCTCTATTGCTCAATTCTACTTGACCACTAGACTGAGGATGATATGGAGATGCAATTCTATGGTTAACATCATACTTAGCAAGCAATTTACGGAAAGCACCATGAATAAAATGTGAACCACCATCAGTCATCAAATATCTAGGGACTCCAAACCTCGGAAAAATAACTTCTTTAAGCATCTTAATAGAAGTGTTATGATCAGCACTACTAGTTGGAATAGCTTCTACCCACTTAGTAACATAATCAACAGCAACTAAAATATGTGTATACCCATTAGAGGAAGGAAAAGGTCCCATATAATCAAAGCCCTAAACATCGAATGGTTCAATAACAAGTGAATAATTCATAGGCATTTCCTGACTTCTACTAATATTACCAATTCTCTGGCATTCATCACAAGACAAGACAAACTTACGAGCATCCTTGAAGACAGTAGGCCAATAAAAACCAGATTGCAATACCTTATGTGCAGTTCTATCTCCAGCGTGGTGTCCTCCGTAAGACTCGGAGTGGCACTTGCGTAGGATCTATTCGTGTTCATGCTCAGGTACACAATGTCTAATAACACCATCTACTCCTTCTTTATAAAGGTGTGGGTCATCCCAAAAGTAATGTCTTAAATCATAGAAAACCGTTTTCTTTTGCTGGTATGTGAAACTAGGTGGTATAAATTTAGCAACAATGTAATTAGCATAATCAGCATACCATGGAGTATTACGAGAAGTATTTATGGCAACTAATTGTTCATCAGGAAAGCTATCATCAATAGGCAGTGGGTCATCAAGAACATTTTCTAACCTAGACAAGTTATCTGCAACGGGGTTCTCATCTCCCTTTCTATCAATAATATGCAAATCAAATTCTTGTAGCAAGAGAACCCATCTAATAAGTCTAGGTTTAGCATCTTTCTTTTCCATAAGATATTTAATAGCAGCATGATCAGTGTGAATAGTTACTTTGGAATCAACAATATAGGATCTGAACTTATCACAAGCAAAGACAACTGCTAAAAATTCTTTTTCAGTAGTAGCATAATTTCTCTGGGCACTGTCTAGAGTTTTACTAGCATAATGAATAACATTCAATTTCTTATCAACTCTTTGCCCTAGAACAGCACCAACAGCATAATCACTAGCATCACACATAATTTCAAAGGGTAAATTCCAATCAGGTCGCTGAACAATAGGTGCAGAAATCAAGGCTTTCTTAAGTATTTCAAATGCTTCTACACAATCATCATCAAAAACAAAAGGAACATCTTTTTGCAAGAGATTAATGAGAGGCTTAGAAATTTTAGAGAAGTCTTTAATAAACCTCCTATAGAAACCAGCATGGCCAAGGAAACTTCTTATACCTTTGATATCTTTAGGACACGGCATTTTTTCAATAGCATCTACTTTAGCTTTATCAACTTTAATACCTCTTTCAGAAATTTTATGCCCCAAGACAATACCTTCATTAACCATAAAGTGGCACTTCTCCCAATTCAAGACAAGATTAGTTTCTTCACATCTCTGCAAAACTTGATCAAGGTTGCTTAAGCAATCATCAAAAGAAGTTCCGTAAACGGAGAAATCATCCATGAAAACCTCAACAATCTTTTCACAAAAATCAGAGAATATAGCAGTCATACATCTTTGAAAGGTAGCAGGTGCATTGCATAAACCAAAAGGCATACGTCTATAAGCAAAGGTACCGAAAGGGCAAGTAAAAGTGGTCTTTTCCTGATCATCTTTTAACACAGGTATTTGAGAGAAACCAGAATAACCATCTAGAAAGCAAAAATGTGTATGTTTGGATAATCTTTCTAGCATTTGATCAATAAAAGGTAGAGGGTAATGATCTTTTCTAGTAGCTTTATTTAATTTGCGAAAATCAATTACCATTCTATAACCTGTAACAATTCTTTGTGGGATCAATTCATTCTTATCATTAGGAACAACAGTAATACCTCCCTTCTTAGGGACACAATGTACAGGACTTACCCACTTACTATCAGCAATAGGGTAAATTATACCTACCTCCAGAAGCTTTAGTATTTCATTTCTTACCACTTCTTTCATCTTAGGATTTAACCGTCATTGGTGATCAACAACTGGTTTAGCATCATTCTCTAAATTAATTTTGTGCTGACATAGAGTGGGACTAATGCCCTTAAGATCATCAAGAGTATATCCAATAGCGGCACAGTGCTTCTTCAGAGTTTTCAATAATTTCTTTTCTTCATGCTCTGAAAGGTTAGCACTAATAATAACAGGATATATCTTCTTTTCATCGAGATAAGCATATTTCAAAGTATCCGGTAATTGTTTAAGCTCAAACACGGGATCACCCTTGGGTGGACGAGGATCCCCAAGGATTTCAACAGGCAAATTATGTTTCAAAATAGGCCCTTGATTAAAGAATATCTTGTCTATTTCCCTTCTTTCATTCATAAACATATCATTCTCATGGTCTAGCAAATATTGTTCTAAGGGATCAGTAGGAGGCACGACAATAGAAGCAAGACCAATAATTTCATCCTTACTAGGCAATTCTTTATCATGGGGTTGTCTACGAAATTTAGAGAAATTAAAATCATGAGACATATCCCCTAAACCGACAGTAACAATATCTTTCTCGCTATCTATCTTACCATTAACAGTATTCAAGAAAGGTCTACCAAATATAATGGGACAAAAGTCATCTTGTGGGGAAGCAAGAACAAGAAAATCAGTAGGGTATTTTATTTTCCCACACAAGTCTTCAACATCTCTAACAATCCCAATTGGTGAAATAGTATCTCTATTGGCAAGCTTAATAGTAACATCAATATCTTCTATCTCAGCAGGTGCAATATCATTCATAATTTCTTTATATAAGGAAAAAGGAATTGCACTCACACTAGCACCCATATCACATAAGCCATGATAACAATGATCTCCTATTTTAACTGAAACAACAGGCATGCCAACAACGGGTCTATGTTTATCTTTACTATCTGGTTTAGCAATTCTAGCAGCTTCATCACAGAAATAAATAACATGCCCATCAATATTATCAACCAAGAGATCTTTAAGCATAGCAATACTAGGTTCCACTTTAATTTGCTCAGGGGGTGTAGGTGTTCTAGTATAACTCTTATGAACCATAGTTGAAGCTTTAGCATGATCCTTTATTCTAACAGGAAAAGGTGGTTTCTCAATATAAGCAGTAGGAACAATAGGATCAACATTATAAGTAATAGTTTCTTCTTCAACTTTAATAGGTTCTACTACTTTAACTTCAATGGGAGGATGATATTTAAACCACTTCTCCTTAGGGAGATCAACATGAGTAGCAAATGATTCATAGAAAGAAGCTACTATCTCAGAGTCAAGTCCATATTTAGTGCTAAAATCACGAAAAGCATCGGTATCCATAAAAGATTTAACACAATCAAACTTAAGGTTTATACCTGACTCATTACCTTTGTCGAGTTCCCAATCTTCAGAGTTGTGTTTAATTCTTTCCAATAAATCCCATTTGAATTCAATAGTCTTCTTCATAAAAGAACCAGCACAAGAAGTATCGAGCAGGGATCGATCATTATGAGAAAGCCGAGCATAAATTTTTTGAATAATAATTTCTCTTGGGAGCTCATGATTGGGGCATGAATATAACATTGACTTAAGCCTCCTCCAAGCTTGAGCGATACTTTCTCCTTCACGAGGCCAAAAATTATATATATAATTCCGATCACGATGAACCAGATGCATAGGATAAAACTTCTGATGAAATTCCAATTTCAATCGGTTGTAGTTCCATGATCCAATATCATCACATAGCCTATACCATGTCAATGCCTTCTCCTTTAAAGATAAAGGGAAGACCTTCTTCTTGACTTCATCCTCGGGCAAACCTGCAAGCTTAAATAATCCACAAACTTCATCCACATAGATTAGATGCATATCAGGATGTAGTGTTCCATCTCCTGTGTAAGGATGAGCTAACAGTTTCTCTATCATACCCGAAGGAATTTCATAATAAAAAATTTCAGTAGGTGCAGTAGGTTGAGGGGCAACTCTTTGCTCTTTCGGTCGGGGTGAAGATACCCCGAACAAACCCCACAAAGGATTATTTTCCATAGTAACAAGTGACAGTAAATTTCAGCACACTATATAAATGTTTCCTTACCAAATTCCACTTACCAAAGGAGCTTCTCTCCCTGGCAACGGCGCCAGAAAAGAGTCTTGATGACCCGGCAGAACAGCTCCGCCAGAGCCCTAGATTGTTTCTGCCCAGGTTCCGCCTCGAGACGGCGGCGCTTCATCCCGAAAGCTTCCTTCTTATTTTTCCAGGTCAAAACACACCATATAGCAGAAGATGGGCGTCGGGGGCCTGCCAGGTGGCCCACAAGGACGGGGGGGCACGCCCAGGGGGGTAGGGCGCGCCCTCCACCCTTGTGGATGGCAAGTGGCCCCCCTCTGGTACTTTCTTCGCCCAATATTTTTTATTAAATCCAAAATGACTCTCCGTGAAGTTTCAGGACTTTTGGAGTTGTGCAGAATAGGTCTCTAATATTTGCTCCTTTTCCAGCCCAGAATTCCAGCTGCCGGCATTCTCCCTCTTCATGTAAACCTTGTAAAATAAGAGAGAAAAGGCAGAAGTATTGTGCCATAATGTGTAATAACAGCCCATAATGCCATAAATATTGATATAAAAGCATGATGCAAAATGGACGTATCAATATCTTAAAGAAGAGTTGTATATGATGCAACCAGAAGGTTTTGTCGATCCTAGGTTGCTAACAAAGTGTGCAAGCTCCAGCGATCCATCTATGGACTGGTGCAAGCATCTCGGAGTTGGAATATACACTTTGATAAGGTGATCAAAGCATATGGTTTTATACAGACTTATGGTGAAGCATGTATTTACAAGAAAGTGAGTGGGAGCTCTGTAGCATTTCTGATATTATATGTGGATGACATATTGTTGATTGGAAATGATATAGAATTTCTGGATAGCATAAAAAGGATACTTGACTAAGAATTTTTTCAATGAAAGACCTCGGTGAAGCTGCTTACGTATTGAGCATCAAGATCTATAGGGATAGATCGAGACGCTTAATAGGACTTTCACAAAGCACATACCTTGACAAAGTTTTGAAGAAGTTCAAAATAGATCAGTCAAAGAAAGGGTTCTTGCCTGTGTTGCAAGGTGTGAAGTTGAGTAAGACTCACAACCCGACCACAGCAGAAGATAGAGAGAGGATGAAAGTCATTCCCTATGCCTCAGCCATAGGTTCTATAAAGTATGCCATGCTGTGTACCAGACCTGTTGTGTACCTTGCCATGAGTTTGGCAAGGGGGCACAATAGTGATCCAGGAGTTGATCACTGAACAGCGGTCAAAATTATCCTAAGTTACCTAAGAGGACTAAGGAAATGTTTCTCGGTTATGGAGGTGATAAAGAGTTCATCGTAAAGGGTTACGTCGATGCAAACTTTAACAGGTTCTACTACTTTAACTTCAATGGGAGGATGATATTTAAACCACTTCTCCTTAGGGAGATCAACATGAGTAGCAAAAGATTCACAGAAAGAAGCTACTATCTCAGAGTCAAGTCCATATTTAGTGCTAAAATCACGAAAAGCATCGGTATCCATAAAAGATTTAACACAATCAAACTTAAGGTTTATACCTGACTCCTTACCTTCGTCGAGTTCCCCATCTTCAGAGTTGCATTTAATTCTTTCCAATAAATCCCATTTGAATTCAATAGTCTTCTTCATAAAAGAACCAGTACAAGAAGTATCGAGCATGGATCGATCATTATGAGAAAGCCGAGCATAAAAATTTTGAATAATAATTTCTCTTGGGAGCTCATGATTGGGGCATGAATATAACATTGACTTAAGCCTCCCCCAAGCTTGAGCGATACTTTCTCCTTCACGAGGCCAAACATTATATATATAATTCTGATCACGATGAACCAGATGCATAGGATAAAACTTCTGATGAAATTCCAATTTCAATCAGTTGTAGTTCCATGATCCAATATCATCACATAGCCTATACCATGTCAATGCCTTCTCCTCCAAAGATAAAGGGAAGACCTTCTTCTTGACTTCATCCTCGGGCAAACCTGCAAGCTTAAAAAATCCACAAACTTCATCCACATAGATTAGATGCATATTAGGATGTAATGTTCCATCTCCTGTGTAAGGATGAGCTAGCAGTTTCTCTATCATACCCGAAGGAATTAAATAATAAAAAATTTCAGTAGGTGCAGTAGGTTCAGGGGCAACATTTTGCTCTTTCGGTCGGGGTGAAGATACCCCGAACAAACCCCTCAAAGGATTATTTTCCATAGTAACAAGTGACAGTAAATTTCAGCACACTATATAAATGTTTCCTTACCAAAGGCGCTTCACTCCCCGGCAACGGTGCCAGAAAAGAGTCTTGATGACCCACAAGTATATGGGATCTATCATAGTCCTTTCGATAAGTAAGAGTGTCGAACCCAATGAGGAGCAGAAGGAAATGACAAGCGGTTTTCAGCAAGGTATTCTCTGCAAGCACTGAAATTATCGGTAACAGATAGTTGTGTGATAAGATAATTCGTAACTGGTAATAAGTAACAAAAGTAAACAAGGTGCAGCAAGGTGGCCCAATCCTTTTTGTAGCAAAGGACAAGCCTGGACGAACTCTTATATAAAGCAAAGCGCTCCCGAGGACACATGGGAATTGTTGTCAAGTTAGTTTTCATCATGCTCATATGATTCGCGTTCGTTACTTTGATAATTTGATATGTTGGTGGACCGGTGCTTGGGTGCTGCCCTTCCTTGGACAAGCCTCCCACTTATGATTAACCCCTCTCGCAAGCATCCGCAACTACAAAAGAAGAATTAAGATAAATCTAACCATAGCATGAAACATATGGATCCAAATCAGCCCCTTACGAAGCAACGCATAAACTAGGGTTTAAGCTTCTGTCACTCTAGCAACCCATCATCTACTTATTACTTCCCAATGCCTTACCCTAGACCCAAATCATGGTGAAGTGTCATGTAGTCGACATTCACATAACACCACTAGAGGAAAGACAACATACATCTCATAAAAATATCGAATGAATACCAAATTCACATGATTACTTATAACAAGACTTCTCCCATGTCCTCAGGAACAAACGTAACTACTCACAAAGCATATTCATGTTCATAATCATAGGAGTATTAATTATCATTAAGGATCTGAACAAATGATTTTCCATCGAATAAACCAACTAGCATCAACTACAAGGAGTAATCAACACTACTAGCAACCCACAGGTACCAATCTGAGGTTTTGAGACAAAGATCGGGTACAAGAGATGAACTAGGGTTTGAGAGGAGATGGTGCTGGTGAATATGTTGATGGAGATTGACCCCCTCTCAATGAGAGGATCGATGGTGATGACGATGGCGATGATTTCCCCCTCCCGGAGGGTTGTTTCCCCGGCAGAACAGCTCCGCCGGAGACCTAGATTGGTTCTGCCCAGGTTCCGCCTCGAGACGCCGGCGCTTCATCCCGGAAGCTTCCTCCTTATTTTTTCCAGGTCAAAACACACCATATAGCAAAAGATGGGCGTCGGGGGCCTGCCAGGTGGCCCACAAGGACGGGGGGCGCGCCCTCCACCCTTGTGGATGGCAGGTGGCCCCCTTCTGGTACTTTCTTCGCCCAATATTTTTTATTAAATCCAAAATGACTCTCCGTGAAGTTTCTGGACTTTTGGAGTTATGCAGAATAGGTCTCTAATATTTGCTCCTTTTCCAGCCCAGAATCCCAGCTGCCGGCATTCTCCCTCTTCATGTAAACCTTGTAAAATAAGAGAGAAAAGGCATAAGTATTGTGCCATACACTACTAGGGAAAAGCCTAGCAGTAGCGCGGGTCAAATGCTTATCAGTAGCACGGGTAGCCGCGCTACTGATACGACGCTACAGCTAACGCTTAGCAGTAGCGCGTGTTGACCCGCGCTACTGCTATCTAGGGATAGCAGTAGCGGTCGTCACAAAAACGCGTTGCTGCTAATATCTGTAGCGCCCTAGTATAAAAGCCGCTACTGCTAAGACCTCGCTGCTGCTAAAGCCATACCCCGCGCTACTGTTATTAGTTTCTGGAAAAAAATCTGCTCCATATTTTGTGCTGCTGAATTTTGTTTAGGGTTTTATACAATAGTCTCTAGCATATCATACACATACAAATCTGATCATATCATACACATACAAATAGTCTCATCAAATCGATCATGTCATCATCATAATCATCATCCAACACAAAATGATGTCTCTCGTCATCATCTCGAAATAGCGATACATGTTATGAGATGTCTGGAATAATTGTAACTACATCGTCATCCATCTAAACAATGATATAGACAAGAAGAGCTATCACTATGAAGGAGAGCCGAACTATGCAGTACATGAGGCGGCGATTATGAATCCTCTCTCGTGTTACCGTGAACCTCAAGTAACTAGCTTCTGCTTCTTGTCTGCTTTTGAACCCTTTATGGCTGGCGCCCGAGAACCGCTCGGATCATTTACCCTGCACATAATCATCATTTTCCAAATATGACATGTCCAAAACATCACATGTCCAAATATGACATGTCCAAATTCCAAATATGACATGTCCAAATCACATGTCCACTTCAAATTTGCATATTACAGGAAGAAAAATATAGAACTTAAAGAAAAATGCAAGAAGTTTTTTTAAATAGGGTTCATACCACCTAATTATATCACATGTCCAAATTCTGTTTTTTTAGAACTTGAAGAAAAATATAGAACTTGAAGAAAAATATATCACATGTCCAAATTCTATTTTTTTAAATAGGGTTCATACCACCTAATTAACTAGGGTTCATACTGATTCTATTTTTTTAAATAGCAACAATTGCTTTAACTAAAAAAATTAAATAGCAACAATTGCTTTAACTAAAATAGCAATAGTTTGAAACCTAGGGTTCATACTAACTACCACTAAAAAATAGCCACTAATTTGTCTTAGGTTTTTTTAACTAGGGTTCATACTACCTAATTAACTAGGATTCATACTAATTCTAATTAAATAACTAGCACTAAAAAATAGCCTAGGGTTCATACTAACTAGCACTAAATAGCTAGGGTTCATAATAAGAGAGAGAGAGAGAGAGAGAGAGAGAGCAGAGAGCAGAGAAGAGGGGAGGGGAGAGTACTTACAGAGGGCGGAGAGAGAGATGGGGTCGGGGGAGACGGCGCCACCGAGGCGCGGCGAGGCAGGGTCGGGGGAGACGGCGGTGAGGCGGGGTCAAGGGAGACGGCGGCGGAGAGCGAGGGCAGGGGCTCCGGCGAGGTCGAGGAGGAGGAGGCACAGGCGCGCGGCGACGTCGAGGGCAGACTCCGGCGGAGAGCGAGGGCAGGGGCTCCCGCGAGGGCGAGGGCAAGGGAAGGGGCTCCGGCGGCGGCGACAGGGGGAGAAGAGAGAGTGGGGAATTGGGGGAGGAAGCAGAGGAGGGAAGCCCGCGCGGGGGGTTATGTCAAAATAGTTTTAGCAGTAGCGTGGGAAAGGAAAATGTGCTGCTACTAAAATCCGTAGCAGTAGCGCGCTCCTCACAAACTCGCTACTGCTAAGCTGGGCCCGCCCTGTGGACAAGTTCAAACTTAGCAGTAGCGCACTACTACTAATTTGTTAGCAGCAGCGCGGTTTGCGGAAGGGCGCTACTAATATACCTAGCATGTCGGCAACGGTGTGGCAATTATAGTAGTAGCGCGTTTTATTCCTGCCTCGCTACTGCTAAGTGAATAGCAGTAGCGCCCTTTCTGACCACGCGCTACTGCTAAGTAGCAGTAGCGCCTCATTTTAACACGCGCTACTGGTAAGATTCTGTGTATAAGGTTTTCTCTAGTAGTGATAATGTGTAACAACAGCCCATAATGCAATAAATATTGATATAAAAGCATGATGCAAAATGGACGTATCAGTCTTTCCAATAGGGTAGATCCCAAAATATAGATTTCTTCTTCCACATAGGTGCGCGTCCCTCAGCGCCATTCGGAACAGATTGTCCGCCAGGACCCTTTCCATAGATTACTTGTAAATCCTTAACCATATCAAGTATGTCATCACCAGTACGGAGGACGGCCTTCTTCCGGTGATCTGCCTCACCTTTGAAATGCTTGCCTTTCTTTCTTAAGAGATGGTTGGTCGAAAGAAATTAACGATGTCCCAGGTACACATTCTTCCTGCATTTGTCCAAATATATACTTTCGGTATCATCTAAACAATGCGTGCATGCGTGGTATCCCTTGTTTGTCTCTCCTGAAAGGTTACTAAAAGCAGGCCAATCATTGATGGTTACAAACAGCAACGCATGTAGGTCAAATTCCTGCTGTCAATGTCGTTCCACAGTTGTAAAAGTTCTTCAACTAATGGCCTTACGTAAACATCAATGTCGTTGCCGGGTTGTTTAGGGCCTTCGATGAGCACTGGCATCATAATGAACTTCCGCTTCATGCACAACCAAGGAGGAAGGTTATAGATACATAGAGTCACGGGCCAGGTGCTATGATTGCTGCTCTGCTCCCCAAAAGGATTAATGCCATCTGCACTTAAACCAAACCATACGTTCCTTGCGTCACCTGCAAAGCCCCCCACTTTCTCTCAATTTTTCTCCACTGCGACCCATCAGCGGGTGCTCTCAACTTCCCATCTTTCTTACGGTCTTCTTTGTGCCATCGCATCAACTTGGCATGCTCTTTGTTTCTGAACAGACGTTTCAACCGTGGTATTATAGGAGCATACCACATCAGCTTGGCAGGAACCCTCTTCCTAGGGCACTCGCCCTCAACATCACCAGGGTCATCTCGTCTGATCTTATACCGCAATGCACCGCATACCGGGCATGCGTTCAAATCCTCGTACCCACCGCGGCAGAGGATGCAGTCATTAGGGCATGCATGTATCTTCTGCACCTCCAATCCTAGAGGGCATAGAACCTTCTTTGCATCATACGTACTGTCGGGCAATTCGTTATCCTTTGGAAGCTTCTTCTTCATTATTTTCAGTAGCTTCCCAAATCCGTTGTCAGATACACCGTTGTCTGCATTCCATTGTAGCAATTCCAGTGTGGTACCGAGCTTTGTGTTGTCATCTTCGCAATTTGGGTACAACCCTTTTTTGTGATCCTCTAACATGTGATCGAACTTCAACTTCTCCCTTTCACTTTGGCATTCTCTCTGTGCATCAACAATGACCTGGCGAAGATCATCATCGGGCACATCGTCTGGTTCCTCTTGATCTTCAGCTTCCCCCATTGCATTATCACCGTATTCAGGGGGATAGTTGTAATCATCCTCTTCTTCTTTGTTGTCTTCCATCATAACCCCTCTTTCTCCATGCTTGGTCCAAACATTATAGTGTGGCATGAAACCCTTCTCAAGCAGGTGGATGTGAAGGGTTTTCAAGGAAGAGTGATCCTTCGTATTCCCACAGACAGTACATGGACAATACATAAAACCATTCTGCTTGTTTACCTCAGCCACTTCGAGAAATTTATGCAGGCCCTCAATATACTCGGAGGTGCGTCGGTCACCGTACATCCATTGCCAGTTCATCTGCGTGCATTATATAATTAAGTGTATAAAAACCATTATAGAACATCATGAATAGAGAAGTGACCAAATTAATACAAGTTCATCATCACATTAAAACCAAAGTACAGTAGTGATCAAATGTTATTAATAAAAAAATAAATACATAAAGTTCATACATAGTTTTCATAGAACAACATATAGCTCTCTAGAGCATCTAATTAAAACATACATTGAAACTAACATACAACTATGTAAAACATTTAAATGCAACAACAAATGCAATCATAATGGCAACTAAGGTAACAATTTACCCAACAGCATAATGATACCAAGCCTCATTATCAATGGCATATTTTCTAATCTTTCTAATCTTCAAGCGCATTGCATCCATCTTGATCTTGTGATCATCGACGACATCGGCAACATGCAACTCCAATTTCATATTCTCCTCCTCAATTCTTTTCAATTTTTCTTTCAAATACTCATTTTATTTTTCAACCAAATTTAACCTCTCGACAAGAGGGTCGGTTGGAATTTCCGATTCACATACCTCCTAGATAAAAACATCTATGTCACGTTGGTCGGCATAATTATCATAAACACTAAATGAAACAAATAGTTATAAAAGATAATATACCACATCTGAATCATAGATCGGACGAGGGCCGACGGGGGCGGATACCAAAACCATGGCACTATATAATAACAAACAATAATAAAAGTAAGAAATTTATACAAGTATCTATCTAAATCATACAAGTAAGATTTTTTTTCTTTTAAAAAGAAGATAAGACCAAGAGGCTCACCACAGTGGTGCCGGCGACGAGATCGGCGCGGGCGATCGATGTCGGTGAGGACGGGGACGGGACGGGATGGACAGCCAAACCTAGACAAATCTTGGGGAAAATGGAGCTTGGACATCGAGCTTGGAGAGGAGAAAGCTTAAGTGTGGCTCGGGCATTTCATCGAACACCTCATGTGCATAGGAGGTGAGAGCACAGCAGCACACACCTCCCACACGCCAGACGGCCAAAAAACTGAGGAGTGAGCGGGCAGGGGCGAGCATATATATAGACATCTCTTTAGTACCGGTTGGTGGCCAGAACCGGGACAGAAGACTGAACTTTGGTCCCGGTTCCAGCCACCAACCGGGACTAAAGGGGCTGCGCCAGGACCGAGGACCTCTAGTCCCGGTTCGTGTCTGGAACAGGGACTAAAGGGGTCAGATGAACCGGGACTAAAGGGGTCAGACGAACTGGGACTGGTGCCTGCCGAGGCCCAGCCAGCGTCCTAGCCTCATGAACCAGGACTGATGCACCCATTAGTCCCGGTTCGTAACATGACCGGGACTAATGCACTTATCTGGCCTGGACCAAAGCCATGTTTTCTACTAGTGCTTGATGGCTAGCGGTGACGGTAGGGCAGTCTACTGCTGCTGACCAACCTACAAGGCGGCGAAGTAGTATGGCCGATGCAGGTGCAATGGGTTTACGGGATTTGTTTTCCTGGAGCCCTTGTGGTACCGCAAAAATAGTTTTGAGGTTTTATGCAAATTCATGTTTTTGAACAATATAATCTTAATACAACAACAATATAAATCAACTTATTAATGTTTTAGATTCATTCATCGCCATCAACTTCTTTGTGTCCTCTTCATTCGAAGCTCAGAGATGCATGGGATCAAAAACCCGGATCAAAACCTTGGCAAACACCTGCATGCATTTGAGCACGATATCTTCTCCAATGCGAAGATACTCATTGGTGTAGTCAGCTGGAAAGCCATATGCTATCACTCTCATTGCTGCCGATATCTTTTGGTATGAACTAAACCCAAGGAAACCAGCAACATTCCTTTGGCGACAATTTTGCCCGCAAACTTCAACAATGCAAACAAAAGAGATCTATCCATTCGATAACGCCTACGAAAGAGGAGAGTCCGATAGGCCAGTACCTCGGCAAAGTAATCCTTTATGAGCATATTATGGCTGAGAGCTCAGTTGCGCGGAATGAAAAGACGAGCAATTGTTGATCCTCAGCACTTTTTTTTCTTGTCGGCTTCAATTTTTTCAATGAGACGTAGCAAGGTGAGATGATTGACATCATCATAAAAAAGCATCTCCTCTATGTCGGAATCATTAGATGATGAAGACAACAACGACGAGGAACTCCAACCATCCATCTAAAAAATTATTCAGCGATTTAATCTAACAAATCGCCCGTCGCCTAGAATTAGATCGCCAGGAAACGACTAGAAATTACCTTTGACCAGTAGCAAATCCACCGCCTCGTACTTGCCCATCACCGACCGGAAGCAAATCCGCCCCCTACTTCCCCACGGCCCAAACCCGCAGTGCCGACATGCGTGGTGGCTGCGAGGACGATTGCACGCCTCAATCGCGACCGGACCAACTGGATCCGTCCCCAGCGAGGCCCCGCAACAAGCTCTGGGATGGATCCATGGCACCGTCACCAGCCACGCGCCCGCGGGCCACCCCCGAGCTCTAAAATTGGTGGAGAAGATGCAGTTGAGAGCGGCAGACGCACTTGACGGTGCAGGGTGGCCGGGGACAGCAAATATCATCGGGGATATGCGGCGGCGACGGCGATGGAATGGCGGGTGTCGGTGTCAAAACCGGCGGATCTCGGGTAGGGGGTCCCGAGCTATGGATCTAGAATCAATGGGGAAAAGGGACAATGAACATGGTGTTTACCCAGGTTCGAGCCCTCTCGAAGAGGTAATACCCTACGTCCTGCTTGATTGTATTGGATGTATAGTATGGTTACAGAGTAGATCTACCTTGAGATCAGGCGAGCTAAACCCTAAGCTGATGAGGTGATGGATGTAGCTCTACCCCTAAAGCCCTAAATCCTCTGGTTTATATAGACACCAGTAGGGTTAGGGTTACATGTGATCAGTTACAATGAAGGAAAGATCACGCTAATCTTGACTTGGAGGGCACACCACGACTCCGAAGATCTCCTGTCCGGTCACGGGTCCGCACTCTAGTCTTGATCCCATAGTGGCCCATCAGTCCAGCCCATATGTAATAGGTCGACGGCCCGAGGACCCCTTAGTCCAGGACTCCCTCAGTAGCCCCCGAACTAGCCTCCAACGCCAGGGCTTGTATCCGGCATCCACACATATTATGGTCTTCGGCTTG
The DNA here is from genome assembly GCA_011799875.1 of Thinopyrum elongatum. Classification (NCBI taxonomy): domain Eukaryota; kingdom Viridiplantae; phylum Streptophyta; class Magnoliopsida; order Poales; family Poaceae; genus Thinopyrum; species Thinopyrum elongatum. Next base: position 92,857,052 of record CM022302.1, on the reverse strand, counting down.
CGAGGCAAGTTCTTCCTCTTGTCCTATGCGTGTTCCGAGTTTGGGTGATGTGCGGAATCTGAAGCGTCTACTTTACTTAGCCTTGAAGGCCAAAGTGCTCGAGGGTGAATAGTGCCCACGCCTGACAACCTTTAGCGAAGAGTCGCGGCCGGTCATAACGTCGAACGGCTGGCAGTTCTCGATGCGCGGCTCGAGGCCGCCCCTCTATTGGCACGTCTCATCACAGCAGAGATCGTGCCCCGTTTTTTAGGGGATATGATCAATGATTTCGATTCCCCCACCCGCGCATAACGTCGCAAGTATATCGGGAAGTGGAGAAGCCCGCGGCGTGAAAAGGGGGACGCTTGGCTCCTCCATGGCTTATAAAGGGGGGAATCGGCTACAGTTAACACCATGCTTTCTTCCACCTCCCGCTGTTATCCTCCCAATTTCTGGAGCTCTAGCGCCCTGGTTTGCTAGTCAGCGCTGATTCCCTTCCAGCTCCTCCCTAGCCCCAGCCATGGGTGGATCTGGCACAAATGGCAAGTGGGATGTTTCCATCGTCACCAATGACGACATCGTGGAGCTGAAGCGGGCCGGTTACTTATTGGCCGATATTGCCCATCGGGCCCCTAAGGAGGGCCAAATCATCCCCACGCCCAAGCCGGGCGAGAGGGTAGTATTCCTTCCCCATTTCATCCAGGGCTAGGATTTCCCCTGCACCCCTTCGTGAGGGGGTTGATGTTCTTCTATGGGCTAGATTTCCATGATCTAGCCCCCAACTCTCTCCTCCATATTTTGGCTTTCATCATCGCCTGTGAAGCCCTGTTGCGGGTTCAGTCGCACTTCGGCATGTGGCTGAAGATGTTGAACATCAAGCCCAAGGTGGTCAGCGGTGCTCAGGCGGACTACGGCGGAGCCATGATCAGTAAGCTGACCCGGGTCCAATGGCCGGAGGGTCGGTTTATTGATATCGTCAAGGTGTGGCAAAAAGAGTGGTTCTACATCACCGAACCAAGGGATGCAGCCTGGACGGCTGCTCCCAAATTCAGATCCGGCCCCCAGCGAGATTGACCTCGTGGACCCAAAAGGGCCCTAACTGGGGTCTACCGGTGAGGTGAAGATGCTGCAGAAGCGTGTCGCCAGCGTGCTGGAGACCAGCGCCAAGCTAACCAACGTGGTCCAGATAATGCTTAAGCACCGGTTACTCCCTTGCCAGCAAAGGGCCAGCCCCATGTGGGCCTACAAGTCCGATGACCCGGCCACCATGCAATACCTCTACGGGACAACCCACGACAAGGTGTAGGGTCAACTGTTCAAGTCCCAGGAGGACTGGCCGGTCGAGAAGGAAGACATCGGCCTCGACACCGCAACCCAGCGGAAGAAGGTAATTGAAACCTTCCCCGGTCCATATTCGGGAGGGCGTACTGCACATAGTCCAGTCTAAGCGTCTTTCTGTGGTTTTTGCAGGGTTGGCTTGAAAAGTCTGAGAAGATCAGCAGCCCAGCTCCTCTACCCGAAGGGCCTTGATCGGCCCAACTAGAGGAGCTACTGGTCGTGGCGCCATACAAGGCGTCAGAAAAGAAAGGGAAGAAGAAGAAGGATTTACCGAAGGCCAGAGAGGGCCTCCGCCGAAGAAGTCGTCTGGATAGTAAGTCTGGAGACACTGCCAGCCTATCTGCCCAAGATGGGGATGAGGAGGAGAGCGCTTCCTCTCACTCCAAGAAGAGGGCAGCGTCCGGAGACGTCGAGGACGAGGAGCCTCCTCGGGCCCAGAAGAGGCAGTGCCGGCCTAAGCTGGTCATGTCCGATAGTTTGGACTCCGAAGAGGAGTCCATGGCGTCAGAGAAGGTCCCGGATAGGGAACCTAGGGTCAAGCCTCCTGCTGCCAGGTACGTATTTTGGCGTTTTTAGTTGCTTTATTTTTAACAGTCCCTTACTCACGGAAGCTGATTGTATGATGTCACAGCCCACCGCGCGGCCACCCCGCCGAGCAGACCTCGGAGGGGACCTCTCCACCCGCCGAATTAGCGGATAGCGGATCCGCGTCGCGCTTCGCTCCTCCCTTGATCCCCGAAGAGGTCGGGGAAGTGCTGTCCCGAGGGACCTCTACTCATCCAAAAACGGGGGAGGAGGGCGATGCCACCATGGCCGAGGCTAACACTTCGGTCACCGAAGACCAGGAGGATGCGTCCCTCCATGCCAATGCGGGAGGGGGATCCGGACTGTCCGGACCCTCCCAGCCAGCCGCACCTGAGCCCCCAAGGCCTTCGTAGGTGCCGGTCCCTCCTTCCGATGCGGAGGGGGTTGAGGTCCCGCCACCCGCACCGGACACCAACAACCAGGCGGTGATGGGCTAGCCGGACGTGCTGGACGAGCTGGTCAACAACTTCGTCATTGTCGACGGGCACCGCACCCTCATGGGTGCGGTTCTACGGTGTGTTCGGTCCATCCAGACCGGACTGAACAATGCCATCCAGGGCCTTCTAGCAGGCTTTGAGGTGAGTCAAGTAATGCTCTTTTCCCGAAAACGGGGTTTACTTTTTTAGTCAAAGTTTGAACAGGCTGTATGTATATAACAGCCCCCAAAACTCTGTGAGGTTTGCAAAAAAAAACTTACATAGGGTCAAATATCCATAGGCCAGCTTTTAAAGTGTCGTCATTGATTTGATATCGCAGGCATCATCCTTGGCCGCGACTTCTAATGCCGCTGCCCTCGAGGAGATGAATCGGAAGCTTAAACGCTCCGATGAAGAGCTTGACCTCATCAACAAGCAGCTCGATGAGGCACAAGGTGAGCTTTCGCCGAAGTACATAGGTAACAATGTCGGATACTTACAGTTCAGACTATATGCTGAGCATATGGTGTTTGGTGCGTGCAGCTGCTGCCGCGGAGGTTGAGAGCCTGAAGGCGGCGTTGAAGAAGGCCGAGGCCGATGCGGCCAAGAAGAAAACGGCTGCCGAAAAGGCAACTGCCGATCTTGAGAAGGCGAAGACTGCCGGAGAGAAGCACGAGGCTCGAGTGGCCGAAGTGCAGGTGGAGCTCAAGGATGCCATCACGAAGTGTGAGACCCTTGAGCAAAAGCAAAAATAGTAGTCCTCAAAGCTATCCAAGGCAGACAAGGAGCTCAAGGAGGCCAGGACAGAGGTGCGGGCTGTCCGGGAGGAGCTTCGCCAAATAGGGCAAATCGCAGATGGTAAGAAGTACTTACTGCAGAGTGTTTTTGGCGGCAACAGGTTTGCCTTGCTGACGCGGGTCTGGCGCTCCGCAGGCGTGTTCGCCGAGCTTCCGAGGAGTGCGGCTGCTGCGGCGCAGCATTACGCGATGGGAGGAGAACTCCGAATGGCGGCTTTTCTGGTCGCAGTTCCAGGCACCCGAACACCCTCCGCTCCTCAGCAACCAGATGAAGCAACTGATGGAGCTACATCGGATGTCTGAGCCAGCCCTGAAGGATCTTTGTGTCCGGTTGTGGCCCACTGAGCCTATTCCGGACAGCTACTTCGGCTTGGTGCAGAGGTTGCGTGACGCATCGCCACGGATTGACACCGTGAAGCGTTCCGCGTGCCTTGAAGGGGCGAGGCTGGCCTTCGCGAAGACCATGGTTCATTGGCCGAAGATCAAGCCGATGGATATGGCCATTGGTCCTCTGCCAGTCAGAAAGGAGCACCGCCATCCGAAACTGTATTTTGCACAGGTTATGGATGGTGCTCGGGCGATAGAGGCCCAGTGCTCAAAAGATGTAATCATTGAGTGAATGTGTTAAACTGTTGATCGAACCTTTTTGCTTTATAATGCGGTTCATTTGGACATTATGGTGTGTTTAATTTTGACTCCTGTGCGGCCGTTTATTATTATGAAAGTTACCAGCCGTCGGCTTTAGCCCCCAAGTAAATGGTACGAGGGGTGTTTCATCTTCACACTGTTACCCTTAGCCGACGTCTCGGTGCCCGAAGGCGGTAGTGCGAGAGAGAGACTAGGCAATCAGACTATATGGCTTTATCACTTTCACTTAGCCATAGGAGCTTGACGGCGGGGGCTAGTGACTAGCCCCCAGGTTTTGTGATGTATGTGGGAGCCGAGCCATACCTTTGTAATCACATGGTTTGTGCTAGGACGAACCCTGCGTATGACACGGATAAATCGCCAATGATTTCTTAGTTTAACACTGGTCGTCGGATTGCTGACCAGTTCTCGCTTACTATGACGGTCAGTTTTTGGCTTTCTCCCCTGAGATGCTTGGCTGGACTAGCCCGAAGCACAATTGCAGGGGTTCTCCCTTTACCTTCTTAGCCGAACATGTGGAACATAAGAGGGCAAGCACAGGAGCCGGGCAACCCAACTATTGACCCAAGACATAATTCGGAACTGATGCATATAATGCAATATCCGAGACACCGAACACACAACGAGAAGTTGAGCCGGACTTGGTACATGGAGCTGATGGAAAAATCAAGCCTTTGGTCAATTAACCGAGTTGTATTTATTGTGTGCATGCCTAGCTGTTCGAAGAGCGGAAAAAGGGAGAGAAGAGGGCTAGACAGTGCAAATGCCCAAACAATGTAAAAGGCGTTTTTTATTTTCCATAAGCTCTGGACGTCTATCCGTACAATTCGAACTGCTGGGGCGTTTATAATAAGAAAAAAGAAAATTTTACAGAGGAAGGTTTACACAGGGCCTTGATGTGTTGGTCGAAGCCTCAATTGTGCCCTGCTGCACATCTGTGCCTTTCCTTCTGTGAGGTGGAGGGGCGTGAATTGGACATCCATTTAGAACACCACATGCTGGCGAGGGGTGCCTTCAATAGGGACCTTGAGATGTAGTCCTGCCGTCATAGCTTGATGCTGAGTGAGTCTGGAGTCCTACCCGTTGTCGTCCGAGGACGTGGCGAAGCCATAGTTCGGTTCAGCCGAACACATGGTGTTATAAGCCCCCACGACCGCCCATGGTATCTTGAGTGCGAAGTTGTGCTGATGAGGCACGTAAAGCACGATGAAGGCGGGCGTGCCGTGAGGAGCGTATCCCTATTTGTGGCGTACGCAGGCGGGTTTCCATGACGGTGATCGGGCACGTCCCGTTTGAGTGTATCTTTTGCCTTTACGGCGGGCTGATACTTCGGCCTATTGGCGACGGATTGGTCTTCGGCTGCCAGGGCCGCAGTGTGTTCCTCAGTCCGGAGTGAGCTCTCAGTGTTGCCATTGATTGTTATGACGCCCGCGGGACCAGGCATCTTCAGCTTGAGGTATGCGTAATGCGGGACGGCGTTGAATTTGGTGAACGTCGTTTGGCCGAGAAGGGCATGATAGCCACTGCGGAATGGGGCTATGTCGAAGATCAAGTCTTCGCTTCAGAAGTTATCCGGTGAGCCGAATACCACTTCCAAAGTTACCGTGCCTGAGCATCGGGCTTCTACGCCCGGAATAACCCCCTTGAAGGTGGTGTTGCTGGGCTTGATCCTTGACAGATCGATCCCCATTTTCCTCACTGTGTCTGCATAGATGAGATTGAGGCTACTGCCCCCGTCCATCAGGACTCTTGTGAGGTGGTACCCATCGATAATGGGGTCCAGTACCAGGGCTGCCGATCCTCCATGTCGGATACTGGTCGGATGGTCCGTGCTGTCGAAGGTGATCGGGCAAGCCGACCACGGGTTGAACTTCGGCGCTACGGGCTCGACGGCATACACATCTCGTAGCGCGCGCTTCCTTTCCTTCCTTGATATATGGGTGGCATAGATCATGTTCACCGTCTTGACCTCAGAAGGGAAGGGTTTTTGGCCTCCACTGTTCGGCCCGCGAGGCTCATCATCGTCCTCGCTTCGTGGGCTTTTGCCCGAGTCTTCGGCTGTAAGCTTGCCGGCCTGCTTTGTCACCCAACAATTACGGTTGGTGTGGCTGGCGGGCTTTTCGGCGGTGCCATGAATCTGGCAGGGCCTGTCTAGGATTGTGTCCAGCTTAGTTGGGCCGTCCTGGCTGCCTTTAGAAGGCTTTTTTTGTGATCCGGACTTAAGGTTAAGGAATCCGACATTGACTGCCGTTTCGTCAACTTCGCCGTCATTATGGCGGCGCTTGTTTTTGTTCCTTCGTGGCTTCCCATTCCTGTCCCGAACTTCCGAGGTTCTAGGGGTGTCGGGGTTGGTGCTCCGACGAGCCAGCCAACTGTCCTCTCCAGCGCAGAAGCGGGTCATCAGGGAGGTGAGCGCCGCCATCGTCTTCAGCTTGTCCTGGCCGAGCTGGCGTGCTAGCCATTCGTCCCGAATACTGTGCCTAAAGGCGGCTATGGCTTCAGCGTCCGGGCAGTCAATGATTTGGTTCTTCTTGGTCAAAACCGGTTCCAGAATTGCCGGGCCGACTTGTCGGGCTGCTGGATTACATGGCTCAAGTCATCGGCGTCCAGGGGCCGGACATAAGTGCCCTAAAAGTTAACTCGGAAGGCGTCCTCGAGCTCCTCCCAACATCCTATGGAGTCTTTGGGGAGGCTGTTTAACCAGTGTCGAGCCGGACCCTTGAGCTTTAATGGTAAGTACTTGATGGCATGAAGGTCGTCCCCTCATGCCATGTGAATGTGCAACAGGAAGTCTTCGATCCAAACAACCGGATCTGTTGTCCCGTCGTAAGGCTCAATATTTACAGGTTTAAAACCTTCAGGGAACTGGTGCTGCATCACTCTATCTGTGAAGCAGAGAGGATGAGCGGCGCCCCTGATTCGGGCTACGTCGCGTCGGAGATCATCTGTCATCCGGGCTCGTTGCAGCTCCCGAGTTGCATCATTTCGGTCTAGCCAGGATTTGTATCCGTCCCGTCTAGCGGGGAGATCATCTCTGGGTCCGTAAATGGACCTTGTTCAACCTGCCCGAGCGTCCAAGTCGCGTCGTAGGTCGTATTCATAGACTGGCCGCACTGGCTCCTTGCCTTGACGGCGGGGTGGGTTGGGAAGCAGTTCAGCTTTATTGGCTGTCATGTCCCGTCCTCGAGGGGGGCGGTCCGGCTGGTCTGCCTGAGTGTGCCTTGCAGGCGCTGGCTCTATGGCCTCGTCATCGAATTGCAGCAGTAGCCTTCGCATAGGGTAGCTCTTGGTCTACCGTGTATGGCCGTACTCCTCTTCGGCGACTAGGACCTTGGTCCACCTGTCGTTGAGGGTATCCTGTTCAGCCTTTATCTTCTACTGCTGTTTCTTCAGGCTTCGTGCGGTGGCAATCAATTGCCGTTTAAACCGCTCTTGATCCAACGGGTCTTCGGGCACGATGAAATCCTCGTCGCCCAGACTAACCTCCTCTTCGCAATGGGGGAGGTAGTTGCTATCTTCGGAGTCATCGAGGTATTTGAGGTCCAGCAGGTCCTCATGCTCCTCGTGGTCATTTTGTGGCTGTTCGTCGGCGCCGGGATCGCCGAGGTTGTCCGTATTGTCCGGGGTGGCATTCTCTCCGGTGTCCGTGTTTCTTGCATGGCTTCGACGCGCTTTGGAGCGGCGACGCTGTCTGCGGCGTTTCAGCGGCTCGCCACTAGACCTGCCGTTATCCTTTCCGTGAGTGCCGTCGTCTTCTTTTGGGGTGTCCACCATGTAGACATAGTAGGTGGACGTGGCCGTCCAGCGGACGGTGACGGGGGGGGGGGGGGGGGGGGGGGGGGGGGCGGCATCGGTGTTAGCCGTGGCTCCGCTGTCCTCGTCCATGTATTCGGCATTTTTCAAGGTGTAATCCAACATGTCGGTTAAGTCTTCGACAGTGGCCACTAAGTGGGTGGTGGGTGGGACATAAAATTCCCCGAAATCTGCCTCGAAGGGCTGCTGAACGCGAGCCGAGGGTGGGTCCTCCCGAATAGCCATCATCTGTATTCGGTCTAGCGCCTCATTTAATAAGGCGAGGGTGGCCGGACTGGCATGCGGTGGCTGCCGAGGGCCGATTTCCAATGTGGCGGGGCGGGGAATAATCTGGGCCTGGGCCGGATCCTGATCTTCAAGGGCCGAGTTAACCTCAAGGCCCGGGGTCGGACAGTCGTAAGAGACAGAGGGTAAGACCTGGTCTTCGGACACTGCTTCCGTATTGGGGTTCAAGACTGAATTGATGAGGGGGAGTTCGGCCAGGGATAACTCCTGGCTAGTGAACATCGACCCGTCGAAGTGGCTCAAGGCCGGAGACGTGTAGCAGGGAGAGGGTTCGGCCGAGAGTGACTCTCGGCGTCCGAACATTGCTTCCGCATTGAGGCCCGAAGATGAGTCTTCGGCGGGCATCGCAGGCATGGTCGAAGGGGATTCCTGGCCTCCGTTCGAGGTGGAGCCGTCCGAGCTCAAGGCCGGCTGAAGGATTGGGGTCAATCCGTAGACTGGATCGGGGAAAACCTCCGGAGCGGGCACGGCGAGGCCCATGGGGTGCGGGGAGAGGCCGCGAATCCGGCAAAGACCAGATCGCCTCGGACGTCCGCAACGTACTCCAGATTGCCGAATCGAATCCGGTGCTCAGGGGCGAAGTTGTTAACTTGGTCTAGATGACCAGTTGGATTGGCGTGCAGCACAATGCTGCCGAACGCGAAAAGTTGGCCGGGGACAAAGAGGTCCCCAGAGCTGACGCCTTCTCCGATGATTAGGCGAGCCATTGATCCTTCGGCGACCCAACAGCGGAACTCTCAATGAAAGCACTAATGTCGGTGTCAAAACTGGCGGATCTCGGGTAGGGGGTCCCGAGCTGTGGATCTAGAATCAATGGGAAACAAGGGACGATGAACACGGTGTTTACCCAGGTTCAGGCCCTCTCAAAGAGATAATACCCTACATCCTGCTTGATTGTATTTGATGTATAGTATGGTTACATAGTAGATCTACCTCGAGATCATGCGAGCTAAACCCTAAGGTGATGAGGTGATGGATGTAGCTCTACCCCTAAAGCCCTAAACCCTCTAGTTTATATAGACACCAGTAGGGTTAGGGTTACATGCGATCGGTTACAATGAAGGAAAGATCACGCTAATCTTGACTTGGAGGGCACACCACGACTCCGAAGATCTCTTGTCCGTTCACGGGTCCGCACTCTAGTCTTGACCCCATAGTGGCCCATCAGTCCGGCCCATATGTAATAGGTTGACGGCCCGAGGGCCCCTTAGTCCAGGACTCCCTCAGCGGGCACGAAATAAAATTTTCCTCCAGCCAAGTCGCGCGAGGGATAGAGAAAACGGCAAACGAGGGGAGGACGGGCGTTTTACGGGACTTTGAAAAACAACCGTGGCTGTTATTTTAATGGAAGGCGGATCTTTGTGGCCGGCATTTAGAGCAACTCCAACGCAGGGACCCAAATCGTCCGCCTGCGTCTGTTTGGGTCCGCGCGGACAAAAACCGATGCCCAACACAGGTACCCATTTTTATTTTCTGTCCGTTTTGTGTCCATGCGGACCCATTTCCGGCTCAAATTTGGGACTGATTTGGGTCCAAAGCGGACACTTGCTGCGTCCTCTTCGTCCGCCTCTGCCCGCTGCACGTGCTCTCTGGCCCACCTGGCATTCACCCACCCATTCTCTTTTCCCCTCTCTCTCTCTCTGGCCCACCACTCGCCCACCCACCAAGCTGCTTTGCCAAATGCCAACCGCGGCATCGCCGCGCGCCGGAGACGTGCACCACCGCGCCGCAGCGGATTTGCACAGCCGCGCCGCCGGAGATCTGCACCGCCACGCCAAGAGGTGGGCCGCCACTGGAGGTGCAGCAGCAGCTAGGCACTTCGGCCTGCTCCCTGGTGCCGTCGGGGCCGAGCTGGTGCTGCTCGAGGCCGCTCTAGCACGCGTACGCGGCCACTGGCTGGCTAGATAGCACACCTGCACTTGTGCAGGGCGTGGATAGCTAGCTAGCTAGCACATACACAGCGACCAGTTCGGCCAACGGCGGCGCGTAGCTAGCTAGCGCGTATGCAAGGGCGAGCATCCGATCTGCTCCCGACCAGCATCCGACTAGCATCCGACCAGCATCCAACGCGTCGGCTTGCTCCTCCGCGTCGCCATGCTCGCTGTGTCGCGCCGTGCTCGCCGTGCCTCGCCTCGCGCCGCGCCTGGCCGGTGCTGATACAGCCGTCGACCTCCCTCGCACCCACGCCCGGCCTGGCCTCGCCTCCCCGCGCTCGAACTCAAGCAGCAGGAGCAGGTGGTGCCGCCTCCAGGCGAGCTGCGGGGCGCGCGGGCACGGCAGCGCGAGGTAGCGCGGCTCGCGGCGGCGCGCGCGGGGAGGCGGGGCGAGGTGACGCGGCGGGCGTGGCAAGCTGCGGCGGCCGCGGGGAGGCGAGCTCGCGGCGGGCGCGGGGAGCTGCGAGGCTAGCGCGGCGGGCGGGGCGAGTGGCGAGGAGCACGAGCAGGAGCAGGCGAGGCGCACGAGCAGGAGGCCTCGGCGAGCTGCGGGGCGCGCGGGCAAGGCGGCCACTGCAAGCTGGCGCGAGCAGGTGAGCGGGGGCCGTGGGCGCATGGGGTTGCGGCCGCCGCAGGCGTTTCGCGCAACGGCGGGCCGCGGCCGCGGCAGGACGCGCGCAGGCAAGCGGCGGGAAGCGGGCGCGGCGGGAGCTCGGGGCTGGTGTCGACCTCGTCTGCGGGCAGGGATGCGGCACGGGAGAGCGGCGGCCCATCAGGTGTTCGACTTAATGCCGGCATGGTCATGTCCAAAATGCGTCAGCCCAGCGTTGGGCACACCGGCTGACCCAAATGAAAAAGCGGACACGGATGTCCGCTCGGCCGGCCGACCCAAATGGACAAAAAACGGATAAAATCCGCGTCTGTTTGAGACTCTGCGTTAGAGTTGCTCTTATGTTTAATTAACATTTTTTATTTCAAAATATTTATGTTATTGAAGTTTTCGCGCGCGAACTTAAAAATGGGTCGGACCAGCGTTGGGTACAAGCATCCACCCAACCGTGAAAGCGAACATAAATGTTTGCTGGGCCGACACAAAGGGATAAAATGCGGACATTAGTGTCCGCTGGACCGATAAAATGCGGACAAATCGCGCGTCCTTTCGGTCGCGCGGTTGGAGTTGCTCTGAGCCTCCACACTGTTCATCATCCAGCACGCGATCTCCGTAAAACCCACGTGTTCTCCTTTCCACCACCAGTTCACTCACCGGAGTCCAACGTAATCTTTCTTCCCCCTCTACGCTATATGCCGCAGTAGGTAGGGGAAGGGGGTGCGGACTCGACTGTAGTGTGCTGCGTTTCCTCCTCGTCGGTCTTCTTCTTATCTCATCCCCGACTCCGACGAGCACCAGCGACCGACCGGCGAGGGATGGCGGCGACGGCGACGGCGACGAAACTGAGCAGCGGGCACGAGATGCCGGCCGTGGGGCTCGGCGTCTGGCGGATGGACTCCCCCGCCGTCCGCGGCCTCATCCACTCTGCCCTCCGCGCGGGCTACCGCCACTTCGACTGCGCCGGTACGCCCTCCCTCCCCCCCTCTCCACGTCTCTCTGCGCCCACCCGGATCCCCATGAATCCCGGACCGTCCTATCTAGGACGCTTGCGCGTGTCGACGGGGGATCCCACATTGGTAAAACCAAATGTCAGAGTTCGCGATGTTCTCAAGCAGTAGATTTGCAAGCACCGAAGAAGTTCCGCATTACTTTTATTCAGCAGTACCAGATCTTAATTTACAGTGTTGTTTTTCGGGAGATTTCGCCTGTGAGCTGTGATGATGTGCTAACCGCCTAACCGGGATTGCTGTCTGGTGCTGCAGCTGACTACAAAAACGAGGCTGAAGTTGGTGATGCGCTCGCGGAGGCATTCGAAACTGGGCTTGTCAAGAGGGAGGATCTTTTCATCACAACCAAGGTTATTATTAATTGATTGTTTTTCTAAGCTTGATTGCAGAAAAGGGTATTGGAATAAGAATATACCGCTGTTTTCTTTGTGCTGGATATATGACATGCATACTACCTCTTTGTGCTAGGACCTGAGCCTATTAACAATTGTGTCCTATGAGCTGACTAGATGAGGTTTTGTATAGAGAAGTATGCGATAACATAGAATTTCAAGACATCTATGGTTAAACCCATCTATGATGGTATGGCTGGATGTGGTTTTCAAAACAAAGACAGTGAAATCATATGGTTGATCTAGCAATTGGAGAAAAGGTGCTACATCAGTCAGTGCTAGGCGTTGCCTTGTCAGTACATCAGGTCCTACTCATGACAAACCTATTTACTACATGTTAAAAATGTTGAAAACGCTTGAAGGCACTCCTGTGACCCAGATGGAGCAAGGCTGTGTAGTTATGCACTGAATTGCGAGTATAATGCACTGGAATCTTAAGTACTGTCTATTGTTTTGACTAATTCGGCAGAAGATATGGTGAAACTAATCTCCTATAGACTTAAAAAGCAGCAAGGCTGGCTTGTAGCAATCTTTTTTCCACCATGGTTAGCTTTTACGATTTCACACACCAATGAATCAACATTTGTTTGTCGATACTGACATTCAAATATGAGCACTTGAATTTCAGAGTAATTCATCAATTATTGCATTTCTTATTGTTATGGGGTTGCTGTACTAAATCTTTTTGTTTACACCCATTTCACTCTCAACATAAAAAGAACACTCAAGTGATGTTGCAATCTTCTTTCTCCAACATATATCGTGTTATTCAAAGCTCCATGTCTGTTGTGATTGTAGTTGTGGAACTCAGATCACGGTCATGTGGTCGAAGCCTGCAAGGATAGCCTGAAGAAGCTGCGATTGGATTATCTAGATCTCTACCTTATTCACTTCCCTGTAGCTACTAAGCATACTGGTATGATCCTTGTCTTTATCCTACCTAACATGGATAAAGAACACTTTATGCCATTCAATCTAACATAATTGAGTATCTTAATTTTAACTGTGTACAGGAGTTGGCACAACTGGCAGTGCTCTTGGTGATGATGGTGTGCTTGATATCGATACCACTATCACATTGGAGACAACGTGGCATGCAATGGAGGATCTTGTTTCCATGGGACTTGTTCGTAGCATAGGAATTAGGTAAAGTACATCATGTTACCATTGGTTCCTTGGTCTTTTGTTAGTCTGTTAACTCTATTTTGAATTATTGAGGCATTTGGTCTTGACTTATTTAACCTGTGTAGATATTATGATGCGTCACTTGGGTCAGTTAGTTGATGCTGTCCCCATTTCTCCTAGTCATGGCCACAGTTTAGTCTACTTAGTATTGCAACTGTTCGGCTTAATCCATTAGTTTACTACACCTTCTGTTCCTGAATATAAGACGTTTTGGCAGTTCAATTTAAACTGCCAAAACGTCTTATATTTAGAATGATTTAGTCCTTCTGGTTCTTTCCATTTATTGGCTTACTGGTTGCTGTGCAAATTAGTTGCTGGCCTTGTTGCCCAGAGTTTATCTCCATCTTTTCTAAATAAAGAGTGTGAGATCTTATTCTGTAATCCTTTCAAGTCCTGGTGAACCTGAATTGTCATAAATTGACTTTGTTGATTGTGTACTATGTCAATTTGTGTTTAGTTGTTCTTGGCTTCTTGCTTCCATTGTACAATTGTACAGTATGCTATTGCCTCTAGGTCACTTTCAAATTATGCAGTCTAACATATTTAAAGATTTAAATAGCTTCCATGTGAGTTTTACCTTGCATATTGTCCAAGCAAAGACCCTTTAGTTTGTATTTACTGCACCATCCAAATGAGTAGCAGAATGGCACCCACCGGGTGCACAGAACAAGGATGGATGCGTTTCAATGTTTATACTTTGCAAAGCGAATCTTGTTATGCTTGCACTCATCACCCTTAGTAACAAATAGTAACTGCATCCCCTGAACCATTGGAGCTGTAAACTTGTGCATTACCGTTAGAATGATAATTCTTCATGCTCTCTATGACATTGTGTGATCTCTAACTAGCTGCAACTTAACAGTCTCTACAGTAATGTCAGGATCTAAACTACTCTGGTTGTAGTACTCCCAAGTGCCAATTTTGAACTTGATTACTTGAGCTGTGCATATTCACTTATTCAGACTAACCAGAATCGAACTGTAATAAATCCCTGCATCTCCATAGTTCCATTATGTTGTGCCCACTTCCAATTCGAGATTTCATGGCTACCTCTCATGCTGGAGGAGAATTTCTATTTCTCAAATCTAACCCTTGAATTATTCATGCAGCAACTACGACATATTCCTCACCAGAGACTGCTTGGCCTACGCTAAGATAAAGCCCGCGGTGAACCAGATCGAGACACACCCTTACTTCCAGCGCGACTCTCTTGTGAAGTTCTGCCAGAAGCATGGAATCTCTGTCACCGCACACACACCCCTGGGCGGCTCCACCGCCAACACCGAATGGTTCGGCTCGGTGTCATGCCTCGATGATCCTGTCATCAAGGTCAGTATCATAAATCGTGACAATGTGACATCACATTCCATTCCAGCATTTAGAAAAAAGAACACTTCCGCAAGCCTGGTTTTGTGATAGTTTCTCAACCTCTGTTTGCTGTATGGGTGTTTGCAGTCCCTGGCTGAGAAATACGGCAAGACGCCGGCCCAGCTGGTCCTCCGGTGGGGCCTCCAGAGGAACACGGTGGTCATCCCCAAGACCTCCAAGGTAGAGAGGCTGGAGGAGAACTTTGCGGTCTTCGACTTCGACATCTCCGTCGAGGACATGGAGAAGATCAAGGCCCTCGATCGCAACTACCGCACCAACCAGCCGGCCAAGTTCTGGGGCATGAACCTCTACGCTTGATTCCACTGCATGGTTTGCTTCCCGGACAGTACAATCAATAATATGGGAGCTTGTCATTAGCGTAAACGAACTTGAGTTGTAGATGATGTATTTGCAGCACAATTTATCAGTTCACCATTCTATTCGTGCTGAGTCATGCCCGGTTCATTCTCCCAGTATCTTCGGGAAAACCATAATACAGGGTTGAACTTCATTCAACAAATCAGTCCTACAAAAAAAAATCAGTCCTACACAACTTAATCTTCCGTATTTGGTTGAACTCTTCTATTGCCTGAAAAGTGAAAACACATCATATCTGGTTGAGCTTCATTAAACAATTTAGTCCTGGCAAATGTTACACCTTGGGGGGAAAGTTTCGCCGAGTATGCAACAAATAAGTTATAGGGAAAATCTGGCAACAAATAAGTTATAGAAAAAATCTGGCAACAAACCAAAAACACTTGTTCGAAAAAACCAAACTATTCTATAGAATCTCTATGAATCAAATGAATAGAATAAGGTAAACAGATTTGACAAGAGTGCAAGGGCATCGGAAATGTTTCTCGCTGCAATTTTTTAATGGCTTGGAGCTCCATAAGTCCAGGGGTTTTAACAGATAGTTTGGGGCAAGTTGTAACAATATTCAGAATCTGTATTAGTGAGCTGGTGTGAAAACTAACACCCGGGTCCCATAGATTAGTCACTGTACCATGGGTGGATAGCAAAAACAATCAACCGCCTCCAGGGCTGTTCCATAGACGCAAAAATACCGTCGGATCTCTCTGAAACATGCGCATCGTGAATTGCAACAAGCTGATTGTTTTGTTGTTCGCTTTGCAACAACGGCTTCGTTGCAAAACCATCCGAAGCGTTTTTTTTTAGCTTGAAGCGTTATTTCTGCAACAAAGGTCATGTTGCAGAAAAATATTTGCAACAAAGGTTGTATTGCAGAATAATTTTTTTCATCTTTCATCTTTTTGCAGCTGGAAGCGTTATTTCCTGAGTGTTATCTTTCATCTTTTTGCAGCTTGAAGCATTATTTCCTGAGTGTTATCATTACAACAAAGGTCATGTTGCAGAAATATATTTGCAATAGAGATAGTGTTGCAGAATTATTAATATTCGTCTTTACCTTTTTGCAGCATAGATAATGTTGTGTAAGGACTTGCAACATGGATGATGTTGCAGAAATTTTCTCAACGCCAGACGAGCAACACTGTTGATGTCAATGGAAAACACAGACATCAACCCCGTAGTGGTGGTGGCCGTCGCAAGCAGGGGTGGCGTGAGGCCCCAGGCAGGCAAGTCCTTGGCCTGGGGCGTGGCGGAGTTTGTCTTTGTTGACTAGCAAAAAATGGCACTGCCTCCTCACAACAGCTCGTGCGCAGGCTCCCGCTGCAGGGTGGGAGAGAGCAACAGGGAAGGGCGGACGGGGCACCCAACCCACCGGACGCGGCGGAGACAGGCCCCAGGCAACCTGGGCCGCTGCCTGGGGCGTGAAGACCGATTCCTTTGTTAAGTTTTGACACAGTGCACCTACAGTTCTATACTGTAGCTACAGTGAACAAAGGTGGCCTGGGGCGGCCGATTTTCGCGTTTTGACCCTTTTGATAAAGTTCATCCGGATCTAATCCTAGTTCGAAAAAAATTCAGGATCTGACCCTTTTTCCTATCGCCGTAGTGTCTGGCGGTAGGGTAACACAGGCTACCGTCATTATCCTTGGCGGTAGGACTAAACTATGCTGTCACGGCCATTAAACATGTAGAATACCCTACCGCCAGAGCCTGTGGCGGTAGGATGTCTAACCCTACCGCCGTGCTCCTTGGCGGTAAGCACATTCGTTATTGCCATATGCATGCGAGCACTTCTGTCGGGGATATCGTGCGACATATGCCAGGGGGTGGCTTATCATGGATGAGGACAAGAGTACGTCGCCGGGCTCTAGAAGCGGGAGTGAGCGAGACCGCATATGCCTGCGAATCTTACCCAGGTTCGGGGCTCTCCTCGGAGATAACACCCCTAGTCCTGCTCTGCGGGGTCTCCGCATGATGACTATGATCAACAAGGTAGCTACAAGCTTGCTCCTTGAGCTGTTTCGGCTAGAGGAGGGAGAAGGGCAAGGCTAGCTCTACTCCTCGCTCTACGTGTGTGTGTGTGTGTGGCGTGGGTGCTGAACCGAACGAACTCTTCTTTTTTGCATGGGTGAGCCTGGGGGGTTTATATAGGCCTACCCCCCAGGGTAATCTGGCCGGGTGTAGGACCCGACCGTCAGCGTCTCTGGCTGCCGGCTTCTCCGCCGACCGCTGGGGCCCGCCGCCTGGTGGGCCACATTGACTGCTTTACGCTGTAGCCTCGCCCTCGATGACGAAGGCTTGATCAAGGGGAACATGGTTACAGTCCCGCCGCCTGACGGGTACTCGCTGTAGCCATACCCCGTCTCATCTGGTTAATGGTGCACAGACTCCAAGGGGGAGGAGGGCCGCCTGCTAGGAGTCGGTCCTCCCTTGTTGCCGCCTGCTGGAGGTTTGCCGCCTTCTGGTGGCTCGCGGACATGTAGGGCCCGCCGCCTGCGGGCGTACCGACCGCCCGTCGTGGGAGCGTGGCTCCCTCTGGCGCTAATGACGTCACAGACTATGCGGCAATAGTTCCGCGCTGGGCGGGGGGTGTCCGCCCAATGCACAGCTCTGTGGCCGCGTCCCATCCTGGATTCGGGGGTGGCAGGCTGCACTACAGCCATGCCTTGTCTTGTCGTGGTGATGTGGTGCTGACTTCGAGGGGATGAGGGGCCGTCTGCCAGGAGTCGGCTCCCTCGCGGCCGCCTTCCATGGCCCTGCCGCCTTATAGCAGCTGGCCTCTTGGACCAGCCGGCCCAAGAAGGCGGTCGTGCTCCCAGACGGTGTGAGGGGTGCAGCTAGCCCCGATGTCTTGAAATACCATGGGGGACTAATGAGGCTACCCGTGGTCATTTACTCCGACAGTAGTCCCCGAAGCTGGTGAGGCACCACGGCTGAAAAAACAAGGAGCCTCAGCAGCTTCCTACTCTGAGTGGTCTGGTAGTTGGGCTTCGTCCGTCTTCTGGAGAGGCCGGTTGCCAGGAGCCGGCCAAGGCCAGGCCAGCCGCCCCGCGAATTCGAATCGCCGTGCGGAGGCCGGGTAGAGTGCCAGCCGGACGATAGGCTTGCCGCCCGTTGCTCGTTCGCCACGCGGCGCCAGCAGGCCAGGCCGGCCTGCCAGCCCGCGTGCGTGACGAGACGTCGCCGCAGGCCTGGGCCCGCCACTACAGGGCCTCGGCGCGCGTGCGGATCCGCTGCGGCCTAGGCGGACGGTTGCGCTTTCCAGGTGCGGTAAATGCACGCCGTTATGGCGTGGTAACTGCGGGGTCGTGGGGGGAGTGGGCGCAATTAATCTCGCGCCCCCCCACGTCTCTCCCCCTTGGCTTCGCCGCCAGAGGGCTATAAGTAGGGGGAGGAGGGGGGCGGCAGAACGCACGCGCGCCCTCCTCTCCCTTCTCTTTGCTTTTCTCCTTCGTCTTCTTCTCGCCGTTGTCGCGGCCTCTCCTCTCGCCGGAGTGCTGCTGTAGCCCGCCGTTGCCGGACCTTCTCGCGCCGCAGCCACCTTGCGCCGCTGCCGAGCACGGAGCCCATGGCGCAAAGCGGTTGTGCGGGCGCCTGGGACGGCTCCAATGTCCACGACGGGCACTTGGAGTTCCTCCGCCAGACGCAGCGGCTTCCCCATGCATCGAACGTCAAGGTGCGTGTCCCCCCTGAAAGGGAGATCTCGCCGGCGCCGGAAGGCGGCGAGCGCGTCGTCTTCCGGTCGCATTTCCTCCGCGGCTTCGGGCTTCCGGCGAGCAGATTCCTTCGCTCTTTCTTCGGTGAGGCGTCTCATGGTCGCCAACTTGTTGGCGCTGTCGAGGAGTGCGACGCGGCACGCTTCCAGCGTTTCGCCGTTCGCACCGGGCGCTACGGGCGTGGACAGGTCCCGCATTGCTGCCTGCAACGGGTCCCGGCCGGCCTCGTCGGAAGCTCCATCGTGGATGATGACCAGCACCTCGGCGATGGTGCTGGTGCCGGTGCTGCCGTCAGCAGCAGGGAGCGGGTCATCGAAGATCACTACGTCACCGGGGAAGGCATCAGAAGGCGCGGCGTCGGCGTCGATGACCATGTCGACGGGCGGGTCGGCGGAGCCAACAGACTCCAGGTTGGAGGCCGGCTCGCTGGTGATGTGAAGCTTGCCGAGGGGGTCGACAAAGCAGCTCCCGGAGCTGGCTGCGCCCGCGTTGGGAGCGGGCTCGTCGGAGAGGCGGATCCCGCCGATGAGGTCAGCGAGGCAGCTCGCGGCGCAGGCGACTTCCACGCCACGCAGTGTGTCGGCGCAAACGCCGTCGGGCGTGCCGGGCTGGCTGCGCTCGCCAGGAAGGAAGAGGGTTCCCGTCCAGAACGTGTTTCCGGACGACGGTGCACCTCGCCCCACGGTGGGCGCCAAATGTCGGGGATATCATGCGACGTATGCCAGGGGGTGGCTTATCATGGATGGGGACAAGAGTACGTCGCCGAGCTCTAGAAGCGGGAGTGAACGAGACCGCATACGCCTACGAATCTTACCCAGGTTCGGGGCTCTCCTCGGAGATAACACCCCTAGTCCTGCTCTGCGGGGTCTCCGCATGATGACTATGATCAACAAGGTAGCTACAAGCTTGCTCCTTGAGCTGTTTCGGCTAGAGGAGGGAGAAGGGCAAGGCTAGCTCTACTCCTCGCTCTACGTGTGTGTGTGGCGTGGGTGTTGAACCGAACGAACTCTTCTTTTGCATGGGTGAGCCTGGGGGGTTTATATAGGCCTACCCCCCAGGGTAATCCGGCCGGGTGTAGGACCCGGCCGTCAGCGTCTCTGGCTGCCGACTTCTCCGCCGACCGCTGGGGCCCGCCGCCTGGTGGGCCACGTTGACTGCTTTATGCTGTAGCCTCGCCCTCGATGACGAAGGCTTGATCGAGGGGAACATGGTTACAGTCCCGCCGCCTGACGGGTACTCGCTGTAGCCATACCCCATCTCATCTGGTTAATGGTGCACAGACTCCAAGGGGGAGGAGGGCCGCCTGCTAGGAGTCGGTCCTCCCTTGTTGCCGCCTGCTGGAGGTTTGCCGCCTTCTGTTGGCTCGCGGACAGGTAGGGCCCGCCACCTGCGGGCCGTACCGACCGCCCGTCGTGGGAGCGTGGCTCCCTCTGACGCTAATGACATCACAGACTGTGCGGCAATAGTGCCGCGCTGGGCGGGGGGTGTCCGCCCAATGCACAGCTCTGTGGCCGCGTCCCATCCTGGATTCGGGGGTGGCAGGCTGCACTGCAGCCATGCCTTGTCTTGTCATGGTGATGTGGTGCTGACTTCGTGGGGACGAGGGGCCGTCTGCCAGGAGTCGGCTCCCTCGCGGCCGCCTTCCATGGCCCTGCCGCCTTATAGCAGCCGGCCTCTTGGACCAGCTGGCCCAAGAAGGCAGTCGTGCTCTCGGACGGTGTGAGGGGCGCAGCTAGCCCCGATGTCTTGAAATACCATGGGGGACTGATGAGGCTACCCATGGTCATTTACTCCGACAACTTCTCTCTCTCTGGCACCATATCCAAGTCTAAACCACATACGTGTCCTAGTCTAGTTTTATGTCATGTCAATCTTTAGACTGCCCTTAGCATGTGGCTGGTGACATGCACACCACTTATGAAAATGTGCACTCGCTATGTCTCATTCTCTCTCCATACACATGGGAGGGGCGTTTTGGCTCCCGGGTCCAGATGATCCTGTTATCTGTGCCGTCCAGCTGAGCTTTGTGATCCGTGCGGCGCATTATTTATTTTCCTATATGTGACAGAACAAATAGGAAATACACAGTGACAGGCGTCCTGTACGTATGGTGTCAGAGGACAGGAGCAAACGGCTGCGGAGGGCGCCGCTGACGGCTGTTAGCGTGGGACCTTTTTGTACCAGGCGTTGTTCGTCACATGGATCCACATGTGCAAATGAATGCATCCTCATCTACCACCTCAGCCCTGTTTGACGAAAGGGGAATCGGGGAGAAGAACCGACGAGTGTGGAGGCGGCGGCGGAGAGGTCGGGGGGTGCGTGTATACTTGGGGCCGCGCAGAAGTTGTCTCGGAGCAGCTCAGCCGCGCCATGGCGGTGGACTTCGATCCCCGTCTCTCCCATCGACAGGTAAATAGTTCCCTTGTACAGCAAAACTTGTGTCTTATCACCGTCCGGCGACAAAGAAACCTTAGGGATTCGGTGGTAACGGTTGCAGGCTGCCGATCTTTCCGGACGAGCCGGCTAGCGCGGCGGCGCTCATGGAGATCTGCAGTGACCCGGCGTGCAGCGAGGGCGAAGCAGGCAATGGGTACGTCCTGGATGAAGAAGCTGCAGGCCATGGTCCTGAGGCTGGAGAGCAGCTTGCTGTGATTCATGACCGTGCCGACAGTGAAAATGCAGCATCAGCACAGCTAATGGGGAAAATTTGATCCCCAGAAAACCCGGGTGGACAAAAAGGTAAGAATGAATTGACACATCTTGCTTGTTACTAGCTGGTAGTAGTAAAAAAATTGGTACGACCGAGCAATTTAAGGTTTCCCTGTGGTGAATCCTATCAGTGAAATTATCGTGCGCCCGTTGTGCATAAGGTGACCGTGTACTGTACCTTAAGTTCAGAAGTTTCTTAGTGTCTTAGAGAGAAATTGATGCATTTACTAGCTAGTGCATAGTGGTTTGAACATGGGAAAAATGATTGATTGAATCCATCAACAATTGAGCAGGTCCCCCCCCCCCCAAAAAAAACACAAAAAAACAATTGAGCAGGTCCTTGTACTGTAGCTTTAATCAGAAGCTCTTAGTTTTTCGAGAAACAGATGATTCAGTAAATAACGTATGGTGCTCTGAACATGGGAATGGTTACTTGACTGCATCAACAATTCATCAGGGGAATGGTATTGGTGTGTCAACTACTTGATGGAACATGTGATGCATAGGTTTCTCTTTGTTAGCTTGGTGCTGGGCATGATTTTGTATTAATTTACATGGTTAGAGTCGGTAGCCATCCACGGGACCAGTCTCGGGGAGGATTGGAGCAATTGAGGAGACAATAAGAGCATATCCTCAAGAAACTATGACTTTGACAATAGAAAATATCAGATGAGTATGGTCATGTGATTCCTCGCTTTGATAGGACTGCTACAATTTGATGGAATAGTTTGTAGGTATAAATTATTAGCTGATTAGGTGATTATGATGAACTGGTGGAATGTGATGTCTCGTTTGTCGTGTATGAATTTGATTTTTTTCAGTTTGTGGTCATTTGAGGGGGTTGCTGCATTTAGAGCACTACCAGTAGTACGTCGTAAATAGTTGGACAGATAATTATGGGGGGAGGACGAACGGGCCATCAGTAGTATGTTTTGCTCGGCAGTATGACCCAGAAATGATAAACTGGTGCGAGGTTATGGCTTGATTAGCACAGCATTAGAGAATTGCCTTTGTAGACTATTTTTGCAGTGGTGTATAATTCAGATTGAGCCAGACTATGTGTGACTGCTATTTTTATTTTGGTTTGTACTTGGTGGCTTGTGCTGCTGATTGGTGCATCGGGGCTTGCTGGTCAACTTCCTATTTCTTGGATGCAGGGTAAGAGTAGGGAAGCATCTGCCTTACAGGACGCCGTGTCCAGAGAAAATTGGTGCACTAGAGCAGCGATTCGGGGATATGCAGATAAGTTGGGTGAGCATGTGGTTGAGCCTGCTATTGGGCTGACGTTCAACTCTCCGGGAGAAGCCTATGATCAGGTGACTTGCCTCTCTCGTGCAACACAGGCGATTGGCAACAAAATTTCTTGTTAGAAACACAGGGCAACGCTCCGTGCGGGCTTGGCGAACTCGTTCTCTCTCGTGCCGCATCGCCGAGGAGAGCAGTGCTGCAGGACTGCCGTGGAGGACCAGCAATGTCAAGATAGAGGAAGGAGAGTCAGCACTGCCGCAGGTTCCTTTCCGATTATCTCGCGCACCACTTGATTCCATCATAAGTCAGTAGTAAGCTCTCTGAATTTAAGGCTGGCAGATTGCATATTTTTTTTCAGTTCTTTGCAATCGTTAGTGCTGTGTAAATAGTTAGTGCATCTACAATTCCACTGATTCTGAATTTTTATGCCAGTGCTAAATAATTTCTGTTCTGAATGGTTCTGAATTTCAATGACAAGTGCTATTTAATTATTTGGTTTTTGCTTGTTTAATCTCTTCCCGCGTGACATGTGGATTAGGAAGCTAATTGTTATGACTCATGCCACTCCTAGAATCTGCACTTGCCGGCCTAATTTTTTTTACAAAATCGTCAGTGTATGAATTTGATGATGCAAAGGGTGGCAGAGTTGAAGTGAGATCTACTTTCATCGTTCAGTCTGCATTTGTCGAATCGATCCCTGGGCCTAGATCCCAAGGAGTATCTTGGCACCGCACAATGAGCATGGAATCAGTGGGAGAATTTCATGAGCCCTTGAGTGCTGTGAGGTGGAAGACGAAGACGCCATTGATGGATTGAGTTGTTGTACTACCGTTGGAAATTCTCTGGATGGGAACAAGGAGTAGGTGGGAGTTGGGCATTTATTGCAGTGCGGAGAGTGGCCTGATTTCTGTCGTACAACTCCAAGCGCAAACGACAAGGAACATGAACGTTGTCCCTCCGTCCGTCTGAACCAACGGCGAGGAAACGGGCATGCACCATTAATGTGGACCAGTGGTGGGCCCTGACATTGTTCCAAAAACGATTGCCCATCGCGAATACGTCGCCGAATACAAGAGCCAGTGCACATCATGAGGAGAGTTGGCGGTCCAGATTCAGGGAGCATCTGGACTCGGGAGCCAAATTGCTTTTCCGCATACACATGCATCTATTACTCCCTGCCTTTGTCTTTTTCCTTTGGCCTCACACACACTTAAACAATGGAAGGGCATAGACTACATGCATGCAGCAGGGCATTGACTGCACGGGCTAGTCTGAAAAGTTACTGCTACATGTGTCCAGGTACAGAGGGTGAGCTAGGATATGCATGTGAATCAAACAACAAATTGACTCAAATGGTGAGCTAGGATACATGTGGTGCTGCCCAGCCTGGTGTATATCTGCTATAAGCCTACCGCCAACAACTGTGGCGGTAAGGTTGCACACCATACCGCCAAAGTCTTTGGCGGTAGGGTTTTTTACACGTCAAACGTGCCGTAACGGCGCAGTTAAGTTTACCGCCACTGACTTTGGCGGTAGACTGTGTAACCCTACCGTCAAGAACTATGACGGCAGCAAAAGGGTCAAATCCCGAAATTTTTACAAACTGAGGTCAGATCTCGATTAACTTTCAGAAAAGGGTCAAAACACGAAAATTTGCCGCCTGGGGCTTGCCGTATTCCTGGCGCTGCCACTGCACCGGAGGGAGGAGCGTGGAGGAGATCCATCGGAGAAGTACAAAGTGCAGGGATAAACTCATCGAGGAGATAAGCACGTGTATATGAGCGCTTGTGTCTGTACTGATGTTTAAAAAAAAGATAAGAACGAAAAGGGAAAGCTGTGTGGTGCCCACGGGGCACGTGTCGCACGCTTGAGACGGCGGATGGATTGGAGAAAATCGACCGGTTGACACACAACGTTTCCCTTGTACCATTGGCTTGGCTCTTTTTAGCTATATAGGTAGTAAGTTGGGCTTGGCTTGAGTCGAGCCTACCGAAACCAACTTTGACAATAAATTCAAACTCTACAAAAATAAAAAAACATTGCAGTAATTTAATCTCCTGGCCTTGAGTAACCCGACTGACCCTTAAAAGTTTGGACAATTTTTGTATTTTTCAGCATAATTATAGAAATTCAACTTCATTTTTTTGAAAGAATTCCAACAATTAAATCTCGATGCCTGAGTGATATAGGAAATTTTGATCTGATTTGGATAAGCCATTTGGAAGCTTGGATGGTTTTGTAACTTCTGACCAAAGTATCTTAATGCACCTATAATGACTTAGGCGACTTATTTTTTTAAGGGAGGTTAATTACAGAGATTAATGCATCAATAATGACTTACGAGACTTACATTTTTTGAATTTCTAGATTCACTTAGGTGTCCAACACGATATTTGCGGGGAACGAAAGGTGCAGAACGACCACTTTCTATTCCCTTGATCTCCGGTAACGAAAGATGCAGAACGATATTTGTTGGGTTTTTACGAGCGAAAAGATGGCGACCTTGAGGGAACATTGTTGGATAGACACCATATTACGGGGAACACGGATCGGGACGGGGCTTGCTTGCTCCCCCGGTTTGCTCTGATACATAGCAAGGGAGCTGGGCAAGGGCCGTCCTAGTCACTGACCTATGCATCAGGGTTTTTACATCAAATCACTAATCATATAGACTTTGTTTTCCTTTCTTTTGGGTGATTCTGTTTTTTTTTTTTGTAATTTTAAATACAATAATTGGAATATGCCAAATCCAATAAAATCCATGCAATCCAAAGATAGCCAAGTTTTGTGAGATGTGGCACTAAACATGATCAATAAAATCTGTCACCGCTAAGTTTTATTTTCTAATCTAAATATGAAAAGTTCAAAATAAAAATTATCCAAATATGGAGTTCAAAATTTGGTCGAAATTTATACACGAAAATATGAAATGCAAGTGGGCGCATTTGTTTGTGGTACGCTGGCCTGCTAGCTGCTCCGTTGCCTTTTCTCTAGAGTCCTCTAAAGTCTGAGGAGCGGCGGCGTCGTCATCGTCGCGTCAGTTCCGATTCCCATCCGAACCCCAGCCATGTCGCCGACGGCCAATCTCCCGCCGCCGGCCCCCGCCGCCACGCCCCTCGCCGACCTCCTCGAGCCCGCCACCTTCGCGCCCCCCGCGCCGGCGCCCCCGCCGCCCACCCCCGCCGCCATCCTCTCCGCGTGGTCGCACCTCCGCAGCGCCGCTCCCTCCCCCGCGGCCACCCTCTCCGCCCTCGAGACCCTCCACCTCCATCGCCGCTCGCTCCGTCTCAGCTCCGCGCACCTCGAGCTGCTCCTGCCGCTTCTCCCGCTCCACCCCCGCCTCGTCTCCCCGCTGCTCGCCACCTGCCCGCGTCTCCTCCCCAACTATTCGCTCCCCTTTGCCTCCCTCCCCCTCGCCCCTCGGCTCCTCCTCCTGGGCGCGCTCGCCACCGCCAAGAGCTCCAAGAATTCCACCAGCAGTGGCAGCTCAGGGAGCCCCAGCACGGGGAATCTCGGGAGTGACCATGGTGGCGACGACCCCGTTGTGGCTGTGAGCCACATTCTGGAGAATATGGAGCAGGGCAGTGAGACCAGCGATGGTATTGACCACCTCGCGCTTGCTGGTATTGGCCATACCCTGTCATGTGCAGATGAGCTGCACTTTGGAAGGATCCTTGTGTCCCTCGTTAGGATTTGCGGCAGGATCGAGGATGTAGGTGTTGGTGTTAGGATGCTTAAGCTGGTGGATTGGCTGGTGTCGGGGTTCGTCGAGTCGAGGAGGATGCGCAAGGTTCAGGTTCTGTTCGAGGTAATTTCGCTGGAGAAGTGTGAGAGTGAGGGTTATGTGCTGTTTCCGGCCGTGATGGTGGCTTGCGGTGGACTACGGGCTTTGAGGGTTGCTTCGGTGAGACATCGGTTGGACTTTGCTCCAAAATTGAAGGAGGCTCCTGAACGGACCATTCGTTTTGCAGCTCGGAGGGCAACTGTAGAAGGGAGGCCTGACGATGATCAGTGCCGTGTCATTCTTCAGTGTGTTGCATTAGGTTTGACTCAGTGTGGGCCGGTAGCGTCTGATGATTCGGTGTTACAGTGTGTACTTATGGCACTACTGGAGGAGCTCCTCCCTCTTCCACGTCTGCTTAGGATCTCAGTCAAGAGTCCAGATAGAAATTCAGCTGAGCTTGCCAAAAATCAGGTCAAACAACACCTGGATAGTGTCCTTTTCAGAGAGGCAGGGCCAGTGACTGGGGTTCTGTGCAATCAGTATTCATTTGCTGATGAGAAGACTAAAGATTATGTCGAAACTCGTCTATGTGAATATGCACAGGAGCTGTATCATCATCTTCGTGCAGCAGTGTTGCTGCACCAGACAAAACGGAATGATTTGCTTGCTGAGATTGATAAGATTGCTGAGGCAGCATTTTTTATGATTGTAAACTTTGCAGCAGAGGTCGCAAAACACAGGTTGGATGCAAATTCCTCGTGGGGGTTCCAGCCAGAGGTTGCTGTTAGGATCTTGGTGGCATTCTCTTGTGTGGAACATCTGAGACGTTTGCGTCTACCTGAGTACACTGAAGCAATCCGGCGTGCTGTTGTTGTCAATCAGGATAATGCGGCAGCCAGTGCTTTATTCGTTGAGTCAATGCCTTCATGTGCTGAATTGACAACCAAACCAGGTTATTTTAATGCCACTCTCCTAATCTCCTTGTGCCATTGTGATTAAAACTTCTCATGTGTTTGCTTGGATGTGCTTGCAACTGTTGATTAAAATGGAGCTTTGTTATATTTGTAGATTTACTAACCTTGGATGGAACAAGATATATCTGTTACACAGATGAGGTCCAGACGTCACGCATATTGTTTTATTTGCGGGTTATGCCTACTTGTATTAACCTCATTCCAGCTCATCTAATTCGGGATAAGTTAGCTCCGGTCGTATTTCTGTATCCTTTATAGACACCACTACTATTTGTCTTACTATTTATTTTTGATAGAATTCCTTACTTGACACTAGATAAAATCATAAAAATGTGCTTCCCTATTTGGCCATGGAAAAAAAATTCTTCCTTATTTGGCATTCGGTCTAAATTTCTTCCTGGGGTAAAACTGTCTTTTCAGTTCTCACTTAAGGGCCTGTTTGGGACTGCTCCACTCCACAAATCCACTTTGGAGCAAATTCACCTAGGAGTGGCAGCTTCACCAAAGAGCAGTTTATCCTGTTTGGCTTCCAGCTTCAAGAATGAAAAAATTTGGTGGGAAAGGTTAATTTTCTCCAACTCCACGAGGACTCTTTGAATTAGAGTTTTTGGAGCACCCCCTAAAGAGCTTCACAAAAAATAGGGAGTTGAACTCCAGATTCTAGTTTTTTTCTGAGCAGGACATCGTGGAGTTACCCCGTTTGGCTTGTTTTTTAGAGCGGAGCAGTCCCAAACAGGCCCTTAATATCTTTAGTAACCATAATTGACGGTAGTATCACATTAGGAAAAAATAAATAGACATCTGCCGCTGCCGCCATACAGGCCAGGGGTCAGGATTGAGAGAGGGAGGGCGAGTTTTTTTTACTACATAATTTTTTTTTACTCTCGGGAGAGCAAGTTAGGTTGTTGTTTGGGACAGTTTGGTCCCTGCTATCTTCTTTTTTTCCAGCGTGTCAGGGGTAAAACTGTCGTTTCAGCTCTCACTTTACACCGTTAGTAGCCAAAATGACGGAAGTGACACATTAGGGGGGAAAATAGTCCGAGCGTCAAATAGGGAATTTGTTTTTTCAGGGCCAAATAGGGAGGTACATTTTTATTTAGTGTCAAATAAGGAATTCTCTCTTTGTTTTTCTCATTGGGTTATCTTGATTTTGATATACAAAATTGCCGCCCTTAATGCAATTTGTTAGATACATACAACACTCGAATGAAAAAATAACACGTGCAGTGCACTCGGTGATGGTATCATTCCTGTCATCTGGCAATGATACTGATCAGGATGATCGAGTGGCTTTGAAAGAGCAACTTGCCTTTGGTTATATTAGGAGATCTTTGGAGGTAGTTCATTCAAAACTCTTTTTCATACTTTTTGTTCCTAACTAGGCGACTGACTAATTTCTCTACTTATCTCATTTACTAGGCTTATCCTGGGGTAACTCCATTTGATGGATTAGCGTCAGGAGTTGCTGCACTTGTTCGGCACCTTCCTGCAAAGAGCCCTGCCATTCTTTTTTGTATCCATAGCCTTGTTGTGAAGGCTAAAGATCTTTGCAGTACTGCAATGGTTCAGGACAGATCATTATGGAGGTCATGGGAAGAAAGCACAGAGCCCTGCAAGAAAATATTGGACTTGTTGCTGCGGCTCATCTTCCTTGTTGATATTCAGGTAAGATAAGATCACAATGTTATTACTTTCTGATGGTGTGTAGAGCAGTAACTCCTCTAAAATACGGGTTGGTGGTGCTTATCTCCTTTATGACGTTCAGAATATGGCTAATCAATCCTCGAGGACACAAGGAACCTTTTTCCCAATAGCAGAGACATTGCAAACATCATTAGCTTTGAAACCCTGTCGAGTATTTTCATGCGCTGACTTGATTGATTGATATAAAGATGAGTCTTGGACCATTGGAGATTGATGTTTTATAGCCCCAAATCACATTATTCCATGATTACCTACTACGCATGCAGCACTGTTACCTGTAGAGACTGCAGATTTTATTCCCTCAACACTCTTTTCTCCTGTTTCTGCAGTCATTCTCTTATCTGCTCAAGGAACTGGCGGAATTTGTGACCTCGCTGCCAAAGGAAGGCCAGGATGTGCTCCTCGATGACATGCACGCCCATGTCGCCGAATCGGATGATGTTGTACGGAAGCCTGTGCTTGTGTCGTGGTTGCAATCCCTATCCTACATAAGCTCACAAGCTGATGTTCGTGAATCTCGCAATAACGCGAAAAATGCTCGTTCTGCGGGTGGGGTTGAGCTGAGCCTGAACAGAACTGTTGCACGCTTGTGACACTATCTTGCTCATGCTTGTCGAGCTTGATCATGTTGTACATTAACAGTGCATGGAATAGAATGAGGTAGATGCATGTTGCAAGTATAGTACTGCCTTTTTTCATCTTGACATTATGCTGGTACTTATTTGCTTGTCTGATTCAACATTTTGAGACGAGTGTTACAATGACAATATGAGAGATTTAATGATTCATGTTCCTTGAATCTGAAATGCTTCATGGACATCTCCAGCCAAAGGATGATCCATGGTAAATCCAAACACAAATCAATTTGATATACACCATACATTATCAAGATGCATCACCAACAGAAGGAAGATTCAGTTATCTCCAGTAAGGATCAACGAGCAAATGAGGGGTCTCTCCCTTTTACTTCTCTCAATATATGATGATATGCCTCTCGATACGCACAGCTTATGCGTATTCTAGAGAGAGAGAAAAAAAAATCAATGATCAAACAACGACGATTTAGTAGCAGAGCATAGATAGGGAAATGCTAGATCGCGTCGCAATCGGAAACTTCACAGTTTAAGGAAAGAACTTATTATGATTTTCATTTCTGGTAAATACAACGGTAATGCTTGCGTGCCTATTTGTGACATTAGACCGATATACCGTATAATTACATTCCCAGCTGCCACCAGGGGTGAGGTTATGTGCCTGCAACTCATCAGCCAAGGTCTCGAGACAGCGATGCCAGATCTGGCTACGAAATGGCAAAGCACAGACAGGGTTTCGCTCAAATCCTCATCTACTGAAAACAAAATCCAGCAACCAGCAAAAGTCCAGTATGGCAGATCAGCAAGGAAGCTCTCCAGCAGAAGCAGGTAAATCTATCCCAATCCTCATCTACGAGCCTGATGTATATGTATACCGCGACTGAGCCCCCTCCAATAGTTCCACGAGTTTACCTGCAATAAGTTGAGCGTGTCAAAAATATTGCAAAATGCTTCCTCCGCAAGTTCTTGTAGGAACGAGATGCATCGTAGATACGGGGAAAGTTCACACACCTGTGATGAAACCGATAAGCGGCACTGGATTCAGAGCTTTCTCAGCCTTCTCGAGATGACGCCTGTTAGGACTAAAGTGTAAGCAAGGGCACATAGGAAGGGTAAGATCAAGAGCCGAGAAAGTACCGTGTTAAGTGTGTAGTGCCCATTACCTGGTGTAGCTGGCAAAGAACGGATCTCTCATGACATAAAGTGCCCACATCATTTTTCGCCTTTTCAACTGATGGAATTGAACCACGGAAGAATAGCCAAGTCAGCAACCCAGAGAACATAACCAACAAACTAAAACACAATAAAGAACTGAAATCATCTCACCTCATCCCTCTCAGCAGACGAGAGCTGATGAACTTTCCCAGCTCTATGATTTAGATCTGTTGCATGCGAATGAATGCCAAGGCTTGCGAGCTCCACAGCTAATGAGACCAACCACGGGGTCCAAGATTTGATGCCAAACTTTCTAATCAAGAGTACGTATACAAGTGGTCTGAATATGTGGACGGCCTCCCCTAACATGAATAAGCGCCCAGAAACCCCTTTAGAAGACCAAATGGTTGCAAAAGTTGGCTTCTCAATCTCCATCACTGCTGAGCACAAGGACATACAATCTGATAAGTAAACTAACAACACTTGAGAAAAATAATAGGTAAATGTCTCAATGGAGAACCATAATAATGTTTTAGTAAAAACAAGTTACCAGGAGGAACAGGAGAAGGCTGGAGCCTGCTCATCCACGTGGGATCTGACAACATCTTTGCATTCTGACCAAACCTGTTTAAAGCAGCTACTGCTCTTCCCTCCAGACTCTTAGATATAATTCCAGGTTTTCCATCCGGACCATCAGACGTAATCCAATGGCCATTTTGGGAATGTCCATTCACCGGATAGATTACTGGCACTCCGTTAGTCTTGACTCCCTGATTGTCTTCAAGAACATCCTCCTCTTCGTTTTCCACCTCCCCTCCTTGTAAGAGCATCCTGTAGCCACTCTCCCTGAAAGCGGCTAACCTGACACATGCTCTGAAATGTTGCACAACAGTTATCAGTCATCCAGACAAAGCCAGAAATGCATGGCAATATCAGATATGCAAGCAAGGAAAAACAATGCATAATCGATCATCTTACTTCACTGCTTCTGTAACAGCAAGGAAGCCCCATTTGCGATCATCTCCAACGAAGTGCTGGGCGGCAACTTCAACAACTGCTTCCACATCCTTCAGTATGGATACAACAAGAGCCCATGGGATAGATTGCTCCTTGGAGGCCAATGAGTGACCATCAGTTGGTGTCTCAATTATATGCTGGTTGACAGAACTTACAATGCCCAGAAGTGCATATACTGTTCAGAAAAAAGCAATGCCACATTAATGTCAAATAATCAAGTTTCTTTGGAATGATTTTAGCAACCAGCTAAAATACATATAGATGTTTATATACAGAACAAAAGGATCTGCTCCCCAGGGTAAGTTTGCCTGGGATGTTTTAGCAACTTAACAAACTAAGCTTATTTATTTCCTTTTTCCAGATTAGAAAGAAAATTGCTAGGTAAGTATCCCGGACTTGTTATAACAAGAAAATGTGCTTTTTTTTTGTGCAATTACAAGAAAATGTGCTTCAGCATCATATATTATACACAGATGCAAATACATGTTCACTACATAATATGTGCAACAAATAATGAGATCGTTTGAGGTTCTGTTTGTGGTTGTTGAACGGTGATGTGCTTATATTATAATCTTCTGTAGAAGATTAGCCAAGCGGGTCAAGCAAACACTAAAATAGGAAAAGGCTGGTGGGGCAAACAGGATTATGATAATCCATCAAATGACAAACACAGACTAATGTTTTCATTCGGGTTGGATCTCCCAAGGCGCTGGCCTCTCTGATGATGCTCATCTCATGGGAGATTTGGACCGAACGCAATGCTAGAGTCTTCCGTAACACGGCCGTTACTTCGATGGTTCTCATTTCCAAGATTAAAGAGGAGGTGCCTCTTTGGGCCTTGGCCGGTGCGAAGCAGTTGGGTATTGTAATGCCGCGAGAGTAGTTCTCTCTTGTTTCGCCGCTTTGCGGCTTTGTTCTAAAACTTCTTCCTTATTCAATGAAATGGCAAATCTTTTGCCTTGTTTCAAAAAAAAAAAAAATAGGTGTTTAACATTCAACAATATTCGATATATATTGGTATCTTCTAATAATATATCCTATCAAGTATGGCGCAATAGTTTAACTTTTTTAGCCAACAGTGACATGCAAGTGCTAACAGAAAAGGGAAGAAGGCAAATTCTACGTCGGGCCTAATCACTTGGTGATATTGCCACCTAAGGCGGTTGCATATTAGTTGTGCAAAAAATTTAGGGACGGGCAGTAATGAATAATATTTAATGTGATACCTCAAAAAGCTAATATAGTATCCACATTTAAAAGTTTTCAACTAGAAAGTGTACAGAGTGCAACAAACAGATTATTTCGACCCCCAAAGAATAATGATAACATTCTTGACCTAAACTACAAAAGGCTCATGGTTTCATTTGCCCATACATGAACTCGGCGTGTGTGTTTAATGCAAGGAGAACAAAGGGGCACCAGATGTCAAAAATCTCGCATCCAAAATTTCACAACTGAGCCTAACATGCCAGTACCTACACAACCTTATACCTCTTTGATCAGAATTATTATGGTGCACTCTGCTTTCTAGCAGTACAATTTGTCAGACTTAAATGTTATCTGCACACCCTTTTTTTATCTGATTGGCAAAAAATACACTTAAACACTTCCATTTGCAAAGATAACACCATGAGACTGTAAACATATCAACCGATGATAGAAGATTCAGATAAAAAAAACGTGCAGTGGGACTAAATGTTACTCCTATTGAAGCAGTACCTGCTTCTGGGGCAATCTCGGAGTTAGCGAAGCGCTCAGGAAGTATCCATGTCACCCCCTGCAAGTCGTTCAAGCAAGCATAAGCATTTTTGTTTTCTAGAATGAAGGAATCATAATCAGAAGCTACCATTTCTAGCTAGTCGTTCCATTGAAAGCCTATCCTGCTAAGAAATCGCGAGCGCAATTCATGATCCTAACCGAACTCCATGGCAGCAGAGCAGAACCAACATGGAAATTCGTAAAATAATAACGGGAAATTAACCCCCTTCTGTGGTCTGCCAAAGGAGAATTCGCGCAAAACCCCAGGCGATATGAGCCCCGAGGAATCCACCAAATCACACGATTGAAACCCCAAATCGACGGGCCCCGTGCGGATTAGGGATCGGGCACTCCCGTGGACCGTGAGAGCCGACGCGCGTAACGGAACAAGGAGAAGGAGGATAAGAAGCTGCTCGGGGGTAGGGGGGGTGGGAGGTTACGTTGGCGAGGGACTCGAGGGAGCGGACGAGGTCCCGGTTCTTCCGCACCCAGACCTTGTAGGCCTCCATGGCGACTCGGCAGCCGCCTCCCGGGGAAGCTAGGGGCGGAAGAAGAGGAAGGTGACGACAGCGATGAGGGCGAGGCGGCAGCACTGGCTCGCGAGGGGCGGCGTCGGGGCAGGGGCAGCCGTCCGATCTCCGGCGGACGGCGGCGGTGAATCGCGGTGGCCGGCCGCGGCGACAGGTAGGGATTTATTTGGTGTTTCGGACTCACCCCCTCCACCACCGTCTCGCGACTCGCGAGCTATATACTTCGGCTGGTCCTCGACGATGGGACCCACCGGTCAGCGAGTCTCGACATTCTTTTATTCTTCTTTCTGGACCTGTTTGGAAAGGAAATTGCGTTGAGCTTTTTTCCGGTCAATGTTTACGTGCAATGCACGTTAATTTGAAAGTATATTAAGTGCACGTGGGTATTAAGTAAGATATTATTTGTTTATTAGGCTGGTCATAGTGGGGGTAACATAAGTGGTATCTTGGGACTCGTAAACATGCTTATGTGGCAAATAATTAAAAAAGAGAGAGATGATTATAATAACATAGGTAGATACCGTATCATAATTAATGTTATGCTACTATGTGTCTTGCATGTCAATAAATAAGACCACATATGATACTAATCTATGATACTATGCACTATAGATGTAGTATCATACACTAGTATCATATGCATGATACTAGTGTATGATACTCCCCGCTATGACTAGTCTTATGTGATTAGCACTATATTTGGCATGAAATTAATTGCATTATTTACGTGTTATTATGTGATTAGCACTATATTTGGCATGAAATTAACTGCACGCTAAACGTGTTGAGAGCTCGACATTGAAGTAGTCTAGATCGTTAGATTGACATGATTTGATGACCGAGATTAATTGAATCTACCCCTTTGGGTCTTTTTATATTGGTATAGATGACTTCCAAAACTTTAAAAAAATTCAAAGTTTTTGAATAAGAAAATAATATGTGATGGAGTGTGAAGCCACACAAATGTGACCAAGAAGACGCATGCATGTTTGCCCTTGAAAACGCATTGGATCTTCTAGGGACTTCCTTACACGAGGGGAAATAAGAATATATCACGTGGAATTCATCTGTCATTGTTCTTA
This sequence comes from Thinopyrum elongatum, assembly GCA_011799875.1. NCBI lineage: Eukaryota > Viridiplantae > Streptophyta > Magnoliopsida > Poales > Poaceae > Thinopyrum > Thinopyrum elongatum. The sequence goes on along the minus strand of CM022302.1, from coordinate 92,822,113 downwards.
CAAAATTGAGTAATAAGTCTCTTGTTTGTTCTTTTTTTAATTGAATAAACCTATCCTTCGACCAGAAAAAAGAAAAAGAAAAAGAAATTGTGTGTCCATTTTATTTACCTATAAGAGGAATTTTCGTGTCTTCGGCTCGCTTCAGTGTTTGTATTCGTAGTTAGATGGTCTACGAACCTGAATGTAAATCTTACTTCTGGTGTTCTTTGTACTATCTTGATAGTTGATGAATAGATAGAAAGTTTTCTCGTAAAGAAAAACATGATCATTTTGATAAAAAATTAAAAATCATGCACACCATTCTTTGTTTTGTTTTTGTGCTGTTCGCCGATCGTCGTACTTCTGAATCTAATTTTTAAATGTTTTTTCTTTTCGTGAATACATTTTTGGATGAATTATTTCACTTTACAATACGTATTTTTAGATGTATCATGCGTATTTTTTGTTGCCGGAATTTTTTTCAATCTATTCATCAACAATCATGATAGTAGAATGAATATCAGAAATAATAAAAATTACATCCAGTTTCATAGACCATCAAGCGACGACTACACGAACACATACAAATTGTTATGTTATGATCCAAATTCAAGTATAAAGATAAATGCTAACTTCTGACGATCGAGCGGCAAGGCCCGTCGCCAGTATGAGTTGATCAGTATTGACCTTGCTCCGCTCGATCCTTACTCCGCTCAATCGTCAGAAGTTAGCCTTTGTAAGCCGCCGCACGGGATGAGTTGATCAGTTGTAAATCTCCGATGTTTGTAACGTGATCCCCCGATATAGTGAAAATTTGTTGGTTGGCGCCCGTGGTCTTTTCCCCTTCGTGTTGAAGGTGTTTTCCATGTTAAATCTCGTATCTTCTGCTTGTTTTCGTTCTTCATCATGTTGTTTTGCCCGTCGTATCTCTAACACGAACATAGACCAGATCCACGTGAATCCACCGAAGACAAACGTCGACCGAATCCCGTGAAATCCGCCAAACAAATCTCCACACGTCCTCCGATGACGCTAGAAGCACCACCGGGCGGGGGCTAGGCGAGGAGAACGGAGAACTTTATTTCATCTTCAGAGAGCAGCCACCGCCTCATTTCCGTGAGCAGGACACAAACCCCAAGAAAGCTCAGAAAAGCATATACTCCCTCCTTTTCTAAAATATAAGTCTTTTTAGCGATTTCAATACAGACTACATACGGATATATGTAGACATATTCAAGAGTGTAGATTCACTCATTTTGCTCATTGTGTAGTTCATATTGGAATCTCTAAAAAACTTATATTTATGAACAAAGGGAGTAGAAACAAAGCCCTTCCACCGGCCGCCACACCACCATGGCCCTAAGGCCACATAAGAAGACGAGGCAGACCGGCGCCGGCGCTTGTTCGTGTCGTGTAGCTACATGAGGAAACAACAGCATGCGTATTTCGTTGTACTTTTAGATCTATCTATGGTTTGAACTTTGAAGTGCAATTTACATTTACTCTGCTTTTCTTTGACATCTACATTTACATTTACTCTGCTTTGTTTCTTTGATTGTGGACTTCTTTTTGCGGACGGTCCGCCTTTGGCGTTGGCATTGACGTAGAATTTGTGTGGGTGTTCCATTAGTCAAAGTCACATTTTCTTTTCACCCGACAACGGTCCGCCTTTGGCGTTGGCATTCAGGGTCCGGTCATGGACGTGGCAAAGCCTTTGATATATACTCCCACAGTTAAAGTGAAGTTCCATAAAAGAAAGTTAAAAGTTACCTAATCAATCGTACTCTCCAATTAACACGTGGTTTCTTTCATGGGGAAGAGGATAACACATGGTTTCTCAAGTCACCGTCGAAAGATCTTTCGAGTCGGGCAGCCTCTGGTTGTTGGGCTGTGGTCGCCCCACGTGCCACGGTTGCGGCGGCCGCCGAAGCACGGCGCGCGGGTGTCTGGGCCGTTTCTGGGCCAGCTCGACCGATCATGGTCCACAAGACCATAACGTGTCCTTTTTTGCGGGTGGTAGCGTGAATTTGTTCAACGTACTACTATGTCATAACATGAATCGTGAATGGTGCTGACGAGTGGATTTCCACCTACCGGAGACGGAGTTGATCGGGGATGTATCTATCTAGTGCACTGGTGCACCGGATGCCGTAGCGAATTTTATCTAGAAAAAAAATATCTAGCACATTGACATAATATGAGTGTAGAGGATCATGAATCATGACCCCCGGAGATTGTGTACTACTACAAGGAGGATGTTGTCAGATTTTTTATGGTGTTAAAGGTAGTTTGCACAGTGAGAGGAAAGGACGTGCATGAAGGTATTTTTCAAAGCTCCCTCTCGGTGCACAACTTGGTTATGAATGATCTAGAGAATGGACTACATCCTTACAAGTTACAACTACTATGCTTCATAGGAGTAGAGGCCTAGGAGAACGCCAAGGTTTTTTCCTTGAAATGGAACCCGCGTCCGGGCGGGAGCGTCAAGCTAGCGCGGGGCTTGGTGGCGCGGCATGACCTGTCGGTCCGACGGTGCGCGTGCTAGCAGCGCGATGCCGGGGGGACAGATGGGTGGCGGCGCGATGGTTGAGTGGTCCTGCTCGGCGGATTTGGTGCAGGCGGTTCACGACGATGGTTGGTGGTGATCGGACGAGTGTACGGGGTGGCATGCGGCGGTGTGGTTGGGCTCGATGGCGGCAGCGTACTGCGGGGTTCCTCGCGGTGGCGCTTCAAAGTTGAGCTCTAGCGTGCTCGTGGTCGACACTAGATATGCGGCCTCCCCTTTAGCGATGATATGGCTTTGATCTAATGTGTTGGCGTTCGCGGGAGACACGCAACACGCAGCGATTCTTCTCAACAACTCGAATCATGGGTGCTCGAGCAAGGCTATGGCCAGCGACGGTCGTGGGGGCGTGCAGGGTTCTCGGGGCCGGTGGTGTGGCAAATCTAGGGTTAGGCTGTCAGAGAGCTTGTGGGCTGGACTGATTCTGGCTCGTGGAGGTCGACCCCTTCGGTGACCCATCTTCGAGGGTTGCCCCGACGATGATGTCAACTGGCCCCAATGATCCGCGCCCCAACCCAGGTGGGCTTCCCGACGCATAAGCCGACATCGAGGATGACTGGCCTGACCAACGACTGTTCCACTCTATCGTTGTTCGTTTCATGGTGCCTAGTTCTCGGACATCATGTACTTCCAGTGGTGGTGGAGGGTATGTCTTGGATGCCGAGGCGGCGGCTCTAGGGGGTGTGTCTGCATGGTTGGCTCTGCTGCGGGCAATATGGAAGTGGTCGTGGCGTCTCCTCTTGGCTATGTGGGTACCAAGGGGAGGGGAGGTGGGTGACTCTGGTATCGTCATGGCTTCAACAGTGGAGGCCCCTGGTCAAGATCTGAAGATCTTGCACAGGTGGTCGCGACCCCACCTCCAAGGGTGGGTCGGCAACTTTGAGTCGTTTAGTGTTACTTGTGTGGGTCCGAGCGAAGGCTCTATGCTCCAGCACCGACGAGTGCGGCACATGTGGGTGTTGCTTCCCTCTTGGGGGCATTGTAGTGGGTCCCTTAATGGTGCCAAGGCTCTGGGTGACAACCCTAGTCCATTTGGCACCTTCACCCTATTGAGGGCGTCGTTGTGCAGCATCGGTCTCTCTTGATTGCAAATGGCATGCATCATCGAGCTTGCCTCTCCCTGGCGTGTTGTGTCCTCAACTCTGTCGAGGGGTGGTTTCGATGTTCTCCTATCTTTTAGACGTGTCCCCATGGTCTCCATTCTTTGTCCTCGTCGTTTCCTAGCAGGAGCAGCACTCCATGGCCCGGAGCGATGGCCATGCATATGACATGGGGTATTGATGTAGGGTAGAACCCTAGGGCCCGATCTTTCACGTTTGGAGGGATCCTACGAGGAACACGAGGGGCAACACGAGGGGAAACGAGAGAAAACACAAGAGAAATCACTCAAACCAACAAGATTAGGTCACACATATGCTAGATCCTCGAAAACACAAAGAGATACATGATCCACAATCAACTAAGGACGATACAAGTAGCACGATCTTCTCCGTGAGGAGGTCTTGGGGTTCTTCCCGTGATGGGGTCTTGAATCCGCTTGGGGGATCTTCTCCGAAGAGGCGCACTCTCCGAGGAGAAGGTAACCAAGTGGATGAGCGAAGCTCTCACACGTAAAATGAGCTATCACATCGCTAACCCTAGTTCGTCCAAGTGAAGGGGTATTTATAGTCTAGGGAGAGAGGGGGGATACATGGGTCTAAGCCCGTTACTGCGCGCAGGCAGGCGGAGTCGGACATCCGGGCTCCCGGGACGCCGGATGTCCGGGCTGGCGCCGGATGTCCGGGCTGTCGGAGGCCGTTTTTCAGGTTCGGATGATGGGGGCGCCGGATATCTGGGAAGAAGGCCGGATTTCCGGGCCGGAGGCCGGATGTCCGGGCTGGTCGCCGGATGTCCGGGCCCTGTAGACCTGGCCGCTGTCTCTTTGCTGCTGATGAAACTTCTAGGGGCCGGATGTCCGGGGCCTGCGGCCGGATGTCCGGGCCCTGGAGACTTCTCCGGTTCCTTCCGTTCCTTCCGTTGTTCCTGTTCGTCCATGAACTTGGAGACTTGTCCGTCTTCACGAGCATCTCCGAGAGGGTCTTCTAAGTACCTGAGCACGCATAGTATTTCCGCTTGAGGTAGTAGCCATGTCTCACATGATTCATATGGAAGTTCATTAAGGAGAGATGTCACCTTGGTCTTGAGAGCTCTAGCTCGTGCTCGTGTCATGGGTCCTCTTGGCACTTGGTGAGACGAAGATAGGTCCATGGGGATGACCAAAGGATGCTCCGCATCATCTCCCCTCCCTTGGGAAAGATCCGACCTCGGATCGAAATCCTCATCACCATGGTACAGGGAGAGATCTTTGACGTTGAAGATGTCGCTCACGGAGTACTTGTTGCGGGGGATGTCGATCTTGTAGGCGTTGTGGTTGTAGCGTTCAAGCACCTTGAAGGGTCCATCGGCTCGTGGTAGAAGTTTGGACTTGCGTTCGTTGGGGAAGCGTTCCTTGCGAAGGTGTAGCCACACAAGATCTCCAATGTTGAATATCATGGGTTGCCTATTGATGTTGAGCTTGGTCGCGAGTCGTTGTACTTGGCGCTCGATGGTGTGCCGTGTATCTTCATGCATCTTCTTGAGGTAGTTTGCTCGGGCACTCGCGTCCATGTTGATGCGCTCTTGTAGAGGTAGAGGAAGAATGTCCAATGGGGACAACGGGTTGAAACCGTAGACGACCTCGAAGGGGGACTTGCCGGTAGTTGAATGTCTTGCGCGGTTGTAGGCGTACTCGGCGATGGGTAGGCACTCCTCCCACTCCTTGATGTTCTTCTTGATCAACACACGTAGTAGAGTGGAAAGCGTGCGGTTCGTCACCTCCGTTTGGCCGTCGGTTTGTGGATGGTATGCCGAAGAGAATAGTAGCTTGATTCCGAGCTTGGCGCATAAGGTCTTCCAAAAGTAGCTTATGAATTTGACGTCGCGGTCCGAGACAATCGTCTTGGGTACTCCATGGAGACGCAATATTTCCCTACAAAAGAGATTGGCAATATGTGAAGCATCGTCTATCTTGTTGCATGGAATGAAGTGAGCCATCTTAGAGAATCGGTCCACAACAACAAACACAGAATCCTTTCCATTTCTAGTTCTAGGCAAACCAAGCACAAAATCCATGCTAATATCTTTCCATGGTTGGTATGGAATTGGGAGAGGCATGTAAAGGCCATGAGATTGAGCTTTGGACATAGCTTTGCGACATGTCGAACATCGGTTGGTGAAGCGTGAGACGTCGCGGAACATCTTGGGCCAATAATAGTTCTTGGACAGCGTAGTGAATGTCTTGTCGCGTCCAAAGTGTCCCATTAGTCCGCCTCCGTGAGATTCTTGCAAAAGGAGTAAACGAAGAGAAGACTCGGGGATACACAATTTGTTAGCTCTCATAAGATAATCATCTTTGATGTAATAGTGTTCCCAAGATGTATGCGTCAAACACTTGGCATAAGGAGTAGCAAAAGTAGGATCATGCGCATACAAATCTTTTATGTGCTCAAAGCCAATGACATTCAACTCAAGTTTATTAACAAGCATGCATATGCGGGAAAGAGCATCCGCCACAACATTTTCTTTGCCCTTAATATACTTGATGACATAAGGAAATGACTCAATGAATTCACTCCACTTAGCATGACGCTTGTTCAACTTAGTTTGACCCTTAAGGTATTTAAGCGTTTCATGGTCGGTGTGAATGACAAATTCATGAGGGCGAAGATAGTGTTCCCATTCACGCAAAACTTGCACTAAAGCATATAGCTCTTTGTCATATATGGGGTAATTGAGTTGCGCTCCGGAAAGTTTCTCACTAAAGTAAGCAATTGGGCGCTTCTCCTGCGTTAACACACCTCCTATGCCATTACCACTAGCATCGCAATGAACTTCAAAAGTTTTGTCAAAGTTGGGTAATGCAAGCACGGGAGCATGAGTAAGCAAATTCTTAAGCTCATTGAATGCGGTATCTTGGGATGGTCCCCAAACAAAGGGTGCATTCTTCTTACTCAAAGCATGTAAAGGTGAAGCAATGGTGCTAAAATCCTTCACAAATCTACGATAGAAACCGGCTAAACCAAGAAAACTATGCACTTGTTGCAAGTTGGTTGGTTGGGGCCAAGTTTTAATAGAATTGATCTTAGATTCATCTACATGAACACCCTTAGAAGACACAACGAAACCTAAGAAAACAAGCTTATCAACACCAAAAAGGCATTTGTCCATATTAGCATAAAGGCGCTCTTTTCTAAGAGTTTGCAACACGGTTCTAAGGTGGGTGACATGATCTTTGAGAGATTTGCTAAAGATAAGAATATTGTCAAAATAAACCACAACAAATACGCCAATATAAGGTCGAAGAACAAAATGCATGACTCTCATGAAAGTACCGGGTGCTTCGGATAAACCCATTGGCATAACAAGCCATTCATATAAGCCAAATTTGGTCTTAAATGCGGTTTTTCATTCATCACCTTCTTGGATGCGTATTTGATAGTAGCCACTTTTAAGATCAATTTTAGAGAAAATGGTGGCTCCGCTAAGCTCATCTAGCATATCATCTAGGCGTGGAATGGGGTAACGATATCGCACGGTAATAGCATTGATAGGACGACAATCGAAACACATGCGAAATGTACCATCTCTCTTGGGAACAAGGATTACCGAAACGGCACAAGGGCTCAAGCTTTCTTGTACATGGCCGTTGTCGATGAGTTGCTGTACTTGCCGTTGGATCTCCTTGGTTTCCTCGGGGTTGACGCGGTAGGGAGCCTTGTTAGGAAGGGGTGCTCCGGGGATGAGGTCGATTCGGTGTTCGATGCCTCATAGTGGAGGTAGACCCGGAGGTAGCTCGTCGGGGAAAACATCTTGAAATTCCTGCAATAGAGAAGATAACACTAAAGGTAGATTGTGAGAGTTGTTAGTTTTGGGTGCCTCATCCTTGCATAAAAGGACATAGTGCATAACACTTGATGGGTTCTCACACACTTCTCTCATCTCACTTTTGGTGGCAAAGAGGAGTAGGTTTTTCTTGTCGCTCATCGTGGAGGCACTTGATTTGGGCTTGTGGCGCTCACTCTCTTTATGGTGGTTCGCTCTCTCACTATTTTCTCCACGATGGGTGGTTTGTTTGTCGGCGATCACTTGACTTGGATACATAGGTCGTAGCACGTACTCCTTTCCTTTCATCTTGAAGCTATAGTGATTCGTCCGCCCGTTGTGGATGACACCTCGGTCAAATTGCCATGGCCGTCCAAGAAGGAGGTGGCAAACGGACATCGGAACGACATCACACTCCAAAGTGTCTTCGTAAGCTCCGATCTTGAAGGAAACTTGTACCATATGCTCGACTTGGATAGTGCCGGAGTCGCTTAGCCATTGAACCTTGTAGGGATGTGGGTGCTTCATCTTGACTAATTGGAGCTTGGAGCATAGTTCTTCACTTGCTAAGTTATGGCAACTTCCTCCATCGATGATGACCTTCACGGACCTTCCATTGATGCCGGCCTTGGTGTGGAAGATATGGCATCTTTGGTCTTCTTCTTGTTGATGTTCAAGTGTCAAGACCTTGGAGACAACAAGAGCGGGGCTCGAATCTTCGTCGCAAAAGACTTGATCATCTTCATCCTCGTTCACTTGCCGGAGCATGGCCACATTCTCAAGGGCTTCCATTTCGCCTTCACTCATTGAGTCGTAGGTACCATCGTCGTTGAAGATCATGGTGCGCTTGTTGGTACACTCGAAGGACTTGTGGCCTCGGCCGCCGCATGTGAAACACTTGATTGAACTTGTCTTGATGGTCTCATCGGTTGGAGTAGATGATGATGAAGCTCTTGGCTTGAAGTTGCTTGTAGTAGGAGGACGGCTTGAAGTTGTCGAAGTTTTCTTGTAAGTGGGCTTGTCGTCGTTGCTTGTAGAAGTCTTGGTTGAGGTAGGCGGTGTTGGAGTCGTTGAAGCTTGGGTGTTGGAGAAGCCATAGGACTTGGATGGGAACTTGGCATACTTGAAGTCATCTTGCACTTGACGTTTCGCTTTGGTAGCTTGATGTACTAGCTCGATGAGGTTCGAGTATGGTTGGAAGTCGGCGATCTTCTTGATAGGATGACTGAGTCCATTCAAGAAACGTGCCATAGTTTGCTCATCATCTTCCGTGACATTGGCTCGTATCATGGCAATCTCCATTTCCTTGTAGTACTCTTCAACGCTCTTGGTTCCTTGCTTGAGGAGTTGGAGTTTCTTGAAGAGGTCGCGGTTGTAGTAGGTTGGCACAAAACGTGCTCTCATGACATCCTTCATTTGCGCCCAAGTGGTGATTGGTGGTTCACCTCTTGCCTCACGACGCTCAATGACTTGTTCCCACCAAATGAGGACGTAGTCTTGGAATTCAAGGGATGCCATAGCGATCTTGTTCTCTTCCTCATAGTTGTGCAAACGAAAAATCTTGTCGACCTTCAATGCCCATGAAAGGTACTCTTCGGGATCATTGCTTCCGTTGAACTTGGGCATGGTGAACTTGAGCTTGCCGTAGCGTTGCTCTTCATTGTGTTGGGGTCGGGGATGATGACGTCCTTGATGAGGAGGATTGTTTCCCTCAACTTGCTCTTGTCGTGGAGGATTTCCATTGTCTTGTTGCTCTTGTTGAACTTGAGGTTCTTGTCAAGCTTGTGGAGGAGCTTGTCGAGCTTGAGGGGGAGCTTGTCGAGCTTGAGGAGGAACTTGAGGAACTTGTCGGTGCAACCGTGCTTGATAAACCCTCTCTTGAACTTCTTCGCGAAGTGCTTCTTCTTGTTCACGAGCTTGCCGGTTTCGTGTGGCGACGGCTCGACTTGAATCTCGGAGGGCACGTTGCGCCTCAAGTGCTTGAGCTTCTCGCCGTAGTTGTTCTTGTCGTTGTGCCTCGGCATCTTGCTCGTCTTGGTGTAGGCGATGGCGATGCTCTTGCGCTCGAAGTTGCTCTTGAGAATCGGATCCGTGTAGAGGATTGCGGTTTGCTTGACAGTCTTGGCGCGCGGCTTGGCGAAGAGTGTTCGACGTCGGTGTACTTGAATTGTCGGAGGAGTGTCGACTTGAGTGGCTCCGTCTTGAGGAGGACGAAATGGGAGAAGAGCGGTTGACCAACAAGGCACGAATCTCATCCATTCTTGCATCGTTCTCTTGTTTGTGTTGGTCGAGTTTGTCGTCGAAGTAGTCTCTTGTACGTTGCTCGGAAAGTCGCAAGTCAGTGGCGAGATTGTCGATGCGGTCGCTCAATGCTTGTTGTTCTTGATGCAGAGCTCGTTGTGCACCGAAGAGGTGGCTCTTGGTGACGTAGGTGTTCGGGTCGTCGTCTTGCTCGATGAAGAGTGGGTTGGTAGAAGAACTTGGCCTATCCATCATTCCAAGCAAATATGTGAGTGGGAGAAGGAGAAGAACGATACCAAATGTACCTTGACCGAAGTTGAAGATGGATCAATGATCACTCAAATGTGGAACAAGGAAATAGCACAATTGATACCAATTCTTGTCGGTTTCTCACACCTACACAAATAAAGCTTATAGTGGAGCTTGGTTAGGATGGTGGCACAAAATTTGATGCAATTGTTAGTGAGCCTAAAAAATGTTGGAAAAGATTCACAAATTCGCAAATGCAACAAGTAGACCAATAGCAAGTAGGTACACGGAAACACACACGCAAATAGATAGATGGGGTCGTGCAACCAAGGTATGAGCGAAAAATGTGGAATCCACGAAAATGCTCTTGTTGCACAACACTAGAGAGACGCTAGCACGATTGCACAATAGGCGGATACGAGACTTGTGCACAACCTACTAAGCAAAAATGCAACGACTTCTATCCCAAGTATGCTATTTGTATGGTGTTTCGGTGATATGATCCAAGATGATCGAGTATGACAATCTTAATGTAGTATGATGCTATGGTTCTTGCGTATAAGGTCTTTGCTTGTCTTTCTCTTTTTGCTTAAAAGCTTGGTTGGCTCTTTCTCTTTTGAGCTCTTTTCTTATGCAAAACTTTACGAACCAAGATAGCTATTGAGTATATGCGATGATGACTTGGTGACACAATAGATGATACCAAGATATGCACCACGATGGTATGGTATATGCAATGATCACTAATGTGCACAAGTCACGTTGCCAGCAATACTCAAAGGCTAGTCTCAATGGGTAAGAGACGCGAAAGTAAGGCTATGGTGTTTATCAATGTAATGGCAAGGAGTAGACCAAGATGTCGTCGAGGTTACCGTCCTTACGTGCGGTTGAAGGTGTCGATGACGAGTCCGTGGCGAAGATGAGCGGCGGTGATGTTGACGTCGCACCGTACCTAAATAGCCAAAACACAATAGGACACGGGAACCGCAACTCAAATTCTCAAAGCAAAATGTGTCAAAAGTGTCGGAGTTGGTAGCGGGTAAGCGATGGTGGTGGTATGCGGAAGTGGTGGTGGTATGCGGAAGTGAAAATGGACACCGGAACAAAATTGGGTGAAAGTTAGGCGGAAAATGGGGCGGTGGATGGAGCTGTTGCTGCCAGGGGCCGGATGTCCGGGGATGGCCGGATGTCCGGGGCTCACGGGCCGGATGTCCGGGGTCTGGATCCGTGGACGAACTCGATGAACTCCGCGTGGATAGGTCAAATCCGGGGCAAAATTCGGAAGATTTTGTGGATGGAAATTGGGGAAAAGGTGAGGGAGAGCTAGATCTACCTGCAACACACGAAATCCGCGGATCAAATCCAACAAAACTTCATCACACCAACAAATCACAAAAAAATTTGGGGGGCTATTTTTGTGGGGATTTTCGAAATTGGGAAAGAACACAACAAAATTAGGCTAGAAAACAAGGGTAGGGGCTCCAAAATCGTGATCAACCGAGGCTCATGATACCAAAAGATGTTGTAGGGTAGAACCCTAGGGCCCGATCTTTCACGTTTGGAGGGATCCTACGAGGAACACGAGGGGCAACACGAGGGGAAACGAGAGAAAACACAAGAGAAATCACTCAAACCAACAAGATTAGGTCACACATATGCTAGATCCTCGAAAACACAAAGAGATACATGATCCACAATCAACTAAGGACGATACAAGTAGCACGATCTTCTCCGTGAGGAGGTCTTGGGGTTCTTCCTGTGATGGGGTCTTGAATCCGCTTGGGGGATCTTCTCCGAAGAGGCGCACTCTCCGAGGAGAAGGTAACCAAGTGGATGAGCGAAGCTCTCACACGTAAAATGAGCTATCACATCGCTAACCCTAGTTCGTCCAAGTGAAGGGGTATTTATAGTCTAGGGAGAGAGGGGGGATACATGGGTCTAAGCCCGTTACTGCGCGCAGGTAGGCGGAGCCGGACATCTGGGCTCCCGGGACGCCGGATGTCCGGGCTGTCGGAGGCCGTTTTTCAGGTTCGGATGATGGGGGCGCCGGATATCCGGGAAGAAGGCCGGATTTCCGAGCCGGAGGCCGGATGTCCGGGCTGGTCGCCGGATGTCCGGGCCCTGTAGACCTGGCCGCTGGCTCTTTGCTGCTGATGACACTTCCAGGGGTCGGATGTCCGGGGCCTGGGGCCGGATGTCCGGGCCCTGGAGACTTCTCCGGTTCCTTCCGTTCCTTCCGTTGTTCCTGTTCGTCCATGAACTTGGAGACTTGTCCGTCTTCACGAGCGTCTCCGAGAGGGTCTTCTAAGTACCTGAGCACGCATAGCATTTCCGCTTGAGGTAGTAGCCATGTCTCACATGATTCATATGGAAGTTCATTAAGGAGAGATATCACCTCGGTCTCGAGAGCTCTAGCTCGTGCTCGTGTCATGGGTCCTCTTGGCACTTGGTGAGACGAAGATAGGTCCATGGGGATGACCAAAGGATGCTTCGCATCAGGTATTATCTAGCTGAGGGTATCTATCCTTCATGGTTAACATTTGTTAAGATAATCTCAAAACCTCAAGGTAAGAAACAATGTTGATTTGCTGCTTGTCAAGAAGCTTGCCGGAAGGACATTGAGAGAGCTTTTGGTGTGTTGCAAGCTTGGTTTTCTATTGTTCGAGGTCCTGCTCATTTTTCAGGTAAGAATCTCTCACCAACATCATGATGGCTTGTGAGATTCTCCAAAACATGATCGTCGAGAATGAGAGGGACTTGAACTTGTCATTTGAGTATGACAATGTTGGTAGCCGTGTGAAATCTCGCAGGAACCCAGACCGGATCGAAGCTTTTCTTGAGACATATCAGAAGATTGAAGACCGGGCTTCGCATACCCAGCTTCGTGAAGATCTCATTGGGATCAGTGGCAATTATTTGCCAGATAGTCTCCTTTGATTTGATCATGGTTCCTTATTTTATTCATGCTTGATTTGTACAATTATTTGCATTTAATAAGTTTGATCCATATTGGTGTTAATGTATACTCCCTCCATTCCGTATTCTAGTGTGTATAGTTTTTTGGCTTAGATTCCGAAATGTAGTGCACACAAACGTGGTGAAGCTGCTTTGGGCGAAAATAGCCCTCAGCTGGTTCACGGGAGCGCAGCAACAGGCACCTACGTGCGTGACAGACCGAACATGGGGAGGGGCAATTTTTGTCCGAACGAGAGCGCCAGCTCATGTCTTGGTATAAGTGCTACACACAAAGGCACACTATAAAGATGAACAGAGGGAGTAGATCATATCGAGTTGGCATGCAAATTTGTATGACAAATGAAAGGAGTAATATTTTTTGCGTATAGGTTTTACAGCATCTGTTCTGTCCGAACCCGCCCTTTACTCAAAAAACCTTTTACAGTATACCCTAAACCCCTTTTACAGTATGAACTTTTACAGTAATCTGCTGGAGTTACTCTAGCAACCTAGCTTCAGCAGCTACCCTGCTACAGTCAGGATTTCAGCCACACGCCCAGGACATGGCCCCTCTTGCCTGGGGGCTGGCTACGCCACTGTCTGGGAGGACAATTGGCTGCCAAGGGATAATAGAGATGCTAAACGCTGCACCCACGGTCGGCCACCCCTCTGAAGTTATTTGAAGAATTCATGGATGGGCCGTCAAAAGACGAGAACGCTGATATTGTTCGGGGACATCTGCAGGCACCGGACGCACATGTTGTTCTCAATATCCCACTCAGCTCTCGGAATGTTGATGATTCTTGGGCATGGCATCACGAGCGCAATGAGTGTTCTTTTAGAGAAAAAGCACACACCCGACTTTATAAATAAAGCCACCAGGCAGAGTCCACAGAAAACAGGTTAGAGGGTCTTAATTTGGTTTCTGATCTCAATCTGAAAAAGATAATCATTGCAGCGGACTGTCTGGCTACGGTTAATCACCTGGAGAAGCCATTCCTGGGCGTCAGCAGCACCATTATTCAAGACATCAAGGCAAAGACAAGAATGAAATGAGGGAGTCCAGTTTTGAAGCACATGATCTGGCAAAGGCAGCAGCATCATTAGATCCTGGTCGTCATGTGTGGTTGTTTAGGGACTCCTGAAATTATTTGTATCCTAGACTCCTTATTTGAGGGTGTTTTCACCACCCTAAAAAAAAAAATTCCAACCAAACTGAAATCAGAGGCTGACACTACACAGAAACCAGAGGATACATCTTTTTATGCTAATTATAACAATGAGACGGAGTTTTTTTTTTTTTCAAAATTAGTTGCTGTTTGCTTTAGAGTTCTATTCGGAAGTGTCCATGGATCTAATCTAAATTTTGTGCATTACATACAGCCAAAAATGTCTTCATATTGTCCATACTTTCATGTGGTTACCCAATTATTCACAAGAATCTACAACCATGCTAACAAGTAAATTTAGCGCGTGGAATAAGACATAATTGATATTCTGCAAACATGTGTGTTACTGCAGTGAACCGTTGAGAACCCTGCTTCAAACAGCAGGATTAGCTAATTAGTTTGTGGAAAGATGGCAGTATGCAGTGCAGTAAGTACATCTACTAGAATTCATTCACCTCATATCTTGAACTTACAGTGAAGGTACAATATCACAAGGCTATAATGGTAGCAAATTGTAATTCAGAACCTTGGCAGATAGGGGATAAACGTAGTTTAGAGAATATAAAATACACATAACTCTGAAAACTTAATTCTTGACATCAGTGGCGGACCCAGGAATTGAAGTTAGCCCGGGCGAACATTTACGGTCTAAAAAAATTTCGGTACAAATGCAGCTCTATTCAACCAAAACTCATAACATTCAACAACAAAAGTATAAAACATGTCTAAAACACTAGTAAACTACTAACATGGACTCTTGTCGCTTGAAATGCTCACTTGATGCCACAATATGATCCCATAATTTCAAATGAGATTTACAAAATTATGAATGTATTAGCACAAGCATGATAACAATTGTATATTTGGATATGATCATATGATGGTAGTATACCTTTGTGATGTACTTGCACAAAGAACATGGGGTTGTGGAGGTAGATGGCCTTTTGTAGTTTCCCTTGACAACGGCAACAACCACCAATTGAAGTTGGTGGGCAAAACAATGCACATAAAAGCATAAGGGTTGACATCTAGCACCAACTTCTTCAAACCATTAAGTGATCGATGCATATTTGAGGCACCATCATATCCTTGTCCTCTCAATCTAGACATTGATAAGTTATGTTTAACAAACATTGCATCCAAAGATTTTTTTTCAACATCAAATGATAAAAAATTAAGTGTCATGCTGCCAGTCTACTTTTCCTATCGAACTAACATATCCAGTACTGAACATATCAAAGGAGACCAGAAGAACTGAAGAGGATACCTGCTGGTGATCGTTGTTCTTGGAATCGTGTGGTCGCTTCCGGTTGGTTGAACTGCCTGTACCATCTGTTGCCACCGCCGGCACCAAAGCTAGAGCCTCAGCCTCAGCTTCAACTTCTTCAGCAACTATCCAAGCTGCCTCTTCATCGGAAATTTCAGAATCCATCACTGCAGGCGGTAGAGAATGAAATAGGAGACAACAACAGCATGGAGCCGGCAGCACGGAGCAGTGGAGGGTGGCGCCGTGGCTGTACCGCATGGAGTGGCGAAGGAGCGGCGGGGGACGTCCGGCACTGGCGGAGGTCATGAGGCAGCGGGGTGTCGGGCGTCGACGGAGGCGCGGAGCAGCGTGAGGCGGCGGTGCAGCACCGCTGCAGTGGCTAGGTCGCAAGGGGGATTGGGGAACGACTGGGGATCGATTAGGGATTTTTTGTTTGACGAGGAGACCTGTCGATTGGGTATTTGGGCATGTAGTAACGTAGCCCAGTTCTGCAGTCCGGCCCAAATCCCTTTCTCCCTCAAACTGCTCATGTACCCTTCGACAGAGTCACGCGTAAACAGAGAACAACGCCGCCGCCGCCACCATGAATCGCTCGCCGGAGGAAACGGGGAGGAAGGATATGTAATGGGGGTTCGATTTTTCGCCACCAGCGACCCGGGGCGGCCGCCCCAGCTCGCCCCAATGGTGGGTCCGCCACTGCTTGATAGATTTGGACAAATAGAAATAGCCTTTTTAGTCTTTCAGAGACAGTACAGGCCTGTAGAGCTAGTGCAATCAATCCTCCATACCCACAAAATTCTGCAGTGACCTTGGAATGGGAGGTAATGCGACATCCAGAACACCTTCTAGCATCTGAACAACTTGCCCCATCATTGGCCTATGATCTTCAACATCTTGAATGCACCAACATGCAATTCTGCAAGCTCTGCTCAGCTGCTCCACATCCGCATCACCTTCCAACCTTCTATCCAACAAGCACATAACATCCCCTTCATGCACCTTGACTGCAGCAAAGATGGGAAAGTAAGTAAAGTTCCCTTGTTCAATTTTCTCCGCATTTCTTCGCCCTGATATGATTTCAAAAAGCATCATTCCATAGCTGTAGACGTCAGCCTTATGTGTGATCGGCAGCCCGGAGATCCACTCCGGTGCAAGATATCCGATGGTCCCTCTCATTGTTGTCAGGGCCCTACTGAAATCTCGACCAAGAAGCTTCGCCATACCAAAGTCGGCAATCTTGGGACAGAACTGTGCATCAAGAAGTACATTGTCCGGCTTCATGTCGCAGTGTATAATGCAATCCTTGCACTCCTCGTGCAGATAAGCCAGGCCTCTTGCTGTTCCGAGTGCTATATGGTACCGCAGCTTCCAGCTCAGTTTTGCAGAATCCTTATGGAAGAGATGTGAGTTTAAAGAACCTTTTTCCATGTGCTCATACACCAATAACCTGCTACTGCTATCAGCACAGAATCCAAGTAGACGGACAAGATTGTTGTGTTGAATCATCCCAATGGTCTGCACCTCTGCTCGAAACTGCTTCTCTCCTTGTCTAAGGCATTTTAGCCTTTTGACGGCCACTGCAGCAGAACCTGGCAATGTCCCCTTGAAAACACAGCCGAAACCACCTTCTCCGAGTTTTTCAGAGAAATTTTTTGTTGAGTTCTTTATTTGTGCAAATGAGAAAACCACAAGGCTTCCGTTTTCATACACAGTTCTTGCTCTGAATAACTTTGTTCTGCATCTCCACAAAACAGTCAGACCAATGATAATAACAATGATGACTAACGCGGCCATTGCCGTTAGAAACAGAGGAGCAACTCTGAAACCCAAATTTTCATGTTGTTGTTTGGTGCCAACACGAATGTACAAACGATTGCCATTTGAACCAGAGTCAAGCACTACTGTGTTCCGTAACTCCCAAAACCATAATAGGCATGTCACATTGTAAGCAAAGGCAGTACAGGTACAGTCCTTTAAGCAGGAGGCTTCACACTCTTTCATACTTCTGGCATCAGAGGGCCAAGAATTCTTGGGGAACTTGTAAACGCCATCTATTTGATGAAACGCCACTTCCTGTTGAGTTGAACTGTCTCTTTCACAGTTCATAGGAACCTCCCTCGAACAGCCAAGAGAATTCCTCGATTTTGTGCTGAATGGATCAAAACCAGCAGGGCATATGCATAAGCCTGATCTTGTGCAGAGACCATATGGTCCACAGTAGGACTCAAAGTCGCATAAACTTTCTGGAGCAGACCACAAAACAGAACTGCGTGCCTCTTGCTTAGCAAATTCAACAAATCCAGAACCATTTAAACGCATGTATGTATGCGCGTCGTTTAGTGTCAGAACAAAGTCTCCATCTTCACGAACTATCCAGCTAGGAAAAGTACCAGCAAACACTAAACCAAAAGGATTCTGCTGAATAATAAAACCTCGCCTTCTTGTTGCATCCACTTTCAGAGTAAAATTTGTGATATAAACGTCATACTCAGTATAATTACTAAGAGAAGAAAAAAGGATCATGCTCTTGCCGATGATTGCATTGGACCCTAGGCGCATTCCAGGGAGCAGTGTACCAGTTGGGTAATCAAAACTCTGCCAAAGCACCTGGGAACTGTTTGCTTGGTCTCTTAATACAAGATTTCCATTATCAAGAAGCACTGCAATGGCAGAGATAGAAGTGGTCGTCGCGTAATCTGAGATCAAATGGACATTGTGAACGCCGCCGGTTATATGTAGTTCTCCTTCCTCTGATAGGGTAACTGATGATGACTCGCACTCAAAAATCGCTTGCAGATCAGGTTGCCAAACCAGCGAATAATCATCATGGGACGATGAGTTAGTGAACCAGGTGCCAAAATCACAATACCGGGGATAATCATATTCCAAGTTGAAACCCAACTTGAAGACACCATTGTTTGAGAGTAGGATCTGGCTAGCATTTAGAGATTGCCCAGGAAGGAGTGTGTCTCCTGCATCCGTGAATTTCCAGCCGGGGCACACAAGGTTGATGAGGAAGGGGAGTACTAAAACAAAGGAAGACGGGAGCACAGACCTCCACTTGCTTGCTCTCTCCATTGATGAGGTATTTCTTGGTAAGTAATGGATTTGCTCCGTCCGTCCTGACTGAATTTGATGAGGTATTTCTTGGTGAGTAATGGATGTGCTCCGTCCGTCCTAACTGAACAGAGATATATGGGAACCAAGGAACACCTTTGGTTGCAAGTCAATGGTGTGCTATATCATAGAGGAATTTTCCAGGTCAAATATGGTTGGCGGTGTGGTTGAATTAATGGATAGCCATGACTTTTCAGTGTGGAAAATGTTGAGCATTTCGGTACACAGACGTGCACACTAAAACAGAGACTGTAACATGTGGTTCACAGTCGACATCAGACATGTTTGGCTAGTATTTGCCATCTAGAGTCCTCAGTTGAACAGCTCTATTGGGCAGGCGTAGACAGGACTGACTAGGTCAGTACTCCATCCGTATCAAAATAAAAAGTCTTATATTTCGATACGGAGGGAGTATTTGGCAAATTAATGGTGCATGCTGGCATGAACTCTTACGGCAGAGAGTCAAAATCAAAAGAGGTGCGCATCTTTCGATTCATAACAAAAGCAAAGGGACCGGCATTACCTGCTGTTGCTACCCTGACGCCGACGTAGTCAGGGTCAGGTTGAACGCAACCCCGCAAAGCCGCTCCCCTCGCTGAGGCATTTCGTCAAACACCCTCTGTGCGTGCCACCTGCTTGGCCCCCGTGCGCGCTGGAACGGGGCCCCTGAAAGTCTGGGAATACAGGGCGCCACAATCGTGAACCTTCCTCGTACTCCCTCCCTTCCAGTTCATGTCTCGACTGATGGCAAGTGCAAAATCTGTCTCGGTGAGGAGGAGGACATGATGCATGCTCTGTTGAATCGCTCCCATGCGACAAGAGATTCTGGAATGAGGCGCCGGATTGGCTGGATGTCAAACGTCCAGGTTTACACCCCCTCACGTGGGCAAAGGACGTTTTGTGTCATCATCTTTTTTTTCGGAGACTGACAGGGCAGTACATAAGCGCACATGCACTCGTTCCCATGAACTACGAGCACCTACGAGAAACTAAGCCGACACACCATCTTAAGGTTGATGAAGTCGTCACACACATTTTCGTAATCGACGAAAATGTCTCCTTTCACTGAATGTACATTGCTGAAAGCCTAAAATAAATTCAGAAAAATGCGAGCACCAATGTCAAGTCTGAGACTTCAACTCCAGTGGACAGGGGATACCACTGTCCTCCTAACCATCCAATCACATGTTGGTTCGCCGCAAAGCTTTGTTTCGATCATGTGGTCGATCCGGACCCTCACGTAATATAATATTACTCATGATAAGGGCGAACTTGACTTATAAACGACGGAGTAAACTTAATGGAGGATTTTTACTCCACTAGATTTTGGGCTGAACCCCTAAATTTAGCAGATTAAAAAGTATTTTTTCATAAATTCAACATAGATTTGATTTAAACAACCAAAATTCGACACATAATGTACATAATCATCCGCCCAAACATAGTCTATTTTTTAAACCTAAACATGAACTTGAATTTAAAACTAAACATGAACTTAAACTAAAATTAAACATCGTCACCTTTATAGAGGGCGAGTCAATCCGCTCGCGACATCCCACCGCCCATGGGGTCCGGCCTTGTGCCGGGAAGATCCTCCTCCATTCTTCAACGTCGAAGTCCTCCTCGTCGTCCGAGAGGATGATGAACTCCCTTCGACCACGCGCTCCGCGAAGATCTTCCGCCCCGCCTCCACCAGCTCGGAGTACTGGCGGCGGAGGTCCACCATGTACTCCTTGCCGGCGACCTCCGCCGCGATGCGCTCCCTATAACATCCCCAGGTTACCCCACTCTGGTTAAGCTAATTAAAATGCCATGTCATCCTATTCACTAAGTCAAACTGTCACTTGTCTCAAATCAAATTCAAATTCAAATTTAAAATGCAAGTCAAATAAATATTCCTTCAAACAATCAAACTAAAATGTACATATGGTTGCAAATAATTCAGAGGCTATGCTAAAACTATAACCAACAATAAAGGGATTAGCCAAGTGACTCCAACAACCTCAAACAGTGGCTGAAAATAACATTTAATAACCTTTTTAATTAATTCAAGCTAAATATGAAATAGTATTTAGCTCAAACTAGTTTTTGGAGTTAGGATATATTGCACTGTAATTGGAGGATTAGTTCACACATTTTACAAAAACCACTAAGTGCCCAACCAATTAGCAAGACCGAAGAGAAGAGATAGCAGAATAAGGAATAATGGAAAAGGCTTATTCGGAACTGTGCACTTAAGCCTTTGGACTACAGTGCGGCCCAGCCCGCCTCCCCTCGTCTCCTTTCTCTCTCCGTCGCCGTGTCGTTCCGCCCGTGGACGCGCCCGCGATGCGCCGGTCAGCGCTCGACAGCGCGATGCCGCGGCCGTCCGCGAGGGGATAAGGGCGACGCCGTGCGTTCCCCCTGGTCCTCCCCGTCACTTCTCCCCCTCTCCCTCACTCGCTCCGCTCCTCCCCTCGTTCAGATCCGAGCGCAGCCGAGCGGGTCCGCCGCTACTCGCCGTCGTTTTCGCAGCCACCGGCCTCGTCTCGCCTCACCACCGTGTCCCTCGTCTCCGCCGTGGTCGACCGCGTCGACTGCTGCCCTCTGGTGGAGCTGGGGAGCTCCGCAGGCGTCGATCTTCTCCGCCCCCTTTTCTTCGGACGCCGGTGCCTCTCCGACGATCCCCGCCGTTCTGCTGCTACTAACCCGCCAACGGGCCTCCGTGCGCCTTCACTGTGAGCTCCTCCACCTTCCTTCCCTTTCCTTTTGGCCGCGCACGCTCGCTAGCCAGCTGCTACGCTATGCCCGAACGTGCTGCCGCCGATGAGCTCGCCGCCGTGGTCTCCGTCACTGTCACGTGCGGCCGAGGCCAGCATCGAGCTCCTGGAGCTCGTGCGAGTCCGATGCCACCGCCCACGCGTCCCCACGTGCCTCCCATCGCCTTATCCCCGAGGCCAGAACTCCACCGCCGCCGCGGTCGCCGTTGCGCTCAGCTCCGGCCGCCTCAACTCGCGCTAGCGCCATAGATCGACGCAGCGCATCTCGCTCGTTCGAATGAGCCCAGAAGCGCGCGCTGTCGTGCCCCCTAGCAAGATCCCGTAGCTCGCCGTGGTTCGGCTTCCGCCAATCTCGTCGCCGGCGAGCATTCCGGCGATCCCAGCTCCGGCCACCACCTCCATTCGACGCGGCGCTGAACGGCCTTTTGAACGCGCACAGCCGCGCTCGCACTCGGGCTCTGTAGGCGAATTCCGGCGGGTCTCGTGCGTCGCCGCCGCGTTATCTGGACGCCGGCTTCATTCCGGCGATGGCGCCGAGGTGGCACAGGCGGGCCCCGCCCCTGTGTCACTGCTCGTGGGCCCAACAGGTCCACCAGTCAGGGTTGACTAGGTCAACCCTGCTGACTGGGCAGCGTGGGCCACTGACCGGTGGGCCCCGTGCTAATTTAATTAATTCTGGAAATAATTAAAATGTTAATTAAATTAAATACTTAATCAGTCACTGACATGTGGGCCTAGAAGCTTAATTAGTTAGTTTAGTTTAAATTAATCTCTGTCAGTTCCAGAATCAATGACATGTGGGGCCCACAGGTCAGTTTGACCAGTCAGCGCCACTGTTGCATGCTGACGTCATCCTCACGCAATGCTGACATCATCAGGCACTATTCTGGATAATGTTGATTTTATTAAATAAAAATAAATTCCAGAAAATCAATTAATCTTTATAAATTCATAACTTTTAAACCGTAGCTCGAATCGAGAAAGTTAAAACATGAAAGTTGCTCAGAACGATGAGCCGAGTCTGACCGTGCCGTCTGTTTCTTCATCGGAACCCCCTACGTAGAAGAACTCGTAACTCCGGACCCGAATCCGGTAGATGAATAGTGCACACACGTCGGATAATAAATCCCAGAATAATTCTAAAAATAACAAAAATGACTTAGATGCATAATTAGGCAACCCTACACTGCATCGTAGCATCACACGCACCGTATTGCATTTGTTTGCATTATGTTTACCTGTTTCTTCCCCCTCTTCTCTCTCGGTAGACCCCGACGTTGACGTAGCTCCCGAGGCAGACGCAGCTTAGGAGTACGACTACGTCCCCGACGATTCCACGGAAGACCTTGCCCTTGCCCCCGAGCAAACAGGCAAGCACCCCCTTTTTGAGCATGCCTATATCGCCTATTCCCTTCTCTCTTATGCTTGCATTAGAACTACTACTGCTACTGTTTTCCTATATCTGCTGCATAGCCTGATTATTGTAACCTGCCTTGCTACCTTACTGGTTATCCTAGACTGCTTAGTATAGGCTGGGTAGAGACACGACAGAGACCCCCCACTTGATTCCGACTGCCCCGCTGGATGTCAGAAGACCCGATCATCGGGATTGAAGATTAGATCCTGGCACCGCACATCACTTCTCCCTATGTTGCTCGACACTGCTGGGTTACTATCGAGTGCCGAGGGTGATACCTCATCAGCACTTCTGATGTTAACCTTGTAGGTTAGTTACTCGGTCGTGGTAAGCGAGGGTGATTCCTCCTACACCACCCCCGATAACGACATCGTCGTGCAACCTCTCAAGTGTGGACCTCGAGGGTGATTCCTCTTTCGTTCACCTTGATGATAACATCGAACGGGAATTCCATCGAGGGTGATTCCTTAGGGTTCCCTTCGGTGTCAGACACACAGTTACCTTGGATTTTATGACCTGCACTAAACCATGTTACTAAAGACGGGTCGGCCCTGAGGGGTACCCGCGCGAGCTTATTGCGAAGTGATGTGGAGTCGGGTTGACCTGGATGGTGCCCGTGAGATAACTACGAGGCGTGGCCGGGCATTCTTAGCCCTTGCCGCGGGTCCTTGAGACGGGGCGACGGGGTCACATCGATCGTGAGTCTCTGCTCGTTTCCGCGCGCTCCTAATCCACTACGGTTTGGATATTTGATCCGAGGGGCCTCTGGCCCGATAGCACTAACCATCACGTGGGCATAGTATGGGCGTTCTGCGTCGTATACATCAGCCGAAGCTTGTTTGACGTCAGTAAGGAGCGGCGCACGCCGAGTTGGACTGGTAACGCAACCGCGCTTGTATAAGGGGTTGCTAGGTCTGCTCTCGGTGGCCCCGTAACGTGCAGGAGTTCCCGGGGCGATGGCCCAAGACCCCTGGGGGCATAGGTTAGTCTGGCGTGCTGACCTCTCTTATAAGCCTAGGTCGGGTTGCGGCGTGTTGCTTAGCCGAGGCCGGGCATGACCCAGAAAAGTCTGTCCGGCCGGAGTTAAGCGAGCGTGGTGGGTAAGTTGGTGCACCCCTGCAGGGAGGAAACTTCTATCGATAGCCTGTCCTACGGTAACGAACACTCGGAGTTGTATCCCGATCGGTACAACTAGAACTTGATATGAGAACTGGATAGTACGGCTCTGGGATTGCTTTCTCGCAGGGAGTCGAGAAAGGATCTCAGGTCGAGGTTGATGATACTACTACTACTTTACATTACGTTGATCTGCTCTCTTCTATTGCTGCAAGACTGTCGAAGATTGTTGAAGATGCTAGTCTTCGATAGGACTAGGCTTCCCCCTCTATTCTGGCATTTCTGCAGCCCAGTCCACATATACAGCCATTCCTTTGACAATGTTGCATATGTAGTGTAGATCCTTGCTTGCTGAGTACTTCGGATGAGTACTCACGTTTGCTTTATTTTCTTTTTCCCCAATATTCCTTTTGATGCCACCAGACGACGGAGCCCCTGAGCCAGACGCCCTAGCCGACGACCAATACTACTACCCGCCTGGCGAGTACTACTACTACGAGGAGCCGACTGACGACCAGGAGTAGGATCGGAGGGTCCAGGGCAGGAGGCCTACGCCTTTCGATCGTAGCTTTTAATTTACCCCGCCTCTGTGAAGGCTTATCTCTCTCTCTCTGTAATATATCTGTACTCAGATATCTGATGCTTCCGCTGACGCTTGTATGCCATCGAGCTATGTATTCGAGCCCTCGAGGCCTTGGCTTGTAATATTAAGCTTGTATGACTTTATTTATGTTTTAGAGTTGTGTTGTGATATCTTCAAGTGAGTCCTTAGGCTTGATCATGCGCATTTGCGTGTATGGTTAGTGCACGATTAAGCCGGAGTCGTCACAGGTTGGTATCAGAGCCGACCGCCTCTAGGTGTCCCCCTTCCCAATTCCTTGGCCGAAGTTGAGTCTAGTGGTCGAAAACTGTTTTACTAATTTGGCTGTGTGGCTTACGGGCCCACGTCGCCAATTGGGTGGTATTAGGATCTTTTATTCCTCATCTATACTCTGGGACTCTGATCTCTCTTCTATTCGGGTTAAATGATTTTGCTAACTCTGGCATTAGGATCTCGTAACCCCTTTCCTCCCGGAGAGCCCCTTCACCACAGATGGTCGCCTGCTTCATCAGAAGACTCCGAAGATACTCCTCGAAGTTCCCAAGACCCAGTGCCACTGCTTTGCAGTTCCTGACCACCGATAAACTCCGAAGGATAACTACTTACACTCGTCGTTCATAGATTCATTTCAGTTACTCCCGGGTTTCATCCGACATAACGAAGTACTATCCGATATTTCGAGAATTCTCTGAACCTACTGCCTTGCAATTCCTTTCCGTCTGAACATACTTATGAATAATTCCTCACATTTCCGGGGATCCGTTCATCCCCAGTTGTTATTGTGTTTCACGAAATACTTCGTATTGCTATCCGATCACCCGAAAATCCTTTGCAGCCTATTGCTCTCGAAATTCTTGCCTGCTTGCCTTATGGTTAATTCCATATGTCTAGTAATCCCCGTCAACATCCTTTATCAATTACCAGTTTGAATCCCCTGAACCAATATGCTGCAAATATTCGCCATCATCAGTTGATTCCTAGAATTCGTCCTTCCGGCTCAGTCACCATTCCGGACATGAGCTGTTTCTCGGCCAATCAAGTATTGGTTGATTGTCCAACTAAGCATGTACAAATCGCTCGTTTCTCTGCCCAGGTGAACTAATTGTCACTCCTGGCTTTGGGAATCGTGAACCCTCTGAATCTTATACTTGGGTTGTTCGAAGTGCTTCCTTAATTCGATGTGCTTGCCCCCCCCGTCCTTTCTCGGAGGACTCTCAGGTGGGACCAGTCGTTAAAACCTTACCCCGTTAAATTCTTACAGATCACTTGATTCCTTTTGAGGACAATTATCCGACCGATTCTTTTCTACTCTAAGAACCTTATCGGTTCCTTCCCCGTTGACATTGCCTTTGGCACTGAAGCATTCTCTACTTCTTTCCGTCTGTATATCCGCCCTGCTTGCATGGCACGGAAAGGTAGTGCATTCCTTCTCCATACTGACTTGGGACTGACTACTAACCAGGACTTGTTCCGTAACCATGGGTGGAGGTCTCTGCAAGACGGAACGCTAAAGTTGTCCGTCTAACTCTATTCAACCTACCCGTCTTTTGATCAGATCTTTTGCTTATAATCCTACGTTTCTGAACCATAACTCCTTTGTACTTAAACGTCAGATTATTTCGATGTTTCTATAATCTGATGCCGTTACATTCTTTCTTCTTCTGGTTGAGTATTGCTACTCACGTCAGATCCTTTGTCATCTAACTGACCTTTGTTGGATTAATATCCGTCAGTGTCCTTCACATTTAAAATCTTGAGCGCTCTTCCCTGATATGTATTACCTTTGGTAAATTGAATCCCCTGCTCTTGTCAACCATGCTCTGCTCTCGAGATTGAGATCATTACTCCTGCAATTTGTGGTATATGTGTGGACCGAAGGTTATGCGGGTTATATCTACTCGCGTTCCGTCGTATAAATTTTCAACCCTACAACTTCTTCAAAGGCGAGAAGTGAATGAAAGGTTATGCATTGGATAAGTGGGAGTCGACCTTAAACCTTTGTGTTCATGCCCATGGATCCGATGTGGAACTTATCATGAAAACTTCTCGTAGCAAATAATTATCCCCTTGATATACAAGTTTATCTTGCATCTATGAATTGATCCTTTGCAATCGTGGTTCCGACCATGATTGTCCTTCTTTCATCTCATTCCGCGGACAAGCTAAAGCACTTGTCTTCTGCAAACCAATATGCCTGCCCAACCTCCATCTGGAATTACCTTCGAGTATTACCCCTGGTATCTCAAGAATATCAAAGGTACTACATAACTTCTTATGAGTTCTTCATCAACTATTATTGATCAACAAATCCAATTTTTCCCCGGGTTCTGAGTTGTTTTGTCACTCGGAGACACCGGTAAGTGAATCGATTCCGCACCCCGATTTGATAACTCTAAGCAATTTTCATTGCTTACGGGATTAACAATCCTTCAAGTCATTCCTAGCCCGATCGGCCATATCACTATCGAGCTAATTTTAACTGTGCTACCTGGCTCTATTGCCCAGAACAACTTCCGACGATGAACAAAGCTTACATCGATCTTCCTCACCTTATCATTTCCCCTCGAACAACAAGCTTGGTTTCGATGCTTGTGTCGTACCCGTGATTCCAATAACCTTTCGTTGCATCATTTCTTTTGCTTGATGTCATCGCTGCTCGATGGCATCTTCATAGAAACCTCTCGACAAATTTGTCGTGATCACCGTCCACGCTTTGACTTCCTCGGAGATGCCTATCAAATTCATGGCTAGAAATACCATCTCTGCCCCTCGATGACTTGTGATATCATCGATAACATCCTTTGACTTCTTACCAACAAAGACCTAGTCGTGATATTCTAGGAAATGATCCTTTGAATTCCTTGAGATCTTCTGCTTCAACCCTTAACTGAAACATTATGTTATTGCTTCCTCAAAGCATGACTACGGTATTATGATTGTCCTTTAGAACAGTGGAAGGTCCATACCACCTGTTCCTTAATCAATTATCCCAAACACCGATGTTTGGGTAAACATCATAATTCTTTCCTCGCCCCTTTGTCTAAATGCTTTTGGACTTGTTGATCTATCAGGTGTATCATGCCCCGTTTATCCATGGGAAATGAGATACCCCTAGTTCATGTGTGCAAACACATTTTCCTTTCCATTGTTTTGTTTAACCTTTCCTGTAATCTAATTTGTCTGGGCAGAAATAAATTCTCTGCTTATGAAAACGTATCGGTCTACAACCCTGTCAGTGAGACCCTGTTGCTATCGTCGAAGACATTCCGGTAACCACCGATGGACGAGAACTTTGCCTTTTGGTCCGCCTCGTTCAACGAGCAGGAAAATGGTTCTCTTCGTCCCTCGCCCTTGGTACCGATGTTGTCATCGACATAACTGACAGACTACCCTCTGACTTACCTTGTTGTCGAGACCGGTAAGATGTCACCGTTCTCCCTACTTTTGATCGACCCCCTCCACAGTTCCACAGGATCGGAACCTGACTCTCCTGAAATATCCTTGATTTTGAAGCATCCTTTGCCCTTGACTTTGTGTGTTATCGTGAGTCACCCCTCGAGAGTTGATCTACTCCCGATACCCTGACCCCCTATTCACACTTTGTTCAGGTATCGATCGAATGTCCATCCGATTGATAATTCTTGTCGTACTTTCATACTTTGCTCTCGATGTTTCCTAAGTTTCAACTCGAGAGATTCTCCAGTCACACTCCCTAAATTGTTTCCCAGTTAATCGACCCGATGAAGGTCAGTTCTTCCGAAGTTACTCTTTACTTCCCTACTTAAATCTCGGGACGAGATTTCTTGTAGTGGAGGAGACTTATAACATCCCCAGGTTACCCCACTCTGGTTAAGCTAATTAAAATGCCATGTCATCCTATTCACTAAGTCAAACTGTCACTTGTCTCAAATCAAATTCAAATTCAAATTTAAAATGCAAGTCAAATAAATATTCCTTCAAACAATCAAACTAAAATGTACATATGGTTGCAAATAATTCAGAGGCTATGCTAAAATTATAACCAACAATAAAGGGATTAGCCAAGTGACTCCAACAACCTCAAACAGTGGCTGAAAATAACATTTAATAACCTTTTTAATTAATTCAAGCTAAATATGAAATAGTATTTAGCTCAAACTAGTTTTTGGAGTTAGGATATATTGCACTGTAATTGGAGGATTAGTTCACATATTTTACAAAAACCACTAAGTGCCCAACCAATTAGCAAGACCGAAGAGAAGAGATAGCAGAATAAGGAATAATGGAAAAGGCTTATTCGGAACTGTGCACTTAAGCCTTTGGACTACAGTGCGGCCCAGCCCGCCTCCCCTCGTCTCCTTTCTCACTCCGTTGCCGTGTCGTTCCGCCCGTGGACGCGCCCGCGCTGCGCCGGTCAGCGCTCGACAGCGCGATGCCGCGGCCGTCCGCGAGGGGATAAGGGTGACGCCGTGCGTTCCCCCTGGTCCTCCCCGTCACTTCTCCCCCTCTCCCTCGCTCGCTCCGCTCCTCCCCTCGTTCAGATCCGAGCGCAGCCGAGCGGGTCCGCCGCTACTCGTCGTCGTTTTCACAGCCACCGGCCTCGTCTCGCCTCACCACCGTGTCCCTCGTCTCCGCCGTGGTCGACCGCGTCGACTGCTGCCCTCTGGTGGAGCTGGGAACTCCGCAGGCGTCGATCTTCTCCGCCCCCTTTTCTTCGGACGCCGGTGCCTCTTCGACGATCCCCGCCGTTCTGCTGCTACTAACCCGCCAACGGGCCTCCCTGCGCCTTCACTGTGAGCTCCTCCACCTTCCTTCCCTTTCCTTTTGGCCGCGCACGCTCGCTAGCCAGCTGCTACGCTATGCCCGAACGTGCTGCCGCCGATGAGCTCGCCGCCGTGGTCTCCGTCACTGTCACGTGCGGCCGAGGCCAACATCGAGCTCCTGGAGCTCGTGCGAGTCCGATGGACCGCCCACGCGTCCCCACGTGCCTCCCATCGCCTTATCCCCGAGGCCAGAACTCCGCCGCCGCCGCGGTCGCCGTTGCGCTCAGCTCCGGCCGCCTCAACTCGCGCTAGCGCCATAGATCGACGCAGCGCATCTCGCTCATTCGAATGAGCCCAGAAGCGCGCGCTGTCGTGCCCCCTAGCAAGATCCCGTAGCTCACCGTGGTTTGGCTTCCGCCAATCTCGTCGCCGGTGAGCATTCCAGCGATCCCAGCTCCGGCCACCACCTCCATTCGACGCGGCGCTGAACGGCCTTTCGAACGCGCCCAGCCGCGCTCGCACTCGGGCCCTGTAGGCGAATTCCGGCGGGTCTCGTGCGTCGCCGCCGCGTTATCTGGACGCCGGCGTCATTCCGGCGACGGCGCCGACGTGGCACAGGCGGGCCCCGCCCCTGTGTCACTGCTCGTGGGCCCAACAGGTCCACCAGTCAAGGTTGACTAGGTCAACCCTGCTGACTGGGCAGCGTGGGCCACTGACCGGTGGGCCCCGTGCTAATTTAATTAATTCTGGAAATAATTAAAATGTTAATTAAATTAAATACTTAATCAGTCACTGACATGTGGGCCTAGAAGCTTAATTAGTTAGTTTAGTTTAAATTAATCTCTGTCAGTTCCAGAATCAATGACATGTGGGGCCCACAGGTCAGTTTGACCAGTCAGCGCCACTGTTGCATGCTGACGTCATCCTCACGCAATGCTGACATCATCAGGCACTATTCTGGATAATGTTGATTTTATTAAATAAAAATAAATTTCAGAAAATCAATTAATCTTTATAAATTCATAACTTTTAAACCGTAGCTCGAATCGAGAAAGTTAAAACATGAAAGTTGCTCAGAACGACGAGCCGAGTCTGACCGTGCCGTCTGTTTCTTCATCGGAACCCCCTACATAGAAGAACTCGTAACTCCGGACCCGAATCCGGCAGATGAATAGTGCACACACGTCGGATAATAAATCCCAGAATAATTCTAAAAATAACAAAAATAACTTAGATGCATAATTAGGCAACCCTACACTGCATCGTAGCATCACACGCACCGTATTGCATTTGTTTGCATTATGTTTACCTGTTTCTTCCCCCTCTTCTCTCTCGGTAGACCCCGACGTTGACGTAGCTCCCGAGGCAGACTCAGCTTAGGAGTACGACTACGTCCCCGACGATTCCACGGAAGACCTTGCCCTTGCCCCCGAGCAAACAGGCAAGCACCCCCTTTTTGAGCATGCCTATATCGCCTATTCCCTTCTCTCTTATGCTTGCATTAGAACTGCTACTGCTACTGTTTTCCTATATCTGCTGCATAGCCTGATTATTGTAACCTGCCTTGCTACCTTATTGGTTATCCTAGACTGCTTAGTATAGGCTGGGTAGAGACACGACAGAGACCCCCCACTTGATCCCGGCTGCCCCGCTGGATGTCAGAAGACCCGATCATCGGGATTGAAGATTAGATCCTGGCACCGCACATCACTTCTCCCTATGTTGCTCGACACTGCTGGGTTACTATCGAGTGCCGAGGGTGATACCTCGTCAGCACTTCTGATGTTAACCTTGTAGGTTAGTTACTCGGTCGTGGTAAGCGAGGGTGATTCCTCCTACACCACCCCCGATAACGACATCGTCGTGCAACCTCTCAAGTGTGGACCTCGAGGGTGATTCCTCTTTCGTTCACCTTGATGATAACATCGAACGGGAATTCCATCGAGGGTGATTCCTCAGGGTTCCCTTCGGTGTCAGACACACAGTTACCTTGGATTTTATGACCTACACTAAACCATGTTACTAAAGACGGGTCGGCCCTGAGGGGTACCCGCGCGAGCTTATTGCGAAGTGATGTGGAGTCGGGTTGACCTGGATGGTGCCCGCGAGATAACTACGAGGCGTGGCCGGGCATTCTTAGCCCTTGCCGCAGGTCCTCGAGACGGGGCGATGGCCCAAGACCCCTAATCCACTACGGTTTGGATATTTGATCTGAGGGGCCTCTGGCCCGATAGCACTAACCATCATGTGGGCATAGTATGGGCGTTCTGCGTCGTATACATCAGCCGAAGCTTGTTTGACGTCAGTAAGGAGCGGCGCACGCCGAGTTGGACTGGTAACGCAACCGCACTTGTATAAGGGGTTGCTAGGTCTGCTCTCGGTGGCCCCGTAACGTGCAGAAGTTCCCGGGGCGATGGCCCAAGACCCCTGGGGGCATAGGTTAGTCCGGCGTGCTGACCTCTCTTATAAGCCTAGGTCGGGTTGCGGCGTGTTGCTTAGCCGAGGCCGGGCATGACCCAGAAAAGTGTGTCCGGCCGGAGTTAAGCGAGCGTGGTGGGTAAGTTGGTGCACCCCTGCAGGGAGGAAACTTCTATCGATAGCCTGTCCTACGGTAACAGACACTCGGAGTTGTATCCCGATCGGTACAACTAGAACTTGATATGAGAACTGGATAGTACGGCTCTGGGATTGCTTTCTCGCAGGGAGTCGAGAAAGGATCTCAGGTCGAGGTTGATGATACTACTACTACTTTACATTACGTTGATCTGCTCTCTTCTATTGCTGCAAGACCGTCGAAGATTGTTGAAGATGCTAGTCTTCGATAGGACTAGGCTTCCCCCTCTATTCTGGCATTTCTGCAGCCCAGTCCACATATACAGCCATTCCTTTGACAATGTTGCATATGTAGTGTAGATCCTTGCTTGCTGAGTACTTCGGATGAGTACTCACGTTTGCTTTATTTTCTTTTTCCCCCATATTCCTTTTGATGCCACCAGACGACGGAGCCCCTGAGCCAGACGCCCCAGCCGACGACCAGTACTACTACCCGCCTGGCGAGTACTACTACTACGAGGAGCCGACTGACGACCAGGAGTAGGATCGGAGGGTCCAGGGCAGGAGGCCTACGCCTTTCGATCGTAGCTTTTAATTTACCCCGCCTCTGTGAAGGCTTATCTCTCTCTCTCTGTAATATATATATGTACTCAGATATCTGATGCTTCCGCTGACGCTTGTATGCCATCGAGCTATGTATTCGAGCCCTCGAGGCCTTGGCTTGTAATATTAAGGTTGTATGACTTTATTTATGTTTTAGAGTTGTGTTGTGATATCTTCAAGTGAGTCCTTAAGCTTGATCGTGCGCATTTGCGTGTATTGTTAGTGCACGATTAAGCCGGGGTCGTCACACTCCCTCACCTCCCGGTCCTCCCTAGCCACCACCCCCGGCGGCGTCGGTTCGAGCTAGACGACTTCTCGCCGACGTCCTCCTCGTCGTCCGAGAGGACGATGAACTCCCTTCGACCACGCGCTCCGCGAAGATCTTCCGCCCCGCCTCCACCAGCTCGGAGTACTGGCGGCGGAGGTCCACCATGTACTCCTTGCCGGCGACCTCCGCCGCAATGCGCTCCCTCACCTCCCGGTCCTCCCTAGCCACCACCCCCGGCGGCGTCGGTTCGAGCTAGACGACTTCTCGCTCCAGGGGAAGTTGAGGCGGGCAGCGGCACCATGCAGCCGGACCTGTGGGTGTCACGGACGGTGATCTCCGTCACCCCATCCCCCCCCGGCCCGTGTGGCCACCTCTGTTGTTCCCGCATCACTTCGTCCGTCATAGAACTGACACAGGTTGTCCCCACAGATTGATTCACTACCGAGAGTAGTTCCCACAGGATCATCAGCAAGCAATACCCAACAAACATAACAAAAGATTTACTACTGGATTTTCGGAAACTCGCTCCTGAACCAAAACTAATAATCTTAAGTGACTGTTGCAAGTACATAGATCCATTCATGCATCTTACAGCTCAAGGCAACAGATGAGTAAAAACCTACTCTACCAACAAAATTGCCGCCTTCGTCCACATGGTTTGCGAGAAACGGGTCCTCTTTTTCTACAAGAGTGCTGACAAGATAAGAGATGAGTTAGCCGCCCTTGGCTGAAATTTCAGGCTTGAGCAGCTTCCTGACCTCCCCTGCGGTCAGTTTATCCTTACCAGCCAGAGCAGCAAGCTCGGCGATGGACTGTTTCTGCTTGACATTATTCCTGACAAATGGTGTGCTAACCCCGCTGCCATCCCCCACAAATCGCCTGCCATCTGTGGGTCTCTCATGTTTTTGTTTCTTGGGAATTGGTTTGTCTGATAGGAAACCTGGCGATTTCCTCTTGCCACTGTCATTCAAGAATGGCATGCTCACGGGTTTCTTGCTGCTCGATTCTCCCTCAGACATTGCCTTGGCGGATTTCTGGCCCTTGGTGTTTTTCTGAAATGATTCTGGCTTGGTGGTGCCGGCATCCGCAGTAGTAGTTTTGTCGGTCTTCTCTTTCTGTTTACGCTTCTTTGCAGGGCTTTGGGGAGAAAACAGCTCCTCGATACTCTGGCCAGCAGGTTTACTGTTGTTCAGGCCAAATTCGGCTTGAAATTCTCTCTGAGTTGTTTCTTTCGAAGTTTGCGCAGCTCTCCACTGGTCGGGTCGTCTTGAGTATCTATAACGAAATAAATAGAAAGAGAGAGTCTATTAACATGCTAAATACTAGGTCCGTAGACAAAAGTATGAGGGAAATAGAAGAATGATCAACCTATCAACATCCAGTTTCTTTAACAAGTGGATGGCATGTCTTGTCCGAGATAG
This sequence comes from Thinopyrum elongatum, assembly GCA_011799875.1. NCBI lineage: Eukaryota > Viridiplantae > Streptophyta > Magnoliopsida > Poales > Poaceae > Thinopyrum > Thinopyrum elongatum. Next base: position 92,788,194 of record CM022302.1, on the reverse strand, counting down.
TTCATTTTGCATAGCCAGCAGCTCTGACACAATGGCCTCTTTGTGGGAAAAATTACTCGCTGTAAAGCATTTTTCTACCAAGAATGAGCCAGAAGGATTCATAGCAATCTCCCCGTAATGGCCTTGCAATCTGTCACATCACACGTATATACAAGTCAGACAGTCTTCGCCATACAGCACTATGCTAAAATAGCCTTTCGGAAGAAGTAAAATGACAAGTGAGGTACTGAGATAATTCAATGTAGCTAAAACAGCAGGGGTAGTTCCAAATACAAAAGAATTAGCATTACAAGCTAATGTTATGTTGCACAATACTGGAATAGCATGAAATCAAAATGCATCATACAACTACCAATTAGAGAGCCAACAGATGGTGGAAGAAATTACGATGTATGTATTTGATTATAGCATGACAATACAATGGCATATATTCAGGGAGGGTGGATTGGCACCACACTGAAAATCTATTTTCTATTTTAGACTATTTATTATTTTGCTATACATTACCCGATCGTAACATGTTGAGCCAAACCCCCAGTGTGGCTTGCCAATGTTTCCCAATGCTCAATACTATTGGAAACTTCCGAGTTTTGAACAACATTTCATCGGCAATGTAGCAATGGCCTAACGGGCGGCTCCATGCCAATGCCATACACAAACAATGGAGTTCTTCCATTGCTGTTATTTGATGATTACTACTTATGATAAAGAAAATATGGTAACACCAACAATTCCCATGAGCATGGCTTCAGTACACAAAATTGCATATACCTATCGGCATTTATTTACAACAGCATAAAGCACATCCTTTGCAATATAATATTTGAGGGGGGAAAACATATGTGTTGATTGAGTCTGTCAGAACATAGAAATTTTCCGGAATGAGGGAAAAGATCTCCAAAGAGTCTTACTTTGCAAAAACTTTAAATTTTCGCTTTGTTGTTGCACTTGAACATAAAAATGCCTCAAGAACACGGCTGCCTCCAGGGTCCTTGGCAATCTGCAGGATCTGATCATTGTCCAAAGCCAGCAAACTTGCAACATACTGCCGAATATATTGCTGCGCGCAAATGAAAGGGATAAGGTTTTAGTCATCAATACCCCATCGTTTTGTTCAGAAAATAACAGTAGCAACTTAAGTAAATATGTTAAGGGATAACAGTCGGCTGTTGGTGTTGCCATTTTATTGCTCAATAATAACTAGTAATGTACTAGCTGTTGCCACATTATTGTTCAAAAAAATCAAATATATATAACTTAGTGTAATGGTGTAACAGGAAAAGTCAACACAGATGCACGGTGAAAATCAAGCGGCACAATATGACAAAAAAAAACTACCACGACATAATTGAAAGAATGAGCTTGTTGTGGACCACAAAACAGTTTGCAATATAGCAGAGCATTGATAGATACTATCTGCATAGGACTATTGAACTGGATATATATGTAAACCTGGAACGGTAAAGTCATGCAAAGAGAATTTAACAACATGGCAACATATTTAATAGACTTGTGAGTATTACATACATGTGGGTATTGAAAAATTGATTGCAGCATCAGGCAACCAAGAACACTCATCTTTACACCAAGCGGCCATTTCCAATAAGATTTCTCGCGGAGGAAATTCTCAAGAAAAAGTATATGTGCAACAATGCTATCAGAAGGCTCGGAATCTGAAGTTAATGCTGCAGAAAGAGCTTCAGAGATCTGCAGTTCAAAGTAGACGAATTGCATACATTTAAGTTACAGATATTCTCAAATAGCAATGCAGAGATTCCAAGTTGAAAAAAGTACCTCCAGGCGATTTGTTTCAAGTCGCTGGCATGCAGCTAAAATGGAAGCCACCACTCCTGATTTACCTAGCTCAAGCAACTCCTTGATATTAGGACCAAGTTCCTCCCATATTTGCTTTATCTGCCAAGAAAAAACAGAACTCTATTGATAAAACATTGTAATACATCAAGTGCTAACCAAAGAAAAGATCTGTTTGACAGGTTCGCAAGCAGAAATTTGACACACATTGAGTATAAGCTGTAACACAATTTCACATATGAAGAATGAAAGTAATAGGTTTGGAATAAGTATGAAATGGGCTACAAACTGTGTAATGGGTGTTTATTGCAGCAAACAAATGCTCCCAAGGTTCTAAAGGTCGATAATCGCTACTCGCTCGGTCACCTAACTTTGTAGTGATTACACAGTAATCAACCTTACATTCATATGGAATCCAAACAGGTGGTTAGAGTAGACGGGCAGCAGTAGCCGACACATCATTTTTGCATACTAAGTGAGGGCAGCTGTTACAAGTACTCAGGGGGTTTTAGAGCACTGGTTTGCTCAAAACAACATTTGATTAGCTTATACAGTACACAACTAACAAAATTCCGAAGAAACTTCTGAACGTAAACTATGGTATACCTGATCTGCAGTTTTGGCTGATGATATTAAAGCTTGTACCACATAGTTACCACAGTGGTGAGACGAGATTGCAAATAGTGCACCCTTGAGAGTGCCTATAAGCATATTGCTGCGTAGTTCCTCAGGAGCAACATCTATAATGACCTGCAAAGCATGTGCATCCAGTGAATATTCTTACACATTCCAAAGTGCAAAGAGAAGGGCAAGGACGAGAAGATCCCCATGGTAGCTGAATCTTATGAGTGAAAGATATGAGTTGAATGCAATTAAGAAACAAGAGAATTAAAAACACTACCTCCAAGAGATGACTGTAAGCAGTATCTTCAAGTAAAGCAACTATCTTATTCTTTTGTTCACTGTAATCTTTCTTATGAGCAGTGTCATCCTCATCGTAACCAAGAAGAATCGATATTACAGGATTCAATTCATCATCATCACCAGCTGATAATTTCAACAGAGTCTGCATAAGGATATGTTAAGGTGGTTATGGAGCAAAATAAGAAACAGATCTATGCATTACAGCTAGTGGAGAACAAGAGACACTAACCTGTAAAACAAGGCTACTGTTCTTCTCAGTTAGTAACGTTGAAATGTCATTTTTTGCATTTTGTAGCATTTGCCTGACAAAAGTTTTGAACATGTCTGGGAAACCATGTTGAAAGCTTGTTAGATTCTGGTCGCCTGGTCTACTTGAACCACCGCTCAATCGTTCAGCCAGAACGGCAGATCTCTTTGTCGTGTGGAAATCTTGCAATGAATCTAACGGGACGCCCTTACAAAGACAGAGAAGTGTCCTTAGAACATGGGATCCATAGCAGCTGCACATCACATTAGTAGTATCTGCAGCAATAACCTGCAGCACCAATTCAAATATGAGTTCCATTGCATACCAATGCAAACAAGACACACGACACCACTGAAAAAAAGAGATACCTTGCAAATCCTATTCAGTATCTCTTCCACAATGACCCTGGAGGTATCGTCTTCAAGGTGTGCTGCCAGTGCCTTGAGAGCTGCTTCAGCCACATGTGATCCAAATTTGTCCATGGCAATAACAGGAAAAGACTGAATACAGCTGCGAAGGAACATGCATAACTGCTCCAACTCGCAACCCTGTACAAGAATCTGCAAGGTGTGGCTGATTACACCATCAGTGACAAGTTCGAGCTCTTTCCCTTTGGTTTCTTCCAAAGCATTGGCGCAGATCGTTGAACGGTCCTCCAAGTCTATCTCCTTGTTATCAAAGAGATTCGATATCTCGAGGAAGTATTTAGCGGTTTCAGGATCGACCTTTTTCCTGAACATCGTTGAACACAAGAAAGAGACCGCTTAGCGCTTCACATCCACGTGCATATAACTAGGCCATCACATCACAAAATGCAATACAGATGTACATTCAGAGAGAAAGCAGAGTCATACCTAATAACATTCATCACTGAAGTTGAAGCATTGGGGAGCTGTAATGTGTTCTCATTCTTCATGCCCCCGGGGTTCATCTTCATCGAACTGCCCGAAGGGTGGCCCTTGCCACGCCCTCTGCCTGTGTTCCCGTCCTCACGGTGGTTCCTCTTCCCATGTTTGGATTTCTCCATCTACAATGCAACATTAAGAAACGATATAACTTTAAGAATCGAAGAAGAACAATTTGCAACGAGCACGCCCTCTGCCCCCAAAACATACTGATATCTATTGGACAAATGAAAAACAAGCACGCCACCTGCCCAAAACACACCGATATCTAGTGGACAAATCAAATCAACATGCAAATCCTCTGTCAAAGTCCATGTATCGAGCTAGAGATGATTCAGAATGCTAGCTGGCGATCCAAGGTCACATATACAGCTAATCATACATGGTCGTGTGTTTGTACTGTACATCGGTTAGCTTGACGAGCACCGGGTGATGATGTGCACTTCCCAATTTATCGGAGAACTTACGTTTAGAGCGCCTGGCGCAGCGGCAGCAGCGGTGCAGTACGGCGGCCGGGGAGTGCGGGCGGAGTCCTGTGCGCGCAGCGGAGGCGGGGGCCGACGCCCGGCGGCCGGGGTCCGGAGCGGAACGGCGAGGGGCCGAGGTCAGCCTCGCGCGGAGCAACGGGCGGGCGGGGCCGCACAGTAGACGGGATGGCGGCGGGGGGGCGGCGGCGAGCAGGCGAGCAGGAAGGCGGCGCGAGGCTGAGAGTAGGAGCTCTCTAGGTCGGGATTTTGGGGACGACTCCGAAGATCGAGCGGGCGTGCACTGTGCAGGGCTTTGGGCTTGTTTTATTTTTTAGGGGAACAAGGCTTTGGGCTTGTGTGCGTGGGCTGTGCTAAGATGCGCCGCGGGCCCAATTAAAAATCTGTATTGTTGGTAAATGGACGGGCGAGTCTATTCCCCGCGTTCAGCGAGAGGAGGATGCTCGCGTCGAGGCAGATCCACATGGGCCGGCCCAGGTTCGCTGGAGGGCGCATTTTTTCACATTTTCAAAAATATCGAACAATATTTGAAAAATATCGAACCAGTATTTAAAAAATGCTGAAAACATATTCAAAAAAATGTTGTACAAGTGTTTAGAAAAAATGTTGATCGTGTATATAAAAATATTGAATAAGTATTTGCAAAATGTTGAACAAGTATATAAACAGTGTTGAAAAGGTATTTGAAAAATGTTGAGCATGTATTTAAAAAAAATGTTGATAGGTATTTGAAAATGCTGATCATGTATATAAAAATCTTGAACAAATATTTGAAAAAGGTTGAACAAGTATTTGAATAAAAAAGTTGACAACTATTTGAAAAATGTTGAACATGTATATAAAAATGTTGAACAAGTACTTCAAAATGTTGAATAAGTATTTGAAAAATATTGAACAAGCATTTAAAAAAATGTTAAACAAGTATTTAATAATATTGAACACGTATTTGAAAAACAAATGTTGTACAAGTATTTGAAAGAATGTTGATCATGTACATAAAAATACTGAACAAGTATTTGAAAAATGTTAAACAAAAAATTGAAAAATGATGAGCTAGTATTTGAGTAAACATATTGAAAATTATTTGAAAAAATATTGATCATGTATATAAAAATGTTGAACAAGCATTTAAAAAATGTTAAATAAGTATTTAAAAAATATTTAAAAAGCATTTAAAAATGTTGAACAAGTATTTGAAGGAAAATCGAAAAAAGAAACAAAAACCCGGAGAAGAAAAAACAAAAGAAAGCGAAAAATGGAAAAGAAAAAAAGAAAACTAAACAAAAAGTGGAGAAGGAAAGAGAAAACGAAAAAAACGAAGAAAAAAATGAGAAGAAAAAACAGAAGGAAAAAAACCGTGAAAACAAATGGAAACCAGCTTCACTCGCCTCAACTATAAAACGCATCTCATACTTATCACGAGCGAGACTTGGGCAAAGTGGCTAGCGGCACTAGCTCTCCCCAAGGAGACCAGGGATTGACCATCTTCTCGCATGTTATTTTCCTTTTTCTGCGTGAACATGAGCCGACCCGATTAGTAACACCCTTCAGCGAGAGATCAGTTCGGGCTCGCTTAAAGCGATAAATAGCACTCGCGGTAAATGGACTAACGGTGAAGAAAATTTTCCCATGCACTGGCCCTAGGCCCTGGGGCAGAAAACCAAGGGGAGAAGATGTCACTAATACTGCCCAACCACACCAAAACCTACTCCTCTCTTGCTCTACTAATCCATAGCTCCACTTCCACATCCCTGCCTAAGCTTACCGCCCGCCCCGCGCGTGCCGCCCCGCGAGCACTTCCACTTCCACGAGCTCTCCCTGCCGCCCCGTGCGTGCCCTCGAATCCTCAAGCACGAGCTTCGCGCGCCAAATGTCGACGTGCCGCTCGAGCGAGCTTGCGGTAATGGGAGAGAGAGAGAGATAGAGCAACCAGGAGGACAGAGGGCACGAGAGTTAAACGGTCGAACTCACCTTGTAGTGTCCTTTCTCTCTCTCGCCCTTGATGCAGGGCCGCCACTGCCGCTACCCACGGGAGGGAAACATAGAACAGGGGAAAGTTGAAAAGTGTACCGTTTCAGGTGTGTCCCGAGGGTGTGGGCGAGAAGCATAGAAAAAGAAAATTGTTCCCGCATACTCATCAACCGCCCGTCGAAGGAGCGACTCAACGAGGTTGCGTGGGTGGCCAGTGCGCCGCCGTCCATGGTGTGGCTGTGCTGCCTGTTTGGACAATAGTTTATTTTTTAAAAGAATATGGTCAGTAGGGATGGGCGTTGCGTGCGGGTGCTCCTATTCAGCGACCTACGCGCGCTGAATAGGAAGGAAACACGCACCCCCAGGCACGCATTTTCGGGCTAATCCATGTGCAGCACAGGACTCCCCTATTTTTTCATTTCATTTTTTTCTTTTCTGTTTTAGTTTTTTCTTTGAAATTATTTGGGGTTTCAAAAATATTCCAAATTTCAAAATGAAATTAATTTTTTAAAGTTCAAGCAATCAAAAAAATCATGAATTTAAAATATGTTTAGGATTTTGAAAATGGTTCACGGAATCAAAAACTCTTCGCAAGTTTGAAAAATTATCCAGGAAATAAAAAATGTTCGTGAATTCAAAAAATGTTCTGAATTTATTTTAAAAATCTTAAAATTATATAAATATTCACTAATTTAAAAAATTCTCGAATTTAAAAAAAATCATCAATTCAAAAACAATCATGAGTTCAAAATATGTTCATCAAAACAAAAAATCTTCGTGAATTTCAAAAATTATTCTGAAATTTCAGAAAATATTCATCGATTCAAAAAATATATTTAGGAGTTTCAAAAAAATGTTCGCAATTTTTAAAATGATTGTGAATTCGAAAAATATTCTCGTGAATTTTAAACATATTCACAATTAAAAAAATCAGTGATTTTAGAAAAAAAATGATGACTTCAAAAAATGTTCATGATTTTAAAAAACATTCTGGAATTTAAAATATGTTAAAAAAGTAAAGCGAAATAGTAAGAAAAGAAAAATATTTAATGAAAAATAATAAACGAAATTAAAAAGGAGAAATAAAAAGGGAAGTTAAAAATAAAAAATAAAAAGGGAAAAACAAAAAGAGAAAAAACCAGGAAAACGGTTCTTTCCAAAACTGAGAAAAAATATCCGAAATGGGTCGGCCCATACAAAAAATTTGGCGCATGGGAGGGCACGCGCTAGGTTGATTTCTCTTAAAAAAACGCGCTAGGTTGATATACAGCGATCCGCCTATGTGCGCGTGTGGGCAATGGGTGCGTGATGTTGCTTTGGTGGGTCGTTGATTGGTTTGTAAGTGGTGTGGTGGGCTAATGAAAACTAAAGTGCAGAAATGGTGTAGTGGGCTGGGCTGGATCAGTATTTTCGGTTTTACCAAAATATTTTGGTTTTATAGAAAAAAACAACGTGCAAATTGTTTTTAGATCTCATACCATGTCGTAGGCCAAAAACCGTAAAACCAAAAAGTTAGGGTCGGAATGGTTTTTCCGTTGAGGTTTTGGGATGTGCAGAGTGACGCCGGGCCGAGCGAGCCACAAGGTGACACACGCCACACCAAGCAACTCTCCAAATTTCGGCATCAGGGGTTGTGAACTACGACGCTGATGCTTGAGGTAGAAGATGGCCCTAACATTCAGATCCCGCATCTCAGTGGCGAGAAGATAGGGGGAATTCACACTAGGGAAGGGGTTGGTAAGTGTCTAAAAAATGTTATCATGCTTGCTTGCTATAAAAGTTCCCTATGAAGTCACCTCCTAATCCATTCACCAGCCACGATGGAAGATCGTAACTCCATGAGTTGATTCGGACCGATATAAACCCGCCCGATGGGTAAGGGGAGACGTGCTTGATCGGCTTGGGATTTGTTGGACAAAATGGACCTACGTAGCAAGTTAGTGCATAATTTTCTCTTTGCCTCTCTAAACTGCTTGTTTTACTTTTTCTATGAAACTTTTGCTGGTTCATGTTATCATGTCGCGTTACCCTTAGAGAAAAGTCCCGCTATCGCATCAAGCTCCACTACTTATTTACACCAACCATAACCATCAGGGACTTCCAAAGTATCAGTTGTTGCCTGTTTTTTTATCTCGTGGTGCGCTTGGTGGCAGGCTGGCAGTTGTCATTGAGCAATTTGAGGTCAACGAGACTTTTCTAAGAGCAACGTCATAGGAAGGAAACAATCATCTTCTCTTTTGCTTAACGACAAGCTCTTCTTCAGTCTTTCTCTGCTTATCTTTATCTTTGAGGTTTCCTTTCTTCTCATCTAATGAAGAATAATTTTGGTAGGGGTAGCTAGATGGGAGGCTTAAACTCTCTTTCCCCTTTTGTGCAAAAACCAAGTCGTCCTTAGGTCAAAGCCTAATGGGTATTGATGAGGGAGTCCTGGACTAAGGGGCCTTCGGGCTGCCGGCCTATCTCTTATGGGCCGGACAAGTGGGCCGCTCTGTGACTGCTAGAAGGCCGAGCTATGGGGCGACTCCGTGTCCTGACAGGAAATCTTTGAAGCCTTGGTGTGTCCTCCAAGTCAAGATAGGAGAATCGGCATGTTTACCTCTTTATTGTAACCGACCGTGTGTAACCCTAATACTCCTGGTTTCTATATAAACTAGGGGTTTAGTCCGTAGAGGCTAGAAGAAGAACTATCATCCTACTCACCTAGGGTTTAGTTCATCTGATCTCGTGGTAGATCGACTCTGTAACCATCATATACACTTCAATATAATCAATCAGGACGTAGGGTTTTACCCCTTCGAGAGGGACCGAACCTGGGTAAACATCGTCTCTGCTACTTCTTGAGCTTGCGTTGATTCACTGGTACAACGAGGTACTATACAAATGGTTTTTAACCCCTTTCCGCGACGGCGTTCTGAACCGTCGCCTAGTGAGTGACTGCAATAGGGGGGTCCTTCTCACACGACCCAGAAACCGTCGGGGATATGCCCTCCTGGCACACACACTCGGCAAAAATGAGGTCGTGTGCGACCGGTGAGCGATCAAATACGGTTATACGTACAGTTGTGCTAAAAAAAATACAATTATACAGGCCAAATTGTTTTCGGTCGTAAGTACATCCCACATAGTCAGTCCCCGCTAAACGTTTCCGTTCGTATGTACATTTCACACAGTCAATCCAAGAAATACGTTTCCGTTAGTATGTACATCTCACACAGTTAATCTAAGAAGTACGTTTCCGTTCGTATATACATCCCACACAGTCACTTCAAGAAAAACGTTTTCGTTCGCAGGTACATGACACACAATTTTTCCCATTAAATCGTTTGTCATAGTGTTGCCATTGCACACGATATTAACAATTTTATCGTTTGCGTTATTGAATGCATCACACACGATGCGTAGAAGAAACTGTGTGGCAAAGGTTGTTCATCACACATATTTTTTATGTGGTAAACGTTTGCGCAAGGTGGCCTAACACAAACAGTTTTCAAGAGGATATCGTGTGTGATTGTTCATTGATCCAACACGGTTTATTCTGAGAAACTGTGTGCGTTGCCTGAGGTCATCGCCCACGGTGTTTTCTCAATAACCGTTTGCAATAGAAAAACCCAATTAGCAGGCTAATTGGCCATTAGCAGGCTAATTGCCCTATTATTAATAATCTATTTATTAATCTAATTGACATTTCATATTAAGCACACAATATATTTTATTTCCATATTAAGGAAGCAGGATTTCATAATTGAAATACATCAGAGTACAACATCATATAGCTTCAGCACTCAGCCACCCCATTACACAACTGCACCAGCACCAAGTTTCACATGCAACATCTACAACCTTTTGAAATTAGCATCGGGAACATAGACAGGTGAATCTCATCTGGAAAATTGCTGAAGTGGAAGGCGAATATTGAGCCTTCATTGATGTTGAAGGTCTTTGCAACTTTAGGCCAGTGTTCTGTAGATGATTGACCGTCCATCCTTCGTCCTCTTCAGGAAAACTTTAATATTGAACCGTGGGTGTTGTATGAAAACCTTCCTCGCCTCCTAACCATACAGGTGGTTTGAGAGGTAATCATCAGTGAACTGCTTTGCAAATGCCTGAAAACAAGGATATGCATAAATATCTTCTCCAGATTTGAAATGGCGCAAAGGAATTAAAAAGACAAGGTATAACAGTTAGTACCATCCCGTACTGAACTGATATCTTCTTCATTGTGCAGACAAAGATCTTGTTGTTTTTTGTCGCTAATTTCTTTATCGTAACAATCTTTCTGAGTTTCTTGACTTGACTGATATTAATGGACAACTCATTTCCACATATGCAAAAAGGGTCAAACAGTGGGTCAAAACCTCTGACAGCAGGACCTACATGTGCAAGACCAAATTGTTAAAAACCTAATATTTGAAAACAAGAAGTGAAAATGTGTGTTATTAACTGCAATAGGCCTAATATTTAAAAACAAGCAAACGTAGTCATTCAAGCTTGTATTGTGCAGGTCTAAGTACACTAGTTATTGGCTCTGTTTGGATCCATGGGTTAGAGTTAGTTTGAGCTAGTTTGAGCTCAAATAGCCCTAAAGTATCCAAACATGAGGGCTAGTTTGAGCTAGTTGCGTCAAACCCACCCAAAACAACTATCCCACCCAAGAGATGCTGATTGGGGCTAGTTCTCCTAGTGCATTTATTGTCAATCTAACACTGTCATCCAAACACTTCTTTGGCTAGAGTTAGTTCAGGGTTAGTCATTGTTTAGTATCATTGTTATTTAGGAAACATAGGATAGCATATGATTTATTCTACCTTGACTTGTACTCCAAGATGACCATGTACTCCTATATATATGCCCACGAGGCTCAAGCAATACAATCAACTATTCCACCAATCTCTCTCTCTCCCTTTTAACTGTCATGAGTTAGAAACTAACTCTAACCTCTAGCTAAGTTAGAGTATCCAAACAGTGCCATTGTTAAATAAAATGGAAAGGCGTGTTCAATACTCCCTCCGGTCCTTTTTACTCTGCATATAAGAATTGTCTGAAGTCAAACTTCATAAAGTTTGACCTTATTTATATGAAAAAATATCAACATCTAGCATGCTAAAGTTATACAATATGAAAATTTAAGTCATGACACATGTACTGATATTTATTCCATATTGTGAATGTTGGTATTTTGTTCTATAAAGTTGGTCAAACTTTACGAGGCTTGACTTTAGACAAATCTTATATGCGAACTAAAAAGATTCGGAGGGAGTACAACATGCTTAACAGCAACCAAATATAGTCATTCATAGAGCTATTGTTAAATTTGGTATTGATGAAATTGAACTGCACAGTTCATACTAGCACATATAGAACATCACACTGTTAATAGCTGAAATAAACAAGGCATACTACGAACAACCAAAGATGGCAATTGAAACTGGACATATGCTAACTACAAACAACCGAACAACCATAAGCCGTAGAAATAAACAAGGCGTAATGCAAACAACCTAATATAGCAATAAATACTGGATAGGTTCTCACTACAAAAGGGGTTCGAGAAAAAAATCATGGGTTTCCTCACTTGTCACAGATTGGCTCCTCCTCGTGGTCGCCGTCGATGAGGTCTGACTTGCCAACTGAGGATCCCAGGCCAGCGTCGCAGAACGTGTCCTTCAGAAATGACAAAAGGGGCTCCATGGCGATGAAGGATGGCAAATTGTTCATAACGAGCCGCAGGAGATCAGTGGCAGGGCCATCGATGAGATCGACGGCTATCGAACCCGAAGGGTTGGGGGTGGACAACTTAACCTGTGACATACCCCGCGTCAAGCCGTCGGTGTCGACGACCTCGATGTCGTAGCTGGCGTCCGCAACATGCCAGAATACTCTAGCCCGCTGATTGAAAGGCTCAATCCAGGTCCAGTCATCGTCGTCAGATTCCTCGGCGGCCACCTCGCCGGCGTCGTGCGAAGAGGCCGCGGTAAAGCTCTTTTGGGCCATTCGCTCCTCGAGCTCCCCGGGAAGCGTAGCCGGGCTTAGGCAGCGACGCTCTGGAGTGGGGAAGGGGGGTGGGGATGGGGATCTCTGGGAATGGGGGCGTTTCACAGGCGTGATGTTGGCTTGAACTACGTCGGTATTTCCCCAAAGAGGAAGGGATGATACAGCACACCAACGGTCGGTATTTCCCTCAGTGATGAGACCAAGGTTATCGAACCAGTAGGAGAACCAAGCAACATTACATAAACAGCACCTGCACACAAAGAACAAATACTTGCAACCCGACGTGTTAAAGGGGTTGTCAATCCCTTTCGGGTAACGGCACCAGAAGTTGGCAAACGGACGTGAGATAAATTGTAGTAGATTGGATAAATAGATCGCGAATAAAATAAAGTGAAGCAAAATATTTTTGGGTTTTTAGAAATATAGATCTGAAAATAAAAGTGGCAAATAAATAAAAAGGCAAATTGCAAAATAGATTTGAAAATATATGATGAGAAAATAGACCCGGGGGATGTAGATTTCACTAGTGGCTTCTCTCGAGAAAAATAGCATACGGTGGGTAAACAAATTACTGTTGGGCAATTGATAGAACTTCAAATAATTATGACGATATCCAGGCAATGATCATTATATAGGCATCATGTCCAAGATTAGTAGACCGACTCCTGCCTGCATCTACTACTATTACTCCACACATCGACCGCTATCCAGCTTGCATCTAGTATATTAAGTTCATGGAGAAATGGAGTAATGCAATAAGAACGATGACATGATGTAGACAGGATCTATTTATGTAGAAATAGACCCCATCTTATTATCCTTAATAGCAATGATACATACGTGTCGGTTCCCCATCTGTCACTAGGATCAAGCACCGTAAGATCAAACCCATCACAAAGCACCTCTTCCCATGGCAAGAAAAATCGATCTAGTTGGCCTAACTAAACCAAAGATTCGAAAAAGAAATACGAGACTATAAGTAATCATGCGTATAAGAGATCAAAAGACTCAAATAACTTTCATGGATAAAAACATAGATCTGATCATAAACTCAAAGTTCATCGGATCCCAACAAACACACCGCAAAAAGAGTTACATCAAATAGATCTCCAAGAGACCATTGTATTGAGAGTTAAAAGAGAGAGAGGAAGCCATCTAGCTACTAACTATGGACCCGTAGGTCTACAATGAACTACTCACACATCATCGGTCCAGAAAAAATCACCACAAAGTTTCGCTGCGTTTGGACTCCGTTTGGTATTGATTTCCTGCGAAGTAAAAAAAAAGCAAAAAACAGCAACTGGCATTGGGCACTATGTCAATAGGTTAGTCCCAAAAAAATGATATAAAGTTGCTATAAAATAATTGTAAAACATCCAAGAATGATAATATAACAGCATGGAACAATCAAAAATTATAGATACGTTGGAGACGTATCAGCATCCCCAAGCTTAATTCTTGCTCGTCCTCGAGTAGGTAAATGATAAAAACAGAATTTTTGATGTGGAATGCTGCCTAACATGTTCTTCTCATATTCTTTTCTTTGTAGCATGGACATTTGGACTTTTATATGATTCAAAGCAATAGTCTAGTTTTGATATGAAGATTTCAATACTCAAGCATATCAACAAGCAACCATGTCTTTCAAAATATCAACACTGAAGCAAGTTATCCCTAACCCATTATGCTCAATCATTGATCTATTCATGAAACACGCTCGCATATTAGCTACACCCAATGCTCAAGTACGATCATAGTGCCCCTTAGTTGGTGCTTTATAAGAGAAGATGGAGACTCAAAATTACATAAAGTAAAAGAAAGGCCCTTCGCAGAGGGAAGTAGGGATTTGTAGAGGTGCCAGAGCTCAAAGCGAAAAAAGTAGAGATAAAACATTTTGGGTGGCATGCTTTTTCCTATCAACGAAAACGATCGAGTAGTTCCCAATACTTTCCATGCTAGATATATCATAGGCGGTTCCCAAACAGAAAATAAAGTTTATTCCTTTTTCCACCATTCTTTCACATTCCACAGCTAGCCGAATCCACGGGTGACGTCCATACCAACACTTTCCAAGGAATTTATTATTTGACAACATAAAGTAAATTCATTTTTCATTTCGGGACTGGGCATCCCTAATACCTTTGCCGTACTCTCGTGCAATGACAAGTGAATAAACACTCATCTTGAGAATAACACATCTAGCATGGAAATATATCAGCCACCCCCTACCATTTCATGAGCGGTATGAGCACACAAAAGAGAAATTTATTTTGAAATTAGAGATGGCACATACAAATTTGCTTAGAACGGCACGGAATTACCGCATATAGGTAGGTATAGTGGACTCATATGGCAAAAGTGGTTTAAGGATTTTGGATGCACAAGTAGTGATCATACTTAGTGCAAATGAAGGCTAGCAAAAGATTGAGAAGCATCCAACCAAGAAACGAAAAATCTCATAAGCGAGCATTAAGCATAACTAACACCGAATAATGCACCACAAGTAGGATGTAATTTCATTGCATAACTATTGACTTTCGTGCTTGCATAGGGAATCACAAACCTTAACACCAATATTCTTACTAAGCCATAATTACTCATTAACATGACTCACATATTATATCATCATATCGCAAAACTATAACAAGGAATCAAGTTTATTTTGTCCAATGATCTTCATGAAAGTTTTTCTTATATCCCTCTTGAATATCTATCACTTTGGGACTAATTTCATATGTTGCTTTTGATAGCTCAAACAAATCTAAGTGAAGGACATGAGCATAAAATTTTCTTCTCTCAAAATAATTTAAGTGAAGCAAGAGAGAATTTCTAAAAAAAATACTAACTCTCAAATAAATCTAAGTGAAGCATGAGAGCATTTCTTAAAAAAATACTAAAGCACACCGTGCTCAAAAAGATGTAAGTGAAGCACTAGAGCAATTCCATAGCTCATAAAGATTTAAGCGAAGCATAGAGAGCAATTCTATCAAGTCATAGCATAATTTAGGCTCCCTCAAATAGGTGTGTCCAGCAAGGATTAATGACTTAAAATAAAAAGCAAAAAAGCAAAGACTCATATCATACAAGACGCTCCAAGGAAAACTCATGATATGTGATGAATAAAAATATAGCTCCGAGTAAAATACCGATGGTCGTTAGAAGAAAAAGGGGATGCCACTAGGGCATCCCCAAGCTTAGTTGCTTGCTTCTCTGTGGATAATGGCTTGGGGTGCCATGGGGCATCCCCAAGCTTAGGCTCTTCTTACTCCTTATTCCTTTATCCATCGTGATCTCACCCAAAACTTGAAAACTTCAATCACACAAAACTCAACAAAACATTCGTGAGATCCGTTAGTATAAGAAAACCAATCTTTACTTTAAGTACTGTATAAAACCCATTCAAATTTTGTTCTTGCATTATATCTACTGTATTCTAACTTTATCATGGCTTATAACCTCCAATACAAACCATAGATTCGTCAAAATAAGCACACAATGCAAAGAAAACAGAATCTGTAAAAAACCAAACAGTCTGCAAAGATACGAATTGTTCTCATACTTCTGTAACTCCAAAAACTCTGAAAAACTAGGACAACAGAGGCAATTTGTATATAAATCTTGTGTAAAACATTCAGAATTTTTCGTTGTTACTGTGTTTTGAAACAATTATTTTACTTACGCAAAAGTTTCTATTTTCCAACAAGATCAAATCAACTATCACCAAAGCTATCCCAAAGGCTTTACTTGGCACAAACACTAATTAAAACACAAAAAACACAATCATAACAGTAGCATAATTGTGCAAACACTCAAGAACAGAAAGAAAAAGACAAAAATAAATTTTATTCATTGGGTTGCCTCCCAACAAGCGCTATCGTTTTACGCCCTTAGCTAGGCATAATGCAAAGATCTAAGTATTGTCATCTTTGGGTTCTAATTCCTCAATCAAACACTTAGAATTCTTCAAAGATTTAGCATAAAAAATTTCAATAACAATACTCCTAGGAACAAGTTTGAAGAATTCATTCTTGTATGTAGGGTCTCTTATAACTTCAACAAAATCCGGGTGAATACTAATCATCTTAAGATCTTCTTTGTTGCTATTAGAAGTTGCACCCTTATTTTTAGTGGCTTGAGTAACCTTGCCTATTTTTATGGGGGTTTTTTCAATAGTTTTAGCAGAAGCAAAAGCCGTGCTTAAATTGCTAAAAATTTCTTCCAACTTATCGATCCGAGAAGGGCTTTCTTCAATTCTTTCGTGAATTACGGTTCCCTTTTCTTTTAACAACTTAAAAACTTCTCCCGTTTTTGACCCAAATTTAGTAGCAAAATTATGCATCTTTTTGTCCAAGTTTTCAAAGTCTTCTTCGGTAAGCATTTCCTTTTCGATAGCATCCAGTCTTTCCATAACATGCTCAAGAGTCAAAGTTGTTTCGTTAATTATAAGAGGCGGTGAACCCACTAAATTTCCCATAGCATTAAAAGCATCAAGAGAGGGACACATCAAGAAATTTCCACTGGTAATCGTACCAAGGACGAATCTATACCAAGTGGTGATGCCCACATAAAAACAATGAAGAAGAACAACGGTAGATTGCTTACGGATAGATCTATTATGAGCATTGCAAATCCTATACCAAGCATCTTTTAAATTCTCCCCTCCCCTTTGTTTGAAATTAAGAACCTCGTTCTCGGGGGTACACGCAATAGAGGAGGAACTATCCATAACGGCAAAAGTGACGAACAAAATTGCACACGAAAAACAGATCTGACGAGAAAACGGCGAATGAAAAAGAGGGCGAATAAAACGGCAAATTTTTGTGAAGTGGGGGAGAGGAAAACGAGAGGCAAATGGCAAATAATGTAAATTGCAAGGAGATGAGATTTGTGATTAGGAACCTGGTAGATGTTGATGATGTCTCCCCGGCAACGGCGCCAGAAATTCGTTTTGATGTTGGCTTGAACTACGTCGGTATTTCCCCAAAGAGGAAGGGATGATGCAGCACAGCAACGGTAGGTATTTCCCTCAGTGATGAGACCAAGGTTATCGAACCAGTAGGAGAACCAAGCAACACTACGTAAATAGCACCTGCACACAAAGAACAAATACTGGCAACCCGACGTGTTAAAGGGGTTGTCAATCCCTTTCGGGTAACGGCGCCAGAAATTGGCAAACGGACGTGAGATAAATTGTAGTAGATTGGATAAATAGATCGCGAATAAAATAAAGTGAAGCAAAATACTTTTGGCTTTTAGAAATATAGATCTGAAAATAAAGTGGCAAATAAATAAAAAGGCAAATAGCAAAATAGATCTGAAAATATATGATGAGAAAATAGACCCGGGGGTCGTAGATTTCACTAGTGGCTTCTCCCGAGAAAAATAACATACGGTGGGTAAATAAATTACTGTTGGGCAATTGATAGAACTTCAAATAATTATGACGATATCCAGGCAATGATCATTATATAGGCATCACGTCCAAGATTAGTAGACCGACTCCTGCCTGCATCTACTACTATTACTCCACACATCGACAGCTATCCAGCATGCATCTAGTGTATTAAGTTCATGGAGAAACGAAGTAATGCAATAAGAACGATGACATGATGTAGACAAGATCTATTTATGTAGAAATAGACCCCATCTTGTTATCCTTAATAGCAACGATACATACGTGTCGGTTCCCCTTCTGTCACTGGGATCAAGCACCGTAAGATCGAACCCATCACAAAGCACCTCTTCCCATGGCAAGAAAAATCGATCTAGTTGGCCTAACTAAACCAAAGATTCGAAGAAGAAATACGAGGCTATAAGTAATCATGCATATAAGAGATCAAAAGACTAAAATAACTTTCATGGATAAAAACGTAGATCTGATCATAAACTCAAAGTTCATCGGATCCCAACAAACACACCGCAAAAAGAGTTACGTCAAATAGATCTCCAAGAGACCAGTGTATTGAGACTCAAAAGAGAGAGAGGAAGCCATCTAGCTACTAATTACGGACCCGTAGGTCTACAATGGACTACTCACGCATCATCGGAGAGGCACCAATGAGGATGATGAACCCCTCCGTGATGGTGTTTAGATAGGATCTGTGGTTTCCGGAACTTGCGGCGGCTGGAATTGATTTTCGTCGACTCCCCTAGGGTTTCTGGAATATTGGGGTATTTATAGAGCAAATAGGCGGTGTGGGAGGCCACCGAGGTGGGCACAACCCACCTGGGCGTGCCTGGGCCCCCAGGCGCACCCTGGTGGGTTGTGCTCCCCTCGGAGCCCCCCTCAGGTACTTTCTTGGCCCAACTTGTCTCTTCTGGTCCAGAAAAAATCACCAAAAAGTTTCGCTGCGTTTGGACTCCGTTTGGTATTGATTTCCTGCGAAGTGAAAAACAAGCAAAAAAACAGCAACTAGCATTGGGCACTATGTCAATAGGTTAGTCCCAAAAAATGATATAAAGTTGCTATAAAATGATTGTAAAACATCCAAGAATGATAATATAACAGCATGGAATAATAAAAAATTATAGATACGTTGGAGACGTATCAAGGCGTCATCTAAGAAACTCAGGGCGGCGAGGGTATGTATATCGGTGGGTAAAATGCACGGGCAGACCGACAGAGGTTTACGATGGAGGCGGCGGCGGCGGTGACCTAGCTAGGTTTGGAGCGAGGGAGGGGTGGTGTGTATGTGTGTGAGCGGGGGATTTGGGATGAGCGAAGGATTTGGGGTGTGTGTGTGGAGGGGGTCCAAGGTGGTGTTTGAGGAAATGCCGCGGGTACTGAAAATTTTACTAGGCGGGAGTAAAATGGCGGGGCTACCAAAAATTTGGATCAAGGGATTGAAGAAGAGTGGGGCGGGAGTAACGAACATCACACACGGTTAAAACATAATAATCATGCGCTATCAAACAGAAAAACACTCCAGCCGAGCAGATATTTTTAAGATTGCGAGGGATGAAGGCGGGAGTAAAATGCCGGGGCTACTGAAAATTTGGATCTACTGATTGAAGCAGAGCGGGAGTAACAGACATCGCACACGGTCCAGACATACTAATCGTGTGCTATCAAACAGAAAAACCATCTACGCGGGTAGATATTTTCGAGATTGCGAGGGAGTAGATATTTTTGAGAGGGGGAGGGAAGCCTCGTGGAGCCCAATCTACTGTGATCATGTGGGTGACAGGGGCAGGGGCGCGGCACATGGGTACTCCTAGGGAACCGTGTCTGTTTCGTACCCGATCGCAGACGGTTGCTGCGTCCGACTCATCTGCTGTTTATAAATTTGGCCAAAAAAACGCGGGAAAGGGTCAGAACACGAACACACTTGCATGTGGACCAAATATATGTATGAAAAGGGTGGTTTGGTGTTCAAATACCTAGTGCACAACTTTGATGTGGCACCTGTCGCACAAAGCGCACGTTATTATTGCTAGCCCCCCCCCCCCAAACACACACACACACACACACACATTTTGTGTTGCCGGGAGGGGAATCCTAGCTATGAACGCATGCCCCAAAATAGCTAGGTCTGACATCTCACCATACCATAACACAAAACTGAAAGGAGTACATCAATCCCCCTCCCCCCTTTGCTTCCGATCAAATGTGGACCGTGTGCGGGCCCACAGATGTGTTCTTCTGGCGTTAGATGGGTGAGACCACTTACCAACCACACCTGCGGGTGGCCCGATGTGTGTGTGTGTGCGTGCGCGCGCGCACGTGTGTGTGTGTGTGTGTGAAAACGATGTGCTATGATATTTAAATAACCAAATCACAAATTTGATGTGGCACATGTGCATCGCAAATTAACCGGGCATCCCCGAACCCACGGAGGTTCATCTAGTACGAAATAGTACTGTGCCCCCCGCCCCCACACCCACACACACTTTGAATCGGTGGGAGGGGGCATCTCACCAGGGCGTATTGTAAGACTGACCAAGAAGAATCACCACCTTGGTCGTATAACCTCTCTTGTTTGTTGGGTCAAAGTCATGCATTGATGTTCCACACGCGGCCCCACAAAATAGGCTAGCTTGTTGCCGATAACCATGCGAGGGAGTGCCTGAAGACAACCACTACGTGCATGTGGCCCAAACATATATATGTATGAAGTGTCATGTGGTGTTTGAATATACCCAATGCACAACTTTGATGTGGCCGTGTGCTTTTGGAACCGGAAAGTCCCCACACGGAGCGAGGGTTCACAACGCATAGTATACTATATATATAGGGATTCAGGTGTATGCGAGCCCTCGAACTTAGGTCTCGAATCTCACCATGATCGACGTACGACTATACGGTAACGCGAACCAAGAGAAGAAGAATCCACCCTGGTAACCTCTCTCGCGTTGTTGGTCGAAGTGATGGACGTCCACGCGGGCCCATAAATATATAGGCAGTCAAGAGGGAGAGTGTCCAAAGACAACCACTGCATGTATATATGTGCCCCAAACATATGTATGGACATGCGTACCAAAAGCACAACATTTTGATGTGGCGCATGCATGCGTCGAAAAACGCATAGTCCCCACACAAATCTGGTTCATGATGCGTTGTGTGCTCGCCCCCCTCACTTCGACCCGGTGGAGGGATTCGTGCGTACACATGCGCGCGAAGTATAGTTGCATGTACCGAACCGTATAAGACGAACCAAAATTTAATCCCCTCCTAATTATAAGTCAAATTAACCTCTATCGCTATCGGTCGAAGTGATTGACCAAGCGGGCACACAGAGATGGACGAAGCATCTCGCTGATAACCCGAGTGAGTGCTAGAGGACAACCGTCATCGCTTGCTTGTGGGCCAAACACATGTATGGAGATGTGTGGTTGTGATGTTTGAATACCTAATATATATGCAGAACTTTGATGTGGCACCTGCCTCGGAAACCTTTAAGTCCCCCACACAAACCGAGGTTCATGACACGTAGTATATATATGTTGCCCCCCTCCCCTCTTCGACGCGTAATATATACTCATATGTACCGTAACACACCCCGAAAATAATCCTCCTTGTTCGTCAAATTACCTTTCTCGTTGTGTCATATATTAGATGGACGACGACCTCGCGGGCCCATGGAGGGAAGAGTCGCAGGCGAATGAGTGACAACCATCGTCTGCACGTGGCCCAATGGATTGGTGATGTTTTTAATACCCAATATGCACAACTTCTTTGCGGCACCTGCCTCGGAAACCGAAAAGTCCCCACACGGAGCGAGATCGATTCATGACGTGTGTGTAGTATATATGTGCTGCCCCGGCCCCCTCCTCCCCTCTTCGACGCATACTATATACTCCTACCGCAACACAACCCAAAAAGAAACCTCTTTGCTGGGTTAAAGTGATGGAGGACAACCTCGCGGGCCCACGGATGGAAGCATCGCACGCGAGTGAGTGTCCTATATGACGCGTAGTATTGCCCCCGGCCACCCTCTTCAACGCGTACTATATATATACTCCTACCGTACGTATAACAAAAACCAAAAAATGACCATCCTTGTTGGTCAAATTAACCTCTCTCATCGCATGTCATAGTGCTGGAGGGCGACCTCGCGGGCTCACGCGAGTGAGTGTCCTAGGACCACCGCGTGCATGTGGCCCAAAGATGCATGTCAAACTTTTTCTGCAGTGAACATGCGACCAAAGGAGTTTAGTGTTGAAAATTGAAAAAAATAGATAACATCTATCCGTTTTTTATACATTGATTGATTTCCCAGGGATTTAAATGTGCAAAAATCAAATTTGATCTACATGAGACCCGTGATAGTGCACGGAAATGTATTGCAAAATCATATGTGTACGTGTCCCTGGGTGCATGTTTAGTCCCCATGCAAGAAATTTCTAACATCTAGAATCTTGATTTTAAAATCCAATAAATCCAAAACTAAGTTGAAATTCATGAAACTTATCGTGGTGTCATATGGACATCAATAGACTGTGATATTTTTTTTTCAAATTTAAGACAAGTTTTGATATAATCTTCTTACATACAGGAAATTATAAATAATTATCAACCAATATCGCAAACGAACTCTTTATTCGAACCGTGTGCTTTAGACCACAATGTAAGTGCAGTGTTTCGGTTAAGCAATAAAGCGGCAGAATTAATCATCAAAAAGAAAAAATCAATATAATACGTGCCGCACACGCGTCCCGTGTGCCGTACGAGTATGCGTGAGTTGACGAGACGCATGCTAGCAGGCAGACCGGGAGGCCGAGACATGCGTGTGTTCGCTACGCACTCATCGTGGGGCGTGCTAGTAGCTGTGTGAAATGACGGTAGGCGTGCCAGCAGTCCGCCGCGCAGGCTCACCGGGAGGCGAGCCAGCCCTTTGATCGCCGCCCACCTCGCTCCCACTGCTCCATATTAATGGCGCGCCCGATCCGCTGGTCATAATAGGCAGCCGCACACCCCGTCCACAGTTGTCACCGCCGCATGGAGTGTATTAGGATTTTGCCGAAGCGCACCATCGATGGGAGTGGCGACGCTGGGGCTGGTGAAGCACCCGCGCAACGCATGAAGCTGGGCGTAGAGGTTGCTGTCGCCGCCGATGAGGTCTCGCGCGGGTTAGCGTGCGTGCTAATAATTCATAGCCAGATCTTGAGAATTGATTTTGACCGCCGCCCGCCTCGCTCCGTGAAATGATGGTATAGGAATGCCAGAAGTCTGCCGCGCAGGCTCACCGGGAAGCGAGACAGCGTTTGACTGCCGCCCGCCTCGCTCCCACTGGTCTGTATTAATGGCGCGCCCGAGCGGCCGCACCCCCCATCCTCGCCACACACACAATCCTCTCTCTCCGCCCGCATCCTCGACGCCGCTCTCAGTCTTCAAAGCCGGCACCCCCATCCTTGCCACACACGCAATCCTCTCTCTCCGCCCGCATCCTCGACGCCGCTCTCAGTCCTCAAAGCCGTCAGTGTATGAGGATGCCGCCGAAGCGCCCCATCGGAGGGAGTGGCAACGCCGGGGCTGCTGAAGCACCGGAGCATGGCGTGAATATGGAGACAGAGGTTTCCGTCGCCGCCGACGAGGTGGAGAACGAGGCTGCCAACAAGCGGAGGCGGGTCGAGAAAGAACCGCAAGCGACTCCAGCAGGCCTAGACTTCATCAGCAGCCTCCCCGATGATGTGTTGACAGTCATCGTATCCCTCCTCCCAATCAAATATGGGGCGAGGACAACCGCCCTTTCCTGGCGGTGGCGCCCCTATGGCTCTCCACCCCTCTTGACCTCCTTGACACCCACGAGCTCTGCCATGGCTATCGCAAAAGCTTGGATGCGTTCTCCCAGATCCTCGGCAGTCACCATGGCCCAATCAAAGGCCTTATCACTTGCAAGTTCCGTTCCAATGGCAAGGACCGAGCCAAGCTTGACGAGTGGTTCCGATCCCCCCCTAGATCAGCTCGAGGAGCTCAGTTTTAATGATGGGCATATGCACTCGCTGCCAACATCCGCGCTCCACTTCGCGCCCACGCTGCGCCTCGCCAAGTTCATGAACTGCCATTCCCCCCCCCCTTAATGACGCGCCCGCTCTTTTTCTACCACGACTGAAGCACCTCGAGCTCATTGCCGTATGCATCCCAAAGGATGACATGGAGCGCCTGCTTCGTGGCTGTACTGCACTCGAGTTCCTTCGTCTTCAGGCGATGAATTGGTCGAGTAGCTTCCACATCACCTCCAGGACTCTCCGGACTATTTATGTGTGTTGCTGGTGCTGCAACGAGAGATCACAAAAGGTGGACCACAATATGGTCATTGAGGAGACACCTTCACTTGAGAGATTACTTGTAGTTGATCAACAAGGTCCAACAAGAATCAATGTCATTTCTGCGCTGAAATTGACAGTGGTGGGCTACTCATCTGTCAAATACTACTACTTTCAGGTACAACAGTCGCCTTCTACCTCTCCTTCTTGATATCAACATTATTTCTAGTTTTGAAGATGTATGTTCGTCTATCATCCAGAAAAGCTTCACCTAGATTCTGCGCACAGTGAAGGTCTTGGCACTAGAATCTGTCGGCCCCAACCTGGACCAAGTTGTTAGTTTCCTGAGATGCTTTCCGTGCCTGAAGAAGCTGTATATCGAGGTGATGTTCTTTTCCTGTTAAATGTTAACCATAAGGGAGTTCAATTTTTTGCACATTTTCCCAAGTTTACAATGACAACGTACTATGATTTCTGAAGGAATTTTGGAGGATTTCAGGACATACACCCCCCACCCCATATTGGTTGCTTGATTTATATTGTTACAATCCATAAGCATTTCTCCTTTGGATTCATCTGTACTAGTTTTCTTAGGGAATTTTTCATCCACTCCAACCTCTCGTGAAGAAGGCTACATTTTTCTAGATTGTAATCAAATGCCCATGTTAATCATGTCAGATCGAAGATGGCACGTTGGTGCATTTTACAAATCCTGCAAACCAAATAGGCGTGTAGTAGTGTTCAATACTGCATGTAGGCACTAACACGTTCTCTTCTTTTGCAGATAATAATAGGCCCGGAGGTGGATAATGTTTATAACGACAATCACATCGAATGCCTTGATCTGCATCTCTCAAAAATTACTTTGAACTCCTACCGAGGGACCTTACCGGAGATTACATTCGCCAGGTTCTTTGTTGCCAGAGCAAGGGTGCTGAAGGTAATGAGGTTGAACATGCATTTAAAAAGGAAATATGAATGGTTTGTTGATCAGAGCCGGCAGCTACTGCAGAATGGAAGAGGCTCCAAAAAAGCTAAACTTCGTATTGGAAGTGCGTATGACAGAGTAATTGGAAGTCATTGTGTCAAACCCATACATGACTTGTCAGCGGCTGATCCCTTTGCAGAAATGACGAGGTTTCGAAAGCGGCCTTACTATTTTTATTTTTAGTTTGAACCTCTCTTATATCCATGTTTAGCTGATCAGCACGGGCGTTTGCAGCTGAATGAGCTAAATTTCATTTCTAATATCAGTTTGAACCTTGTAATCTTCGAATTTGAGCCATGTAACTCTGGAATTTGAACCTTGTAATATTTCAGGCTTTTGTGGTACAATCGTTGAAATGGCATCGTATGAGACTCGTAGATTGGTAGTACGATTTTGACCTTAATATGCAATAGACTTAGATTTTATTAACCATTCACGATCAGGGATCCAGCCAGAAGCAGAGCAATGGCAAACGTCGTCGCAACAAGATGTAGATGATTAGATGCTCGTTTCTCCTAGTTTAGTATGCATGTAATTGCTTACTTTGGTGTGTGGAAATATTATGTGTGTAGTCACTTATGTAATTGTATGCTTAATTTGGTCATGCAATGCTGTTCTTATAAGTATATATGTTGATGTTCTGTAGACAGAGCATATCACATCGCACACGGACCACACTAGGGAACCCGTCGGTCATGAATTCATCAATCGCAGACGGTTTTATACCAGCAAGCGTTTGCCCACAACACACATGGCTTATTCCATCACAAACAGCTCAGATGGATCAACTGTACGCCACGTATCGCACACGCAACTCTAATCTGATTCATGCTTGATGTCTCCTCCATCGCTCGCACAGTTCGTCTTATTTGCCACGTATCACTGTGCCGGCCTCTGCTCGCGTCCAACAGCGCGCTGTGCTCGCCGTTAGGCGCCACGGCGCGCTCTGCTCGTGTCCGTCGGCACACTCTGCTGTCCGTCGGCGCGCTCTGCTCGCATACCTCCACGTGCTCGGCTTGTGGACAGCTTTTCCTTGCGTGTTCAACTGCTATATGCATATATATGGTTACTCGTCGTTGAGGCGAGCGCGGAGCGCTCTGCTCGCATCCCTCCGCGCACGCTCTGCTAGCAGTTGGGCCTGCGCATGATCACGTCGGGGGCCCCATATGCATGTGGTTGCGCCGCGTGCGTCGGCACGATGCAGTTACGTGCGGCACGATGGAGTTACGCGCTGCAAATTAGAACTGCCATCTGGGCGTGCCGATATTCCAGGCCGTCCGGCTTCCCCTTTAATTCCCGCGGCCATTATAACCTTAGTCTCTTCAACCTTTCGATCACGCCCGACAACACAACAAGCACACCCACGACAACACATAGAGAGGGGATGTCTAGCGGCGCTCCAATGGAGTTCGGCGAGCATAAAGTGGAGACCCACGCGAGGGAGACAGATCTCTCGGTGGTGTACACCATCGACCCGATCGTGGTGGACGACTACATCAACACCGTTGAGCAGTTGCTTGCTCGAGACAAGTACACGATGGTCGGCATCTGATACGTCTCCAACGTATCTATAATTTTTTATTGTTCAATGCTGTTATGTTATCATTCTTGGATGTTTTACAATCATTTTATAGCAACTTTATATAATTTTTTGGGACTAACCTATTGACATAGTGCCCAGTGCCAATTGCTGTTTTTATCTTGTTTTCTTACTTCACAGGAAATCAATACCAAACGGAGTCCAAACACAGCGAAACTTTTTGGTGATTTTTTCTAGACCAGAAGGCACAAGTTGGGCCAAGAAAGTACTTGAGGGGGGCTCCGAGGGGAGCACAACCCACCAGGGCACGCCTGGGGGCCCAGGCGCGCCCAGGTGGGTTGTGCCCACCTCGGTAGCCTCCCGCACCGCCTCTTTGCTCTATAAATACCCCAATATTCCAGAAACCCTAGGGGAGTCGATGAAAATCAATTCCAGCTGCTGCAAGTTCCAGAAACCACAGATCCAATCTAAACACCATCACGGAGGGGTTCATCATCCTCATTGGTGCCTCTCCGATGATGCGTGAGTAGTCCATTGTAGACCTACGGGTCCGTAGTTAGTAGCTAGATGGCTTCCTCTCTCTCTTTTGATTCTCAATACAATGGTCCTTTGGAGATCTATTTGATGTAACTCTTTTTGTGGTGTGTTTGTTGGGATCCGATGAACTTTGATTTTATGATCAGACCTATGTTTTTATCCATGAAAGTTATTTGAGTCTTTTGATCTCTTATATGCATGATTACTTATAGCCTCGTATTTTTTCTTCGAATCTTTGGTTTAGTTAGACCAACTAGATCGATTTTTCTTGCCATGGGAAGAGGTGCTTTGTGATGGGTTCGATCTTACGGTGCATGATCCCAGTGACAGAAGGGGAACCGACACGTATGTATCGTTGCTATTAAGGATAACAAGATGGGGTCTATTTCTACATAAATAGATCTTGTCTACATCATGTCATCATTCTTATTGCATTACTCCGTTTCTCCATGAACTTAATACACTAGATGCATGCTGGATAGCGGTCGATGTGTGGAGTAATAGTAGTAGATGCAGGCAGGAGTCGGTCTACTAATCTTGGACATGATGCCTATATAATGATCATTGCCTGGATATCGTCATAATTATTTGAAGTTCTATCAATTGCCCAACAGTAATTTCTTTACCCACCGTATGCTATTTTTCTCAAGAGAAGCCACTAGTGAAATCTACGGCCCCCGGGTCTATTTTCTCATCATATATTTTCAGATCTATTTTGCTATTTGCCTTTTTTTAAGATCTATATTTCTAAAAACCCAAAAATATTTTGCTTCACTTTATTTTATTCGCGATCTATTTATCCAATCTACTACAATTTATCTCACGTCCGTTTGCCAATTTCTAGCGCCGTTACCCGAAAGGGATTGACAACCCCTTTAACATGTTGGGTTGCCAGTATTTGTTCTTTGTGTGCAGGTGCTGTTTACATAGTGTTGCTTGGTTCTCCTACTGGTTCGATAACCTTGGTCTCATCACTGAGGGAAATACCTACCATTGCTGTGCTGCATCATCCCTTCCTCTTTGGGGAAATACCGACGTAGTTCAAGCCAACATCAAAAGGAATTTCTGGCGCCGTTGCCGGGGAGACATCATGAACATCTACCAGGTTCCTAATCACAAATCTCATCTCCTTGCAATTTACATTATTTGTCATTTGCCTCTCCCCCACTTCACAAAAATTTGCCGTTTTATTCGCCCTCTTTTTCGTTCACCGATTTCTCGTCAGATCTGTTTTTCGTGTGCAATTTTGTTTGTCACTTTTGCCGTTATGGATAGTTCCTCCTCTATTGCGTGTACCCCCGAGAATGAGGTTCTTAATTTCAAACAAAGGGGAGGGGAGAATTTAAAAGATGCTTGGTATAGGATTTGCAATGCTCATAATAGATCTATCCGTAAGCAATCTACCGTTGTTCTTCTTCGCTGTTTTTATGTGGGCATCACCACTTGGTATAGATTCGTCCTTGGTACGATTACCAGTGGAAATTTCTTGATGTGTCCCTCTCTTGATGCTTTTAATGCTATGGGAAATTTAGTGGGTTCACCGCCTCTTATAATTAACGAAACAATTTTGACTCTTGAGCATGTTATGGAAAGACTGGATGCTATCGAAAAGAAAATGCTTACCGAAGAACACTTTGAAAACTTCGATAAAAAGATGCATAATTTTGCTACTAAATTTGGGTCAAAACGTGAGAAGTTTTTAAGTTGTTAAAAGAAAAGGGAACCGTAATTCACGAAAGAATTGAAGAAAGCTCTTCTCGGATCGATAAGTTGGAAGAAATTTTTAGCAATTGAAGCACGGCTTTTTCTTCTGCTAAAACTATTGAAAAAAACCCCGCAAAAATAGGCAAGATTACTCAATCCACTAAAAACAAGGGTGCAACTTCTAACAGCAACAAAGAAGATCTTAAGATGATTAGTATTCACCCGGATTTTGTTGAAGTTATAAGAGACCCTACGTACAAGAATGAATTCTTCAAACTTGTTCTTGGGAGTATTGTTATTGAAATTTTTTATGCTAAATCTTTGAAAAATTCTAAGTGTTTGATTGAGGAATTAGAACCCAAAGATGACAATACTTAGATCTTTGCATTATGCATAGCTAAGGGCGTAAAACGATAGCGCTTGTTGGGAGGCAACCCAATGAATAAAATTTATTTTTGTCTTTTTCTTTCTATTCTTGAGTGTTTGCACAATTATTCTACTGTTATTATTGTGTTTTTTGTGTTTTAATTAGTGTTTTTGCCAAGTAGAGCCTTTGGGATAGCTTTGGTGATAGTTGATTTGATCTTGTTGGAAAATAGAAAATTTTGCGTCAGTAAAATAATTGTTTAAAATCACATAAATGACTAAAAATTCTGATTTTTTTTAAAAAAGATTGATATGCAAATTTCCTATTTTTTCCTAATTTTTCAGAAATTTGAAGTTAAATAAGTATGAGAACAATTCGTATCTTTGCAGACTATTCTGTTTTTGACAGATTCTGTTTTCTTTGCATTGTGTGCTTATTTTGATGAATCTATGGTTTGTATTGGAGGTTATAAGCCATGGTAAAGGTATAATACAGTATATATAATGCAAGAACAAAATTTGAATTGGTTTTCTATAGTACTTAAAGTAAAGATTGGTTTTCTTGTACTAACGGATCTCACGAAGGTTTTGTTGAGTTTTGTGTGATTGAAGTTTTCAAGTTTTGGGTGAGATCACGATGGATGAAGGAATAAGGAGTAAGAAAAGCCTAAGCTTGGGGATGCCCCATGGCACCCCAAGCCATTATCCAAAGAGAAGCAAGCAACTAAGCTTGGGGATGCCCGAGTGGCATCCCCTCTTTCTTCTAACGACCATCGGTATTTTACTCGGAGCTATATTTTTATTCGTCACAGATCATGAGTTTTGCTTGGAGCGTCTTGTATGATATGAGTCTTTGCTTGTTTTACTTTTTATTTTAAGTCATGAATCCTTGCTGGACACACCTATTTGAGGGAGCCTAAATTATGCTATGACTTGATAGAATTGCTCTCTATGCTTCGCTTAAATCTTTATGAGCTATGGAATTGCTCTAGTGCTTCACTTACATCTTTTTGAGCACGTTGTGCTTTAGTATTTTTTGAAGAAATGCTCTCATGCTTCACTTACATTTATTTGAGAGTTAGTAATATTTTTTATAAATTCTCTCTTGCTTCACTTAAATTATTTTGAGAGAAGAAAATTTTATGCTCATGTCCTTCACTTAGATTTGTTTGAGCTATCAAAAGCAACATATGAAATTAGTCCCAAAGTGATAGATATTCAAGAGGGATATAAGAAAAACTTTCATGAAGATCATTGGACAAAATAAACTTGATTCCTTGTAATAGTTTTGCGATATGATGATATAATATGTGAGTCATGTTAATGAGTAATTATGGCTTAGTAAGAATATTGGTGTTAAGGTTTGTGATTCCCTATGCAAGCACGAAAGTCAATAGTTATGCAATGAAATTACATCCTACTTGTGGTGTATTATTCAGTGTTAGTTATGCTTAATGCTCGCTTATGAGATTTTTCGTTTCTTGGTTGGATGCTTCTCAATCTTTTGCTAGCCTTCATTTGCACTAAGTATGATTACTACTTGTGCATCCAAAATCCTTAAACCAATTTTGCCATATGAGTCCTCTATACCTACCTATATGCGGTATTTCCGTGCCGTTCTAAGAAAATTTGTATGTGCTATCTCTAATTTCAAAATAAATTTCTCTTTTGTGTGCTCGTACCGCTCATGAAACGATAGGGGGTGACTGATATATTTCCATGCTAGATGTGTTATTCTCAAGATGAGTGTTTATTCACTTGTCATTGCACGAGAGTACGGCAAAGGTATTAGGGATGCCCAGTCCCGAAATGAAAAATGAATTTACTTTATGTTGTCAAATAATAAATTCCTTGGAAAGTGTTGGTATGGACGTCACCCGTGGATTCGGCTAGCCGTGGAATGTGAAAGAATGGTGGAAAAAGGAATAAACTTTATTTTCTGTTTGGAAACCGCCTATGATATATCTAGCATGGAAAGTATTGGGAACTACTCGATCGTTTTCGTTGACAGGAAAAGCATGCCACCCAAAATGTTTTATCTCTACTTTTTTCGCTTTGAGCTCTGGCACCTCTACAAATCCCTACTTCCCTCTGCGAAGGGCCTTTCTTTTACTTTATGTAATTTTGAGTCTCCATCTTCTCTTATAAAGCACCAACTAAGGGGCACTATGATCGTACTTGAGCATTGGGTGTAGCTAATATGCGAGCGTGTTTCATGAATGGATCAATGATTGAGCATCATGGGCTAGGGATAACTTGCTTCAGTGTTGATATTTTGAAAGACATGGTTGCTTGTTGATATGCTTGAGTATTGAAATCTTCATGTCAAAACTAGACTATTGCTTTGAATCATATAAAAGTCCAAATGTCCATGCTACAAAGAAAAGAATATGAGATTAACATGTTAGGCAGCATTCCACATCAAAAATTCTGTTTTTATCATTTACCTACTCGAGGACGAGCAGGAATTACGCTTGGGGATGCTGATACATCTCCAACATATCTATAATTTTTTATTGTTCCATGCTGTTATATTATCATTCTTGGATGTTTTACAATCATTTTATAGCAACTTTATATCATTTTTTGGAACTAACCTATTGACGTAGTGCCCAGTGCCAGTTGCTGTTTTTTGCTTGTTTTTTTACTTCGTAGGAAATCAATACCAAACGGAGTCCAAACACAGCGAAACTTTTTGGTGATTTTTTCTGGACCAGAAGAGACAAGTTAGGCCAAGAAAGTACCTGAGGGGGGCTCCGAGGGGAGCACAACCCACCAGGGCACGCCTGGTGGCCCAAGCGCGCCCAGGTGGGTTGTGCCCACCTCGGTGGCCTCCTGCACCGCCTCTTTGCTCTATAAATACCCCAATATTCCAGAAACCCTAGGGGAGTCGACGAAAATTAATTCCAGCCGCCGCAAGTTCCAGAAACCACAGATCCAATCTAAACACCATCACGGAGGGGTTCATCATCCTCATTGGTGCCTCTCCGATGATGCGTGAGTAGCCCATTGTAGACCTACGGGTCCGTAGTTAATTGCTAGATGGCTTCCTCTCTCTCTTTTAACTCTCAATACAATGGTCTCTTGGAGATCTATTTGATGTAACTCTTTTTGCGGTGTGTTTGTTGGGATCCGATGAACTTTGAGTTTATGATCAGATCTATGTTTTTATCCATGAAAGTTATTTGAGTCTTTTGATCTCTTATATGCATGATTACTTATAGCCTCGAATTTCTTCTTCGAATCTTTGGTTTAGTTAGGCCAACTAGATCGATTTTTCTTGCCATGGGAAGAGGTGCTTTGTGATGGGTTCGATCTTACGGTGCTTGATCCCAGTGACAGAAGGGGAACCAACACGTATATATTGTTGCTATTAAGGATAACAAGATGGGGTCTATTTCTACATAAATAGATTTTGTCTACATCATGTCATCGTTCTTATTGCATTACTCTGTTTCTCCATGAACTTAATACACTAGATGCATGCTGGATAGCGGTCGATGTGTGGAGTAATAGTAGTAGATGCAGGCAGGAGTCGGTCTACTAATCTTGGACGTGATGCCTATAAAATGATCATTGCCTAGATATCGTCATAATTATTTGAAGTTCTATCAATTGCCCAATATTTATTTGTTTACCCATCGTATGCTATTTTTCTTGAGAGAAGCCACTAGTGAAATCTACGGCCCCCGGGTCTATTTTCTCATCATATATTTTCAGATCTATTTTGCTATTTGCCTTTTTATTTATTTGCCACTTTTATTTTCAGATCTATATTTCTAAAAGCCAAAAATATTTTGTTTCACTTTATTTTATTCAGGATCTGTTTATCCAATCTACTACAATTTATCTCATGTCAATTTGCCAATTTCTGGTGCCGTTACCCGAAAGGGTTTGACAACCCCTTTAACACGTCGGGTTGCAAGTATTTGTTCTTTGTGTGCAAGTGCTGTTTACGTAGTGTTGCTTGGTTCTCCTACTGGTTCGATAACCTTGGTCATATCACTGAGGGAAATACCTACCGTTGCTGTGCTGCATCATCCTTTCCTCTTTGGGGAAATACCAACGTAGTTCAAGCCAACATCAGCATCGACCTCCAGTACACCGGCGGTCGTCCCAACATAGATCGGAAGGTTGCCGTCGCCCAGTTGTGTGTGCGCCATCATGTCCTCATCTACCACTACTGCATGGCCACAGAGCCTTGCGACCGTTTCGTCAGGTTTGTCAACAGCACCGACTACAAGTTCGCTACTGTGGAAACCACCGACGATGTAAAAGCGCTCAGGGTTACGGGCTTGGCCTACAAGAACCTTGTCGAAATCCGTGAGCACTACAGGGTCTGGGGCAGCACGAAGAAGGACTCCCTGGTTGAACTCGCCTTGGCCATCATCGACCCATACTACGAAAAGATGAAGTAGGATGCCAACAGAACACGTCCCGTATCCTGGCACGGGGCCTGGATGCGAGAACTGGATGAACCTCACCTCAGGTTCGCGGCCAAGAGCATGTACACATGCTACGAGATACACAGGCGGATCGTTGACATGAGGAAGTGCCTCGTTACCGAAATCGACGAGGCCGGATCGAGCCACAAGCAGAGCAGTAGCGGCAAGCGTCACAAGAAGTAGATGATGATCAGATGATCATTTATCCTAGTTAATTATGCATGTAATATATAATTTACTTTGGTGTGTAGAAATGTCATGTGTGTAGTAGCCACCTATGTAATTATGCATGTAATAGTTTACTTTGGTGTGTGCAAATGTCATGTGTGTAGTAGCCACCTATGTAATTGGATGTTTAATTTGGTTATGCAACCATGTCCTTATAAGTATGTGTGTATATATATATATGTTGTTGTTCTGTATGCAATCCCAACGCACAACACACACGTCTTATTAGCAGCAATCGTCTGTGTTATTATCGGTCTTCGCACATATTTCTGATTACAGACCTGTTTGCCGCGTATCACACACATCTTGTTAAATTGAACCGTTTCTGTGCGCAAGGCGCTGGCTCAACGCCTCGCGTTGCCCATATGCGCCAGTAAAAGCGCTAGGCACTGCTATAGTGTTGTAGTGCTACTGCTACTACCCTAAGAAAAGTCCTTATCATTGTTGTAGTGCTGCTATTGTTGTTAATACTCTAGATGTAGCTTGTACTACTGTTATAGTATTGTTGTTGATGCTCTAGGTGTAGCTTGTACTACTGCTATAGTGCTTATTTTCTACTGTAATATTGCTTTTTGCTATTGTTGTGTGAAATTTTGCTGTGATAGTAACTACTGTTACTGCTTCTACAATAGTGCTAAATGCTCCAACTCTTTGCTTGCTCATGCTTGTTGTTCTAGTTTACATTCTAGCACTATTTTAGATATCAAATTGCCCTCCGTTGCTAGTATCTGTATAACTGTGTATGAAACGCCTAATTACACCTAATCACTCCACGCCTAAACTAGAAAAGCCCAAGTAGGTGGCCAAACGCATAATTAACGTCTAGCGCTTTTTTAACTTTGATAAAAACACGAGAATAGGGAAAACACATGATTGAGATGTCATGCTCATTCGAATCCAACATGATTTGAGTTTGTTTGATGTCATCATAGAAAAACAGAAAGAAGTTTCTCCAAGATGTTTGAGTGAATCCTAGATTTTCTATGGAATGTAGTACAAATGATTCATTAAAGAAACTACTATATATGATTTAATCTCATACTAAATTAAAGAAACAACGAAGATACATTTCTAAGAATCCTAATCCTTCAATCTATGCAAACTTTCAAAGAGACCTGTATCTTCACGAGTCCGGGCCCTGGTTCTCAAAAAATGAAAATAAAACCGATTCCAATCCAAATAACCCTAGTCTATCACGTTTTATAGCAAATTCGGAAACTATAGCACCTAATGCAAAAAAAAAATCAAAACTATGACCCCGTCGGCCTCGTGTGGGCCGAAGAGGGTGTTTTCGGTCGGTAGTTGGCCGAAGAGGGCACTTCGGCCTGCGGTTGACCGAAGATGGGCTTATCTGGGCCTAAAATGACTCTTTGGTCAGTAGTAGGCCGAAGAGTCCCAGGGATCCACCTTTTCGCGCCAACGCTAGGCCGAAGCTGCATGGCTGCGCTCTTCGGCTTATGTTAGGCCGACATGGTTTTTTCTTTTGAATTTTGACTTATGAATGCTGTGCAACCATTGCCCATCTTAGAGATTGAAAAAATATATTTTCGCGCAACCCTTTCCCTCAATTTTTTCCCGCCAACTATTTCCCTCAATATTTTCCCGCCAACTCTTTCCCTCCATATGTTCCCGCCACCCGTTTCCCGCCATAAGTTCCCGCCAACCCTTTCCCTTCATACCAATAAGCCATGGACTTGTTTTCTCCTACGCGATTGTACCTGAGATTGACATGCACGTTACATGATTAGGTATATTCTGAATGCAGAGCTGAGAACTAAAATAGTATTACTACTTACTTGTGCATGTGTTTTGGTAAGTGTGGAATAACTGAAATGTCAGGCTCTTGACATAGATTAAACTGTCTCATCACCCTATGAAGAGCCATCTCCTCAACCGTCACGTCGAACACCAACTTGGCCTTGGTCATCCAATAGTGTCGATCTCTAGTGCACAATCCAGAAATCCCAACCGGGCACCTGGATAATATAGCCTGATGCGAGTATGGCTCCCAGATAATTTGATCCTCGTGTAAACTATCAAACTGTGCCGTGAAGGACGGGTAGCAGCCCCTCACCTGCTATGCGCAAACTGTCTCTGTGCATGACAACAAATAAGCATTAGTAATACTATTGAATGGCAAGAAATAATCGAATTAATTGTTACTTAATATGAAAGTACCTCTCTCCGTGCCCAAACAGTTCCCATAGTAGGTAAGTCGCCGATAGAAGACATTTCCTCATACCAGGGTGAAAACTATGATCAAAAGGATAATCGGACATCTCGACTACACTAAACTGGACTACTTATCCACCTTCGTGTGAAGGGGGTTTTATAGGTAGAGAGGAGAAAATGGTGGGAAAGAACGACTGCGGTATGGAGGGAAAGGGTTGGCGGGAACTTATGGCGGGAAAGGGTTGGCGGGAACATATGGCGGGAAACGGGTGGCGGGAAAATATGGAGGGAAAGAGTTGGCGGGAAAATATTGAGGGAAAGGGTTGCGCGAAAATATATTTTTTCAATATCTAAGATGGGCAATGGTTGCACAACAATCATAAGTCAAAATTCAAAAAAAAAACCATTTCGGCCTAACATAAGCCGAAGAGCGCAACCATGCAGCTTCGGCCTAGCGTTGACGCGAAAAGGTGGGCCCCTGGGACTCTTCGGCCTACTGCTGACCAAAGAGTACTCTTCGGCCTAGTGCTGACCAAAGAGTCCTTTTCGGCCCAGATAAGCCCATCTTCGGTCAACCGCAGGCCGAAATGTCCTCTTCGGCCAACTATCGACCGAAAACACCCTCTTCGGCCCACATGAGGCCGACGGGGTCATAGTTTTGATTTATTTTTTTTGCATTATGTGCTGTAGTTTCCGAATTTGCTATAAAAAACGTGATAGTTTCAAAAAAAAAATCCCCAAATCGAGCTCGCAGCAGCAGCGAGTGGCGACTCCGCCGCCCGTTTCCCTTTCGCCGGCATCCGGCGCCTCCGTCCCATTCCCCACCTGCGGCCACCCGCAACTCCATGGGGACGGCTCAGAGCGTCGGGCGTTGGGATTCAGACGCCGATGTCGGAGCAGGCGGCGAGGACCGCATCAGCGCGTTCCCAGACGACATGCTCGTCCACATCCTCCTCAAGCTCGGCGACGCCGCCGCCGCCGCCCGGACCAGCGTCCTCGCCCGCTGGTGGCGCGGCCTCTGGGCCCTCCTCCCG
This sequence comes from Thinopyrum elongatum, assembly GCA_011799875.1. NCBI lineage: Eukaryota > Viridiplantae > Streptophyta > Magnoliopsida > Poales > Poaceae > Thinopyrum > Thinopyrum elongatum. Next base: position 92,751,139 of record CM022302.1, on the reverse strand, counting down.
CAGCTCACCTTCGCCGACGGCATCGAGCACCACCGCATAGTCTCCGCCCTCGCCGCCCACCAAGTGCCGGACCTCCGGTGTCTCCGGGTTGCCACCCCACACGCCTTCGTCGAGTACCTGGCGGTCTGGCTCCCCATCGTCGCATGCCGTCTCACCGGATCCATGCTCCTCAGGGTGGTGTGGCACGAGGACGAGGACGAGGAGGACGCCGAGCTGGAGCCCGAGCAAAGAGGGGCCATTAATTCTGCTTCCTTGCTTCCAGCGAGCCACCACGGTCATACTCGAGTTCTCGTTCCTTCGTCTCGTCCTGCCGCCTTCCGGCGTATTCGCCCGGCTCAAAGTTCCCGAGCTGGTTGGCATCCACCTATATGGTCAGTGCAGTCTCGGCGATGCTCTCTCCTCCCCGCGGTGCCCATCCTTGCAGATTCTCAGTGTCAAGAATGCCCGTGGTCTAGGCAACTTCACAATTCATTCCAAGTCCCTCCTAGAACTGAAGCTATTGAAACTACCTGACATGCAGCAGCTCATTGTCGGGGCACCGTCCCTCCGAATGTTAATCATCATCGGTTGCTTTACCGATGCGATGAATCCAAGTCAACCAGTTGCCAACATCTCAGCCCCTCGCCTGGAGTTGCTCTGGTGGATGTGTGATTTTTTTCCCCAGCTCCCTCCAGCTTGGGGGGATGGCACATCTTCGATGTCTTGTCACTGGAAATTTCCTTGTCTATGGACCGATTTCCTTTGGTCTACAAAGTCGCTGTTGCATGAGCATTCTGCAGCACTTTGAGCGTCTCAGTGTCCTCAGTCTCTATATTAACTATCCGCCGGTGAGTTCATCCATACTTGTGTTATGACTTCATTATTGAATGCCGATAGATAACAAGGCAAGCATCTGTACTGAGTTCAACTTGGGGAATTTGTCATTTTATATTGTCAGATTCAGGGCTCCGCTGACCCAAGAAAGGTTCAAACTCTGGGGCGTGTGCGAAGAACTCGACCTCTCCAGCCAACCGATTCGTCGCTCTCACGGCCTAGCTTGATGAACAGGAAAGGAAGGAGACACGGCAGTTTACCCAGGTTCGGGCCACCTTGCGGTGTAAGACCCTACTCCTGCTTTGGGGTGGATTAGCCTCGCGAGGGGCTGAGAATGAACTAGTACAGAGGAAGAACAACCTCACGAGGTATGTTCTTGTGTGGGTTTGAGCTGAGGATTCCATCTCCCATTCCTATGGTGGTGGCTAACCTATATATAGTGGCCTTGGTCCTCTTCCTCCAAAATGAAGGCGGGAAGGGATCCCACAACGGCCAATTTTGAAGGGGGACAAATAATACATCTTATCCTGACGAAAGGTGGTCTTCGCCTGCAAAACTTCTGGTCATGACGTCGTGGTGGGCTCGGCGATGACATCCATCTTGCCGTCCTGGCGGTCTTGGTCTCGTTGCACGGGAATGGAAACCTTTGGGTGATTCCTCGAGACTCCGCGCCTGCGCTTGCCTCCTTAGCACAAAAGAGGAAACCTGCTACGCTGCGTCCGCTGGCGCCCGCCTGGCCTTGGTCGTCATGGCTTGCGTCACCTGAACCTCATGAGATGGGTGCTTGCATAGGAATCTCTGCTCCTTAGGAGCCAGCCTAGGGAGGCCGCTCCCTTCGGAGGTCTTGGCGTCATCCGCCTCGCGAGGCTTGGCCCCTCGCGAGGGTCTTGTCTTGCCGATGTTGAAGAAGGGCCGTATCAGGCCGTCGATGGAGCCACGCCGTGGGCCGCAGGCAAGTCTGGGTACCCTGGTTCCCAGAACGCCGACAGTAGCCCCAGGGCCCAAGGCGCGCTCGGACTTGGCTTCGGGGCGAAGCCAAAGGGCAAGGGCGAAGCGCCGTGGGCCCCAATCGCCTGCGGACCGAGTTGACGCGTAGCGCCTGACGGGACATGGGTGTCTCCACTTCCCCACGCTGCCTCGGCAACTGCCCAGTGCTGACAAAAAGACTGGCACCTGCCGCTGAGCCTTCATTGCCTGCCGCGCCTATCCTCTGCTCCTCTTCTTCCTTGCGAACTAGCGCCTCCTTCTCCGGATTCCGCACCAGCAATAATCCTCCTCCGCCGTCATGGCTCCTAGGTCGAAGAGAGGAGGGAAAGCCCGCGCTCCCGCAGAGCCCTCGTCGGGGCCGGAACCCGCGTTGGACCGGTCCACGGTGATCAACCAGGATGGGCTGGACAAGGTCCAGCAGGCCCTCGCCGCAGATTCCAACGAGTGGAAGGCGACGGCGGTCTGGCCTGCCTCCCGGGCCTTGGCCGACATGGGGGCCACCGAGATCTCCATCCATCTTCACGCCCTTCTGGCCGGCTTGGTCCCTCCTTTTTCTGATTTCTTCAACGCCGTGCTCTCGCACTATCAGATCCAAGTGCTGCATCTGGACCCAGGGTCCATCATCCTCCTTGGTGCTTTTGCCTTCCTGTGTGAGGCCCTCGTGGGCATCACCCCGTCCGTGGCCCTGTTCCGCCATTTCTTCTCGCTCCACCTGGTCGACGGCGGACGGCACTCGGGGTGCATGGCGTTCCAGGCGGTGGCGGCGACAGCCGGCTCCGGCATCGACTTCACGCTCTGCCCGGATGCAAAGGGGTTCCGGAAGCAGTGGGTGTACGTGGACGCCTCCGTGCGCAGCCACCTGCTCCTGCTCCCGCGGGCGCCGGCGGAGCCGAGTTCCGGCTGGGGACATGCGAAGCTCGTCGACCGGCGGCCCGCGCATGTCTGGCCCAGGCTGGACAACCTGAAGGAGGCAGGGGTGACGGTGTCGATGGTGGTGCGGGAGTTCGTCCGGCAGCGCATCGCCCCGCTCCAGCGCCATTCTCGCCCAGCGTGGGCCTTCACTGGCCCCAATGATCCCATGAGGCTTCAGGTGCCCTCGCTCCCTTCCATGACGCTGCGCACGATGCTCCAGCTCCTGACGGGTGACCCAGCGCCTGCCGCGCTCCCGGCCGAGGAGTGCCTCTTGTACAACTGCTCGAATAGGGAGGCCTTCGTAGACAAGATGCCCCGTTTCGACGAGTGGGGGCTGCGCCCTGAGGGTCTTGAGGGGCCCCGTGAGAACCCCGTCCTGGTGGCTCCCGTGCCTGTCGATCCTATGGCGCACGCCCCAGAGGTGGTCGCAGGGGGGCGAGCACCGTCGAGCGCTCCTGAGGCGGCAGCTGGAGGACAGGTGCCACCAAGTGCTCCTGAGGCGGCTGCTGGAGGGCAGGAACCACCAAGTGCTTCTGAGACGGCTGCTGGAGGGCAGGAACCACCAAGTGCTCCTGAGGTGATGGTCCACACCCCCACAGGCAGAACAGGGGGAACCCTTGTGACGCCCCCGGCTCAATCGTGCACTAATCATACACGCAAATGCACACGATCAAGCCTAAGGACTCACGGGAAGATATCACAACACAACTCTAAAACATAAATAAAGTTATACAAGCTTTATATTACAAGCCAGGGGCCTCGAGGGCTCGAATACATAAGCTTGCGTACAAGCGTCAGCGGAAGCATCAGATATCTGAGTACAGATATTAAAAGAGAAACAGAAAGGCCTTAAGAAAGGCGGGGCAAAATAAAACACTACGATCGAAAGGCGCAGGCCTCCTGCCTGGGACCCTCCGATCCTACTCCTGGTTGACGGCAAGTTCGAAGCAGTAACCACCCTCGGGGTAGTAGTAGTAGTCGATCGTCGGCGGGGTAGCTGTCTCAGTGGCTCCGTCATCTGGCCACGACAAACTGATATGGGGGAAAAGAAAGCAAAGCAACCGTGAGTACTCAGAAGTACTCAGCAAGCAAGGATCTACACTACATATGCAACATTATCAAAGAGTGGCTGTATATGTGGACTGGGCTGCAGAAATGCCAGAATAGAGAGCAAAACCTAGTCCTATCGAAGACTAGCAACTTCATCGGTCTTGCAACAATAGAAGAGAGCAGAACAGATCAATATAATGTAGCAGTATCATTAAGTCTCAACCTCACCCAGAGATCCTTTCTTGACTCCCTGCGAGAAAGCAATCCCAGAGCCATACAGTCATCAACCTCGTCCTGAGATCCCTTCTCGACTCCCTGCGAGAATCAATCCCAGAGCCATATATCTAGGTATCATCTCACGGTCTAGTTGTGTCGATCGTGATACAACTCCGAGTGTCCTTTACCGAAGGACCGGCTATCGATAGATGTGTTCTTCCCTGTAGGGGTGCACCAACTTACCCAACACGCTCGATTAACTCCGGCCGGACACACTTTCCTGGGTCATGCCCGGCCTCGGCCAAATGATACACCGCAGCCCTACCTATAGCTCAGCAGAGAGGTCCCCGCCGGTCTACATCCTAAGCGCTCAGGGGTCTTGGGCCATCGCCCTGTGCACTCCGGGTCGTTGCGAGCAGGGTGAAGCCAGGCACCAGGAGGGCGCCGGTCCGTCCCGGCCGCAAGGCTGAACTAGACATCTGACAGAGCTTTCGGCTGATGCTACGATGCAGAACACCCATACTATGCCCACGTGATGGTTAGTGCTATCAGGCCAGAGACCTGCTCGGATCAAATATCCAAATCGTTAGTGGACTAGGGCTTGCGGTAACGAGCAGAGACTCACGAAAGATGTGACCCCGTCGCCCCGTCTCGAGGACTTGCGGCAAGGGTCAAGAATGCCCGGCCATGCCTCGTATTCACCACTCGGGCACCATCCAGGCAACCCGTCCTCACATCACACGCGGGTACCCCTCAGGGTCGACCTGCCTTCCAAGTAACAATGTAAAGCTCAAGTATCCGTGTGTCCATAACATCAGGGGAATCCGAGGTATCACCCTCGTTGGATTCCTACTCGATGTATCCGTCAAGGTGAACTCGGAGGGATCACCCTCGATGGGTTCACACTTGAAGTGTTGCGTGACAGGGTCGTATCGGCAGTGGAGAAGGAGGAATCACCCTCGATGACCACGACCAATTATCTACCCTACAAGGTTAACATCAGAAGTGCTGACGAGGTATCACCCTCGGCACTCGATAGTAACCCAATAGTGTCGTACAACTAAGGGGGGTGATGTGCGGTGCCGGGGCCTGTCTTCAATCCCGTTGATCGGGTCTTCTGATAATCCAGCGGGGCAGTCAGGACAAGTGGGGTCACTGATAGGTCTCTACCCAGCCTATACTAAGAAGTTTAGGATAAGAAGGTAAGGTATCAATAGCAGGTTACAATAAACAGGCTATGCATCAGAATAGGTAAAGCAGTAGCAGCAGCAATTCTAATGCAAGCATGAGAGAGAAAGAATAGGCGATATCGGTATGCTCAAGGGGGGGGTGCTTGCCTGGTTGCTCGGCGGCAAGGGCAAGGTCGTCAATGGTGTCGTCGGTCTCCGGAGCTACGTCGGTCTCGGGGACGATGTCGGGGTCTAACGAGAGAGAAGAGGGGGAGGAAACAATAAATACAGAGCAAACATGAGCAACACAGAGCAGGCTACGTTAACGTGCAGTGTAGGGTTGCCTAAAGACATGTCTAAGTCATTTAGTTATTTTAGGAATTTGTTTGGATTTATTTTATAAAAGCCAGGCACTATTCATTTATCGAAATCGGTCTAAAAGTTCCACGTTCATCTAGCTAGGGGCAACTGACAGGAATACGGAGGGCGTATTCGGGTTCGTATCGAAATTCTGAGCAACTTTCATATATAAATTATTTTCATCGGAGTTACGGTTTAATTTATATGATTTTCTAAAGATTTAATTAAATCAACATTATCCAGAACAGTACATGGTGACATCAGCATGACGTAGAGGTGACGTCAGCGGTCAACTGGGGCTGACCCCGTCAAACCTGACGTGTGGGGCCCATATGTCATATACACAGGGCTAATCCAGGGTTTAAATTTAACAAAAACTAATTAACAGGGGTGTGGCCCCACCTGTCTATGAGTAATTAGTGATTAATTAACTAATTAATTAATTAACAGTTTATTTATTTTAAAAATTGATTTAAACCACGCGGGACCCACATGTCAGTGGCCCACGCTGCCACGCTGATGGTTGACCCAGTCAACTGGGCCCGTGGGGCCCAGTGTTCAGTGACACAGGGGCGGGACCCACCGGGCCAGGTCAGCGCCGACCGCCAGAGCTACTCCGGCGAGCCCGAGCGCGGTGACAACTCCGGCGAGCCCGGAATCAAGCTACGGGGCACCATTTCGCGTGTTCTTTAGCTCTCTGGAACGAGCAGTCAGAGCCGCGTCCGGTGGTGGGGTGCACGGCGGCAGGGGAGGCCGGGACAGAGCAGCACGACGACGGTGGGCGGCGGCGGCTTCAGGTGCGGCTCGGGAACAACAAAACAACATGCGGGCGAGCGAACAAATAGCGCGGCGAGGCCCTATGTGATGCGGGGAGTACACTGGGCATGGGCACGGGGCCCAAAGGTCGCCGGGAGCACGCCGGCGACGTGTTCCGCGGCGGCGTGTTCGGGCAAGAAGGGGCGGTGTCTATGGCTACGGGGAGAGCGCAGGGAGAGAGGGAGGAGGACGGGGTGCTCACGTAGAGCCTGCAGATGTGCTAAGGTGGGCCTGGGGAGGACGGACGGCGACGAATCGAGGCGGCGATCACCGGCGGCCGAAGGTTGAAGATGACGGCGTCGCGGGCGTAGCGGTGGCTCCTGGCTCCAACGCGTCGGTGTAGATGGAGTAGCCGAGGCCGGCGAAGCTCGTGGACACGGAGAGGCGACTAGAGGGGCACGGTGGCCGTGGCTACGTCGCGGTGGCGGACATGGTTGCGCTCGGGCGAGGGGGAGCAGAGGAAGGAGAAGGAGAAGTGAGGCGAGGGGAGGCCAGGGGTGTTCAGGGAGATGCCCTTATCCTCACGCGGCGCAGGAGCGCGCTGTCGACCGCAAGGAGGGGGGCAGGGGGGCCGGGCGCGCGCTAGGTGCTCGACAACGGGGCGAGGAGCAGTGCGGGAGGTGGGGACGGCGCTGCGCAGGCTGGGCCATCACTGTGCACTCGAGGCCTAGCACAGTGGGCCTTTCCCCTTTTTCCTTTTTTCTTTTCTCTGTTTTCCTTTTCTTTTCTGTTTTGTCTTTTGTTTTTACTCCAAATGACTTTTGTAAAATATGGCACTTGCCCATATAACATCAATGCAATATCCAACCCTGGTATAAAATGGTTTTGGGGCCAAATGTTTTCATATGGATTTTTTAAAATAAAAAGGTATTAACCAACTCTGTTTTTCTACTGTTAGAGTCACTTAGTTAATTTATTAATTGTTGATTATAATTTTAGAACAGTCTCTGGAATATCTACTATTTATTGAACATTTTAGTTTCTATGTTAAGCAAATTTTATTTTCCACTTTCATTTAAATTTGAATTTTGACTTAGGAGTTGAAATGCAATATGATGCTAATGATAATCATGCACTGTTAAACCTGCTGACTTGTCATTATCAAAAGTGATTACTGTGGCTTAACCTCTGGGGGTGTTACAACCCTGCCCTGAATGCGGTTGCCGCCCTCGCCGTGAGGGGCAACGTACCAGCCTTCGGCGTACCCCTTCCGAATCTCGGGGTACTCCGCAAGAGGAAGGGGCTCAGGAGCCGCTGTGGCAGTGCCCCACAGGCCCTGAAACAAAGGAAGTGGATAGCTGTGGATGAGTAAGTACCTTGTCCTCCTGGATTTTCGTGCGCCGCATTCTTTTCTGACTTTTGCTCCTCAGGATCCCTTCAGCCGCGGCGGTGAGGCCGCCCGGGGTGTGACCTCCGGAAGCCTCTGGTTTGCCCGCGACTCCAGACCTCCCGGGCCGAGCAACCGCGCGGGAGGTTATGCCGGTCCGTGAGCCGGAGCCACTGCTGGAAGGCCATGGGCCTGCTCTCCTGGCGCCCTTCCCCCAGGGCCACCTCTGGGGTACGAGGGGTGTGCCAAGGGCTCCTCCGTTGAATCTTGCCGGCGGTTGGGCGATCCCCGTGTCGGCTTCATCTTCGAGCGGCGGGGCCAGGCCACGCGGCGCCTATGCCGGGGTCCGGGGAGCGGCCGAAGGAGCTCCGGCCACCAGCCCCCTGCCGGAGACGGGTGGGTCGTCCCGCGCCTCTTCGACAGTCCAGGGCACGGAAGAAGGGCTCGGCCGCGCCCTGGAGCTCGCTCGCGGACGCAGCGCCGTCCGTCATGACCTTCTCCGGGAAGCGACGAGTGCGCTGGGTCGGCTTGGGGGGAGCTTGCCGATGTTGACGCACGCCTCGAGGCGGAGGGCCTCCTCCTGGCGCGCGAGTGGCATCAACTGAAGGTCGCCATTAACCTCGGGCACCTGCAGCATGAGCGTGCCCGCATGGAGGCCGAGGAGTCTCTTGTGGCATCTCGTGAGGCTTGCGCCCGTGCTCTGGAGGAGGCCAAGGCCGCGGACCATCGCCTTGAGGCGGCCGAGGAGCGCGAGAGGGAGCTCCGAGCCTCGAACGCCGCCCTTGAGCGGCAAGTCCAGGCGCGCAGAGCCGCCCTGGCGGCGTCGCCAGGCGTGGCCCCTACAGACGAGAAGGGAGTCCAGGCGCGCGAGGATGCGCTGGCGCTCGAGGCCTTGGATCACAGCCTGGAGCGCGAGCGGTTGGAGGTGAGGGAGCGCCAAGTAGCCATGGCCGAGGACGCCCTTGCCTCTCGGGAGGCGAGAATTCAGCTGGAGGTTGACCAAAAGGTGGTGGGGATCCGCAAAGCCCTGATCGAAGAATACCGCCGAAAGCTGGGGATCCAAGAGACTCGCTTCAAACAGCGGCTGGTTGAGCTACAGGGCAAGGCTGATGCCCTCAAGGTGGAGCTGCCGCGGCAGAGCGGTGCGAGAAGGCTGCCGAAGAAGCCCAAGTCGCCGCTGAAGCCGAGCTGTCCTCGCTCTAGCAGCAGGTCCTGGGTGTCACATCCCTTGTGGAGAGGGCTACGAACGACGCGAGCCGCCGCCGAACGCAGCAGCCCGAGCGCTCCTTGATGCTCGAGGACCTCAGGGTCAGGGCCAATCGGGCCTTGGACACCATCTGTGAGGAGAGCGTCGTCCGCCCGTACGAAGCTGACGATGCCGGCTACCTCCGCTTCTTAACCCAAGTCGTGACCTGCCTCGAAGGCAAGGCCGCGAGGGCGCGCCAGCTCGTCGAAGAGAAGAGCCGAGATCTCCTTGGGCGCGTGTTCTCGCGCGTCTTCAGCTACCTCCTCAGCCTCAATCCGGATTTTGACTTCAACGCCGCGATAGCCCCCGTGATGTTTGCTTGAACTACGTCGGTATTTCCCCAAAGAGGAAGGGATGATGCAGCACAACAACGGTAGGTATTTCCCTCAGTGATGAGACCAAGGTTATCGAACCAGTAGGAGATCCACGCAACACCACGTAAACAGCTCCTGCACACAAAGAACAAATACTTGCAACCCGACGTAAGAGAGGGGTTGTCAATCCCTCACGGGTAAAAGGATAGGTAAAATTGTAGTAGATTGGATAAATAGATCTCGCGGGAACGCGAGATAAAATAAATAAGTAAAAATTGCAGCAATGTATTTTTGTATTTTTGGATTAATAGATCTGAAAATAAAAGCAAATAAAAATAGATCGCGAAGGCAAATATATTAAAGAAGAGACCCGGGGGCCGTAGGTTTCACTAGTGGCTTCTCTCGAGAAAAATAGCAAACGGTGGGTAAACAAATTACTGTTGGGCAATTGATAGAACTTCAAATAATCATGACGATATCCAGGCAATGATCATTATATAGGCATCACGTCCAAGATTAGTAGACCGACTCCTGCCTGCATCTACTACTATTACTCCATACATCGACCGCTATCCAGCATGCATCTAGTGTATTAAGTTCATGGAGAAATGGAGTAATGCAATAAGAACGATGACATGATGTAGACAAGATCTATTTATGTAGAAATAGACCCCATCTTGTTATCCTTAATAGCAACGATACATATGTGTCGTTTCCTCTTCTGTCACTGGGATCAAGCACCGTAAGATCGAACCCATCACAAAGCACCTCTTCCCATTGCAAGATAAATAGATCAAATTGGCCAAACAAAACCCAAATATCGGAGAAGAAATATGAGGCTATAAGTAATCATGCATATAAGAGATCAAAAGACTCAAATAACTTTCATGGATAAAAACATAGATCTGATCATAAACTCAAAGTTCATCGGATCCCAACAAACACACCGCAAAAAAAAGTTACATCAAATAGATCTCCGAGAGACCGTTGTATTGAGAATCAAAATAGAGAGAGAAAGCCATCTAGCTACTAACTACGGACCCGTAGGTCTACAATGAACTACTCATGCATCATCGGAGAGGCACCAATGAGGATGATGAACCCCTCCGTGATGGTGTCTAGATTGGATCTGTGGTTTCTGGAACTTGCGGCGTCTGGAATTGATTTTCGTCAACTTCCCTAGGGTTTCTGGAATATTGGGGTATTTATAGAGCAAAGAAGCGGTGCGCGAGGTCACCGAGGTGGGCACAGCCCATCAGGGCATGCCTGGGGGCCCAGGCGCGTCCTGGTGTCTTGTGCTCACGTCGGGCTCTCTCTTCGGTACTTCTTTGGCCCACTAGATGTCTTCTGGTCCAAAAAAAATCTCCAAAAAGTTTCGCTGCGTTTAGACTCCGTTTGGTATTGATTTCCTGCGAAGTAAAAAACAAGCAGAAAACAGGAACTGGCACTTGGCACTATGTCAATAGGTTAGTCCCAACAAATGATATAAAGTTGCTATAAAATGATTGTAAAACATCCAAGAATGATAATATAATAGCATGGAACAATAAAAAATTATAGATGCGTTGGAGACGTATCAGCATCCCCAAGCTTAATTTCTGCTCGTCCTCGAGTAGGTAAATGATAAAAACAGAATTTTTGATGTGGAATGCTGCCTAACATGTTCATCACATATTCTTTTCTTTGTAGCATGGCCATTTGGACTTTTATATGATTCAAAGCAATAATCTAGTTTTGACATGAGGACTTTAATACTCAAGCATATCAACAAGCAACCATGTCTTTCAAAATATCAACGCTAAAGCAAGCTATCCCTAGCCCATTATGCTCAATCATTGATCCATTCATGAAAAACACTCGCATATTAGCTACACCCAATGCTCAAGTACGATCATAGTGCCCCTTAGTTGGCGCTTTATAAGAGAAGATGGAGACTCAAATAAAAATTGCATAAAGTAAATAGAAAGGCCCTTCGCGGAGGGAAGTAGGGATTTGTAGAGGTGCCAGAGCTCAAAGCGAAAAAATAATAGAGATAAAAAACATTTTGGGAGGCATGCTTTTCCTGCCAACAAGAATGATCGAGAAGTTCCCAATACTTTCCATGCTAGATATATCATAGGCGGTTCCCAAACAGAAAATAAAGTTTATTTCTTTTTCCACCATACTTTCACTTTCCATGGCTAACCGTATCCACGGGTGCCCTCCATACCAACACTTTCCAAGGAATTTATTATTTGACAACATAAAGTAAAGTCATTTTTCATTTCGGGGCTGGGCATCCCTAATACCTTTGCCGTACTCTCGTGTAATGACAAGTGAATAAACACTCATCGTGAGAATAACACTTCTAGCATGGAAATATATTAGCCACCCCCTACCGTTTCGCGAGCGGTACGAGCACACAAAAGAGAAGTTTATTTTGAAAATTAGAGATGGCACATACAAATTTGCTTAGAACGGCACAGAAATACCGCATATAGGTAGGTATAGAGGACTCATATGGCAAAAACTGGTTTAAAGGATTTGGATGCACAAGTAGTGATCATACTTAGTGTAAAATGAAGGCTAGCAAAAGATTGAGAAGCATCCAACCAAGAAACGAAAAATCTCATACGCGAGCATTAAGCATAACTAACACCGAATAATGCACCACAAGTAGGATGTAATTTCATTGCATAACTATTGACTTTCGTGCTTGCATAGGGAATCACGAACCTTAACACCAATATTCTTACTAAAGCATAATTACCCATCAACATGTCTCACATATCACTATCATCATATCTCAAAACTATTATAAAGAATTAAGTTTATTTTGTCCAATGATCTTCATGAAAGTTTTTATTATATCCTCCTTGGATATCTATCACTTTGGGACTAATTTCATATGTTGCTTTTAATAAGCTCAAACAAATATAAGTGAAGAACATGAGCATCATATTTCTTTCTCTCAAATTAATTTAAGTGAAGCAAGAGAGAATTTCTTTAAAATTTTACTAACTCCCAAATAAATAGAAGTGAAGCATGAGAGCATTTCTTCAAAAATAATAAAGCACACCGTGCTCAAAAAGATATAAGTGAAGCACTAGAGCAATTCCAAGGCTCTAAAGATTTAAGTGAAGTATAGGAGCAATCATAGCATAATGTTTGGCTCTCTCAAAAAGGTGTGTTCAGCAAGGATTCAAGACTCAAAATAAAAAGCAAAACAAGCAAAGATTCATATCATACAAGACACTCCAAGCAAAACTCATAATATGTGACGAATAAAAATATAGTTCCCAGTAAAATACCGATGGTCGTTAGAAGAAAGAGGGGATGCCACTCGGGTGCATCCCCAAGCTTAGTTGCTTGATAATTCTTGAATATTACCTTGGGGTGACTCGGGCATCCCCAATCTTAGCCTTTTGCTAATCCTTATTCCTTCATCCATCGTGATCTCACCCAAAACTTGAAAACTTCAATCACACAAAACTCAACAAAACCTTCGTGAGATCCGTTAGTATAAGAAAGCAAATCACTACTATAAGTACTATTGCAAACCCATTCATATTTTATTTTTTCATTATATCTACTGTATTCCAACTTTTATATGGCAAAAACTCTTCAAAGGAAACCATAGAATCATCAAAACAAGCACACAACGCAAAGAAAACAGAATCTGTCAAAAACAGAACAGTCTGTAGCAATCTGAAAACTTCGAATACTTCTGTAGCTCCAAAAATTCTGAAAAATTAGGACAACGTGAGAAATTTGTTTATTAATCTTCTTAAAAAATAATCAAATAAAAATCACTCTTCTGTTAAAACTAAGAATTTTTTTTCCTGAGCGCAAAAGTTTCTGTTTTTCAGCAAGATCAAATCAACTATCACCCAAATCATCCCAAAGGCTTTGCTTGGCACAAACACTAATTTAAACCACAAAAACACATCTAACCAGAGGAATAATTGGGTATTTTATTGGAAACAGCAAGAAAACCAAAAAGCAAAAAGATACAAGTTGGGTTGCCTCCCAACGAGCGCTATCGTTTTACGCCCCTAGCTAGGCATAATGCAAAGGATCTAAGTATTGTCATCTTTGTTTTGAGATCCATAAGATGCCCTCATGATTGATTCATATGGTGGATTAATTCTAGTTCTAGGGAAGTGTTCCATACCCTTCCTTAGTGGAAATTGAAATTTAATATTGCCTTCTTTCATATCAATCACGGCACCAATTATACGTAAAACGGTCTACCAAGAATAATTGGACAAGACGGATTGCAATCAATATCAAGAACAATAAAATCTATGGGCACATAATTCCTATTTGCAAGAATAAGAACATCATTAATTCTTCCCATAGGTTTTTTAATAGTAGAATCCGCCAAGTGCAAATTTAAAGAACATTCTTCAATATCGGTAAGACCAAGCACATCACATAAAGATTTCGGAATTGTAGAAACACTAGCACCCAAGTCACATAAAGCAAAGCACTCATAATTTTTGATCTTGACTTTGATAGTAGGTTCCCATTCATCATGCAATTTTCTAGGCATTGAAACCTCTAATTCCAACTTTTCTTCTAAAGCTTTCATCATAGCATCAACAATATGTTTAGTAAAAGCTTTATTTTGTTCATAAACATGGGGTGAATTTATCATGGATTGCAACAAAGAAATACAATCAATCAAAGAGCAACTATCATAATTAAAGTCTTTGTAATCCAAAAGAGTGGGCACATCACTAGTTAAAGTTTTGACCTCTTCAAACCCAATTTTATCAAATTTTTCAACAAGATTTTCACCCTCCAAATTATCGGGACGCCTTCTAGCTAAAGTTGACTCTTCTCCAGTCTCTTTTTCATCAATCTTAATTTTACTAAACAAGGAATCAATAGAAGAAGCACCAATCATTTTAAGATCTTCATCACTTTTATCTTCTAACGAGATTGGTTTAGCGGCCATTTGATTTACTAGGGTAGCCTGTGCATCGGATATTTTACCTAGCAAACTTTCAGCAAAGGCATACTTAGATTGGAGATTACAAACCTCTCTACTAATATCATCAAGTTGTTTAGTTATAGCTTCCAGCACAACAGAGTGTTCCTTAAGTTCTTCAGTAAAATATTTGTTGTGCTCAAATTGTGTTGTCATATATTCCTTAGTACTTTTCTCAATTTCAAGCAAAAAATTGGGGTAAGGAACATCATAATATTTTCTTTGAGGCATCATGACTAAGCAAACAAAAGTGCACACAAAAACAGATCTGACGAGAAAACGGCGAACGAAAAAGAGGGCGAATAAAACGGCAAATTTTTATGAAGTGGGGGAGAGAAAAACGAGAGGCAAATGGCAAATAATGTAAATTGCAAGGAGATGAGATTTGTGATTAGGAACCTGGTAGATGTTGATGATGTCTCCCCGGCAACGGCGCCAGAAATTCCTTTTGATGTTTGCTTGAACTACGTCGGTATTTCCCCAAAGAGGAAGGGATGATGCAGCACAGCAACGGTCGGTATTTCCCTCAGTGATGAGACCAAGGTTATCGAACCAGTAGGAGAACCACGCAACACCACGTAAACAGCTTCTGCACACAAAGAACAAATACTTGCAACCCGACGTAAGAGAGGGGTTGTCAATCCCTCACGGATAAAAGGATAGGTAAAATTGTAGTAGATTGGATAAATAGATCTCGTGGAAACGCGAGATAAAATAAATAAGTAAAAATTGCAGCAAGGTATTTTTGTATTTTTGGATTAATAGATATGAAAATAAAAGCAAATAAAAATAGACCGCGATGGCAAATATATTAAAGAAGAGACCCGGGGGCCGTAGGTTTCACTAGTGGCTTCTCTCGAGAAAAATAGCAAACGGTGGGTAAACAAACTACTGTTGGGCAATTGATAGAACTTCAAATAATCATGACGATATCCAGGCAATGATCATTATATAGGCATCACGTCCAAGATTAGTAGACCGACTCCTGCCTGCATCTACTACTATTACTCCACACATCGACCGCTATCCAGCATGCATCTAGTGTATTAAGTTCATGGAGAAACGGAGTAATGCAATAAGAACGATGACATGATGTAGACAAGATCTATTTATGTAGAAATAGACCCCATCTTGTTATCCTTAATAGCAACGATACATACGTGTCGTTTCCCCTTCTGTCACTGGGATCAAGCACCGTAAGATCGAACCTATCACAAAGCACCTCTTCCCATTGCAAGATAAATAGATCAAGTTGGCCAAACAAAATCCAAATATCGGAGAAGAAATACGAGGCTATAAGTAATCATGCATATAAGAGATCAAAAGACTCAAATAACTTTCATGGATAAAAACATAGATCTGATCATAAACTCAAAGTTCATCGGATCCCAACAAACACACTGCAAAAAAGAGTTACATCAAATAGATCTCCGAGAGACCGTTGTATTGAGAATCAAAAGAGAGAGAGAAAGCCATCTAGCTACTAACTACGGACCCGTAGGTCTACAATGAACTACTCACGCATCATCGGAGAGGCACCAATGAGGATGATGAACCCCTCCGTGATGGTGTCTAGATTGGATCTGTGGTTTCTGGAACTTGCGGCGGCTGGAAATGATTTTCGTCGACTCCCCTAGGGTTTCTGGAATATTGGGATATTTATAGAGCAAAGAGGCGGTGCGGGAGGTCACCGAGGTGGGCACAACCCATCAGGGCGCGCCTGGGGGCCCAGGCGTGCCCTGGTGTCTTGTGCTCACCTCGGGCCCCCTCTTCGGTACTTCTTTGGCCCACTGGATGTTTTCTGGTCCAAAAAAAATCTCCAAAAAGTTTCGCTGCGTTTGGACTCCGTTTGGTATTGATTTCCTGCGAAGTAAAAAACAAGTAGAAAACAGCAAATGGCACTTGGCACTATGTCAATAGATTAGTCCCAAAAAATGATATAAATTTGCTATTAAATGATTGTAAAACATCCAAGAATGATAATATAACAGCATGGAACAATAAAAAATTATAGATACGTTGGAGACGTATCACCCCGTGCCCAGGGTAACCCAGGGCGACCTGGCGAGTTGGGTGGACAGCCATGTGGACGACCTGATCCAGGAATTCACCCTTGCCGACGACGTGACTGCACTCGCGACCGAAGAGGGCGGAGCTGATGGTGATGACGATGATGGCGACGCCGGCGATAGCGCATCCCGCTAGGCTTGTAATTCCTTGCTTTTCCTGCACAGATTTCAGGCACGGCCCCACGGGGCGTGAGAGCATTTTTTGGAGGAGGCTCCCCTGTAATGTATGAAACAATGATGTGCCCTCTAGGTTAATTTCGAACGTGCCGTCGTGAGCCGGAGGGCTCCCGACTAAAGTAGTTGACGCGACTTATCTTTTGTGTTCGCGGCCTTGGACGGGTTCTTGTATCGCAGAGGCACATCTCTCTTGAGGCGAGCCCTTCGGGGGCTCGTGAGAGCTTAAGGCCCCCTGGCGCGCCTGCTGGCTTGCTTGAGGGCGCCGCGCGAGGAGTCGAACGCCAAAGCTTTGGCAAGGTGTGCGCGCAGGCGGGCCTGCGGCAGTTACGTCCTTGGCCCCGAGGGGGCCTTGACGCTGCCCAGGCTAGCCCAGGTGTGCACACCACACCCAGCTCCCGCTCGCGGGGCACCCGCAGAGGGAGTAGCAGGCAGGAGCCAGGCCTCCAACATAAATCAAAGAGCAAAGAACACTGCAAGTCGAAAAATTCCCCCCTTTTTTCTTTTAATAGGCGCGCGAAACTCCAAATTTCATTCCAAAGGTAGCAAATCGGGTTACAAAAGAGAGCAAAGAAGGCGGCCGCGTCCGGCGCCTACACTAGTCTTCTCACTAGCGCGGAGCTCAGTGCTTCCACTTGGACGTGGGTGGGAGCTCCCGTGAGGCCCGAGGGCGGCGCTCAGGAGACTCCGGGGCGTGTACAGCCCCACTCATTATTACGTGAGAGTGTCACGAGCGGAGATCTTCACGGGCGCATGGCCTTGGTCATGGCGAGTTGAGGAACACTCCCCGCCCGCCGGGCAGGAGCCCCGCTCCGCGCATCCCCCGGCCACCGTTGGGGCGTCTGGAAACCAGGACAGGACCAAGGGGCAATGGGCCACGTGAGCGGTGGCGAGGGGGCTGTGGGCCTCCTCTGGGGGAGAGGGCTCGCCGGCGCCTTCCCCAGGAGAAGACCCGCTTCTGGCTTGCACACACCGGGGTGGGGGCGGCGCCGCTTGCCCCGCAACGCGGGGGAATCCTTCGTGCTGAGCTCCCGCCGCGCGCGGGGCGCGCCCCTTGTTCGGCCTCCGGGCGTGTCCTGCTGGCCTGAGGTGAGGCCAACCCCCGGAGATGCACCGTCTTGGCACGATCTACCTGCGATCCAAGGTTAGCACGGCATATCCCAATGGTGTTAATCGTAACTGACTGTTGTTGCCGCGGGAGGCGTCCTCGGGGCACCGGGCCAGCTCGTAAAGGACCCTGGTCACGGGCGACCTTGGCGACTCCGTCATCCGAGCCGATGAGGGGAGTGCGCACGAGCTTCCCCTGTGCCCGTACAACGAAGCCATTAGCGGCGGTATGGGGGCGCCGGGGGCCGTCGTCCTGAGGCCAGCCCCCAGCCCTCCGGCGCTGCCGCCCATCATCCTTAGCGCCTAGTCGTGTCGATCAGGGGGCGGCCCTTCGGCATGGCTCCAAGAGGGGTCGCCTACCCCGGCCGTGCCCCGGGGAAACGCACCTTGGGTCGGGTCAGCGGCGCCTCGCACCAGACCCCTGTCGCGAGGTCCTCCGTACTCTCCTCGGAAGGGAGAGCGGACGGTGCGAGGGCGGGCGCAAGCTCTCGATGGCGTCCGCGACGTGGGCGTGATGCAGAAAGGTGCTATGCCCTCGCAGGCGGCGTCGAGCAGCTCGGCAACTCGGCCGAGCAAAGCGTCGTCCCCGCTTTCCACCAACCTGCATCGCCGTAACTCGCGCGCCACGAGGAGCGCAGCGCGCGTGTTCGCCTGCTCTCGGCGAGTGCGCAGGGACGATGCCACGGCGTAACCAGAAGACCACGCAGTGACGCGAGTGCAGCGCCGCACAGGGTGTGGTGGAAGTAGGTCATGCCGCTGACGGTCGATCGCTCCAGCGATCGCGATGGTCGCGGGGAGTGTGGGGCGCCGAGCTCCGTGGCCGGCAGGCGCCGCCTGAGCGGCTCTGGCAGCCCAATGTTTGGCGTAAGCTCGGGGACCTTCCTCCATGAAGGCGGCGGGGGCGGAAACGGGGCAAAGGTCGGAGAAGAGCCTCGACACGCCCCTACCTGGCGCACCAAATGTCGGATTCAGGGCTCCGCTGACCCAAGAAAGGTTCGAACTGTGGGGCGTGTGCGAAGAACTCGACCTCTCCAGCCAACTGATTTGTCGCTCTCACGGCCTAGCTTGATGAACAGGAAAGGAAGGAGACACGGCAGTTTACCCAGGTTCGGGCTACCTTGCGGTGTAAGACCCTACTCCTGCTTTGGGGTGGATTAGCCTCGCGAGGGGCTGAGGATGAACTAGTACAGAGGAAGAACATCCTCACGAGGTCTGTTCTTGTGTGGGTTTGAGCTGAGGATTCCATCTCCCTTTCCTAGGGTGGTGGCTAACCTATATATAGTGGCCTTGGTCCTCTTCCTCCAAAATGAAGGCGGGAAGGGATCCCACAACGGCCAATTTTGAAGGAGGACAAGTAGTACATCTTATCCTGACGAAAGGTGGTCTTCGCCTGCAAAGCTTCTGGTCGTGACGTCGTGGTGGGCTCGGCGATGACATCCGTCCTGCCGTCCTGGCGGTCTTGGTCTCGTTGCACGGGAATAGAAACCTTTGGGTGATTCCTCGGGACTCCGCGCCTGCGTTTACCTCCTTAGCACAAAAGAGGAAACCTGCTACGCTGCGCCCGCTGGCGCCCGCCTGACCTTGGTCGTCATGACTTGCGTCACCCGAACCTCATGAGATGGGTGCTTGCATAGGAATCTCCGCTCCCCAGGAGCCAGCCTAGGGAGGCCGCTCCCTCCGGAGGTCTTGGCGTCGTCCGCCTCGCGAGGCTTGGCCCCTCACGAGGGTCTTGTCTTGCCGATGCTGAAGAAGGGCCGTACCAGGCCGTCGATGGAGCCACGCCGTGGACCGCAGGCAGTCAAGTCTGGGTACACTGGTTCCCAGAACGCCGACACATATGTCTGCCAAGAAAAAACCATACAAAAGTCTTCCTTCAACATTGCTTGGTTAATACCATTCTCTACCAGTAGTTCATATTAAATATGCTCACTAACGCCACTGCAGAAGCATATTGCACGCTCAAGGGGACATGAACCTCTGAAGAGTGGAGAAAAAAACCGCACTACTTGTTTCCTGTGTTTGTTCACACTGTAGAAAAATTGATGTTTGTATGTGTCCTGATAAAAATATTATATACAAGCCCTTTTTGTGACTCCCTTTGAACATACAGGTCATTGGTAATATGGAATACTTGATGGAAGATATGACAAGTCTTCCCGACGTTACAATGTTGACCCTGGATGTAACTGCATATGTACATTCATTTGGAGCCAGCGTATTCCATGTTCTCAGGATGTGCCCTCGTTGAAAAGTACTCAGTATTAGATTTCCTATGAAATCTTGCCAACTGGAGGTAATACGATCCTAAATATTTTTTATCTGATACTTCAGTTACCAGAAAGTCACATAAAGCAATATGTCAATACATATTTGCATTTCTAACTAAGCATAAATAGGCTTGAGATGCTAGTTTCTCTGCTGTTGAGGTTAGTTCAATAATGGCACACTGTAAAGTTTATCTGTGGTAACAACCATTCTCTCTTAGTGTTTCAGAAATTGGCAATACTTCTTTGGTTAAGAAATTGGCAATACTACTTTGGTTAAGCAGTACCAAATATAAACTTTATCACTTGGTATTTATTAAGCTGATACCCCCCTGATTTCAAGAGTGAAATGCATCATTAGTTCATTAACTCAAACTGGTTGCATGCTTTAGGCCAGGAACTCAGGAAGTGATCAAATTTAGGCCATAAACTCGTTTGTTTGATCAAATAAGGCCAAAACTGATTCCGGAGGGAAAAACCCGGACATGTGACTGCCATGTCAGCATACCTTGAACCTCTCGCGCTTGGGTTAATATGTAGAGGTGTTTTATTCAAACTGGTCGTCACAATGTAGCTAATGGCGTATCGAGGAAATAAATAACTGCTCGTTGCGTGGGACTCCACACCGTGAGGGTAGGAGCAAGCGGCTTGCCGACCACTAGAACATTAAGTGATTTGCATGCTTAGAGCAACTCTAGCGGATTTGCCATATTGGCGGCCTCCATAACGCGCATGGAGCGTGCTCCATAGTATTATGCAGGCTGCCGAGGCAAAGCGTCAACTCGGAGTCGCCATAAACCAAGACTCCAATTTTTTTTTCTGTTTGGGATCCATTTGTCTTGTCATTGACACCTCTTCCTTCCCCATCTCAACAATGGAAGTTTTTCGTACTAGATTTCAGCAAAGATTTCAATGAGATTACAACTAGGATTTAAACCACCATTTCAACTACGGGCTCTTCGTTTGGAAGTGACCTTGCAGGTGGGGATGCTTCGGCTGCCGCGATTTCTGCGGTCACGCGGTCGACAAACACCCGTGCATCCTTGATGCGGTAGAAGGCCACATTTCTGAACACCGGTGTGAGCGCTGCATCCATTTCTGCCTTGCGGAGTGTGTCCTCCTCGAGCCACTCGGAGTAGTCCCACACACTCTCACATAACTCTCTCTTGGCTCGATCCTCTTCAGTCTCGCCGAGGAAAGGTGCGCGAGGATGGCGTGCCTGCTGCGACATGCCGATGGGGTTGAGCGTGTCGACAAGGGGGAAGGGGGAAGATAGGTGAGGAGTGGTGTTGGCGAAGGGGCAGATGGGTGAGTGGCGCTGCCGAGCGGGGTGGCACGGTTTGCATACCCGTGAATAAGCGTGCTTCGGTGGGAAACGGGTGCGAAGCATGGCGGCGGCCATTAATGGGCGCTCTTCCCAGTGGATAAGCGGTTGCGCCATAGGCAGGGGCGAAGCGGCAGCCGTACGGACGATAGTGCATTGACCGGGTTGCACGGAGGAGGAAGAGGCTGGGCTGAAACTTCCCTCCCACGCGAGCGGTTGGATTTGGAGGCCGCTCCATATCTGCACCCCAAGCCTCCAAATATGGAGGCTCGCGGGCTCGATTTGGAGCGGCCTCCATCAATTATGCAGACCGAGGGCGTATGGCGACTCTACTAGAGCATCCATTTCGGCCACCATCGCCTTACGGGCAGTTATTATGACAATCGGACCGATATGGCACATCTGCTAGAGTTGCTCTGAGATGAAGCGGACAGTATACATTACAATGAGCAAAGGATGCAAAGGAGTTCTTGAACCGTACGCATGCTTTAGCTTGGTAAAGCAGGTTCATGTACGTTGTTTATATATCTCGGGACCTTTGCAGGCGTCATTCTGTGCACAACAATCATCTGAAACATATGGCTGCAAACGCTGGGTGCTGCATGCATGCCTCCATCTAAACACAAGTACAGTAGTGCACTCAATACCAGATTGACCAGATTATTGTGATGGAACCCAGAAGGTGTCTGGTTTCTTGTGAATTCAGAGGGCCTGACCTGTGCCTTGGTGGCGTGCCATTGGATATTTCTTGTCATGAAAGCAAAGGTAGGTTTCAGCCATAACTTGATCAGGCATAACTTTGCACCCTTTGCTCAGTCTAATAGATACTCTCTGCTGCATCTTATACTACACAAACAACCTAATGCTCTAGTGGTCAGCAAGCTGATAGCACTTTCCAAATCCCACGCACAATCTTATTTTTAATTTTTTTCCCTCGATACGCCATTAGCTACATTGTGACGGCCAGTTTGTGAAAAAACACACACTACACATTAATCGAAGCGCGCTGATGTGGCCCTAGATCGGTTTTGGCCTGATTTGATCAAGTAAATGAGTTTGTGGCCCTAGATCTGACCACATCCCGAGTTTTTGGCCGAAAGTGTGCAATCAATTTGATTTAATGGGCCAATGACGCATTTCACTCTTATTTCAGGCACAAACTTGTGTTTTGCTCCTCAGACTGCATATGTGATCAGCCACCAAATTGGAAAACTGAAGAACTCCTGCTGGACTGCCTTGATGAAGTTGAAATTTCTGGCTTTAGAGGAACTGAACATGAAGTTGCTCTTTTGAAACGGTTATTCAGTTGGGCAGCAGTGCTGAAAAGGATGATGATAAAATTCCATGGCTCCGTCACGGAAAGCAAGCGCAAAAGGCTATGCCGGTTGTTACTAAGCTTGTCCAGGCCAGAAATATGTTTGCATGCAGCGCCTCTCGGCCAGAAATATGCACGCATAGAAGCATGTAGCGCTCCATCTTGGCGAAGGTTTTATGCGTTCTAGTTGAAGACCAAAGGCACCGACTTTGTTCGCTTGCAGTAGTTGTCAAATGGAGCAGGGTACTTATGTGAGGGTGAACTCATTTAGCTTTGTTTAACTCGAGTAGCTTGTTTCCAGTATTTGTGAAACTGAACTCTTTAACTTATTTAGCTCTAGTAGCTTGTGTTGTACGTAGTATCTTGTGACACCGCACTGTATTAACTTGTGTCCATGCTGTGCACGTTTGGGATTTCTTCTACTGTCTCAGCTGCTAATCACTCTGCAACTCTTGAGAGATTGGGGGTATGACAGTAGCCAAACTAATAGACTTAACAATATGTATCTGATGCCTTTTGCATAGAGTAACTATGTAATAATGTTTTTGGATTCCCATGTAGTGCAGAACTGTAGATATGGTGAGGTATAAAAGCTTTTGGAGAACATTTTGTTTTTCTCTACTTTATTATTTTACCTAAAAAAGATGTAAGTTTTCATCTCACGTCAATTTTGTTAGCACAGTATAATCGAAGTCCCTCACATGCATGAGCCTATGAACGCACGCATGTACACCCTACCCCTATGAACATCTCCGAGAGACTGAGCCGACATAGCATCTTGAGATTTTACGAAGTCATCACAGACCCCTCGTAGTCGACGGGAACTTTTCCTCCCGCTGAACGAACATCACCAGAAGACTGAAATAAATCCAGCAATAAAGCAAACACCAATGTCAAGTCTAGGACTTGAACCCTGGTGGGTTGGGTAAACCACCATCCTCCTAACCATCCAATCACAGATTGGTTCGCCACGTCAATTTTTTGTTTCACTCATCCTTCGCCAACCCTACCTTTGTATGTTACCTCCGCCTTTCCATCGGGTTTCCATCCTTGTTTCCTCCTGATTTTTGGCAACAATTTTTCCGGCCAGTCAAATTCGAATAATATTTGGTAACACAGTAAATTCACATTCAGTAATCAATCACTTTTTTCACAATAAATACTTGGAAGCAATCACGAATCGGTAATTATTTGGTAACATAATAAATTTATGGGAAAGAATCAACCAAAGTTGGTCATCCTTCCTTTCCTATCTCTACTATCTAAACAAAGTGAAGTTTGGAAAGTATCCTTCTAATCTCGAGCTCAAATGCTCCTGTTGTGGACAGTAAAATAGAAAAAAAAGAAAAAATTCTGATTTTTTTGGCAAACTTTAAGAAATGTTTGAAGCGCATGCAAATTTTCATCACGAAAATCACATTGGAGCAAGTCGCGGCAAAAAAAAAAACAAAAAACCAGAGCTCCAATATGCGTTTGAAAGTAACATTTCAGAGCATCGATTTTGTTGTTTTACCTCGCATTGCACCGATGTGATTTCGTGATGAATTTTTGCATGCACTCCAAACATTCTTTAAAGTTTGCCACAAAAAACTTTCAGGATTTTTTTTTTGTTTTTTTAATTTACTATTCATGCAGGGGCATTTGAGCTCGAGCTTAAAAACTCCACACCCGTAATGTTTCCTTTAATTGTATTGTGCTACTATGCCAGTTGATAAAAAATGGCCGCTTAGTCATTTTTTTATGTATGTCAGGGATATAGAGGATGGGGTCCCCGGATCAGTGGCATGGGCTAGGCCCAACCCATGGATTGCTCCGGAATCGGGTGCTCAGGACCCAGGCCAAGTGCAGGTCGGGCACGGCGACCCTGAGTGTCTCTGCCCGGGTGCGCCCGCAGGCTAACACAACACCCGGGTGATCCTCCTGGCCAGGATTGCCAGGCTGGCAGGGGCGTCCTGTGACGACCCCGACTTAATCGTGCACTAATCATACACGCAAATGCACTCAATCAAGCCTAGGACTCACTTGAAGATATCACAACACAACTCTAAAATATAAATAACATCATACAAGCTTTTTATTACAAGCCAAGGCCTCGAGGGCTCGAATACATAGCTCGATGGCATACAAATGTCAGCGGAAGCATCAGATATCTGGGTACAGATATATTACAGAACAGAGATAAGCCTTCACAGAGGCGGGGCAAAGCAAAATACTACGATCGAAAGGCGTAGGCCTCCTGCCTAGGACCCTTCGAATCCTACTCCTGGTCGTCAGTCGGCTCCTCGTAGTAGTACTCGCCTGGAGGGTAGTAGTAGCAGCCGTAGTCGTCGACGGGGGCAGCTATCTCAGGGGCTCCGTCATCTGGCGGCGTCAAATGGATATGAGGAGAAAAAGAAAATAAAGCAAACATGAGTACTCATTCGAAGTACTCAGCAAGCAAGGATCTACACTACATATGCAACATTTTCAAAGGAGGGTTGTATATGTGGACTGGGCTGCAGAAATGCCAGAATAGAGGGGGAAAACCTAGTCCTATCGAAGACTAGCATCTTCAGCATCTTCAACAGTCTTTCAGCATTAGAAGAGAGCAGAATAACATAATGTAAAGTACAGCAGTGTCATCAACCTCGGCCAGAGATTCTTCCTTGGCTCCCTGCGAGAAAGCAGTCCCAGAGCCATACTATCCAGTATCATCTCAAGTCATCAGTTCTAGTTGTACCGATCGGGATACAACTCCGAGTGTCCGTTATCGTAGGACAGGCTATCGATAGATTAGTTCTTCCCTGCAGGGGTGCACCAAGTTACCCACCACGCTCGCTTAACTCCGGCCGGACACACTTTACTGGGTCATGCCCGGCCTCGGCTAAGCAACACGCCGCAACCCGACCAAATACTTAACAGAGAGGTCAGCACGCCGGACTAAACCTATGCCCCCAGGGGTCTTGGGCCTTCGCCCCGGGAACTCCTGCGCGTTACGTTCACGGCCGAGAGCAGACCTAGCAACCCCTTAATACAAGCGCAGTTGCGTAACCAGTCCAACTCGGCGCGCGCCGCTCAATCGCTGATGTCCATTAAGCTTCGGCTGAAGTATACGACGCAGAACGCCCATACTATGCCCACGTGATGGTTAGTGCTATCAGGCCAGAGGCCCCTCGGATCAAATATCCAAACCGTTTAGTGGTTTAGGAGCGCGTGGTAACGAGTAGAGACTAACGATCGATGTGACCCCGTCGCCCCGTCTCGAGGACTTGCGGCAAGGGCTAAGAATGCCCGGCCACGCCTCGTAGTTATCTCGCGGGCACCTCTCAGGTTAACCCGACTCCACATCACTTCGCATTCATGCTCGCGCTGGTACCCCTCAGGGCCGACCCGTCTTTAGTCAGATGGTTCAGTGTAAGTCTTAGCATCAATAGTAACCGTGTGTCTAACACCAAGGGGGAACCCTGAGGAATCACCCTCGATGGAATCCCACCTGATGTTATCGTCAAGGTGAACGAAGGAGGAATCACCCTCGAGGTCCACACTTGAGAAGTTGCACGACGACGTCGTTATCGGGGGTGGTGTAGGAGGAATCACCCTCGCTTACCACGACCGATTAACTAACCTACAAGGTTATCATCAGAAGTGCTGATGAGGTATCACCCTCGGCACTCGATAGTAACCCAGTAGTGTTGGCAACTAAGGGGGAAGTGATGTGCGGTGCCAGGGTCTGGTCTTCAATCCCGTTGCTCGGGTCTTTTGATCATCCAGCGGGTCAGTCGGGATAAATGGGGTCTCTGATGGTCTCTACCCAAACTATACTAAATAGTTTAGGAGAACAGGCAGGTATCAAAAGTAGGCTACAATAAAACAGGCTATGTAGCTGATATAGGACAACAGTAGCAGCAGTAACTTCTAATGCAAGCATAAGAGAGAAGAGAGTGGGCGATATCGGAATGTTCAAAATGGGGGTGCTTGCCTGTCTGCTCGACGGCAAGGGCAGGGTCGTCGGGGACGTAGTCGTGCTCCGGAGCGGCGTCTGCCTCAGGAGCTACGTCGACGTCGGGGTCTACCGAGAGAGAAGAGGGGGAAGGAAACAAGTAAATAAAATGCAAACAGATGCAACATAGTGCATGCCATGCTATGATGCAGTGAAGATTTGACTAAATATGCATCTAAGTCATTTTAGTTATTTATAGGATTAACCGGAGATTTATTACCCGGTGTGTGTGCACTATTCATCTACCGGAATCGGGCTCGGAGTTACGAGTTCTCCTCCGTAGGAGGTTCCGACAAGGAAACAGACGGCACGATCAGACTCGTCTCGTCGTTCTGAGCAACTTTCATGTTTTAAATTTTTCAATATGAGCTACGGTTTAAAAGTTATGAATTTTCAAAGTTTTAAATATTTTCTGGAATTATTTTTATTAACAGAATTGAATTATGATGTCAGCATGATGCCATGCTGACATCAGCGAGTCAACAGGACGGCTGACCAGTCAAACCTGACATGTGGGTCTAGTGGGACCCACATGTCAGCCTCTATTAGTTAACAGAGTAGTTAAACTAATTAACAAGACTAATCAATAGGTGGGGCCCTTCTGTCAGTGAGTGCTTAGTAACTAAACTAATTAATTAACTATTTCACAGATTATCTACTATTAATTAAAATCATTTAATCGCGCGGGACCCACTGGCAGTGACTGGGCACTGCCCAGTCAGCTGTTGACTTGGTCAACAGTGCCAGCCGGGCTCCTGGGGCCCACCAGGCAGTGACCCTGGGGTGGCCCCGGCCGGCCACGTCGGCGCCGGCTGCCGGAGCTACTCCGGCGAGCCCGAAACGCGGCGACAGGCGTCGGCCGTCGTCGGAAAACGCATAGGGGGCTCCGTTTGGCGCGCGGGATGGCTCGTTCGAAAGCACACGCTGAGCCGCGTCGAACGGTGGTGCTAGCGCGAGCGGTGGTGGTCGGAAATGGCGGCGACGACAGCTTAAGGCGGCGGCCGGAGTCGGGGTTCGACGGGGACGAAGCTAGGGCAGCGAGATAACGCGCTGGAGGGCGCTACGGGGTCGCGGTGACGCCGTGAGCATGGTGGCTTGGTCGGACGCGAGCCGCGTGCGCGGTGGCCGCGACGGCGAGCTCGACCGCGGCGGCGGAAACTTGTGCTCGACGCGGCGAGCTACGGAACGACAGAGCGCGTGGGAGAGCAACGGAGAGGGACGGTGGCTCAGCTTGCGGGCGCAAGAAGGCCCCTCGGGTGTTTGGGAGCGCAGTGGAGCTCAGGGCCGACCGAATCGACGGCGAGACGGAGACGGCTTCCGGCGAGGGGGAAACAGCGATGGCTTCGGGTTAGGGGTGCTCCGGCTCGGTCCGAGGCTCGGGGAAGACGCGGGAGCCAGCGGCGGTGCTCCTGGTTGCTCTGGCTCGTCACGGGAGGGCCGGTGGCCGCGGCGGAGGGGCGGCTTGCGGCGATCGTAGCCACGGACACGGCCCGATCCAGAGCGGGAGGGGAAAGGGAGCGAGGAGGAGGGAGGTGAGAGTGAGCGAGGCGACCAGGGGGAAGGGACCTGGGGTTGCCCTTATCCCTTCCTGCGTCGGTGGCCGTCGACGCGTCGGACGCTCGCTGGTGCGAGCGCGCCCAGCCATGGAGAAGACGACAACGAGGTGGGGCAGGTGAGTTGGGTTGGGCCGGCGCCAGGTAAGTAGCTTGGCCCTTTTCCTTTTACTGTTTTTCTTTTGTTTTCTTTTATTCAATAACCAGAGAGGGAAAATAATTGTTTGGTCATACAAATGACTCAGGAAAATTATGGAACAAGGCCCAATATTTCCGGAGCACTTTTATACACTGCCTCAACAAGTTTGAGAATTATTTGTAGCCATTTGAATTTTTCGTAAATAGAATAGCATTTGAAAATGCTGTATTGGTACTGATTTAATTGCTACTGCTCATCTTTGCATAAAAGTGATGTTGTTTTCCTTAACAATTAAATGTTATGGAATTTTGGCTAAATGATGAACATTTTTGCAGCAACTTTGGTGCAACTTCATTATACACTTGAATTTGAATTTCAATTTGAATTGGAATTTGGAAATGAGATATGATGCAATGATGGTCCAGCATAGTTAACCATGGTGACTTGGCATGATCAAAGAGTGATCACTATAGTGGGATGCTGGGGATGTTACACGTCCTTGGGGTCCCGTGACTAACGACACGTCGCGCGGGGGGGGGGGGGGGGGGGGGGGTGGGGATCATACGGAAACCAATACTCAATGAAAACTTCGTGGAAACCATATTTTAAAGTTTCAAAAAAATTCAACGCTGATTTATCTTTTTCATAGCTGTCATCTCGTAATGTGTTTCAACTTGAAATTTTATGTGGCAATAAAGCATCATCCTCTTAATATCCCATATTTTTTTTAGGTTTTTTCGAAACTTCAAAACATCATTTTCTCGCGGTTTTCACCGGTTTTCAGGAATGTTGGTTTCCGTATGATAGTCTCCCGCGCGGGGGAGCCTGACACCTCTACTGCGACCTACTCCCTCCATTCCAATGAATAAAGTGCCCATGCTCCTCAAAATTCAACTTTGCAGTAAACTACATCGGCAATATGAATCTTTGTGACTTAAAAATTACACCATTGATTTTTTTTTTCAATATGATTTCGAGGTATATTTTTTATGCCATATAAACCACATTTGTTGGTCTAATTTAGTTGAGTTTAGGGATGCGCGTGCCTTATTCGTTTAGGGATGCACACATCCCGTTGATGAGGGTTGTCGCTTGTCAAGAAGTGACGGGATGGTGCCCTTTTGACTTTGGCCACGTTTCCATGCGGCACCCCTCTCCTGATAGCAGGAGCAGGTAGATGTGCAGCGACATGTCGCTACAGGGTTTCGCCACTGGCCCCTGTCCGACCAGAGTACCCACTCTACACGTATGACGATTGCCACTAGGGATGGAAAGTAGTAGCGGATAATCGGAAATATCCGATATTTGTATTCGAGAAAATGACTATTCGTATCCGAAACACCCGTGTCCGAGCCAAAATGGAAATGGGAATTATCCGTATCCGAATTTATTAAACAAATAAAAAATAAAATATGGTAAGACATTTTGACACAAATATGGATATGGAAGTGGATATATCCGTATCCGAATAAGATTATGGGAGGTAATTTTCAAAATTCTAGCTCCAATATTCTAATTATCCAACATAAAAGTCAAATAAGTGGTCAAATTTTACTCTTTATATGATTAAACTTAGAAATTATTATGCATTACAATAGTATTTATTCATAAACCTATTTATCATTGACTTATTGTATGTCACAAGTTGATTATTTCATGTCATATAGCTATTGACTAATTTAATTAAGCAATATGTCAATATTATTCGTATCCGTTCCGAATTAAGAAAACATCCGATATGTATCCGTATTCGAATAACATCCGAACCGCATACGTATCCGATAACATCCGTATTCGGATTCGTATTCGTTTTGAAAATATGAAAACGGAAGTGGTAAGAGCACTATCCGATCCGCATCCGATCCGTTTCCACCCCTAATTGCCACATCGAAAGACTGACATCGACCGCTGCCACGTGGAAGGACAAGGTCGACGCCAGGTCCCCGCGAGCAGGCCGCCCCATAGCCTCCTACGCCGGCGGCCTCCCTTGCCTCACCAATAAAAGAGCCCTCTGCTAGACTGATTCGGGCCGCCACCCAGATTTCAGCTGTATCGGGCTGGGCTTGTCAGGGCCGCCCACGACACAGGAGAAAATGGCAAGCCCCCCCCCCCCCCCCCCCCCGCCACCATTGGTCGGACGAGCTTCTCTTACCGGCGTCATCCGGACACGGCGAGGAGGAGGGAGTGCTGGGGGTCGGTGGTGGTTAGGGTTTACACCCATGCCGTCCCTTTGAGGACAGCACGGGGGTCACGCCTCAATATCAAAATTAACTAAGAGTTTTCTATTTTCTAAATCAATTTTAAACAGCGTAACTTTAGTTTAGCAAATTTGCATTGAACCCGAATATCCATCTAACGTTAGATTTTTAGACAGACAAATCAAACGTTTTTCGTGGCTAATTAGGTTTCCAAGGATGACAAAACCGCCTCAATTCAAAAAAATAATAATAATCAAAACATTGCCATCTCACGCCAAAATAAATTGTCATGAAAGACATTAAACTTGCCATGCCTAAAAATCTGACGTTAGATTTTTAGTGTTTCCTGTTGAATATATTGTGCATCTATATTGTGTCGTAGGCCCACCTTCTAGTTTTCGTGTATAGTTGAGATTGTGGTCCCGTCTTGTACATCTTATATACGTGCCTAGTGCACCCGATCAATGCATTGTGAGTTGCACGGCCCAAACCTCATCTTCTACATGGTATCAGTTTTGCTCACGATCCTAACCTAACCCTAGCCACCGCTCCCTCACGCCGCCACACACCGCCGCTGCCTCCGCTGCCCCGTGTTACCGCCTCCTCATCACCGCTTCCGCCACCTCTCCCTCCACCCGCCGCCGCCCACCCGCCGCCGCCTCTCCCTCCCCAACCGACAGCCGCCGCCGTTTCTCCCTCCCACCCGACCGCCGTCACGCCATGAACTCCCCGAGCTCCTCCAACTCCACCGCCACCAAACCCTTTGCCGGTCCGGATGTCACCCTCGTTCGCGATCTCAACAACCACGAGCGCGTCCCGGTAGTTCTTGATCAATCCACTGCCTCCTACTCCGCTTGGAAGCGGTATTTCTCCTTGGTGTTTCGCGAGTATTTGCTCCACGGCCACGTCGATGGTACCGTGGACTCCAGCCTCATGGTGAACGACGAGGAGTGGATGATCCTCGACGCACCATCATCCGCTGGTTTTACCTCACCATCTCCAAGGACCTCTTTCACACGGTGGTGGATGACGATGACGATGCTCACGCCGTCTGGACCAAGCTCAACGGCCTCTTCACCGACAACAAGCTCCAGCGCAAGGTCCTCCTCCATGGCGAGTTCTATGGGTGCCAGCAGCTTGACTCGTCCATCGACGATTTTTGCATGCGCCTCAAAAAGCTCGCCGATGAGCTCCGTGATCTTGGAGAGACGGTTGGCGACCAGCTCCTCATCAGCACCCTCACAGCCGGTCTCAACGAAGACTTCGGGAACGCCCCCTCCAACCTTACCCTCATCCCGGAGCCAACTTTTGCTAAGGTGGTGGCGTACCTCAAGCTCGAGGAGCACAGGATGAAGATGGTGCGGACCCGGGCTACGCACACCGCCCTCACCACCAGCACCCGCGGGGGCTCGGCGCCGCCTCAGCCGTGCCCCGCACCGGCCCTCTGATGTCTACTACACAACTTATTCTTGTAGACTCGTGTTGGGCCTCCAAACGCAGAGTTTTGTAGGACAGTAGCAAATTTCCCTCAAGTGGATGACTTAAGGTTTATCAATCCGTGGGAGGTGTAGGATGAAGATGGTCTCTCTCAAACAACCCTGCAACAAAATAATAAAAAGTCTCTTGTGTCCCAAACACACCCAATACAATGGCAAATTGTATAGGTGCACTAGTTCGGCGAAGAGATGGTGATAAAAGTGTAATATGGATGGTAGAATTATATTTTTGTAATCTAAAAATAAAAAACAGCAAGGTAGCAATTGGTAAAACGGAGCACAAACGGTATTGCAATGCTTGAAAACAAGGCCTACGGTCCGTATTTTCGCTAGTGCAATCTCTCAACAATGCTAATATAATTGGATCACATAACCATCCCTCAATGTGCGATGAAGAATCACTCCAAAGTTCTTATCTAGCGGAGAACATAAGAAGAAATTGTTTGTAGGGTACGAAACCACCTTAAAGTTATTCTTTCCGTTCGATCTATTCAAGAGTTCGTACTAAAATAACACAAAGTTATTCTTTCCGTTCGATCTATCCAAGAGTTCGTACTAAAATAACACCGTATGATACGCATCAACCAACTCTAATGTCACCTAGATACTCCAATGTCACCACAAGTATCCATGAGTTAATTATACGATACGCATCAAACAATTTCAGATTCATAATACTCGATCCAACACAAAGAACCTCAAAGAGTGCCCCAAGATTTCTACCAGAGAAACAAGGACGAAAACGTGCATCAACCCCTATGCATAGATTACCCCAATGTCACCTCGGGAATCCGCGAGTTGAGTGCCAAAACATATATCAAGTGAATCAATATAATACGCCATTGTCACCATGGGTATTCATATGCAAGACATATATCAAGTGCTCTCAAATCCATAAAAGTATTCAATCTGATAAAATGAAATCTCAAAGGGAAAACTCAATTCATCACAACAAGATAGAGAGGGAGAAACACCATATGATCCAACTATATTAACAAAGCCCACGATACATCAAGATCGTGCCAAATCAAGAACACGAGAGAGAGATTAAACACATAGCTACTAGTACAAACCCTCAGCCCCGAGGGTGGACTATCCCCTCCTCATCATGGTGGCCATAGGGATGATTTCCCCCTCTGGCAGGATGCCAGAACAGGGTCTAGATTGGTTTTTCGTGGCTACAGAGGCTTGCGGCGGCGGAACTACTGATTTAGGGTTAGTTTTTGGGGTTCTGGAATATTTGGAAATTTGTAGGGCGAAGAGGCGGTGCGGGAGGTCACCGAGGGGGGCACAACCCCCCTGGGTGCGCATGGGCTCCTGGGCGTGCCCAGGTGGGTTGTGCCCACCTCGGGCCTCCCCTCTGGTACTTCTTTGGCCCCTCTTGGGTCTTCTGGTCCATAAAAATTCTCCAAAAAGTTTCGCTGCGTTTGGACTCCGTTTGATATTGATTTCATGCGAAGTAAAAAACAAGCAAAAAACAGCAACTGGCACTGGGCACTATGTCAATAGGTTAGTCCCAAAAAATGATATAAAGTTGCTATAAAATGATTGTAAAACATCCAAGAATAATAATATAACGGCATGAGTACTTCATAAATTATGGATACGTTGGAGACGTATTGTAATGCCCGGATAATTAAGCTACAGTAATTCCCTGTTAATGATGCCACATCACCTCGATTATTGTTGTTAACCTCACGATGATTCAATCCCGATCGAATTCAACATTCAAAATCAAGTCAATGATAAAAAGTTTTCGAATATTAAAAACTAAAATGTTTGGGTTGTGCCAGTTATTGCATAGGTAATTATGGTGTAGAAACCACACTTTTACAAAATACTTAAATACTCTGAAATGAATAAAACAGTAAAGGAAAGATAAATAAAAAGAAAAGGACAAAACAGAAAACAAAAAAAAGGAACCCCCCCACTGGGCCAACCGGCCCAGCTGGCAGCCATGCCAGCCCAACTGGCCCACCTAACCCCTGGCCAATATGGCCTCGCACACCGAACCCTAAACCTAATTCCCCCCCCCCACTCCTCGCTCTCCCTCCCCCCGATCTGGATCGGGGCTCGATGCCTCGTCGCCCCGTCACCGCCGCCTGGAGGACCATATCGCCGGAGCCCCACGCCGCCTCGATCTCGTCGACGCACGTCGTCCCCGTCCTCCTCCCCAACAGCTCCGTCCCCCTTCTCACGACGCACGTGAGCGCCACCCCCTCTCCCTCTCGCTTTCTACGCGGTCACCGCCCCGCACTCGCTCCGGCGCACACGCCCGGTGGCCAAGCCCGCCACCCGCGCTGGCCTCGCCGTTGCCGCACCGTCCGCCGTGGCCCCGCTCGGTCCCTTCCCTGCTCGCCGCGTGCTGCTGCTACTGCGCCCCGCTGCTGCATCCGCCGCGCCGCGCCACCCGCTGTCGCGCGCGCCCGCGCTCGCCTGCGCCGCTCGCTGCTCGCGCCCTCGCCCCCCTCGCGTCGGCTGCCGTCCTGCCTCGCCCGCACCTAAGCCGCTCGTCGCCGCCCGCGCCCCGGATCCCTCCGCCTGCTGTTGCCGCCGACAGCCCCGCTCGCCTCCCCTGCCGCACCCGCAGCCGCCCGCTGCTGCGGCTGCGGCTGCCGCCTGTGGCCGCTCCGGCCACTGGCCCGCCGCTGCGCCCGCGTCTCCCTGGCCGAGCTGCCCCACCGCGCCACCCCTGCTCACCGGGCCCCTGCCCTCGCGCGCGACGCCGCACGCCCCGCGCTCGCCTCGGCCAGCCGCAGAGCTCGCCCCGCCGTTGCCTCGCCGACGCCACCGCCTCCCTGTGCCGCTGCTGACCCCGGCCGCCACGCCCGTGGTCACCTCCGGCGCCCGGCGCCCAGCCATGCCCGCACGACTATCGCCCGGGTCGGGCGCCCGCGAGCCCTACGCCCGAACCGCACGGCGCCCGTTTGGCTCCCCTGAGCCACTGACTAACGGGGCCCACCCCCAGAACGTTAAAAAAATAGTAAAAAAAATAATTTTTTAATTAATTAATTAAATTAATTAATCCTGTTTAGTTAACTAATTAAACTTAATTAACATGTAAATTACCATTAATCAACTGTTAATTAGTTAACAGCCAATGACGACCGGGCCCCACCTGTCAGTTTGACTGGTCAACGGTCAATGTTGACCGCTGACGTCATGATGACGCAATAAACATTTTCGAATTAAATTAAATCTGTTATTTCTGAAAATTGATTAAATCTTTAAAAATTGATATAAAATAATCCATAACTCGGCTGGAAATACTTTGTACATGAAAATTGCTCAGAACGACGAGACGATTACGGATACGCTTTCTGTTCGTCTGCCACACACCCCTAGCATAGCGAACATGCAATCGTCCCCCTCCGGTTTGACTGTCCGAAAACGTAAAACACCGGGAATACTTTCCTGGATGTTTTCCCCCTTCACCAGTAGCACCTAGTACCGCGTTAGGGCATACCTAGCACCGCATAATGTCATGTCATGCATCGTCATGCATCTGTTTGCACCGTATTCATTGTTTCTTCCCCCTCTTCTCTCCGGTAGACTACGAGACTGACGCCGCTGCTACCCCGATCGACTACGGTGTTGACGACCCCTCCGCAGAGCTTCCAGGCAAGCCAACCCCCCTTGTTCATCCCGATATCGCCTACTCTTTCCCTCTACTGCTTGCATTAGAGTAGTGTAGCCGTAACTGTTTTCGATTAATCCTATTCTGCTGCATAGCCTGTCTTTGCTACTACTGTTGACACCTTTACCTGCAATCCTAATGCTTAGTATAGGATGCTAGTATTTCATCAGTGGCCCTACATTCTTGTCTGTCTGCCATGCTATACTATCGGGCCGTGATCTCTCGGGAGGTGATCATGGGTATATACTATTTATATTATACATGATACATGTGGTGACTAAAGTCGG
Organism: Thinopyrum elongatum; assembly: GCA_011799875.1. NCBI lineage: Eukaryota > Viridiplantae > Streptophyta > Magnoliopsida > Poales > Poaceae > Thinopyrum > Thinopyrum elongatum. Next base: position 92,715,412 of record CM022302.1, on the reverse strand, counting down.
GTCGGCTCGTAGAGTACCCGCGGGTGATTCACGGATTGGGGGCTGAAAGGACATTTGTCCCGATGGCCCTCTGAGTGGATCTTTGTGGCGGAGCGACAGGGCAGGTTGAGACCACCTAGGTGAGAGGTGGGCCTGGTCCCTGGTCGGCGTCCGCGGTTATATCAATTAACACGCTTAACGAGATTGGGTATTTGATCTGAGTCTGGCTACGAGCCTATACGCACTAACCAACTAAGTGGGAACAGTTATGGGCTCTCGACGTCAGCGGTTGAGCGGCGCGCGCCGGATTGGACTGGAACGCCTGCGCTTGTATTAAGGGGGCTAGGTCTGCTTCCGGCCGCATTCGCAACATGCAGGTGTGCAATGGGCGATAGGCCCAGACCCCTGCGCGCTTAGGATTTAGACCGGCGTGCTGACCTCTCTGTTGAGCCTAGGTAGGGTTGCGACGTGTTGATCTTCCGAGACCGGACATGACCTAGGAAAGTGTGCCCGACCAGAGGGATCGAGCGTGTTGGGTAATGTGGTGCACCCCTGCAGGGAAGTTTATCTATTCGAATAGCCGTGTCCCTCGGTAAAAGGACGACCCGGAGTTGTATTCCGACCTCATGAAAACTAGAACTAGATACTTAATAAAACACACCCAGATAAGTTCCAGAGACAACCCGGTGATCGCTCTCTCACAGGGCGACGAGGAGAGGATCGCCGGGTAGGATTATGCTATACGTTGTTACTTGGTGAACTTACCAGCTACTCTCTTCTATATGCTTCAAGATGGAGGCTGCCAGAAGCGTAGTCTTCGATAGGACTAGCTATCCCCCTCTTATTCTGGCATTCTGCAGTCAGTCCACAGACACTACCCATTTCATTGATACTGATGCATATGTAGTGTAGATCCTTGCTTGCAAGTACTTTGGATGAGTACTCACGGTTGCTTTGCTCCCTCTTTCCCCCCTTTTCCATTCTTCTCGGATGTCGCAACCAGACGTTGGAGCCCAGGAGCCAGATGCCACCATCGACGATGACTCCTACTACACCGAGGGTGCCTACTACTACGTGCAGGAGGCCCGCGCCTCTTTCGATCTGTATTCCTAGTTTGTGCTAGCCATCTTATGGCACCTTGTTTAACTTAATGTCTGTACTCAGATATTGTTGCTTCCGCTGACTCATTTATGTTCGAGCACTTGTATTCGAGCCCTCGAGGCCCCTGGCTTGTAATATGATGCTTGTATGACATATTTATTTTTAGAGTTGTGTTGTGATATCTTCCCGTGAGTCCCTGATCTTGATCGTACACGTTTGTGTGTATGATTAGTGTACGGTCAAATCGGGGGCGTCACAAGTTGGTATCAGAGCCGACTGCCTGTATGAATCCCCCTTCCACACTCCTTGGCCGAAGTCGAGTCTAGTCATTGAAAAACTTTTACTAACATGGCTGTATGTCTTACGGGCCCACGTCGCCATTGGGTGGTATTAGGATCTTTTACTCCTCGATCTTTACTCCGGGACTCTGAACTCTCTTCTACTCGGGTTAAACGGATTTACTAACTCTGACATTAGGATCCCGTGATCACATTCACCCCAAAGTTGGATAAGCCATAGATATTCCTTAGGATAGTATTTTGATTAATACCCACACTGTCATTTGACTCCTTTGAAACATCTTTGCTTTCAGATGGAACCCACGAGGCAGGTCGTGCGCCACACGACGGCCATTGGAGTCTCAGGATCACCTGCTATCCTAGTGGAGATGATGACCTATCTGGGTTATCGCTAGCACCCTGAGTACACCGTGTACGAGCAGTACTAGGACTTTAACCAGGAGCAGTACCGTGCCATCGTCCACCTCTACTCTCAGGAGTATGACTCCACTACTGTGCTGCACACCGCTCATGGTGTTGGAGTGACCATCGATATGGCAGTCCACGATGCTGCTTACGCTGCTCTGACACGTCTTCGTGGAGAGTATCAGGCATTGGACACTTCCCCTTTCAGGCACATTGCTATCGCATCCGACGATGGTGCGGAGGGATACTACACTGCTGCCTACTCCACCGTCACCCGAGAGCCCTTCCACCACCAGAACTTTGTTCTACATGCTGATGGGTTGGATCGAGCTAACCGAGCTCTTCGCCATGAGTTGTACACCACCCGTCGGCACCTCTACCGCGCTCTGACACTGTTGCACCCCTTTGTCCGATCTGGTCAGCTGCCGCGTTCTGCGATCTACCCAGCGAGGACCGTGATGCCCCACGGTGTCGGTTGGCCAGATGTGGGAGGCTACACTCCTGCATTTGGTCCTCTTTTGCCACCTGGATGTCGGGTTCTGCACCACAGTATCCATGGCCCCCAGGTTGCTGACGTGGAGGACTTCCCGTCGCGACACTACCAGCTGTCAGGCTACACCTACCTCCATAGTTCCTCCTGGGACTGAGGTAGTCTTGCTTATTAGTATTAGATGCATTCGCCGCGAGCCTGCGTGTCGCCTATGATGTCCTTATTCTATGTGCTGAACTCTGTGTACTGAACTCTATGCATGATCCCTTTTGTAAGATATGCCGACTACTATGTAGTATCGATCGTGCTCCTTTTATTATGCATGTTTCATCATGAATGATTCTTGTCTTTGCAAATTTCTCAATGCTGAGCTACCCCTGTTATGTATTAGCAGGATGGTTAGACCAGGTGGTCGTGGTCGTGGTGGCAATGCCCCACCACCGCCTGAGTACATGGCTGGTATGATCCAACAGTACGAACTGAACTGCCAGTTCATGGAGAATATGATGGCTCAGTTTCTTTGCCCCAATATGAACCAGCAGCCAGCCCAAGTGACTCTGCAGGATTTCATGCGCCTCAACCCAACCATCTACCGTAGCTCAACTCAGCCTCTGGATGCTGATGACTGGCTCCGTGACATCACCTATGAGATGGAGTCTGCTGATGTAGCCCCTGCCAGCTATGTCACCTTTGCCTCCTTCTTCCTGAAGGGACCCCCTCCTCAATGCTGGGACAGCCAAAGGCGTACTCTGCCAGCTGAAACAATCATCACCTGGCCAGACTTCCAAACTGCTTTCCGTGCCCGCTTCATTCCTCAGGGAGTCATGGACCGGAAGAAGTGTGAGTTCCGCAGCCTCACCCAGGGCAACAAAACAGTGGAAGCTTATCAGCGGGAGTTTCTGGACTTATCCCGCTATGCTGAAGAGGACATTGCAACTGATGCCCGTAGACAGGAGAAGTTCCGTGATGGACTACAAGCTGACATCAAGCTCGCACTGCTAGTGCATGACTTTGCCGATTTCGCCACCTTGGTGAACAAGGCCATCAATGTCGAGACTGGTCTGCAGGAACACCAGGGCTCTCTTAGGCGCAACCATGAAACGGGCTCATCTTCGGGCCCGCCCTCACAGAAGCGTAGGATCTGGATTCCGAACAACATGTACTGTCCTACTGCACCTGCTCCAAGACAGACTTATGTGGCACCACGTCTGCCTCCTCCACCACCTAGGCAGCCAAGGCTTCCAGCTCCACCACCCCGAGCTCCTGCCCCCACTCCCAATGATGGGCTATACTTCAAATGTGGCCGTCCAGGTCACCGTGCCAGGGACTGCTATCAGAATCAACTGGCACTTCCTGCAGCTAGCCGTGGAAACAATCAGCCCCGCAACAACAGTGTCAGGCCTTATGGTCGTGTTCATGCCAACAACGTTGATCTGAACGAAGCTCAAGACCAGCCTGTTACTGTGATGGGTACACTTCTTGTTAATTCAGTACCTGCTTCTGTTTTATTTGATTCAGGAGCATCGCATTCATTCATGTCAGAAGATTTTGCATTCACGCATGGCATTAAATACGAAGAGATGAGCACTCCGCTAGTTGTACACACCCCCGCGGGCCCATGTCAAGCCTCTATGGTTAGCCCCAATGTCACCATTGAAATAGAAGGGCTGGAATTTCACGCCTCCCCCATCATGTTGAAGTCTTCCAACATTGACCTTATTCTGGGTATGGATTGGTTGAAAGCGCATACCGCTTCGATAGTTTGCGCCACTAAGACCGTCCATCTGCTTCACCCTTCTGATGAAATTGTAAGCTACGCTGCACGTCTGGTTCAGAATGCCGAGGCAAGGCTTTATGCTTTAATGCATTGAACGCATCACCTCTTGAGGGCATTGAAAACATTCCCGTCGTTCGCGAATTCCTAGATGTCTTTCCAGAAGAACTTCCAGGGATTCCCCCTGCTAGAGCTGTCGAATTCATCATCGACTTGAAACCAGGCACCACTCCTATAGCCAAGCGACCCTACAAGATGTCGCCGCATGAACTCATTGAGCTTAAGGAGGAAATCGACAAATCTCTTCGCAGTGGTTTCATTCGCCCAAGTTGCTCTCCTTGGGGAGCACCTTCTCTCTTTGTCAAGAAGAAGGATGGGACAAACCGTTTGGTCCAAGACTACCGTCCTATCAACCAAGCTACCATTCAGAACAAATATCCTCTTCCTCGGATCAATGATCTGTATGATCAACTGGCTGGTTCATCAGTGTTCTCCAAACTCGACTTGATGTTGGGTTACCACCAGATCCGTGTTCGTGAAGAGGATATCCCAAAGACCGCATTCGTGACTCGCTATGGTTCATACGAGTACACCGTCATGTCATTCGGCTTAACCAATGCTCCTGCTGCATTCTCTCGTCTGATGAACTATATATTCATGGATTACCTCGACAAGTTCATGGTGGTTTTATCTGGACGATATCCTCGTATATTCGAAGAACAAAGAAGAACATGCTGAACATCTTCGTCTTGTTCTGGAAAAGCTTCGAGAGCATCAACTCTATGCGAAGTTCTCCAAGTGTGAATTCTGGCTACCCGAAGTAATCTATCTTGGGCATGTCATCTCTAAGGATGGTATTGCCGTCAACCCCGAGTGCGTTCAGGCTATTCTCGATTGGACTCCTCCGAAGAATGTCAAGCAAGTCAGAAGTTTTCTCGGACTCGCCAGCTATTGCCGTCGATTCGTCGAGAACTTTTCCAAGATCGCCAGGCCTCTGACTAACCTATTGCATAAGGGCGTCAAGTTCCAATGGACATACAAGTGTCAGGAAAGTTTCCAGGCACTCAGGGACAAGCTGACTTCCGCTCCAGTGCTCGCTCCTCCAGATACTAAGAAGGACTTCGTCATATATTGCGATGCTTCCCGACAAGGACTAGGCTGTGTCCTAATGCAAGAGCACAGAGTGATTGCTTATGCCTCTCGTCAATTGCGCCCCCACGAAGAGAACTACCCAGTTCATGACCTCGAGCTTGCTACTGTCATACATGCACTGAAACAGTGGCGACATTACCTTCTCGATAATCGTTGCGAGATCTTCACCAACCACCAAAGTCTAAAGTATCTGTTTACTCAGCCAGACTTGAACCTTCGTCAGCAGAGATGGATGGAGACTGTTGCAGACTTTGACTTGGGTATTTCCTATACCCCAGGCAAGGCTAATGTAATGGCTGATGCCTTGAGCCGTAAGTCATATTGCAACCACCTCCAGGTTCACAAAGTTCAACCCTCGCTTGTTGAAGAATTCAAAAAGCTGAACCTCCATATTGTTCCTCCTGGAGCACTCGCTCCCCCTCCTCCAGAGTTCCGCAAGATGAACCTCCGTGTTGTTCCCCAGGGTTCCCTCAATACCCTGGCTGTCGAACCAGATCTTTTGGGCAGCATCAAGACACTGCAGAAGTATGACTCTCAAACCCACAAGATTAAGCGCTACCTCGCAGAAGGGAGGCCCTCATGCTTCACTCTTGGAGATGATGACACCTTGTTCTTTAAAGGTCGCCTAGTGGTCCCTACGGAAGACAACCTGGATATGACTCAGAAGGTTATGAAAGAAGCTCATGATACGCCTTTGTCTATTCATCCTGGTAGCACCAAGATGTACCAAGACGTCCGTCGAAAATTCTGGTGGTCTAATATGAAGCAAGACATTGCTCGTTCTGTTGCTGAGTGTGACGTTTGCCGTCGTATCAAAGCAGAACATCAACGGCCTGCTGGAACTCTGCAACCTATATCTATTCCTGAATGGAAATGGGACCATGTCGAGATGGACTTCGTCACTGGATTTCCCAAATCGCAGAAAGGTAATGATGCTATTCTTGTCATCATTGACCGGCTTTCTAAAGTTGCACATTTTTTGGCTGTCAAAGAAATTATCACCGCTAGTCAGCTGGGAACCCTCACATGTCCAGAATTGTTTCACTTCACGGTATTCCACTGGTAATCAGTTCAGACCGTGGTAGCTTATTCACTTCAAGATTCTGGGCAAGTTTCCAAGAAGCTATGGGAACTCATCTATCATTCAGTACTGCATTTCATCCTTAGTTGCAAGGGCAAGTTGAACGCGTCAACCAAGTTCTCGAAGACATGCTTTGAGCTTGTGTTATTTCCTTCGGCAAGAAATGGGAGGAATCTCTCCCGTATGCTGAGTTCTCCTATAACAATAGCTATCAAGCTAGTCTGAAGATGGCCCCCTTCGAAGTGTTATATGGACGAAAGTGCCGAACCCCTCTGAACTGGTCAGAAACTGGGGAACGTCCACTCTTCGGTCCGGATATTATCCAACACGCCGAAGAACAAATCCGCATTATTCGCGAGAATCTGAAGACTGCTCAGTCACGTCAGAAGAGTCAGTATGACCGCCATCACAAAGACATGGTCTATCAACCTGGCGAAAAGGCTTATCTTAGAGTCACACCAATGAAGGGTGCTCACCGCTTTGGGATCAAGGGCAAGCTAGCTCCTCACTATATTGGTCCATTCACTGTTCTCGAGAAGCGTGGAAAAGTGGCATATCAACTGGAGCTTCCGTCGAACCTTTCTCAGGTTCACGATGTGTTCCATGTGTCACAACTCCGCCGCTACTTCAAGGACCCAATCCAAGCAGTGGATCACGAAGTGCTCGAGTTGCAACAGGACCTCTCCTATAAAGAGCATCTAGTCCGCATTCTCGACCAAGCTGAATGCCGCACATGTCAGAAGGCGATCAAGTTCCTCAAGGTCCAGTGGTTGCACCTTTCTGAAGATGAAGCCACTTGGGAACGTGAGGATCGGCTACTCGAAGAATACCCCGCACTGTTTCCTTTTACCTCCTAAAATCTTGGGACGAGATTTCTTGTAGTGGAGGAGAATTGTAACGACCAGATAATTAAGCTACAATAATTCCCTGTTAATGATGCCACATCACCTCGATTACTGCTGTTAACCTCACGATGATTCAATCCCGTTCGAATTCAACGTTCAAAATCAAGTCAACGGTAAAAAGTTTTCGAATATTAAAAACTAAAATGTTCGGGTTGTGCCAGTTATTGCATAGGTAATTATGGTGTAGAAACCACACTTTTACAAAATGCTTAAATACTCTGAAATGAATAAAACAGTAAAGGAAAGATAAATAAAAAGAAAAGGACAAAACAGAAAACAAAAAAAGGAAACCCCCCCCCCACTGGGCCAACCGGCCCAGCTGGGAGCCAGGCCAGCCCAACTGGCCCACCTAACCCCCTGGCCGATATGTCCTCGCACACCGAACCTAACCAAATCCCCCCCCCCACTCCTCACTCTCCCTCCCCCCGATCCCGATCTGGATCGGGGCTCGACGCCTCGTTGCCCCGTCACCACCGCCTGGAGGACCACATCGCCGGAGCCCCGCGCCGCCTCGACTCCATCGACGCACGTCGTCCCCGTCCTCCTCCCCAACGGCTCCATCAAGCCTCGCCGCCCCTTCTCACGACGCACGTGAGCGCCACCCCCTCTCCCTCTCGCTTTCTCCGTGGTCACCGCCCCTCACTCGCTCCAGCGCACACGCCCGGTGGCCAAGCCCGCCACCCGCACTGGCCTCGCCGTTGCCACACCGTCCGCCGTGGCCCCGCTCGTTCCCTTCCCTGCTCGCCGCGCGCTGCTACTACTGCGCCCCACTGCTGCATCCGCCGCACCGCGCCACCCGCTGTCGCGCGCGCTCGCGCTCGCCTGCGCCGCTCGCTGCTCGCGTCCTCGCCGCCCCTCGCGTCCGCTGCCGCCCTGCCTCGCCCGCACCTGAGCCGCTCGTCGCCGCCCGCGCCTCGGCTCACTTCACCTGCTGCTGCCGCCGACAGCCCCGCTCGCCACCCGTACCGCGCCCACAGCCGCCTGTGGCCGCTCCGGCCACTGGCACGCCGCTGCGCCCGCGTCCGCCCAGCCAAGCCGCCCCACCGCGCCACCCTGCTCACCGGACCCCTACCCTCGCGCGCGACGCCGCACGCCCCGGGCTAGCCTTGGCCAGCCGCAGAGCTCGCCCCGCCGTTGCCTCGTCGACGCCACCGCCTCCCTGTGCCGCTGCTGACCCCGTCCGCCACGCCCGCGGCCACCTTCGGCGCCCGGCGCCCAGCCATGCCCGCACGACTATCGCCCGGGTCGGGCGCCCGCGAGCCCTACGCCCGAACCGCACGGCGCCCATTTGGCTCCCCTGAGCCACTGACTAACAGGCCCACCCCCAGAACGTTAAAAAAATAGTAAAAAAATAAAAAAAATTAATTAATTAATCCTGTTTAGCTAACCAATTAAACTTAATTAACATGTTAATTACCATTAATCATCTGTTAATTAGTTAACAGCCAATGATGACCGGGCCCCACCTGTCAGTTTGACTGGTCAACGGTCAATGTTGACCGCTGACGTCATGCTGACGCAATAAACAATTTTGAATTAAATTAAATCTGTTATTTTCGAAAATTGATTAAATCTTTAAAAATTCATATAAAATAATCCGTAACTCGGATGAAAATACTTTGTACATGAAAGTTGCTTAGAACGATGAGACGATTACGGATACGCTCTCCGTTCGTCTGCCACACACCCCTAGCATAGCGAACATGCAACCATCCCCCTCCGGTTCGACTGTCCGAAAACGTAAAATACCGAGAATACTTTCCTGGATGTTTTCCCCCTTCACCAGTAGCACCTAGTACCGCGTTAGGGCATACCTAGCACCGCTTAATGTCATGTCATGCATCGTCATGCATCTGTTTGCACTATATACATTGTTTCTTTCCCCTCTTCTCTCCGGTAGACTACGAGACTGACGCCGCTGCTACCCCGATCGACTATGGTGTTGACGACCCCTCCGCAGAGCTTCCAGGCAAGCCAACCCCCCTTGTTCAACCCGATATCGCCTACTCTTTCCCTCTACTGCTTGCATTAGAGTAGTGTAGCTGTTACTGTTTTCGGTTAATCCTATTCTGCTGCATAGCCTGTCTTTGCTACTACTGTTGACACCTTTACCTGCAATCCTAATGCTTAGTATAGGATGCTAGTATTTCATCAGTGGCCCTACATTCTTGTCTGTCTGCCATGCTATACTATCGGGCCGTGATCACTCGGGAGGTGATCATGGGTATATACTATTTATATTATACATGATACATGTGGTGACTAAAGTCGGGTCGGCTCGTAGAGTACCCGCGTGTGATTCACGGATTGGGGGCTGAAAGGACATTTATCCCGACGGCCCTCTGAGTGGATCTTTGTGGCGGAGCGACAGGGTAGGTTGAGACCACCTAGGTGAGAGGTGGGCCTGGTCCCTGGTCGGCGTCCGCAGTTATATCAATTAACACGCTTAACGAGATTGGGTATTTGATCTGAGTCTGGCTACGAGCCTATACGCACTAACCAACTACATGGGAACAATTATGGGCTCTCGACGTCGTGGTATCAGCCGAAGCCTTCTTCACGTCAGCGGTTGAGCGGCGCGCGCCGGATTGGACTGGAACGCCTGCGCTTGTATTAAGGGGGCTAGGTCTGCTTCCGGCCGCGTTCGCAACGTGCAGGTGTGCAATGGGCGATGGCCCCAGACCCCTGCGCGCTTAGGATTTAGACCGGCGTGCTGACCTCTCTGTTGAGCCTAGGTAGGGCTGCGACGTGTTAATCTTCCGAGGCCGGACATGACCCAGGAAAGTGTGCCCGGCCAGAGGGATCGAGCGTGTTGGGTAATGTGGTGCACCCCTGCAGGGAAGTTTATCTATTCGAATAGCCATGTCCGTCGGTAAAAGGACGACCCAGAGTTGTATTCCGACCTCATCATAACTAGAACCGGATGCTTAATAAAACACACCCAGATAAGTTCCAGAGACAACCCGGTGATCGATCTCTCACAGGGCGACGAGGAGAGGATCGCCGGGTAGGATTATGCTATGCGTTGTTACTTGGTGAACTTACCAGCTACTCTCTTCTATATGCTTCAAGATGGAGGCTGCCAGAAGCGTAGTCTTCGATAGGACTAGCTATCCCCCTCTTATTCTGGCATTCTGTAGTTCAGTCCACAGACACTACCCATTTTCATTGATACCGATGGATATGTAGTGTAGATCCTTGCTTGCGAGTACTTTGGATGAGTACTCACGGTTGCTTTGCTCCCTCTTTTCCCCCTTTTCCATTCTTCTCGGATGTCGCAACCAGATGTTGGAGCCCAGGAGCCATACGCCACCGTCGATGGCGACTCCTACTACACCGAGGGTGCCTATTACTACGTGCAGGCCGCCGACGACCAGGAGTAGTTAGGAGGACCCCAGGCAGGAGGCCCGCGCCTCTTTCGATCTGTATTCCCAGTTTGTGCTAGCCATCTTATGGCACCTTGTTTAACTTAATGTCTGTACTCAGATATTGTTGCTTTCACTGACTCGTTTATGTTCGAGCACTTGTATCTGAGCCCTCGCGGCCCCTGGCTTGTAATATGATGCTTGTATGACTTATTTGTTTTTAGAGTTGTGTTGTGATATCTTCCCGTGAGTCCCTGATCTTGATCGTACACGTTTGTGTGTATGATTAGTGTACGGTCAAATCAGGGGCGTCACACGTATCACCCTCTCGCCCCCGCCGGCCTTCCTGCAGGCGCCGGCCCCCTTCCCGCCGCAGCAGCCGGCTGCTAACGGGAGTCGCCGCAGTGGGCGCAAGCAGCAGCAGGCCAACGGGGCTCAGAGAGGAGCCACCCGTCCTCAGCAGCAGTTTTAGCCGGCCCCGTGGTACGCTGGCCATAATCCGTGGACCGGTGTTGTGCATGCCTATTCCATGCCGGTTCTCCGTGCTCCTGCTCCAGGCATCCTCGGCGCGCGGCCTCCCTCGCATCAGGTGTTTTACGCCGTGCCACAGCCCTACGTGGCGCCCTACGGGCCTCTCTCCTACGGACAGCCGCCGCGGCCAGGAGGGCTGCCGCTGCTGCCCCTGACGGCCCCGCCACAGTGTTCGGTTCCCGCGCTTCCCCCCGCGCCTTGGGACCCGGCCCTACTGGCGGCCTTGCACGCCGCTCTCACTCCGTCCAACTACACCGGCGGCGGCGACTGGTACATGGACACCGGTGCTACCACGCATATGGCCGCTCATCCCGGTAACCTCCACACCTCCTATCCCGTTCAAACTTCCACTCGCATCATCGTCGGCGACGGTTCCTCATTTCCCAACTCATATAGGACATGCATCTTTTCCGTCTACGTCTACTCCACTGTCATTATCTAACATCTTAGTCTCTCCTGATCTTATTAAAAATCTTGTTTCCATTCGTTCTTTTACACGTGAAAATCCTGTTACCGTTGAGTTTGACGAGTGTGGTTTTTTTGTTAAGGACGCTCGCACCTGGATGGTGCTCCACCGATGTGACAGCCCCGACGAGCTCTACCCGGTCCACTCCACCGCCTCCACCACCTCCACCGCTCATGTTGCCCTCGCCACCGGTCTGGACCTTTGGCATGCTCGCTTGGGTCATCCCAACCACGCCACCCTTCGTCATATACTTCAGAGTTTTTCATTCACATGTAATAAGATCGACGATCACTCTTGTCATGCTTGTCGCCTCGGCAAACATGCTCGTATTCCTTTTAGGGCTTCTTCTCATGTTGCATCGTACCCGTTTGAGTTAATTCATAGTGATGTATGGACCTCTCCAGTTGCAAGCAATACATGCTATCTTTACTACCTTGTCATTCTCGATGATTTTTCGCACTATGTGTGGACCTTCCCGTTGCGGCGTAAGTCCGATGTTATCTCTACTCTCGCCGCATTCTACTCCTATGTTTTCACGCAGTTTGGGCGTCCCATCCTCGCGTTACAAACAGATAACGGGAAGGAGTTTGACAACTTAGCTGTTCACACTCTCCTCACCACACATGGCACGACTCTTCGTCTCACTTGCCTGTATACTTCGCAACAGAACGTTCGCGCTGAGCGTGTTCTTCGCACTCTTAATGATTGCGTCCGTACGCTTCTCTTTCATGCCAATGTGCCTCCATGCTTTTGGCCTGACGCTCTCGCCACTGCATCACTCCTCATTAACCTTCGCCCCTGTCGTACTCGCGGGAACTTTGCACCCCATCATCTTCTCTTCGGTGCACCACCCTCTTATGATTAGCTTCGCATTTTCGGCTGTCTCTGCCACCCTAGCATCGCCGCTACCGCGCCTCATAAGCTTGCACCTCGCTCCGTTGCATGCATCTTCCTCGGCTACCCACCTAACACCAAAGGTTACCACTGCTACGATCCCGTCTCACATCGCGTATTCACCTCACGACACGTTTACTTTGATGAGAAGGTGTTTCCGTTTCAGCAGGTACCCTCTGTCATCTCGTCGCCGCCGGCCATCGGCGGCCCTCCGGCGACCCCGTCTGGTGGACGGCCCCGCTCGGTCCTCGGACCGCCCCCGGGCTTTGGCGCTCCTCGCGCCGTGGGACGAGCTGTGCCTCCTGCCTCAGGCCGCGCCCCCTCGACGCCCTCGGAGTCCCCCGCGCCCTCCTCGCCGACTACGTCAGGCGCCTTAGCGTCGCCCACCTCCTCGGCTGCCTCGCCGCCGGCCCCTTCGCCGCCCCCCTCGCCGACTACTTTGGCCTCGGGCACGGCCTCGGGTGCGGCTGCCCCCTCGGGCGCCACCTCGGACACCACCTCAGGCATGGCCGGCGCCGCCTCGGGCGAGGCCGCCTCCTCGGCCTCTAGTGCGGCCTCCTCCCCCGCGGTTCCGGAGTTGCCGTCTCGCCCTCTCACACGGGCCAGGGCCAGCGTCCACCGCTCGAGCCTGCGGTACTCCAGCGACGAGTACCTCCTCGCCGTCTCCACCGCCGAGCTGTCACCGATTCCCTACGTGATCCTCACTAGCTTGCCGCGATGCAGGAAGAGTTCGATGCTATCCAGCGGAACCGTACTTGGACACTGGTTCCCTGGCCTCCTCGCGCCAATGTCATCAATGACAAGTGGGTTTTTCGTCATAAGACCCGCTCGGATGGCACTTTTGAGCAATATAAGGCTTAATGGGTGGTCCGTGGTATTCGGCAGCGTGCTGGAGTTGACTTCACCGAGACATTTGCACCGGTTGTCAAACCGGGCACGATCCGCACCGTTCTCTAGCTGGCGGTCTCTCGTGGATGGCCGGTTCATCAGATGGACGTCTCCAACGCTTTTCTTCATGGTCACCTTGCGGAGCAGGTTTACTATGAGCAACCCACTGGTTTCGTCGACGCCACTCATCCTGGCCATGTGTGCTTGCTGTCTCGGTCTCTCTACGGCCTCAAGCAAGCTCCTCGCGCCTGGTACCAGCGTATCGCCGGTTTTCTTCAGACACTGGGCTTCTGTGTCACTCGCTCGGATGTCTCGTTGTTCGTCTATCACCGTGGCGACACGACTGCTTACTTGCTGCTCTATGTCGACGGCATCATCCTAACGGCCTCCTCAGCAGCCCTTCTTCAGCAGATTACTCTCCGGCTGCGTGATGAGTTTGCCATCAAGGATCTGGGTGCTCTCCATCACTTCCTTGGCATTGAGGTCTCTCGGCGACCCGACGGCTTCTTTCTTCATCAGCAGAAGTATGCGCATGAGCTACTTGAGCATGCCGGCATGCTCAACTGTCATCCTGTCGCTACTCCTGTCGACACGAAGGCCAAGGTTTCTGCTCTCGAGGGTTCGCCAGCATCGGACGCTCCATTCTACCGGTCTATTGTTGGTGCTCTCCAGTATCTGACGCTCACCCGACCAGACTTGCAGTACGCTGTCCAGCAGGTGTGTCTCCATATGCACACCCCTTGTGACTCTCATTGGACGCTCGTGAAACGGATTCTCCGCTCTATCCGTGGCACGATGTCCCTCGGTCTCACCCTCACGGCGTCCCCCTCTATGGATATGGTGGCCTATTCTGATGCTGATTGGGCTGGCTGCCCCGACACACGTCGCTCCACTTCTGGCTACTGCGTCTACCTCGGTCCCTCCCTCGTCTCGTGGTCGTCCAAGCGACAACCTACAGTGTCGCGCTCTAGCGCGGAGGCAGAGTACCGAGCAGTGGCTGATGCAGTCGCCGAGTGCACCTGGCTTCGACAGTTACTTCAGGAGTTGCATCACAACATCTCACAGGCCACGGTTGTTTACTGTGACAACGTCTCCGCGGTGTATCTTTCCGTCAACCCTGTTCATCGTCGCCGGACGAAGCACATCGAGCTGGACATCCACTTTGTGCGCGAACAGGTAGCCCTTGGACGCATTCGGGTTCTTCATGTTCCGACCGCACAACAGTTCGCCGATGTGATGACTAAGGGACTGCATACTTCCACCTTCGAGGAGTTTCGTTCCAGTCTCTGTGTCTTTGACGACGCTTCGACTGCGGGGGGTGTTGAATATATTGTGCATGTATATTGTGTCGTAGGCCCACCTCCTAGTTTTCCTGTATAGTTAAGGTTGTGGCTCCGTCTTGTACATCTTATATACGTGCCTAGTGCACCCGATCAATGCATTGTGAGTTGCACGGCCTAAACCTCATCTTCTACATTTCCGTTTGCATTTTCTTGAAAACATGCAATTGAACTTGCATCATAACTTGCACTTCTTTTCGAATTCGACTTACTAGTGTAAAAAACGCTCTTATATTATGGGGCGAAGGGAGTAATAGTTAGACTTAGCAAAACCACTAGTTCAAGCGTGGGTTGATTGTTGATTACATCTGTCGGCGATGCAGGAATAGGTCACGTCCACTGTTCTTGCTTCCCAGTTATCCTTTTTCCACTGTCAGCACTCAGCAGGGTCCGCGATTGAACCCATTCAATTCCCCGGCTCTCACGACGTGAGCACTGACCCAGCTCGTTCGCCCGATGGACAGATCATATCATAGTCATAACGACCTAGACTTGGGGCCGGCAAGTTTAAATTAATCAATTCGCTGCAGTCTAAGCGAAGAACGAGAATCACACGTTAGTATACGGCATACAGAACCAAACACGGAAGAAATCTGAACAATCACGGTGACCGTTCGGCGAAATGGCACATCACCAGAGGCCCCATCACGTACAGAAAGTACATCCATATGTCTAGTAGTGCAAAGAAAAGTCTGACGGAAGCATGGAAATTTGACTTGATGTTTGTTGGAATTAATCAAAGGGCCGGTTTACATTTCCTTCCCGCCGCGTGCGCACATCTTTAAAAAAAACACCGAAAGGGCATCTCAAATCTGATTAATAGCGATGACAACAAAAGGCCCCATAAAAAAAAAGACAACAAAAGGCAATACAATGGATAGACTTAGAACGCCCAGTACAAAATTAAATTAAACTAAAAGGCATATTAGTCTTGTTCTTCCTCTTATTGAACACGCCGACCGCCGAAGATTGAAAATTGCACTGTACCAATAACAAAGAAGAGCGACACCTGCAAACGCCCTCGCCATACAAGGCTTTGAAGACCGCAATAGCCACTCACGTCTTGAGACGAGATCTAAAAATCGTTGTAGCAGCATCGGCTGGAGCAGAACAGGCTTGCAATCCGTCACCACCAGCACAAGAGGGTTGGAGAAACGAGTCAAGCCACAGAACAACGCAGAAGAAGATGTCGTAGTTGCCAGACCAATAGTCAGTCAAAAACTCTTCTTGAAAGACACACGAACTGCCAAGATTTGAAGGGAACCAACAGATCCGGGGACACAAACTCTCATAGGCCCTTCGTCAGCGCCGAATCGAACAACATCGGAGTAGGGAGAGACCGAAGAGACCTTATTCCAACACATCATCATCGCCACCACCTCGTCGATGTCGCTGGAGAAGCTAAAACCTAATAAGAAAAATAAAACGAGACAGACGGATCCCCACTCTTCTTGCCGTCGGTGAGGCCGTCAGACGGGAAAGAGGAGGGAGGCCGGGGTGTTAGCGGAAGTTGTGGCAACAGTGGCAGCTAGGGTTGGGAGGCGGCTGTGTCATGGCACATCCTTTTATCCAACCAAGAAATGTAGCGAGTCCTTGAACATGCATCGTTGGTTTGCAAGAAGCAGGTTTCTTTGGCAAAGCCGTGCATAATCAAAAATAATAATCAAGTACTCCTAAAGGGATTTCAATAGGTAAAAGATGCTATGTATGTGCTTGATACAGGCTTTGATATCAATCTATAGATAAAATATGAACCAGAATCCATACAATTAGCAAGAACAAGTACGAAAGAAAAACAAATACTTTTTCTGGTCCATATTAATTGCCGCAGCTTTGGTATAATTTTAGTACAGAGTTGTACTAAAGCTACAGAATTAATATGAATCAGATGGAGTAATACATTGAACATCATAAACATGTCAAAAGTGAAAGAAAAACAGGGGTACATGACGCCATGAGGACGAGGTGTCAACTACTAGGCAGACGACGAGAGGATCGACCATCAACCATGTTGCCTAGCAAGTTCCCGTGCCACCGCCAGCCAATGGTTATCATTGTTGGATCCAGGTTGCACGTCGTAGTTTGCTGCGATGATCGGCTTCATCACCGCCACGACCCGACTTGGTACGCTCGAGCTGGTCGGTCTTGCGAATAGATGGGGCAGGCAGGGTTGTGGGCAGGGGCGACGAGCTATGCAGCTCTTGGCCACACTTAGGAGGACGTTGAGGACGGGTAAACCGGCTTCTGGTCAGCCAGGACATGGGTCGCTGGCATCAGAGTCATAAATCTAATTTGTTTCAAAGGCACTCAAACTAAATTGTTCATGCAACATTTACATGAACATGCAACATACATCTACAAGTGACAATCGATAGTCATAAAATGCAATACCTTCGGTCCTTGTACTACTTGTAAGTTGCGTGATTTTCTCTTCTCTCAAGCCTAATAGCAACTCTAGCTGATGCACCATAGGTGACCCATCGTCACAGATGATCAACACACAAAATGGTACTCTAGAAAAATTGCCATGTGTCGCGATCACTATATATTATGGAGCTTGTTTCAAAAACGACCTCGTATTCTCTAAATATGAAGGTTCTAGAGGCATTGTTTGGAGCTTGCTCCAAACCCAACCGCCAACGTGGGAAGAAAGTTTCATCTTTTTTTCCCTCCTTGCGTCACAGTAGGGATTTCAAGCAGCGCGACCTCCCACGCACCAGGGGTGAGGGGGAGACATGACCATCAACCACTCGACCATTAAATGGCGCACCCACTCCATTGAATTTTCGTGCCGGCCCTTCGAATGGCCGCCACATGACATCATCTCCTCTTGCCTGCTTGTGAGCCAGGATCCGTGTGAGGAATCCAAAAGGAGGCGTGTGAGTAGGCCAGTAGGACGCGCATGAGCAGGCCATGAGGCATGTGAATAGCGCGGCCACGTTTCTCATCGGAAAACACACCCCTTGATGGTCACCCGCCGCTTGCCGCCTCCCCAACAACCCCCTTAAAGGTGTCTTCGTCGGCCTATAAAAGGCCAACGCCCGCTCCTCCCCCCCTTATGCAATCCCCTCACGGACGCTTTCTCGCCCGCCTCCAATACACCACCTCCTCTTCAATGGCGCAACGGAAGGAGCACCCCCTCATCTCTGGGATAAGGAGGAGCAGGAGCAGCTAGACGAACTGGTCCCACTTTGGGCCTTGTACGACATGGCCATGGACGAAGGTCGAAAGGAGAACACGAAAAGGGAGCGGCGGATTTTGGCTCGCGCGCCCACCCTGCCCCCACCGCCGCCGTCACCGAAGCATGACCGGTGCGTAATGAGACTGCCGTGCCCCATTTCAGGGCCATCGAGGCCAGCAATGCCGCTGCCCGCACATGGTCGGTCTACGCCGAGGCCGCAGAGGCGCGTTTCTGTGAGATTGCATTGTCGAATGTCGCATTCCCCGTTGCTGCCGTGGTAGCCGCAAGTACTTAGTATTGGGCTACACATTAGTTAAATCAATTAGTTGTTCTATGAATGTAAGTCATAGCGCAATTAATTTTCCAACCCTATTTATAGAATGAAATCGATGCCTCTGAATGTGTTCTTCTAAATCAGGGATATCAGTGGAAAAATGAGCATGACAGACAGGTCCTACTCGCACGGAATTTATGCAAGTTCATTTTTTGGGGAATTTCTGACTTTGTCAAAGCCTGCGATCGCCTGCATAGCAATTTTTGGTGATTCAAATTATGCCAACTCTGCTATACTAGTTGCTCTAACAAAATACTTTCTAGCAACTAGATTTCCATGCCTGGCCATTACTGGTACACGTTGATCTGACCGATAAAGAAAGATAAGGCGTGTAGTGAAATCAGGAGACAAATACGTGACTTTTTCGTATAGAGACAAGGTGGCCCTTCGAACTTTCTTGCATCACATTTATGCAGAGATGGCGACCACGAAAGCAGACGAAGTACAAGTCAATGTTTTTGACTGAACCTAACACGTATACTACCATTCAGCACCCTATTTGAGTACTATTTATAGCCACTACCCCAGGCAGCAAAATCACACCCACACCATTAGCTTAGTGACACAGTCACGTAGCTGCAAACATCCACACCACGAAATGAAGCTTCAGGTAGCCTTCTTCCTCCTGGTGACCATGGCCGCGACGGCCCGGGCCGTGACGTTCGACGCGTCGAACACGGCGTCGGGCACCACCGGCGGCAAGCGCTTCGACAACGCCGTCGGCCTCGCGTACTCAAAGCAGGTCCTCTCCGACGCCTCCACCTTCATCTGGAGCACCTTCAACCAGCGCGCCGCTGCCGACCGCAAGCCTGTCGACGCCGTCACCCTCGTCGTGGAGGACATCGACGGCGTCGCCTTCACCAGCGGCAACGGCATCCACCTCAGCGCCAGGTACGTCGGCGGCTACACCTCCGGCGACGTCAAGAAGGAGGTGACCGGCGTGCTGTACCACGAGGCGACGCACGTGTGGCAGTGGAACGGGCAGGGCGCGGCGAACGGCGGGCTCATCGAGGGGATCGCCGACTACGTGCGGCTCAAGGCCGGGCTCGCGCCGGGGCACTGGAGGCCGCAGGGGAGCGGCGACCGGTGGGATCAGGGGTACGACATCACGGCGAGGTTCCTCGACTACTGCGACTCGCTCAAGCCCGGGTTCGTCGCGCAGCTCAACGCCAAGATGAAGAGTGGGTACAGTGACGACTTCTTCGCGCAGATTCTCGGCAAGAACGTGCAGCAGCTGTGGCAGGACTACAAAGCCAAGTTTGGAGGCTGAATGGGCTTCTGGTCATTCCTCCTTCACGGTGTGATGGCATAGCACATACTATATAAATTGAAATAATCAACAAGACACGTGCTTTACGTTGTAATGAAATTTAAATAAAGGATTTTGCTAATTCGAATTGACGCGGTTTTCCTCTCACGCGTGCGTCTTTTCCTTTCTCTCATGCAAAGGGCACACTCACGGTTATTGATGGACACAAAAAAGAAAAAGAAAAGAATACTAAAAAAGCATCCCATCACGTGTTCGAGGATGTTTGTCCTTGTTGGGCACCCCATGTAGCTGTTGGTGGGCGGTACCATACCTACCCCGTCTTTGGTCCGTTTCTTCCTCTGAGCAAGCCATTACCTCAAGAGATGAGTGAAGTCGGACGGGTCAAGGGAACCATATCGAAGAAACTTGGCAAAATGACCCCCCTCCCAATGTCATAATGAGGAGGATATATAAATAAAATTGTTCAAATCCCAGTCTCGGCAAGAAAAAAAAACACGAAGTGGGCACTACTTCACTACCTATGCGGTCAACTGTCTCTCAGAGACATGTTCGAGAAGTGCCATGCATGGGCAGTAAGGGGAGGTAAAGATATTCCGAAACCCCCGAAACCCAACTCTGTCTTACATAGATGTCAAAGAGTTTGACCGTCTCCTCTTTGTTAAGGTTCATTCTACATGAGAAATATGCAGACTGAAATACTACTAAACAGCCTATAGCTAGGGACCTTGACATACACAATCCTTAACTTGGAACCCGGTCTTTTGAAGGAGAAGCATAACAAAGCCCCTGTTCACTAGTGGAAAACAGGGTATTAAACCCGGTTCCAGAGGGCCTTTAGTCCCGGTTCTTAAATCGGGACAAAACAAACGGGACTAATACCCAAAACCTTTAGTCTCGGTTGGCTTACGAACCGGGACCAAAGGTGCTCCACGTGGCCGCTGTGGGGCGCCCAGGCAGGAGGACCTTTAGTCCCAGTTGGTAACACCAACCAGGACCAAAAGGCAGCCACGCGTCAGCAGCTTGCAGGCGCTGGAGTTTTTTTTAGGGGGGGGGGGGGGGGGGGGGTTGTTGGGGTTTCATATTGTGTTAGCTAGCTACTACATATAGAGAGAAGTGACCTCTCTTTCTCCGTACTTGGTCGACGGTAGCTACTACATATAGAGAGAACTCGACGCTAGCTAGTAAACAAATGAAGGAATCATTAATTACACAACTTCGTGATCATGAACATATATAGAGAGAGAAGTGACCTCTCTTTCTCCGTGCTTGGTCGAACAACAAGTTTTTGTATATCTATCCGACGCTACTACATATATATACAATATAACATCCCTGACATCATCAAGCGCCAAACTCCCATTGAATTTCCGTATGGTATTCTCCGTCTTTATGTATGACGTGGTCAAGAAAGAATCCCGTCAATTCCTGTTGAATTGCTCGTATGCGATCATGTGGTAGGAGTTCATTCCGCATCTGCCACATCTAATTTAAAGAAGGGGGTCAATACATATATATGAATGAAACTCAACACAATTGATGGTAATAAAATAAAATTGTGAATATTGTTTACGTACTTCATATTGTTTGTTAGAGTAGCCCCGCTCAGAGGTCGAGTGGCGCATGAAATCGCAAACGTAGTATCCATATAAATCAGTCCCGGGTGCCTGCCACAAGCACTTTACGAGAATAGAGTTCAATCAAACTGATAATCAAGCATGATAAATGGTATTGATGAAACTAGAATCAATGAGAGATGTGCGGAACTAGCTAGTACTACTTACTTTGGAGTGTGTAAATCGCAGCTCCTTCTGCAGAATCGGAACCATTCCAGTGAACTTTTTCCAAACCCTGCCAGGCAAAGAAAATGATTACTTGATATCAGGAAATGAACGAAAGTTGCCGATATGGTGCGATAATGATTGAACTTACTTTTGGAGCATTGCAGTCATGTCCGCATAATCCTGGGGATCTTTACGTCTCGAGTCTAATTCAGTTACTACTCCCCCGTCAAGCTTAATGGATAGCAGAATACAGTGGAACCTGCGCACGCATAACTCATCAATTACATTACTTAACCTCGAGTAAGCAAAACCGAATATGCACAAGACAGTAACACTCATTTGAAGTTGTAAGGAAAGAGTATTTTTCCTTTGTTTTGATGTCGAAGGAACGATTTTAGCAAGTTTTGCTCAGTATCTTTAACTCTGTTTTGTACCATCCATTCATTTACGGTATTTGGGCTAATGAACGCAATGTCATAGATTTGTCCTCTTTTGCATTCGACGATCTTCAATCTGCATAATATAGTGAGGATAATTATATATACATGCAATGAACGAGCTGAGCTAGAGACTTAATTACAGAAGTAATACTTACAGACAGTAGCAAGTGATGAGTTGTTTGTCGAGGGCCTCTTGATTGAATAACTGAAATAATTCCACAAATTCAACATGCATCAGGTCGACTCCAATGAGCTCGTGCTCATCTTTAATTCTCACCATCAAACTATCGGTCCCATTCTTCCTGCAGCTTTTCAAGTACCAGTCATGCAATCTTCGCATCATCGTTGTTAGAGGAGGATGATCAGGTTTGACGAGAGGCTTCCCGTGCTCGTATCTAAAGATCTCTACTACCTCAACCGTTTCAAACTGTACATTATCGCCCATGTAATCACCAAGAGTGGTACCGGGCAGTAGCCCCGGATGATTAGCGATATCGCTAGACACCTTGAGCGGGGGGCACGATTGCTTCTCCTGTAAGCCGAGCTGGGGAATTGTTTTCCCACTTCTTCATTTTGCTTCCCTTGCAGCACTGGTAGTACTTCCCGACCGCCGCTTTTCATCATATGTCTTTTCAATACAGCGGTCATAGTTGGATTGCGGCGGTGGTGGCGGTGGTCGCTTAAGGGCATCCAGAGTGCGCTTCGCTTTCACCAGATCTACCGTTTCCTTCGGAGGTGGAGGTTTCCGTTCAAAATGGGCCTGCACTTGGGTTGTCACGATGTCATCGGTTTCCTCGTCAGTCCCCTCATATGATAACTTTGGAAGAGGCTTGAGGCTTGGACCAAATTTGCATTTCTTCCCGACTCTTGTACTGCTAGCCGCCGAAGCGGCGGCGTCTCTCTTCCGCCGTTGCTGAGGCGGCGGAGTCCGCTGACGCGCCGGAGGAGGCGAAGGAGGAGGCGGAGTGCGCTGACGCGTCAGAGGAGGCGGAGGAGGAGGAAGCGCCAGGGTCAGATGCAGGGAAACGACGAGCTTTGGACTGCTGAGGAGGAGGACCGTAGTTGTTGCGTTGAGGAAGACGACCACTGAAGCCAGATCCAGGCGGACGGGCTGGCTAGCGAGGGGGGGCACCGGACCCCGAGGAGGAGGAGGGTGGGGGTTGGACGAAGTCGAACCCGCAGCACCACCCGCCGCCGCCACCTCCCAAGGATCCACCTCCGGAGCCACCCCACCCCTAGATCCGGTCGCCAAAGATCTAGATCCACCCATAGACCGCGCCCGCTCCTCCCGCTGGAGCCATTCCGGCCCGGCAGCCCAGACCTCGCGGTCCCGAGCCACCTACTCGCGAGCCGCCTGCTCGGCCTCCAGCTTGGAGCGGAGGAAGCCTCATACGCCAGATCCACGCCCTCCGCCGATGAGTCGTCACGGCGGCGCTTGCTCTCGGAGACAGCCTCACTAGATGAGCCCCTAGATTTATCCATGGCGAGGATCTCCGCGAAGGAGAGGGAGAGAGGAGAGGTGGGCTAGATCTGTGGAAGAAGCGGATGGGAGCGCGGCGCCGACGCAGGTCAGCAGAAGAAGACGGAAACCCTATAAATGGGGGGAGGGAGCCCTTGCGCACCCATAAATACCCCGAACAGGCCGTGCCCAAGGCGGGCGAGCGGGTCGAACGGGCCGGGGGGTTGGGGTTGAGAGGGGATAGACACGAGAGGCCCAGGGCCCGAGGAGGGAAAATAGAAAAAGAGGAGAGGGGGAGCCGCAGGCGGCCCAACCGAGGGCGGCCCAAGGTCCAGACGATCCGAAGGTCCACAAGCCGCCAAGAGGGGAACCAAATCTAGGGTTCGCGAAGCCGCCGTCTCCCCAACCCCCGATCAGCACCGAGCCGCCGGCGACGGCGCCGCAACCGGAGAGGAGGGAGGGGGCGAAGCACCAGACGAGCACGACGGCGAAGGAGACAGGCCAAGGGATACCAAGGCCATGCCCACGCTAGCGTCAGGCGCCGCCCCAAGAACACCACGAGCCGGAGACGGCACCGGAAACTTACCAGATTTACGACTCCGATGAGCCACCCGAGACCAGCCGTGCACACCCAACGGGATGGCGACCGGCCGGCCCCTGCCCCCCGAAGCAAACTTCCTGGCCCGGGGCACCACCTTCCCCACCACAGAGGGCACCACCACGCCGGGGGCGAGATCGGAGTCGGAGTCAGAGGCGTCCTCGTCACTATCCAGGGCCCAGAATCGATTCCCAGAGAGAGAAAGAAAGGCGGAAGAGCAACGCCGCAGAGAGCTAGAGCCGGGACCGTCCAGCAAACAGCCCGCACCGACGAGGGAGAGGGACGAGGGAGGCGGGAGGGAGCTAGCCGGGGACGAGATGGGGTTGTCGAGGTCGCGCGGAGGGAGAGAGGGGACGAGGAGGGAGAGGGACGGAGGAGAGCCATCGAGTCACCTCATCCGGCCCCCAGAATCCGTCCGCGGCATAAATCCTTGAATAACACCTTGGTCAACACATATTCTTCTTCTAATAACCTTGAAACCAATAAATGGTCTTCAAGCAATACCCATGGACAAACCCTTCAAATATAACTCAAGACAACCATTGGTCTATAAAGATTGTCATCAATTAGCAAAACCAAATATGGGGCGTCACATGTTTTTTCAGAGTACTTTGTAGCAACTAGATTTGCATGCTTGGCCATTATTGATACACATTGATCTGACCGATAAAGAAAAATAAGGCTTGTAGTGAAATCAGGAGACAAATACGTGACTTTTTCATAAGGACACAAGGTGACCCTGCGAACTTTCTTGCATCACATTTATCCAGAGATGGCGACCACCAAAGCAGACGAAGTGCAAGTCAATGTTTTTGACTGAACCTAATACGTATACTACCATCAGCACCCGATTTGGGTACTGTATATAGCCACTACCACAGGCAGCAAAATCACACCCACACCGATAGCTGCAAACATCCACACCACGAAATGCAGCTTCAGGTAGCCTTCTTCCTCCTGGTGACTATGGCCGCGATGGCCTGGGCCATAGTTCACCAGGGTTCAAGTCCTAATGCTAACATAATTCTTGAATTTATTTTAGAATTTTTCATGAAGCGTTTTCAGTGGGAGGAAGGAGACGTTTAGGTCGACGAGGGGTCTGCATCACATTTATGCAGATATGGCAACCATCAAAGCATACGAAGTACAAGTCAATGCTTTTGACTGAACCTAACACGTACTGTATACTACCATCAGCGCCCTATTTGAGTACTATATATAGCCACTACCACAGGTAGCAAATCACACCCACACCGACAGCTTAGTGACACAGGCTGCAAACATCCAGCACAAAATGAAGCTTCAGGTAGCCTTCTTCCTCCTGGTGACCATGGCCGCGACGGCCCAGGCAGTGACGTTCGACGCGCCGAACACGGCGTCGGGCACCACCGGCGGCCAGCGCTTCGACCAGGCCGTCGGCCTCGCGTACTCAAAGCAGGTCCTCTCCGACGCCTCCGCCTTCATCTGGAGCACCTTCAACCAGCGCGCCGCTGCCGACCGCAAGCCCGTCGACGCCTTCACCCTCGTCGTGGAGGACATCGACGGCGTCGCCTTCACCAGCGGCAACGGCATCCACCTCAGCGCCAGGTACGTCGGCGGCTACACCTCCGGCGACGTCAAGAAGGAGGTGACCGGCGTGCTGTACCACGAGGCGACGCACGTGTGGCAGTGGAACGGGCAGGGCGCGGCGAACGGCGGGCTCATCGAGGGGATCGCCGACTACGTGCGGCTCAAGGCCGGGCTCGCGCCGGGGCACTGGAGGCCGCAGGGGAGCGGCGACCGGTGGGATCAGGGGTACGACATCACGGCGAGGTTCCTCGACTACTGCGACTCGCTCAAGCCTGGGTTCGTCGCGCAGCTCAACGCCAAGATGAAGAGTGGGTACAGTGACGACTTCTTCGCGCAGATTCTCGGCAAGAACGTGCAGCAGCTGTGGCAGGACTACAAAGCCAAGTTTGGAGGCTGAATGGGCTTCTGGTCATTCCTCCTTCACGGTGTGATGGCATAGCACACACTATATATTGAAATAATTAACAACACAGGTGCTTTACGCCGTAAGAGCAACTCCAACGCCTCGACCAATTTCGTCCGCGCGCGTCCGTTTGGATCGACACGGACAGAAAAGTCGGCCCAACACACCGACCCAAACGGAGGCGCGTTCGCTTTTCGTCCGCCTGCCGACCCATTCCCGGTCCAATTTTGAGCTTCATTTGCGTCGGCGCGGACACGAAACGGACGCGCGCGGTGCCCGCCTACTTCTCCCCTTGGCCCGCTAGTCGGTGGCACATTGGACATCCTCTCCCAACCCATATCGACATCAAACCCTCGCCCGCCTCCGCCGCGTCGCCGCCGCCGTCCATTTGCCGGTGCCTCTGCCAGTACCCGGTGCCGACACACCTTCCCCCAACGTCACCACCTCGCCGCCATCACCGTCTCGCCGCCGGGGCACCGAAGCTTCCCGCCCCCATCTCCCGACACCGCCGCGAGCAGGAAGCCGCCTGAAAGTGCAACTAATCCCCGGGTGGTTTTAGAAATTCATAACAACATATAGCTCATTGAACTAATATCCATTCGAGTTGACCATTTCAGAAAGTTCAATGATTGGCATGGCATGGACTAGAGATGTGGACCCCTCAAAATGCTAAGGACAAAGATTGGCTCAAGCTCAAGACTCTTCTTTTACATTTTAGTGATTCAAGATCACATTGAGTCCATAGGAAAGCCAATACTATTAAAAGGGGATGAGGTGTTGCTTAATGGTTTACTTGCTCAAAGTGCTTAGTGATATTGCTCCAAAGCTCTCAGCCACTTTCTCATTTCCACATATGTCCAAAACCCAAAGTCAAACTCGGCCTCACCGATTTGTTCTATCCGGCGCCACCGAGTTCATTTGACATAGCCATTGCCAGAAACCCTAGACAATTCGGTCTCACCGATACGGATCTCGTTCTAACCGAGATGGCTTTGCAAACTCTCTGTTTCCCTTCGTAATATTTCGGTCTCACCGAGATGAGCGATCGGTCCCACCGAGTTTGCATGACAAACTCTCTGTTTCCCTTCGTAACATTTCGGTCTCACCGAAATGAGTGATCGGTCCCATCGAGTTTGCCTGACCAACTCTCTGTTTGCTCATTACTGAAATCGGTCTCACCGAGTTCATGCAATCGGTCTCACCGAGATGAGGTTCTGCCCTAGCCCTAGCACATCGGTCTCGCCGAGTTGATCACGTCGGTCCCACCGAGATTCCTAACGTTCACATTTTGAACTAAATCGGTCTCACCGAGTTCTTCTATTCGGTCTGACCGAGTTGGGTCAAATGTGTGTAACAGTTGGATTTTATGTGGAGGCTATATATACCCCTCCAGCCCCTTCTCCATCAGTGAGAGAACCATCAGAACGTGCCTACACTTTTACTACTCATTTTCTGAGAGATAACCACCTACTCATGTGTTGAGACCAAGACATTTCAATCAAACCACAAGAATCTTGATCTCTAGCCTTCCCCAAGTTGCTTTCCACTCAAATAATCTTTCCACCATAGCCAAATCTGTGAGAGAGAGTTGAGTGTTGGGGAGACTATCATTTGAAGCACAAGAGCAAGGAGTTCATCATCATGAACACACCATCTATTATCTTTTGGAGAATGGTGTCTCCTAGATTGGTTAGGTGTCACTTGGGAGCCTCCGACAAGATTGTGGAGTTGAACCAAGGAGTTTGTAAGGGCAGGGAGATCGTCTACTTCGTGAAGAGCTACCCAAGTGAGGCAAGTCCTTCGTGGGCGATGGCCATGGTGGGATAGACAAGGTTGCTTCTTCGTGGACCCTTCATGGGTGGAGCTCTCCGTGGACTCGCGCAACCGTTACCCTTCATGGGTTGAAGTCTCCATCAACGTGGACGTACGATAGCACCACCTATCGGAACCACGCCAAAAATCTCCGTGTCTACATTGCGTTTGCCTTCTCCAAACCCTTCCCTTTACCTTCAGATGCAATGTTTTACTTTCCGCTGCTACACTCTTAGAATTGCATGTGTAGGTTGATTGTGTGACTTGTGCTAAGTTGCTAAAATCTGCCAAGACTTAAAATTGGGAAAAAGCTAGATTTTTATTTGGTCAAGTAGTCTAATCACCCCCTATAGTCCTGCTTTCGATCCTACAAGTGGTATCAGAGCTTTGGTCTCCATTTGCCTTGATTTCCATAGCTTTGATGATCATAGTCTTGGTTTCACAACCTAGGAGAGTATGGCATCTAGCGAGGGAAATTACCACCGTAGAGGTCCTTACTTTGATGGTACTAATTTTGCTAGTTGGAAGCATAAGATGAAAATGCATATTCTTGGTCATAACCTCGCCGTTTGGGCTATTGTGCGTGTTGGCTTGCAAGGTGAATACTTCGAGGATGGAAGAGAACCAGATCGTGAAGCAACCGCGGAAGAATTGAAGATGTTACAATACAATGCTCAAGCTTGCGATATTCTTTTCAACGGATTGTGCCTCAAAGAATTGAATAAAATCAGCCGCCTTGAGAATGCAAAGGAAATTTGGGATACTTTGGTTGATATACACGAAGGTACCGATTCCATCACGGAATCCAAATTGGATGTGCTTCAAAGTCAACTTGACAAATTCAGAATGAAGGATGGTGAAGGAGTTGCTGAAATGTACTATAGGCTTGCTCTCATCACAAATGATATTGCCGGCTTGGGAAGCGAAGAGATGACTGACAAATTCATCATCAAGATGATCCTAAGAGCCTTGGATGGAAAATATGATACCGTGTGCACCTTGATTCAAATGATGCCCAATTACAAAGATCTCAAGCCAATAGAAGTCATTGGTAGAATTGTTGCTCATGAGATGTCACTCAAGGAAAAGGAAGAGCTCCACAACAAGTCAAGTGGTGCTTACAAAGCTTCATGTGATGCTCCTATAACATCAAGTGATAAACAAGTCTTCAATGAAGAATTGAGCTTAATGGTGAAGAATTTCAACAAATTCTACAAGCATAGAAGCAAAGAGAGAAGTTCCAAGTCAAGGTCCTACAATGGCAAAAGATTTTCTAGTCGTGATCGCAATTGCTACAATTGTGAAAGATCCAGACACTACTCCAATGAGTGTACGGCTTCCTACAAGAAAAGAGAAAATTCTCCCACGAGAAGAAGTAAAAGAGAAGAATCACCACCAAGAGAGAGAAGGAGTAGAGATGATCGTTATGAACGAAGACCCTCTCGTAGAAGTAAGGATTCGGAAAGGAAAGACAAGTCATCAAAGAGCTACACAAGACGAACTCATCAAGCTCACGTTGGTGAATGGGTATTCGGTTTCGACTCCGACCACTACTCCGAGAGAAGCTATCACCCCGATTCCGAATATACTCAAGATGAAGGTGTTGCCGGTCTTGCACTTGTGTCATCCAACTCCTACGACATATTTGACTCACCAAATGAAGGAATTGGAAGATGCTTCATGGCTAAAGGCCCCAAAGTATCACACCCCGAGTATGTTGATTTCAATAGTGATGAAGATGATTTGCTAGGTGATGATGATTTACTTGTTGATAACACTAGTGATGAAAACTATGATGAAATTGCTATTAATCATGCTAATCAAGATGAAACGAATGACATTGATAAGAAAGAGATTGAGCGTCTAAAGAACTAAACACTCTTAAGTTAGCTCATGAAACTACCTTAGAGGATCATCGAGAGCTTTTAAAGACTCATGAGAAGCTACGCTTTGAGAAGCTCAATTTAGAGAAAGAGCATGGGTTCTTAAAAGCAATCAAAGATTATCTTCGTAAGAAAAGTTCTTCTTACATTGCCAAGCGTTTACTCTTGTCTACTTACATGCCACAAGTAAAATCTAGCAACAAGAGCAAGAAAGATTCTTCTTCTAGTAGTAACAATAATCATGCTAAATCCAATATTGTTGCTTCTAGTAATTCTCTTGATTCCACTAATGATTCTCTTAGCCAAGTTACACTTGAGCAAGAAAATAGCTTATTGAAGGGAATTATAGAGAAAGGTGTTTGCAAGAGCCTTGCCGGAAGTAAGCAATTTGAGGAAAGTGTACGCAAGCAAGGAAGGCACCGGAAGAATCAAGGTGTTGGTTTTGAACGCAAGTTCAATGCCAATGGAGTTGAGTGGGAAGAAGATCAATACCCTAAGACGAAGTTTGTTCCTCAACAAGAGAAGTATGACCCCACTTCTTTCAAGGGAACACAAGCTCAATATGATCTTGCACCACAAGACCACAAGCTAAAAGGCAAGGACAAACTTCAAGAGGAGATTGATGCATTTGAAGAAGCTCATAAGGCCTTGGTCAAGTGGGTTCCCAAAACTACATCAAGTTCTACTTCATCAAGTACGACTACAACTCCAAGGATTCCCATCAAATTGATGTGGGTCCTAAAGAAGAAGAACTAGAGAGTTCTTGAGGGTGACTCCGCCAACATACTTCACTCATATTCATCTTTGGCAAGGACAAGTGCAATCAACTTCCATATCTTGCACTAGTTCAAGGAGTCATAAACCCTCTTGTTGGTAAGACAAGGGACAAGGTAACCTAATGTTTTCATGGACATCATCATATGTGTATTTCACTCTATGTCTATGGATATCCTTGTGTGTTCCTTGTGGGACTAACCACTACTAGGGAAATGCTTATAGGTAGGACATCAGTAGTAGCGCTGGAAAGTAGCAAGCGCTGCTGCTAATTAGCAGTAGCGCTGTTCTAGGGCAGCGCTACTAGTAACTCTTTAGCAGTAGCGCTGTAAAATAAAAAAGAGCTACTACTAAGTGGGACCAGACGAGGCCACCGACGCTAGATGTAGTAGCAGCACTGTCTAGATTACAGTGCTACTACTAAGATTTTAGCAGTACCACGTTATTTGACAGCAGCGCTACTGATAATGGGCCCCACTTAATAGTAGCGCTTTTCCTGGAAAGCGCTACTACTAAGTACCATAGCAGCAGCGCTTTCTGTGAAACAACGCTCCTGCTAGTTGCGGCTGGTGCCACCTTTTCACCCCCTCTCCCCCCTTTGCCCTCTCTCCCCCTCCTTTCCCCTCTCCCCTCTCCACCATTGTTGCCCTTCTTCTCTCTTTCTCCTACCTCTCTTCTCTTCTCATTAATGCCCCCTCCACCATAACTCTCCTCCATAAATGGCCTTCTCAAATCTCTCTCTTCCTCCTACCTCTCTTCTCTCCCCATTAATGCCCCCCTCCACCATAACCCCCTCTCCATTAGTTAGCTAGAGTCATCTCTCCTCCCCAACAACTAGATCTAGCTAGCTATTTAGCCATCCACACTTTCGATCCCTATAGGTATAGCGAAAGGCCTCATCTAACCGTGCTCGGTCTCGATCTCTCGGGAGATAGGTAAGTAAAAAGTTGTGCATTTCAAGAATGGGGAATATGTGTGGGATATGGAGAGGTTTGTGCGAGTGACATGCCCCCGAGTTGCTTATGTTTTGCCGAAATGTCGATTTATTTCCGTTTCAGTGAATTTCGAGCAAACTCGATATGTCCTATTTTTAGGCAAGGTCATGCCAAATTTTTATATGACTTTGATGCATGCATGCATTTTGTTTATAACCCTTTTGCTTGTTATACCGTGCAGTCGGTCATGAAGGTGAGTGGATAGAAGGTGGAGTGATACATGCAATCCGCGGTGATGGACATCTATGCAAATAATTGGACTAGGATTAGATGTCCGTGTACAAGATGCAAAGAAGGAGTCCTTTTGGACCCTTTTGATCGTGGCAGTTTGAAGGCGCACCTGCTGATGAATGGTTTCATGGATGGCTATACTCGGTGGATAAATGAAGATGATGATGATGAGGACGTCCACATGGCAGGGAATAACGACATGGGGCTAGATGAAGAGATGACCGATCGACACAAAGACGATGGCGCCAGGGAAGAGTCCGGAAATGACGACGGCGGAGAAGATTCCAGACACGGCGAAGAAGAGTCCGGACATGGCGGAGAAGAGGCGGCGGTCACGCCGCAGTCTTCGACGCTACTAAGTGCAGTCGTGCAGGACCCTCATGTTCGAGACCTCCTTCGCAAGAGTACGACTAGCGAGAGAGCTGCTTCTAGAGAGGAGACCAAGCTGGCGCAACTTGAAGTAGACTCGAAGACTCCATTGTATGACGGTTGCGATCCGAGGTGACCCGCTTGAGTTTCACACTCGAACTTCTAAAGACGAAGGCCAAAAAGAAATGGACAGACAAAAGCCTCGATGAGCATTTGAAGTATCTACATAATAAAGTTCTTCCCACGGAGAACCTGTGTCCTACTAGTGTCGAGGAGGCCAAGAAAATCGTTTGCCCTTCTGATTTGCCGCACATTAGGTACCACGCATGCATCAACAATTGCATCATTTATCGGGGGGAGCATGCGGAAAAAACCAGCTGTCCAGTGTGCAATGCTTCTCGATACAAGAAGGCAGGAAAGAAAGCTCCTCAAAAAGTTGTATGGTACTTTCTGATCACTCCCCGTCTGCAGCGGTATTTCGTAGATCCTAAGGAAGCAAAGCTCATGCGCTGGCACGCGGAGAGGAAGAAGCCTAACGATGGAGATGATCCGAAGCTGAGACACTTGTTAGATGGTAGCCAGTGGAGAGCATTCAACGCCGTATATGGATTTGCTGCAGAAGATCCAAGGAACATCATGCTTGGTGCGAGTACCGATGGCATGAATCCGTTTGGAAACCAGAACACCAACCACAACACATGGCCCGTCTTTGTATGGATGTACAACCTCCCCCCATGGAAGTGTATGAACACAAAGTACATACACATGAGCATGCTGATTCAAGGGCCGAAACAACTGGGAAATAATATTAACCTGTATATGGGGCTTCTGAAAGAGGAGCTAGACACATTATGGAAAACACCGGCATGGACATGGGACGCCAGCAAAGGAGAGTATTTCCATATGAGAGCCGCGCTGATGACGACGGTGCACGACTATCTCGGTTACGGGTACACCTCAGGCCAGGTGTGCCACGGATACTGCGGATGCACGAGGTGCATGGATGATCCAACATCTCAGCAGCTTACATCAACGAAAGATGGCGGGTCCGGGAAAATCATGTACATGGGGCATCGTAGATGGCTCGAGAAGGATGACCCGTGGAGAAAGCGTGGAGATCTATTCAATGGGTTGGCTGAGCATCGAGGACCTCCACGTAAGAGGAGCGGCGCTGAAATCAACGAGCTGTTGAAAAACTGGGAACAATGCCCCACGCCGGGAAAGATGAAAAAGGCACCGGAGCCGCTGCTGAAGGTATGGAAAACGAGGTCTGTTTTCTGGGACTTGGAGTATTGACCCAATCACGACATGCCTCATTGCCTTGATCAAATGCATATCACGAAGAATGTCCTCGAGAGCTTGCTTGGCACACTGATGAACATGCCAGAGAAGACCAAGGATGGGCCGAAGGTAAGGAAAGACTTGGAAGATTTGAAGATCAGGAAAGATCTCCACAGTAAAAAGTCGACGGAGGAGACGGAGACGGAGACGGAGAAGGGGGAAAGGGGCAGAAAAGTCAACAAGAAGGAGGAGAATTATTGCCCCCCTTCTTGCTTCACCTTAAGTGCGAAGGAGATCGATCAATTCATCAAGTGCCTTATGGGAATCAAAGTCAGTTCCGGTTACTGTGGGAAGATAAGCAGATTTCTAGACACCAAGAAGAAAAGGTTCAGCGGGATGAAGTCTCATGACTGTCACGTGATGATGACACAGATACTCCCGGTTGCCATTAGAGGGATAATGGACAAGCACGTACGTGACACGCTTACTGGTCTCTGCAACTTCTTTGACGTTATCTCTCGAAAGTCCATAAGTGTGAAGCAGCTCCGAAGGCTACAGGAAGAGATCGTTGTCATACTATGTGAGCTTGAGATGTACTTCCCGCCCGCGTTCTTTAACGTCATGGTGCATCTGTGTGTCCACATCGTGGACGACATCATCGACCTCGGGCCGACATTCCTTCACAGCATGATGTCGTTCAAGAGGATGAATGGGGTCATCAAAGGATTCGTTCGTAACATGTCCTGTCCCGATGGGAGCATCGTCCAGGGGTATCTGACGCATGAGTGCATCTCCTTTTGCGAGAATTATATAGGCGTCAGAGACCGTGTTGTTGGTTTGCCCGTGAAGAAGCACGATGGGAGGCTCGGAGGAGAAGGTCACAACAACGGCCGGAGGGAATTGCACGTGGACTACTCGGATCGACGGAACGACTTTAACAGGGCTAACTTAGTAGTGCTACAACACCTAGATGTGGTAGATGATTATGTGGCACGGCACAAAGAAGCCATCGCAAAGAAGTACCGTGATAAGGGGATGCTCAAGACGGACGACGAAGTTACTGCAGATCACAACACCACCTTCTTGCGTTGGTTCAAAGAGCAAGTTCTTGAAAATCCCCCGGAAGAGGGCAGTTCAGACGGATTGCTCATACATGCCTTAGCACATGGCCCCGCGCCCAAACTCGCGACCTATCAGTCATACGATATCAACGGGTACACGTTCTACACGGAGGCCAAAGACATGAACAGTGATTACCAGAACTCCAGGGTGACAATTGAATGCGTGATCGATGCCAATGGCACAATTGAAAGATTCTACGGAAGGGTCAAAGAGATCTGGGAGCTTGGCTATGCTGGAATGCACGATGCGACGATGTTCCGTGTCAGATGGGCTAAGGATGTCGTAAGAGAAAACAAGTATTTCACTACCATGTCTATACCCGACGCGAAGAGCACTACCGTGAACGTTAACGTCATCGCCAAAAATGAGCCATGGGT
Source organism: Thinopyrum elongatum (assembly GCA_011799875.1). Taxonomy (NCBI): domain Eukaryota; kingdom Viridiplantae; phylum Streptophyta; class Magnoliopsida; order Poales; family Poaceae; genus Thinopyrum; species Thinopyrum elongatum. The sequence continues at coordinate 92,680,863 of CM022302.1, read as the reverse complement.
ACACGCTAAGCACGTGACACAATGCTTCTTCATAACCGACCCGACCAATCCCAGCCGTGTGGTCGTGAGGAGAGGCAAAAGGAGCATCGTCGGAATGGATGGAGTCGCCAACGAGGAAGACTACGACCAATACGGCAACCCGATGAGGGAAGATGACGATGACGATGAAGCATACGTGAAAAGAAGAATCAATACTACATTACCTAAGAAAGATCGTACTCCATGGTTCCGGAAAAGTCACAAGGAGGGGCTCAATTATTCGGCGACGAACAAGAAAGGGAAGAAGCTCAATGTGAAACGTCGTCGACGCAGCTGAGAAACCATCATTTATATATATGTATCTATTTTGTGTACGCACTTAAGTAACCGTTATCGGTCAGTGTATGCATGATTCCGGTGATATTCGCGCAGTGTGGGAGGGAGACACCATCGTCGGGAGAAAGAAAAAACAAAAACAAAAGGGAGAAAACAATACAAAAGAAAAAGAAAAGTAAACAGAAAAGAAAAGGAAAATAATAAAAAGAAAAGAAAACTAAAAACTAGAAAAGGAAAATAATAAAAAGAAAAAAAAACTAAAAACTAGAAAAGAAAAATAGCGGTAGCGCTGGCTTGGGAACAAGCGCTATAGCTATCTTAGCTATAGTGCTGGACCCTAATCCAGCGCTACTGCTATTTGTATTTTAGAATTAAAAAATAAAAATTAGAATAGTTAGCAGTAGCGCTAGTTTAGGATCCAGCGCTATAGCTAAGTTAGCAGTAGCGCTGGTTCCCAGTCCAGCGCTACTGCTATTTTGAGTAATCCCCCCCCCCCGCGCGGGCTCAAAATTTCACCAAGTCATTTCCCCCTCTCCTCCAACCTCTCCCCCCACTCTGTCACCGCGCCAGCCGTCGCCCCTGCTCGCCGTCGACCTCGACGCCGACCGTCGCCCGAGCCCTCCCTCGACGTCACCGTCACTGCGCGGGCCCGCTCTCGACTTCGACGCCGCCGTCCTCTCCCCTGCCCGCCCTCGACCTCACCGCCGCCGCCGCCCTCTCCCCTGCCCGCCCTCGCCGCCGATCGCCCGAGCCCGTAAGCCTCTCCCTCTCCTCTCCCCTGCCCACCTCTCTCTCTCTCTCTCTCTCTCTCTGTGATGAACCCTAGCTACTGTTAGCAAAATTATGACATATGAACCCTAGCTACTGTTAACTAAAGATTGTTATGGAAATAGACATAACAAAACATTGATTCAAGTTCATAGGATTTTAGATAGTCAAAATCATCATGTGTATTTTAGGGCAGTACCAAATTTAGCAAATTTAGCTATATTAGCAAAAAAAATATAGCTATAAAAAACAGGAGCAAATTATTTGTAGCTAGGCAATTTATCAAAAACAGTAGCTCCCTAAAATTGCAAAATCAGTGGAGTTTTTTTAGTTATAAATAAAACAATGGACTTTTTTAACTATAAATAAAAAACAGTAGCAAATTGCCTAGCTGCAAAAATGCACTAAACTAAAAAACGGTAGCAAATTGCACTAAAAAATAGTAGCAAATTTTTAGGAGCATGATATAAAACCCTAGATGATGTTTTAGGAGCATGATATGTCCTGTGGTAGGGCAGTAGCAGAGAGAGAGAGAGATCATTTGGAAAAAAATAGTAGCAGATTAGTTTATAGGGCAATTTAGTTGGTTAGGGCAGTAGCAGAGAGAGAGAGCATTTAGGAATTTTTGTAGGTATATATAATAGCAAATTTTTAGTGAGGTCATTTTGCAAAGTTTTTTGGTTTTTGAAAAGACCACTATTTTGCAATGTTTAGTGAGGTCATTTCACTCTATGTACTTGCTTGAATGATATATTTTGCAAATGATATATGTCATTGATGTTATATGATTTTGCAATGTTGGTTGAATGTCGAAGAATATCCGAGTGGCCTATGTTTTGCCGGAATGTTGATTCATTTCCGTTCCGGCAAATTTCAGGCGCTCCATATGTCCACTTTTTAGCAAAGGTCATGCCAAAAATTTCCGTGATTTTCGGCATGACTTGTGCTAGAAACTAGGACATATGGAGTGCCCGGGATTTGCCGGAAGGGGAATGAATCAACATTCCGACCAAATATAGGCCCCTTTTTTCTCTTCATTATATCTTTTATTTACAATTGTTGAATAGGAAACATGTCTAGCCACGCCGAAGCCGGGGTTCTGCTCGCCTCGAAGAAGAACCCATCGAGGCAGCAAATCATTATTTCGATTACATGGACGAACACCAGATGGGGGTGCATGGTGGCGGCAGTGGCACCAACCCCGACACCGACGCCGACACCGACACTGGCGTCGGCACTGACACCACCCCCGAGACCGGCAACGATGCTGTCGTAGCCGGTAAAGCACCGAAGCAGAACAGGTCACGAAGACCAAACAAGCTCGGCATCGGACAAATTGTGGTCATGGAGATGCATCCCAAGAAATTAGAGCCAACGGCGCCGGAGGAAGCGCGCTCGTGCTGGGGCAATCAACTAGGATGCATCCTCAGGGAAAGCGCCAACATCAACGACGAGAAGTTGAAGAAGATACCATATATGAAGAACATGCTCCTAAAGAAGTTGCACAATCGGTTCCTGTTCCCCGGCCGGGATGAAAGCAAAGAACCGTGGGACGACGACGCCATGACGAAGATAAATGACAAGGCGATGGTGACGTTCACCAACGACTTGTCGGCCTGGAAATATCGGGTGAAAAAAGCGATTGCGAAGAATGAACCGTGGTCCAAGATTCATGCTGATAATCCGTTAATAAAGGAAGAGGACTTAGAAAAATTCAAGGAGACATGCGCTAAAGAAGAAGTCAAGGCAAGGTCGGAGAAAATGAAGAAGCTCCAGGCCAGGAACACGCCTCCCCACTGCCTCGGAAGCCGTGGTTACGAGGGAAAGAGGCACGTATGGGCCAAGGAGGACGCCGAACGTGAAAGTCACGGAATCCCAGACCCCTTGGCGGAGTTCACCGACCCACTGGAGCGTGACTGGATCTGGGCCCGGTACAAGTGGGACCGCATCAAAAAGATCTTTTACACAGACCCGAACACGAGGGAGTTCATGAGACTTCTGGTAATTGTTATATTACCACATTATCATATTAGCTTCCAATCAATTCGACTACAAGTTTTGTCACATTAGTAAACCATCCACGTTCCTTTTGCAGAAAGAGCAGCACCAAAAGGCAGCCGAAAGCGATGAGTCGTCACAGTCGTCGGCGAGGCCCAAGTGGGACACCCCATTCAACTGGGCCCTGAACATACTGAAAAAGGTCCCGGAGGACAAACCGCCATCCTATGGACGTGTGCACGGCGTCGGAGATGGCGCCCCGTGGAAGACGTGCTACCGCGAGGAGCCATAGGAAAGAAGGAAGAGACGGTTGGTCACTCAGCAGACAATCGACGAGAAGGTCACGATTGCAGTCAATAAGACTAAAGCTGAGACCAAAGAAGAGTTACTCGGGGTAGTCAATGCAGCGGTCAGTGACGTGGTGGCCAGCTTGATTCTGGCAATTATCGATTGGTCGAAGAGCAATCCATATAAAGGGCCAGAGGACTTTCCCCTTCCCAGCTACGTCGGGATCAATTCGGTGAACATCACAGCACCAGCACTTGCTCAAGCAACCGCAAAAGGTCCCGCTCCTGTGTAGGAGATATGCCCTAGAGGCAATAATAAATGTTATTGATTATCTCCCTGTTCATAATTAGGTTTATGTTCCATGCTATAACTGCTATGGTTCTCGAGTCTGCAAATAAAACGAGGCTCGGAGGAAGACTCATATGCACGTGTGGAATAATAAACGATAAAATGTATTCCTAGTCAAGCCTCTATGACTGGCTCAAGTATTGCATGATGATCCTGTTTTCCTGATCATGGGCATGACTATGCCAGCAATTTTGAGGGCACAATGTTAGCAGAACATTTGTGTTGAATCGACCCGATTGATGTTATGCTATGAGATTCTTTCGTCACAAGTTAATGGTTAATAACACAGAGATGGTTAATGTTTGCATGATTCCTTAGACCATGAGAGTATCGAGTTTCTTCATGCTTGCTTCATGAACTTTGGGGTTTGTTAAACGTCATCCGTAAATGGGTGGCTATTACGGCGGCTTACGGGTTCATGGAAAAGTGTGTCAAGTAACTTGATAGCTCAAGATTGGGATTTGCTCCTCCGGCGATGGAGGGATATCTCTGGGCCCTCTCGGTGTTACGGTATCCATCATCGTCTGGCCAGACACTTTGTGATTTGATCACGGGGATGCCGGAATACGGGAACGAGAAAAGAGAACAAATACCGGTAACGAGGTAACTGGCATAGTGGACAAGTTGTTGACCCACGGGGATGCCATCATGTCTCACCTCGGGTATTTGTAACATATCGCGAAGCAACAGGAATAGCACACGGCAACTGGAGGTTCACTCGAATATTCATTCGTGTGGGTATAGGGGTCAATATGGGTGTCCACGGCTCCGATGTTGATCATTGATCGGAAGGGGTTCCATGTCATGTCTATACTTCACCGAACCTATAGGGTCACACGCTTAAGGGTCATCTATCTGCTGAATACTAGACAGGGAGTTTGTGAGAAAATCACCGAAAAAGTTTCGGACACCGAAAAGTTTCGGACAGCGGAAAAGTTCCGCAGAGAGAGGTCGCCGGATGAGTTCCGGTGAAACTGAAAAGTTGTTTCAGGGGATACCATTAAGTCAAAATGGTTTCGGCACATGCCTGATAATTATTGGAGGATACCAGAATCATTCTGGAAACTTCTGGGAATTTTCTGGAAGAAAAACCGGAAATGTTCCGGGGCTGCCGGAACCGCTTCAGATGCTTTTCGCAGATGAAATCACTAAACTGGAATTGTTCCAGAACGCATTGAAAATTATTTTAGTGGGTACTGGAAATGTTCTAAGCCCACATAAATATTTTCAGTTCGAACGGACGCTGAAAAATGTCGTCGTGAATAGTGAAAGTGCTTTTTGGGAATTTTATGGAAAGCACCTTTTGGGAATTTCCCAAAGGCTTCTAGAATGCCTTAGGCACTAAGGAAGCCCCCTTGGGGGGTCCCCCAAGGGTGTGGCCGGCCAAGCATGGTGGAGCTCCTTGGAGCTCCACATGGCACCCCTTTTATCTTTATTCTTTTGTGGAAAGGCATAAAGTGGGGGTACTTTGGGGTTTTTTTGTATGACATCTTTACCCCTTGGCTATCCTATAAATAGAGGTGGAGGGGCAGCCCTCCACACTCATCCCTTCTCACATACATGCCATTGCAATGATCTGGCTTCTCTCTCCCTCCCACGAAAAGAGTTTCGTAGAGCCGAAAGGCTGTCTGGGTTCCGGTGGGAACTAGTTCTGGACGGCGAAGCCCTGCCGGATAGATGACACCGTATGTGTGCAACTCTGTAGAGAGGTCGTAGTTTCGATCTTAGTGCCCGAGGGGCTGTTCGAGAGTGCCTCCCGAAGGGCTGTCCTAGTGACGGTCCGAGTTCTGTGAGTCCTCCCGAAGGGCTGTCCGAGTGACCGTTCGAGTTTCGAAGGTCCTCCCGAAGGGCTGTCCGCGACATCGTCTGGGGGACTGTTCGACAGCCTCCCGGAGGGCTGTCCGAAGGGAAGACGAGGGTATACATCCTCGCGGTTGGGAGGTTGTAAATCCTAGCTGCGGGGATCTGCACCGCCGATCGTCATCGACTCTACTTCCGCTGCGCTTCGAGTCGGTAACGAAAATGATCAAACCTTGTATGCAGTCTCCATAGTGGTCCTGGGCTGGTGCGTAGGTCAGAAATTTTTTGTTTTCTGCTGCGTTACCCTACAGTGGCACCATGAGCCTTGCTATGCGTAGATGCAGGTTGCGATCTAGAATACATAGTGATGTATGGGTGTTGCACAATATAATTAGGTAGTAGATGAGTTCTATTACTGAAAATTATTTGTGCGGGTAGCACATGAAATCTGTTACCCGATGTTCTTGTTGCTTCCCTGGAATTTGCATATTTCTGATCTTGATAACAGCATGGTGGAGTTTCAATGTTCTGGCAATCCGCGATCCTGATTGATCAACGAAGTGCTAACAGTTCATTGAATTCCACTGTAGTTAAAAGGAAAGATGAAATTTCGCAGACGAAAGGGCAATGCAGATATGATCTGCACGGGGGTCATGCGTATGACGAAGTTTAGTATGGGGCTCGAGATTTTATTATCTCGGTTTTCATACACCCTGGAAAGTTAATCTAGCGACTTGAATTATCATACTTGATGATGGACGTTGGTAGCTTCGGTTTGTTTCGAAACCTTAGAAGCCACGTAAAATAAGTTTTTGCTTGAACCGATTAGAGACGTCTAACTTGGTTTTGCAGGAGGGTTTGCATGTGCATATGATGTGGTATAGCAATACTCATAATAATTTGATTATGTATGAGATGTCTATATGATGTAAATTGATTAACATGACCTGCGTGTCATGATTCGGCATGATGGCTGGAGCCATATGATTGCACTTTAAATGACCTGTGTGTCAACCTTGTGTAATGCATTATTTTATTGGCTATAGAGATAGCAATATTATCTGGTGCATCGACAAGGTGGTGGCAATCTTCGCGAAGGTGAACACCGACGCGAATGCCGAAGACGAAGAAATACAAGACTTCTCCGTCAGAAAGGGCTATACCATATCATGCTATTATGAATTGCCTGAGATGTTTATCCCTTATGATGCACCCTTCTTGATTGCGCGGTAGTCGCTTTTATTAGGGTGATCTCTCACAAAAATATCAAGTAGTTAGTGTTCTCCCAAGTGTAGCACCGTCACGGCACCTAACTTTTCGGGGTATCACATGCTACCATGGGTACGAACGATTAGGGATGTGTGAGGCGGGTGAGTTGAGACCTCGCAGTGAGATCACTTGGTTGTCTTGAAGTTCAGGCATGAAAGTCATGAGCTCGGAACACACGCATCGAAAGATGAACAAGAGTCACATAGAGATGTGATTGGCAAGTTTGCCTACCGATTGAGATTTTCGTCATCAGTGATGCTACCATCAATGGCGTTGAATTGAAATGCGGATCTTGAATCACTCACAATCAATTATGAGAGATATTGATTTGAGTGGGAGCACACTGTAGAATTAATTCTTTTAATTCTCAGTGAAATTAATTTTGAACACTGTCTAAGTGTGATTTGCATAATAGTTGTAGAATAATGGCTCGCATTTCCACCTTCCCTATTAAAATTGAATAGCTGTTAAATATCTGGTTAAAACTTTACGGTTGGTAACGTAATGTGAGGATTGTCCTCAAGAGTGCCGAGAAGGACTTTGTCCTATCGCATACTTTCGGTATTCTCTCGCTTATGCTATGGATCATGTGACTCTCGTCCGTTGATCCAAAAGCTAGAATTCCATTTCAGTCAAGCGCAATATGTTTGTTTCCATGAGACACAAACTTCGAAAGTTTGGATAGTTATGTGATATTCATGGAATCTGAAAATTATTTTCAGAGACAAACAAAGGCTAAAAGATATGAGATATCCAAAGCAATGTTTGTTTGCAAACTATTAGTAAAGGAGTTTACTATGCATTAGACTGATAAGAGAGGGATCCAGAAGAACGCCTGTCATATGATGAAAGGTGAATAAAACAACAACTTAAAGAGAAAGAAAGTGTCCGAAGGGTGTTAGTAAGACTTTCACGCCTAGGAAGTCCGGGGCTAACGCCACTCTTAAGTTCGGTGCTTTTTCTGAGAGTAGGAGAAATACTGAAAGTTAAACTGTTAGAAGTATAAAGGCAGAAAGAAAGGAGACTGGAATATCCAGCTCATGTATGAATGTCATACAAGTTTTTGATGTATAGAAGGCTGGTCAAAGATATAGTCCTTGGGAATTATGATTAAATTGTTAATCACTGATTCTTGGGTATTGTGAGTTAATCACAAAGATACCCGCTCGATTGCTTTCTGTTGCAACTCGATGTAAGAACTACTATGGCCTGAAAGACTAGCCAGAAATGAGTTTTAGGTATACACGGGGAACATAGTAAATGTTACTATACCTTCCATCGGTGTATTACTGTCTGTATTTATTTTTATAATTCGTTTGGAGTTTCACAAACTCTAGCCCATTGCATAAGGTATCTTGCAAGAAGGTTGTTTATAAGAGAACTTTTGATGTTCGATGTTATGAATAACATAAGGGCCATACTTTCATTATGAATGAGATGTATGTTATGAATATTGATAATAATACATTACCTCTGGGTTTACTTTCATAATTCATTTTAGAGTTCCATACACTCTAGCCCATTGCACAATGTTTGTTGCAAAAGAGTTGTTCATAAAAACAACAACTGTTGTTCAGTATTATGAATAACATGAAGGGCCAAGCTTCCATCCTAGATGGGATGTATGTTATGAATATTGATGGTAATATGATACATCCATAACACTGACGCTAAATGTCGCAAGACTAAAAGAATACCACACAAGTGTGGCACTGCATTTGGTCACATTGGAGAAACCCGCATGGATAAATTCCATTATGATGGATTTTGAAGTCATTTGATTTTGAATCATCTGACACTTGCAACTTTCCTCCGAAAAGAGAAGTGACTGAAATACCGTTCACAGGCCATAAGGAACGGACAACAAACTTATTGGTGATCATACATTTGATGTGTGTAGTCCGATAAAGGTTGTTGCAAGTAGTGGATTTATCTATCTTCAGAAATGACTCAAGTAGATATGTGGATATTTACTTGATGAGACGTAAGTCTGGATCTTTTGAAATCATTCGAAAGGTTTTCAAATATGAAGTAGAAGTTATTGTAACAAGAAAATTATTTTTCTACAATTTGATTGCAGAAAGAAATATTTGAGTTACAAGTTTAGCGAATGTCTGATGAGTTGTGAAAGGGGTTTCATAACTTGCACCTCCCGGAACACCACTGCAAGAGGAAAGTCTGTGAAGATGTAATCGAACCATTTATGACATGGTAAGATCAAAGATGACATAATTAAATTTGCCATTATCCCTTTTAAAGTGATGCTTTAGAGACTGCGGCTTTTACACTGAAAAGAGCTCCATTAGGTCTGTTGAAATGACACCATGGTATGGTACGCCCAACCATGTTATATCTTTTCTTAACATTTGGAATATGGGGCTTGTGTAAAAGGTTACAAACCTATTCCAAATCAGACAAGTGCTACTTTGTAGGTTATCCCAAAATGTTGGGTATTCCTCCCTCACTATGCCGAGGCAAATAGGTTTGCCACTAAGAACGGTATGCTTTTTGAAGAAAATGGTTCTTTCAAAAAGGTGAGTGGGAGAATAGTGCAACTCGACGAGATAAACAGTATCTTCGTCATCAGATCAAAGGAAAGAGACCTTGGAAGTAATTCCAGAGTTTCCTACTGCGACTGATACGGAAGTCTCTACAATAAAATGTATGGACTTCGGTCGAACTTGCAGCTGGACCACGTAGGCAAGGCTCGTGCAAACCTCTCAGGTGCGCAAACGAGATATTGTTGTTAGACAACAGTATACCTACGATACACAAGGATGCATTGATGGGCCCTGACTCCGGAATTGGCTAAATGCCAATACAATCCGAGATAGTTTCCATATAAGTGATTCAAGATTAAAACCTTGATACACCTTTCGGAAGACTTAGAGTCTGACGAATATTTATGGAACTATAACTGATACGAATAAAAATGTTTTATCCATAAAGCTCGACTTGTTGCAATATACAAGTTCAAGGAGTTGACTACGATGAGGTTGCTTCACCGTAGCGATGCTTAAAGTCGGTTCGGGTTGAACTAGCAATTAATACATATTTCAATCATGAGATATGAAACAAGGATGACGAAAGGATTTCCATCTGATGGAAATAAAACCAAGGACTTGCATGTGTTATAGTCCAAGGTATTTTGTCAGTCCAGAGGATGCTAGTAAGTATGCAAACTTCAGAGTTCCAGCAATGAACAGAAGAGAGCAAAATGGAGTTGGAATCTTCGTGTTTTGATGAAATAGTCAAAGGGGTTTGACTTCATCAATGGGTAACGAAGATGCTTATGATTCAAGAAAGTAAGTGGGAGCATAATAAAATTTCTAAAAAACGTTGTGTGCTTGACACATTGTTAATTGGAAATAAATTTCTTGACACAAATTAGGACTTCATTTGAAAATAGTTTTTCGATGAAGTGCTTGGGCTAAATAGCCTTTATATTAGGCATGATGATCTATGGAGATAGATTTACCTAATGGGGCTAAGCAATAAAAAAACATATTGACAAGATGCTAAAACTTTTTAGCATTTAAAACGCCAAGGAGTGATTCTTGCCGAAGTCACATGGAAAGAGTTTTCGCAAGACTCGGTGTCCCAAAAACACTGATGAGCAAAATACATGATGGAGATTCCACACACCTTCGTGTTTGGATTAATCATGTATTCCATGGTATGTAAAACAACCAGATATGTCCAATACTCCAAAGTTGTTACGAGTATGGATACCAAGGTGATCAAAAGTACTGATCATGGGACAACAGTGAAAAAGGGTCATTGAGTACTATAGTAGCACTGATTACATGTTTTCTCGCAAGCGGAGATCATGAAGAGTTCATTGTAAAAGGTTACATCGATACAGTCTTCATCCATGCTCCAAGCAATTTTCAATTTAAATTAAGGGTTTTGTGTAACACACAATGTGGTGGCACAGTTAGTTGGAAAATGTTCCAAACAAGTTACTGTGGCGAATTCTATAACAGAGGTGAAGTATGTTGCCGCCTTTAAAGTGACAAAGAAGATGTTGAATCATATAGTTCATTCATGAACTTAGTATGGTTCCAAGATGGCTTTTGTCAATGGGACACTACTGCAAGTAGTTGCTCCATAACTCAGTCTGAGGAATCCAGGTTCGACCTGTGATTTGCATACATACAAAGCCAAGTCCACACAAAATATGAATTTTGTGAAAGCGTGAAAACGCGAGGATATGCAAAGATACACACGGAGCTGAAGTCGTCAGATCCGTTAGACATCAGGCTATACCACAAGCGAAGCATATTTACACCGGTGTGCCACATGTGTGAAGTGCATTAGCATTAACTAGATTATTGACTCTAGTGCAAGTGGGAGTCTGTAGGAGATATGCCCTAGAGGCAATAATAAATGTTATTGATTATCTCCCTGTTCATAATTAGGTTTATGTTCCATGCTATAACTGCTATGGTTCTCGAGTCTGCAAATAAAACGAGGCTCGGAGGAAGACTCATATGCACGTGTGGAATAATAAACGATAAAATGTATTCCTAGTCAAGCCTCTATGACTGGCTCAAGTATTGCATGATGATCCTGTTTTCCTGATCATGGGCATGACTATGCCAGCAATTTTGAGGGCACAATGTTAGCAGAACATTTGTGTTGAATCGACCCGATTGATGTTATGCTATGAGATTCTTTCGTCACAAGTTAATGGTTAATAACACAGAGATGGTTAATGTTTGCATGATTCCTTAGACCATGAGAGTATCGAGTTTCTTCATGCTTGCTTCATGAACTTTGGGGTTTGTTAAACGTCATCCGTAAATGGGTGGCTATTACGACGGCTTACGGGTTCATGGAAAAGTGTGTCAAGTAACTTGATAGCTCAAGATTGGGATTTGCTCCTCCGGCGATGGAGGGATATCTCTGGGCCCTCTCGGTGTTACGGTATCCATCATCGTCTGGCCAGACACTTTGTGATTTGATCACGGGGATGCCGGAACACGGGAACGAGAAAAGAGAACAAATACCGGTAACGAGGTAACTGGCATAGTGGACAAGTTGTTGACCCACGGGGATGCCATCATGTCTCACCTCGGGTATTTGTAACATATCGCGAAGCAACAGGAATAGCACACGGCAACTGGAGGTTCACTCGAATATTCATTCGTGTGGGTATAGGGGTCAATATGGGTGTCCACGGCTCCGATGTTGATCATTGATCGGAAGGGGTTCCATGTCATGTCTATACTTCACCGAACCTATAGGGTCACACGCTTAAGGGTCATCTATCTGCTGAATACTAGACAGGGAGTTTGTGAGAAAATCACCGAAAAAGTTTCGGACACCGAAAAGTTTCGGACAGCGGAAAAGTTCCGCAGAGAGAGGTCGCCGGATGAGTTCCGGTGAAACTGAAAAGTTGTTTCAGGGGATACCATTAAGTCAAAATGGTTTCGGCACATGCCTGATAATTCTTGGAGGATACCAGAATCATTCTGGAAACTTCTGGGAATTTTCTGGAAGAAAAACCGGAAATGTTCCGGGGCTGCCGGAACCGCTTCAGATGCTTTTCGCAGATGAAATCACTAAACTGGAATTGTTCCAGAACGCATTGAAAATTATTTTAGTGGGTACTGGAAATGTTCTAAGCCCACATAAATATTTTCAGTTCGAACGGACGCTGAAAAATGTCGTCGTGAATAGTGAAAGTGCTTTTTGGGAATTTTATGGAAAGCACCTTTTGGGAATTTCCCAAAGGCTTCTAGAATGCCTTAGGCACTAAGGAAGCCCCCTTGGGGGGTCTCCCAAGGGTGTGGCCGGCCAAGCATGGTGGAGCTCCTTGGAGCTCCACATGGCACCCCTTTTATCTTTATTCTTTTGTGGAAAGGCATAAAGTGGGGGTACTTTGGGGTTTTTTTGTATGACATCTTTACCCCTTGGCTACCCTATAAATAGAGGTGGAGGGGCAGCCCTCCACACTCATCCCTTCTCACATACATGCCATTGCAATGATCTGGCTTCTCTCTCCCTCCCACGAAAAGAGTTTCGTAGAGCCGAAAGGCTGTCTGGGTTCCGGTGGGAACTAGTTCTGGACGGCGAAGCCCTGCCGGATAGATGACACCGTATGTGTGCAACTCTGTAGAGAGGTCGTAGTTTCGATCTTAGTGCCCGAGGGGCTGTTCGAGAGTGCCTCCCGAAGGGCTGTCCAAGTGACGGTCCGAGTTCTGTGAGTCCTCCCGAAGGGCTGTCCGAGTGACCGTTCGAGTTTCGAAGGTCCTCCCGAAGGGCTGTCCACGACATCGTCTGGGGGACTGTTCGACAGCCTCCCGGAGGGCTGTCCGAAGGGAAGACGAGGGTATACATCCTCGCGGTTGGGAGGTTGTAAATCCTAGCTGCGGGGATCTGCACCGCCGATCGTCATCGACTCTACTTCCGCTGCGCTTCGAGTCGGTAACGAAAATGATCAAACCTTGTATGCAGTCTCCATAGTGGTCCTGGGCTGGTGCGTAGGTCAGAAATTTTTTGTTTTCTGCTGCGTTACCCTACATCCTGTTCATAGCAGCCCGACCTCCGTCTCTGGCATGCTCGGCGGGCCTTCGTCTATGGCTGAGCTCGATGCCCTCATGGTAATTACGCGTCATACCCTTTTCACCAGCATGTCTATAGTCTTCCGTTTCAGTTGCCTTTCGGATGTTTGACGTCGCAGACATGTCTTCTTCGTAGGCCGACGATACCCCGTGCACCCTACTCTACGACATCAAGGGCCAGAAGGTGGCCGTGCGAAAGGCAACGATCGTGAAGCTGATGGACCGCATGTTCCACAACCGAGAGATGCCCAATGGCGTCTTCAAGGTTAACATGGCCAGTGTCTTAGCAGGCTTCGAGGATTTGCCTCCTCCGGTACCAGCCGATGACGAGGAGACCTCTAAGCGGATTGGCGCATGCAAGAGCTGGTTCTTGCCTTGGCCGAAGACTCTTCTTCGTGTCGAGGCGCCCAGTATCACACCAACGACAGCTTCTCAAGAAGGTATGAACACCACCCCACCTACCAAATTACCTGCACCTATCGTGGCGGGTGATAGCGGATGACACGAGGGAGAGCCTCCATTAGTGTCAGATGACGTCGTCCCTGTTGTCGAAGAAGCAAATGCTGATGATGACATGGAGGAGGATGATGATGACCCAAACAAGTATTTCAATACCGCCTATGATGATGGAGGATTGATGGCTCAGGACGACGAAGACTCAGGCTATGAGCATGGAGATGATGACTTGATGCTGCCTGATTTGCCGGAGCCGGAACGTCCTAAGGCGGAATGTAAAAAGTCTCTCTTCAAGCGATCCTCGTAGGAGACGCCTCCAGATGCCGCCTCTACCCAGAAACAACCCGAGGGCCATCCACTGATTAGCCCGACGACACTGGGGGTGGTGGTTAGGGAAGGTATGGTGGGCTCACTACCGCCACCCGCCAAGAAGCAAAGGAGGAGACCGGACAGGAAAGGTCCTAAAGGCGCCAGAGCTGCTTCAAGCAGCCAGCCGCCTCTGAAGCCCCGGGTGGTAGACAGAATACCTGTCGAAGGTGCGAAGCGTTTCCATGTCACCGGCGACCCGATCCTACCTGCGAAAGCGCTAGAGCACATACTGAACAATGATCTAAGGAGACTCCATGACGATGTGCTGGCCAGAGAGAAAAGCCTTCTCATCTCGGAAAAACCAGGATACCCGCTTTACGCGACTCAGGTGCCGGGTGGGAAGTTGTACGTCGAGAGATGGCCCGCGGATAAGTTCATCCTGCGATTTGACTACATCTACGACATGTTCCACATGACCAAGCTGGATTTCCTGTTCATCCGCATGTATGCGCTGTATCTCAACTACTTCATCAGGATCGAGAACATAAAATATATCTGCGTTGCGGACCCGTACTATATGCACGAGAGCTTCTTGGCAGTGTGCAAATAAGGACAAGGAAGCGATTCTCCTGCCTTATCATCCCACGTAAGTCATCCGCGCATATCCTTTTGTAAGTTTTAATCATTCCTTTGCAAGCATGGAGGCTAATTTGAGGTGTATCAAGGTGAAAATGCACAGGAAGAACGGGCTGGCTTTTAGCCATAAGACCGACTTCTGCTGCATCCAGCAACCGTACCCCAGTAAGGTTGATGGATTCTACCTCATGCATCACATGATCGAGTACAGAAGGGATAATCAACGCCTTCGCATGTCAGCTACTACCAATGATGCCGAGATTGTCAACTGGGCCACAAGCATAGGAAAGACACCGGATCATCGAATCCGAGCTGAGTTTTATCACGTACAATGTGAACTTGCCCAAGTGATCATGAAGCAGGTCCTCGAACCAACAGGGATGTTCTACCATGGGCCAATCACGCGGGATGATGTCCGAGCACTGCTACTCGCTCAGCGTCTGGACCTGAAGCCTTTCAAGAAGCTCGGGTGCTTCCTCCCTGACTATGAAGATTGGACCACCGACATGGAGGACTGATTGTCGATGACAATGTGTCACTACTGTCTTTCTATGGCAAAACTTTGAATTTATGCACGGCGAAACTATGTATGTAATTAAACCGTGGTCCTGAACTAGCGTAGATCGCTCTAGTTAATTAGTTTGGGTATGAGGAACTTCGTTATTTATGTTTACTATAGGTTGCTTGTATTTTGCTAATTATGCCTCTTTGTTTTCTTAAGTACATTATGTTGCATATTATCGTTCAATTCATCAACTGACGATGCAGGTACATAGATCAGAGATGGCAAAGGACTGCTACGCCGTGTTCGTTCGGAGGGTTCCGGGAGTGTACGACCACTGGCCAGACGCTCAGGACCAGC
Organism: Thinopyrum elongatum; assembly: GCA_011799875.1. Classification (NCBI taxonomy): domain Eukaryota; kingdom Viridiplantae; phylum Streptophyta; class Magnoliopsida; order Poales; family Poaceae; genus Thinopyrum; species Thinopyrum elongatum. The sequence goes on along the minus strand of CM022302.1, from coordinate 92,665,245 downwards.
TGGACAAGTACCCAGGTGCTAGCCACAGAGGGTTCGATAGCAGAGCCGAAGCGGAAAGTAGTTACTTGAGGTGGACGCTTCGGCAAGAGCGGGAGCTAAACCGCCGGTGCCTCAAGAAGTACTACATAGTCGCGCTCTTGCTCATGCTGATCGCTCTTCTCTTCTACATCATGGTTTAGATAGAGATGATGAAACTTGTGTGTGTGCCATGACCATGCAGTTGCATTTATTCGAGACATGACATGACTTGTATCGCTATTTTCGAGATGTGATGATATTTGTGTTGAATGATGATGATGATGATGGTATGACGAGACTACTGTATGATATGATGAGAACAGTGTATGTTTATTATGATCTGATGAAACTACTGTATAGAGCATGTACAAATACATCACAAATACATAGATGGGGTATAAATCTGTGAAAGCAGGAATACTAGCAGCAGCGTTGGAAGGCATCTAGCAGCAGCGCTGGATTAGTAGCAGCACTTGCCTTTCTGCAGCGCTAAAGATAGGTAGCAGTAGCGCTGGTCAGGGCAGCGCTACTGCTAACCATACTTACCAGTAGCGCTGCCCTGACCAGCGCTACTGCTATAGGTATTTCAAGCGCTACTAGTAGGCTTTCTCCTAGTAGTGAACCCATGTAGGTATTGAAAGTGCAACTCACTCTAATGGATTGCTCCAAATGATCTACATCAACATTGAGCATCTACATCTTCCACACCTACATGAAGTCATCATCGACCAAACCCAAGGTTAGTTCATCCCTCTAAGGGGGGATATCACATCTAGGGGGAGCTTTGCTCTAAGAATTGAGCTAAAGCAACTCTAATGGTGTGAACACAACAATGCTTTATGTAAAAGTGATAACCCCACTTGTACTTAAATGATGAGTATGACCTATGATCAAATGTTCTCATTTGACTCCTAAGTCAATATACTCATATATAGATGACCTAGTCATCGCCAATTTCTTGATAGATGCTAGAGTGTTTGTGCATGCTTTGCCACATGTTTTATTTGCCATCTTATTGTGTGAGCATGTTGGTTGCATAATTTTCTTCATTCAAGGACATCCATTTGTTGCTTTGATTGTTTGGTTTTCTTTTTGCCAAATGGATGGACAAGAATGCCTAAGTACACCCTCTAGCTATCTATGCTTTTCTCGTCTCAAACTCTATTCATGCTACATCACAAAGTTTGAACAAGTCAAATTTGGATCCTCCGGGTGAGGAGCACACGGAGCCACCAATCCGTCAAGGGCTTAAACTTCCAAAACCTCTTAATGCATCTCAGATAGACCAACTCACTCCACTCGGTCTCACCGAATTCATTAAGTTGATCTAGGTTTTCACCTCGGTGCAACCGATTAGAACAATTTGATCACACCGAGTTGCAGTAACTGCTAGCAGTTTTGCATCTTGGTGCCACCGAGTCGTTCCACTCGGTCACACCGACAGTGACTGGGTATATATACCGCGGGTTAAAAATTTGGAAATCCCTCCAAACCACTCGACTGCGCCTGCCTAGCTCTGCCGCCCCTTGGTCTCCGGATCGTCGCCGTTGTCGCCAGTGCCTCCTGCCGCTGGTCTCCGTCGCCGTCAACGGGAATCTCTCCGCCTTTGTCGCCGTAGCGAGTTCGTCGCGAAGTTAGGGTACGAACTCGACCTCTTTGTGCGTCCTTTTACTCTGATTCTTGCACAAAGATTATAGCCATTGTTCTTTCCATGAATGAGATCAATCTATCCACTGAAAGAATCCTTTAGAATAGATTTGATGCAAAAACTTAGGGTTAGGTTTCCGCCGAACTCATCTCGGACCGACCGATCTGAGGATCTCGGTATCACCGATTTGGCTTAGGCCATTGCATAGGTACAACTCGGTTTGACCGAAGCATACTAATTGGTGTGACCGAAATCACTTACTCTGTGAAACCCTAGCATCTCAGAGTCACCGAACTACATTTCGGTCTAACCGAAATTGTTTGTTTAGATTCTGTTAATGCTTCGGTGTCACCGAGTTTGTCAAATCGGTAGCTCTGAAATGCTTTCTATAGAAAACTAAAGTTAAGTTTTTGGCTCAATATTTTTTGCAAAATAGATGTGCTTTGTGATGCTCATCCACTCTATCTATACCCATCTATTCACAGGGTCAGTTTCAGAGATGTCAGAGGGCAGTGACAGCCAGAACAGGTATGAAGAGCAAGTGAATCTCAGTCAGGGCACTAGTCCCTCAAACAGCAGCTATGATGAAGGCAGCAGAAGCACTCCAAGCAATTTGCCTAAGGCTGCTACTAGGCAAAGGAAGAAGAGAACCTCAGATTCTGAAGATGAGGATTTTGTTGTTGAGGAGGAGGTGACCTTCAAGAAGAAAGTGCTGAAGAAGGAGTATGCTGCTGCTGCTGCCACCAAACCTGGAATGCAGAAGAAGGCTCCTGCCAAGAGGAAGCCTATGTCCAAAGCCAGAGCCTCCACTCAAGAAACTATGGAGTTCACCCTTGAACCAAGAGAAGAAGAGGCTGCTAGAGGAAAGAAGAGGAAGGAGAGAGTCAAGAAGACTATTGCCAGAGTCATTGGCAAACCATCTATGATGAGAGACTCTGATGAAGAGGAGGAGGAGGAAGAGCCAGCTGCACCACCTCCAAATACTCAGAAGCTCATGGGGGATGCTATAAGATCAGGGGCTGCTCCATCTAAGCCCAAGTCAACCCCCAAGCCTCCAACTCAAGCTCAAGCTCCAAAACCTGCTGCACCCAAGAGATCCACCAGAAACATCCCTGCTGCGGAGAAGAACAAGGCCCCAGTGCCTGAGGCTCAAGAAGATGAAGAGCAACAAGTGCTCAGAAAGTTGAAGCCAAAGATTCCTGATCATAGTGATGATCATCCTGTTGCTGAAAATATGAAGCTGAGAAAGGATGCAGGTCTGAGATTATAGAGACAGACTGATCCCTATGCCACCAGGAGAAGGACTGCTGTAGATTATTGTTTCCACACCAAGGAACAACAGGACTTCTATGAGACAGTCTTGTTGGACAAGAAGCCCATAGTGTGTGATATGAAGTGGGTTGACTGGAAGTACATTGATGACAATGAGGACTACTTCCCAGGTGTGCATGAGAGCTTCATAATGAATGAAGTGGACAAGTTTGTTGGTCAGAAGATGACTAAGTGGAATGATGAGATGATAATGCAATTCCACTCCACTGTTCATTTCTACCCAGATGGAAGGATTGTCTGGATGACTGAAGGTACAAGGTACCAATCAACTATCTCTGAATGGGCCAAGTTGATCAATGCCCCTAAGAAAGAGGAGAATGACACATATGTATATGCCAAGCCTAGACAAGATCACAACTCCATGGCCAACATGTACAAGGAGATACCTGATAGTGCCTTGGAGACACACAAGCTTGGATCCATCTATTTCCTGCTTGCTGGTTTGACCACTATCAACACTATTTTGAGGCATACTTTTTTGCCCAAGTCAGGATATCATAGAATGATCCGTGGTCACTCCATCAACCCGCTCCATATGTTTGATGTGCCACAGAAGTTCAAGGTGATGAGTTTGATAGTTGAAGCAGTGAAGAGAACTGCAGCTGATTAGAAGAGATCATGTGGATATGCCCCTCATATACAGATGTTGATCAACTCCACGATGGGGACAGGGACATATCTTCTAGACAAAGAGCATCTTCCCCTGAGGCCAGAATTTGAGGACAATGAGGTTGTCATGGATGCATCTCATCCAACTAGTGCAGAAGCCCAGGAGAAGAGAGAGAGAGAGAGAGAGAGAGAGAGAGAGAGAGAGAGAGCAAAGGCTGCAAAAGCAGCAAAGGCAGCCACTACACCAGATGCTTCAACTGTGATGCTCAAGACCAAGCAAGATCAACTCAGTTATCTGCTTGAGGCTACTGTGAGGATTGAGAAGGGCTTGGCCACCCTGGCTCAGAATCAAGAGAGTCTTGAGAGGATCATTGAGACAAAATTTCATGATCTAGATGTGAAGGTCACAGAGATCCAGACCACTGTGGAGAAGCTCCAGGAAGAGATTGAGGACAGGGATGACAGACCTACCACAGATACATTTCATAGAGTGCCAAGGGCACAAAGGTCTTCAGTAGTGCCATTTGTCAGTGACATCAGGACTACTCTTTCAGCACCTGCAGCAACTGCCACTGTTGCACCTCCAGTTGCAACTCCTCCAGCTCCACAGACGTCAGCTGAAGTATTTGCAGACGGTCTCCTCGCCACGCCATCTATGCACACCGGAGCAACCAGCCAGAAGACCACTTCAGGAGCTCCCGGAGATCGTGCCTAAAGTGCCGCATAGCACTATGCATTTTCAAGCTTTTTGGTAACTTGTTGCCAAAGGGGGAGAAAGTGTATAGATCATTAGGCTTCGAGAGAGAGAGAGAGTGCTTTGTTTTTCTTGTTGCCTCTCTTGCTACTTTGGTCATTTGCTTTGATCGTTTGCTCATTTGATTCCTGCTACAATATTTGTGTTATGTGTTTGATCATACTATGCTTTAATGTGTGCTTGCATGATGATATCTATGATATTTGTGTATGATTAATCATGTTTATCCTTGGTGATGAGTGCATGTTGTTTTAATTCTATCATTTTGAGCGCTCCACTAAGATGTATGTGACATGAAAGAGTGACTCATGATCCTAATCGATTATGCATTTGCATTCAAACGCAAATTTTAAATAATGCACAAATTTAGGGGGAGCTCTTGCTTATCACATACTTCTCAAAGCGACGATGTATTTCATTCATATTATCATTTGTCGAAGCTATGATCTATATGTTGTCATCAATTACCAAAAAGGGGGAGATTGAAAGTGCAACTAATCCCTGGGTGGTTTTGGAAATTCATAACAACATATAGCTCATTGAACTAATATCCATTCGAGTTGAACATTTCAAAAAGTTCAATGATTGGCATGGCATGGACTAGAGATGTGGACCCCTCAAAATGCTAAGGACAAAGATTGGCTCAAGCTCAAGACTCTTCTTTTACATTTTAGTGATCCAAGATCACATTAAGTCCATAGGAAAGCCAATACTATTAAAAGGGGATGAGGTGTTGCTTAATAGTCTACTTGCTCAAAGTGCTTAGGGATATTGCTCCAAAACCCTCAGCCACTTTCTCATTTCCACATATGTCCAAAACCCAAAGTCAAACTCGGCCCCACCGATTTGTTCTATCCGGCACCACCGAGTTCATTTGACATAGCCATTGCCAGAAACCCTAGACAATTCGGTCTCACCGATACGGATCTCGGTCTAACCGAGATGGCTTTGCAAACTCTCTGTTTCCCTTCGTAACATTTCGGTGTCACCGAGATGAGCGATCGGTCCCACCGAGTTTGCATGAAAAACTCTTTGTTTCCCTTCGTAACATTTCGGTCTCACTGAAATGAGCGATCGGTCCCACCGAGTTTGCCTGACCAACTCTCTGTTTGCTCATTGCTGAAATCGGTCTCACCGAGATGAGGTTTTTCCCTAGCCCTAGCACATCTGTCCCACCGAGTTGATCATGTCGGTCCCACCGAGATTCTTAACGTTCACATTTTGAACTAAATCGGTCTCATCGAGTTCTTCTATTCGGTTTGACTGAGTTGGGTCAAATGTGTGTAACGGTTGGATTTTGTGTGGAGGCTATATATACCCCTCCACCCCCGTCTCCATCAGTGAGAGAGCCATCAGAACGTGCCTACACTTCCACTACTTATTTTCTGAGAGAGAACCACCTACTCATGTGTTGAGACCAAGACATTCCAATCAAACCACAAGAATCTTGATCTCTAGCCTTCCCCAAGTTGCTTTCCACTCAAATCATCTTTCCACCATAGCCAAATCTGTGAGAGAGAGTTGAGTGTTGGGGAGACTATCATTTGAAGCACAAGAGCAAGGAGTTCATCATCAACACACCATCTATTACCTTTTCGAGAGTGGTGTCTCCTAGATTGGTTAGGTGTCACTTGGGAGCCTCCGACAAGATTGTGGAGTTGAACCAAGGAGTTTGTAAGGGCAAGGAGATCGCCTACTTCGTGAAGATCTACCCAAGTGAGGCAAGTCCTTCGTGGGCGATGGCCATGGTGGGATAGACAAGGTTGCTTCTTCGTGGACCCTTCGTGGGTGGAGCCCTCCGTGGACTCGTGCAACCGTTACCCTTCATGGATTGAAGTCTCCATCAACGTGGACGTACGATAGCACCACCTATCGGAACCCCGCCAAAAATCTCTGTGTCTACATTGCGTTTGCCTTCTCCAAACCCTTCCCTTTACCTTCATATGCAATGTTTTACTTTCCGCTGCTACACTCTTCGAATTGCATGTGTAGTTTGATTGCTTGACTTGTGCTAAGTTGCTAAAATCTGCCAAGACTTAAAATTGGGAAAAGGCTAGATTTTTATTTGGTCAAGTAGTCTAATCACCCACCCTCTAGACCTACTTTCGATCCTACACCGCCTCGCCGCCCCGTCCAGCTCCTTCGTCCTGACGTCGGCATGCTCATCGGAAGCCGGCACGCTCGTCGGACATCTCCAGGCCAGCCACCTGGTACAAGGGAGGCATGCGTCTCTTTGCCGGCCAGCTCCTTCATCGACGCCCGCAAGCTGTTCGACAGTTTGCCAAGGTACAAAATGGACTCCGCCGACGAGTTCTTTTTTCACAATTTCCTTTGCGACTCTGATGATTCCTCGTCTGATGATAAGGAGGAGATCTTGGCTGCTGTGTTGGTCCATCACCACCTTAATAGCCAGCAGTCATTGTTCCGTGGCTCGATCCTGGGGCACCTTCCGGCGTTGAATCGCAACAGAGAGAGCGGCCATTTTCTTCTTTGGAAGGACTACTTTGAAACAACCAACCCGTTATTCAAACATCAAAAATTTTGACGGCGTTTTCGTATGGCAAGGCATGTTTTCAACCATATTAGAGAGGGGGTGGTCAGATATGATAACTATTTCGTGTGCAAAGAGGACGCCCTTTGAAAGATTGGCTCTCATCTTATCAGAAATGCACTGCAGCCTGCTACTTCTTGAGCTTCCGTTGGTTTTCCCTTGAAGAGGAAAGGGTGATGCAGCAAAGTAGAGATAAGTATTTCCCTCAGTTTGAGAACCAAGGTATCAATCCAGTAGGAGACAACGCACAAATCACCGAATACCTGCACAAACAATCAAACAACTTGCACCCAACGCAATAAAGGGGTTGTCAATCCCTTCACGGTTATTTGCAAAAGTGAGATCTGATAGAGATAGATAAACGATAAAGTAAATATTTTTGGTATTTTTGTTTTATAGATCGGAAAGTAAAAGATTGCAAAATAGTAGATCGGAAACTAATATGATGGAAAATAGTAGATCGGAAACTTATATGATGGAAAATAGACCCGGGGGCCATAGGTTTCACTAGAGGCTTCTCTCAAGATAGAAAATAATACGGTGGGTGAACAAATTACTGCCGAGCAATTGATAGAAAAGCGCAAAGTTATGACGATATCTAAGGCAATGATCATGAATATAGGCATCACGTCCGTGTCAAGTAGACCGAAATGATTCTGCATCTACTACTATTACTCCACACATCGACCGCTATCCAGCATGCATCTAGAGTATTAAGTTCATAAAGAACGGAGTAATGCATTAAGTAAGATGACATGATGTAGAGGAATTAACTCAAGCAGTATGATGAAAACCCCATCTTTTTATCCTCGATGGCAACAATACAATACGTGCCTTGCTGCCCCTACTGTCACTGGGAAAGGACACCGCAAGATTGAACCCAAAGCTAAGCACTTCTCCCATTGCAAGAAAAACCTATCTAGTTGGCCAAACCAAACCGATAGTTCGAAGAGAATTACAAAGATATCAAATCATGCATATAAGAATTCAGAGAAGATTCAAATAATATTCATAGATAAGCTGATCATAAATCAACAATTCATCGGATCTCGGCAAACACACCGCAAAAAAGTATTACATCGAATAGATCTCCAAGAACATCGAGGAGAACATGGTATTGAAAATCAAAGAGAGAGAAGAAGCCATCTAGCTGCTAGCTATGGACCCGTAGGTCTGTGGTAAACTACTCACGCTTCATCGAAAGGGCAATGGTGTTGATGTAGAAGCCCTCCGTGATCGAATCCCCCTCCGGCAGGGTGCCAGAAAAGGTCCCTAGATGGGATCTCACGGGTACAGAAGGTTGCGGCGGTGGAAAAGTCTTTTTGTGGATGCCTCTGTTGGTTTGGGGATATATGAGTATATATAGGCGAAAGAATTAGGTCAGGAAATGCACGAGGGACCCACAAGAGTGGGGGGCGCGCCCTACCCCCCTGGGAGTGCCTTCCGTCCTTGTGGCCGCCTCGTGGCTCCTCCGACTTCATCTCCAAGTCTCCTGGCTTCCTTCTGGTCCAAGAAAAATCATCGCAAAAGTTTTATTCCGTTTGGACTCCGTTTGGTATTCCTTTCTGAGAAACTCAAAAACAAGGAAAAAACAGAAACTGGCACTGGGCTCTAGGTTAATAGGTTAGTCCCAAAACTCATATAAAATAGCATCTTAATGCATATAAAACATCCAAAACAGATAATATAATAGCATGGAACAATCAAAAATTATATATACGTTGGAGACGTATCAAGCATCCCCAAGCTTAATTCCTGCTCGTCCTCGATTAGGTAAATGATAAAAATAGAATTTTTGATGTGGAATGCTACCTAAATTATTTATCCATGTAATTTTCTTTATTGTGGCATGAATGTTCAGATCCATAAGATTCAAAACAAAAGTTTAATATTGACAGAAAAACAGTAATACTTCAAGCATACTAACAAGGCAATTATGTCTTCTCAAAATAAACATGGCCAAAGAAAGCTTATCCCTACAAAATCATATAGTCTGGCTATGCTCCATCTTCATCACACAAAATACTCAAATCATGCACAACCCCGATGACAAGCCAAGCAATTGTTTCATACTTTTTACGTTCTCAAACCTTTTCAACTTTCACGCAATACATGAGCGTGAGCCATGGACATAACACTATAGGTGGAATAGAATATGGTGGTTGTGGAGAAGACAAAAAGAGGGAGATAGTCTCACATCAACTAGGCGTATCAACGGGCTATGGAGATGCCCATCAATAGATATCAATGTGAGTGAGTAGGGATTAACATGCAACGGATGCACTAGAGCTATAAGTGTATGAAAGCTCAAAAAGAAAACTAAGTGGGTGTGCATCCAACTTGCTTGCTCAGGAAGACCTAGGGCAATTTGACGAAGCCCATTGTTGGAATATACAAGCCAAGTTCTATAATGAAAAATTCCCACTAGTATATGAAAGTGACAACATAGGAGACTCTCTATCATGAAGATCATGGTGCTACTTTGAAGCACAAGTATGGAAAAAGGATAGTAACATTGCCCCTTCTCTCTTTTTCTCTCATTTTTTTTTCTTTTTTTTCTTTTTTCTTTTTTTTCTTTCTTTTATTTTTCTTTCTCTTTTTTTTTCTTTGCCTTCTTTGGCCTCTCTTTTTTTCCTCACATGGGACAATGCTCTAATAATGAAGATCATCATACTTCTATTTACTTACAACTCAAAAATTACAACTCGATACTAGAACAAAATATGACTCTATATGAATGCCTCCGGCGGTGTACCGGGATGTGCAATGAATCAAGAGTGACATGTATTAAAAAATTATGAACGGTGGCTTTGCCACAAATACGATGTCAACTACATGATCATGCAAAGCAATATGACAATGATGATGCGTGTCATAGTAAACGGAACGGTGGAAAGTTGCATGGCAATATATCTCGGAATGGCTATGAAAATGCCATAATAGGTAGGTATGGTGGCTGTTTTGAGGAGGGTATATGGTGGGTGTATGGTACCGACGAAAGTTGCGCGGTACAAGAGAGGCTAGCAATGGTGGAAGGGTGAGAGTGTGTATAATCCATGGACTCAACATTAGTCATAAAGAACTCACATACTTATTGCAAAAATCTATCAGTCATCAAAACAAAGTACTACGTGCATGCTCCTAGGGGGATAGATTGGTAGGAAAAGACCATCGCTCGTCCCCGACCGCCACTCATAAGGAAGACAATCAAAGAATATCTCATGCTCCAACTTCGTTACATAACGGTTCACCATACGTGCATGCTACGGGACTAACAAACCTTAACACAAGTATTTCTAAAATTCACAATTACTCACTAGCATGACTCTAATATCACCATCTTTATATCTCAAAACAATCATAAGGAATCAAACTTCTCATAGTATTCAATGCACTTTATATGAAAGTTTTTATTATATCCTTCTTGGATGCCTATCATATTAGGACTAAATTTATAACCAAAGCAAATTACCATGCTGTTTAAAGACTCTCAAAATAATATAAGTGAAGCATGATAGTTCAATAATTTCTACAAAATAAAGCCACCGCCGTGCTCTAAAAAGATATAAGTGAAGCACTAGAGCAAAATTGCCTAGCTCAAAAGATATAAGTGAAGCACAAAGAGTATTCTAATAAATCACGATTCATGCGTGTCCCTCTCAAAAGGTGTGTACAGCAAGGATGATTGTGGCTAACTAAAAGGCAAAGACTCAAATTATACAAGACGCTCCAAGCAAAACACATATCATGTGGTGAATAAAAATATAGCCTCAAGTAAAGTCACCGATAGACGAAGACGAAAGAGGGGATGCCTTCCGGGGCATCCCCAAGCTTAGGCTCTTGGTTGTCCTTTAATATTACCTTGGGGTGCCTTGTGAATCCCCAAGCTTAGGCTCTTGCCACTCCTTATTCCATAGTCCATCAAATCCTTACCCAAAAACTTGAAAACTTCACAACACAAAACTCAACAGAAAATCTCATAAGCTCCGTTAGTATAAGAAAATAAATCACCACTTTGGTACTGTTGTGAACTCATTCTTTATTTATATTGGTGTAATATCTTCTGTATTCCAACTTTTCCATGGTTCATACCCCCCGATACTACCCATAGATTCATCAAAATAAGCAAACAACACAAAGAAAACAGAATCTGTCAAAAACAGAACAGTCTGGGAAGATCCAAATTGTTCTAATACTTATGTAACTTAAAAAATTCTGACAACTCGGGACAACAAAGGAAATTTGTATATCAATCTCGTATCAAAAATTCAGTGTTTTTCAATGCACCAGTGAATTATTAAAATTCTGAGACTGGACGCAAAAGTTTCTGTTTTTCAGCAAGATCAAATCAACTATCATCATAAGCTATCCCAAAGGTCTTACTTGGCACAAACACTAATTAAAACATAAAACCACATCTAACCAGAGGCTAGATGAATTATTTATTGCAAAACAGAACCAAAAAGCAAAAACAAAAATAAAATTGGGTTGCCTCCCAACAAGCGCTATTGTTTAACACCCTTAGCTAGGCATAAAAACACGAATATATCTAGGTATTGTCATCTTTGGTTTTCATCTTTTTAATGGAATTATGCTCAAATCTGGGAGGTTCTTTGCGTTTCTCCTCATATTCGGAAATCTTTAAATCTAGAGCGTCCAACCGCTTATTGCAAAGAGTGATCAACATATTCATGCGGTGGAGATTTCCACTAACATTTTTGAGGGGTTCAAGAGATTTTTGCAAAATTTTCGTGACTTCACATAGTTTCTCAAAAATTTGTGTTCCCACTTGAGTGTGATGTAATCCCTTTTGTGAGGGTAGTATTCCTACTACTCCTTCTATTATTTGATAAGCAATGTTGGGATCAATTTCAATAAAATTCCCCTTAGCCGCAAAATCCAAGAGCTGCCTATGGGACATGTTTAGCCCAACATAAAAATTACGAAGTAAAATCTTAAAATCCCCCCTATAGTGCAATTACGATAGGATTCCATCATCCTATACCAGGCATCCTTTAAATTTTCTCCTTGTCTCAGTGAAGAACCTCAAAGTCAGGAGACAAAGGAGGGGAAAAAGTGCTAACCATGAGAGCAAGACAAACGATCTAACACACGAGCAAAAAGCAAACGAAGAAGACGAACGGAAGAGGGACGAAGAAAAGGCAAAGAGAGGGGCGAAGAAAAAGGGAAATCTTTTCAAAAATCATTTTAGAAGTGGGGGAGAGGAAAACGAGAGGCAAATGGTGAATAATGTAATGCAAGAGATGAGAGTTTATGATGGGTACTTGGTATGTCTTGACTTGGCGTAGATCTCCCCGGCAACAGCGCCAGAAATTCTTCCTGCTACTTCTTGAGCTTGCGTTGGTTTTTCCCTTGAAGAGGAAAGGGTGATGCAGCAAAGTAGAGATAAGTATTTCCCTCAGTTTGAGAACCAAGGTATCAATCCAGTAGGAGACAACGCACAAATCACCGAATACCTGCACAAACAATCAAACAACTTGCACCCAACGCGATAAAGGGGTTGTCAATCCCTTCACAGTTATTTGCAAAAGTGAGATCTGATAGAGATAGATAAACGATAAAGTAAATATTTTTGGTATTTTTGTTTTATAGATCGGAAAGTAAAAGATTGCAAAATAGTAGATCGGAAACTAATATGATGGAAAATAGTAGATCGGAAACTTATATGATGGAAAATAGACCCGGGAGCCATAGGTTTCACTAGAGGCTTCTCTCAAGATAGAAAACAATACGGTGGGTGAACAAATTACTGCCGAGCAATTGATAGAAAAGCGCAAAGTTATGACGATATCTAAGGCAATGATCATGAATATAGGCATCACGTCCGTGTCAAGTAGACCGAAATGATTTTGCATCTACTACTATTACTCCACACATCGACCGCTATCCAGCATGCATCTAGAGTATTAAGTTCATAAAGAACGGAGTAATGCATTAAGTAAGATGACATGATGTAGAGGAATTAACTCAAGCAATATGATGAAAACCCCATCTTTTTATCCTCGATGGCAACAATACAATACGTGCCTTGCTGCCCCTACTGTCACTGGGAAAGGACACCGCAAGATTGAACCCAAAGCTAAGCACTTCTCCCATTGCAAGAAAAACCAATCTAGATGGCCAAACCAAACCGATAGTTCGAAGAGAATTACAAAGATATCAAATCATGCATATAAGAATTCAGAGAAGATTCAAATAATATTCATAGATAAGCTGATCATAAAACCACAATTCATCGGATCTCAACAAACACACCGCAAAAAAGTATTACATCGAATAGATCTCCAAGAACATCGAGGAGAACATGGTATTGAGAATCAAAGAGAGAGAAGAAGCCATCTAGCTACTAGCTATGGACCCGTAGGTCTGTGGTAAACTACTCACGCTTCATCGGAAGGGCAATGGTGTTGATGTAGAAGCCCTCCGTGATCGAATCCCCCTCCGGCAGGGTGCCGAAAAAGGTCCCTAGATGGGATCTCACGGGTAAAGAAGGTTGCGGCGGTGGAAAAGTCTTTTCGTGGATGCCTCTGTTGGTTTGGGGATATATGCGTATATATAGGTGAAAGAATTAGGTCAGGAGATGCACGAGGGGCCCACAAGGGTGGGGGGCGCGCCCTACCCCCCGGGCGTGCCCTCCGTCCTTGTAGCCGTCTCGTGGCTCCTCCGACTTCATCTCCAAGTCTCCTGGTTTCCTTCTGGTCCAAGAAAAATCATCGCGAAAGTTTTATTCCATTTGGACTTCGTTTGGTATTCCTTTTCTGCGAAACTCAAAAACAAGGAAAAAAACAGAAACTGGCACTGGACTGTAGGTTAATAGGTTAGTCCCAAAAATAATATAAAATAGCATATTAATGCATATAAAACATCCAAAACAGATAATATAATAGCATGGAACAATCAAAAATTATAGATACATTGGAGACGTATCACAGCCATCCGGATGCTTGCATACGGAGTGCCTGGTGATCTCATTGATGAGTACGTCCGTATGAGCGATTCTACATGCCTAGAGTCCATGTACATGTTTTGCAGGGCTGTGATTGATGTGTTTGGCCCTGAGTACTTGAGAGAGCCGACTCCTCAAGATACAGCCCGCTTGTTGGCGATGAATGCCAGCAGGGGCTTCCCAGGGATGCTTGGCAGCATAGACTGCATGCACTGGGTGTGGAAGAATCACCCTTCTGCTTGACAAGGGTAGTATAAGGGCCATGTCAGGGTTTGCACTGTCATACTTGAGGCTGTGGCCTCACAAGATCTCTGGATCTGGCACTCTTTCTTCGGCATGGCCGGATCACACAATGATATCAACGTGCTTCAATGCTCGCAGGTGTTTACAAGGCTTGCAGAAGGCAACAGCCCACCGGCGAATGTTACTATCAACGGCCACAACTACGACAAATGATACTACCTAGGTGACGGTATCTATCCTCAGTGGACCACTATTGTGAAGACAATCCCCAACCCCGTCAGAGAGAAGAGGAAAAGATTTGTCCAAGAGCAAGAGAGTGCTAGGAAGGATGTCGAGCGTGCCTTTCGTGTTTTGCAATCTCGATGGGGCATCGTTCGGTATCCTGCTAGGACTTGGAGCACCAAGAAGCTATGGGAGGTGATGACAACTTTTGTGATCATGCACAATACGACTGTAGAAGATGAGCGCCTGAAACGTATCTACAATCAAGGGTTTTAGTTTCAGGGTGAGAATGTTGTGCCTGAGCATGGAGGAGCGACAACGTTTGAACAGTTCACTCAATTTCATCATGAAATGCATGATTGGGAAACTCACATGCAGCTGCAAAATGATTTGGTTGAGCATATGTGGGCTCATGTTGGCAACCAATAGATGTATCTTTTTTCACATGTATTTGTGACAATTTAATTTTTATTCGGTTTGTAAAACTATGCTTAATTTATTTGGTTATAAAACTATGCTTTATTTGTTGTGAAACTGTGCTATTTTTTTATATGTCTGCTTGTGAAATAATGCAAAATGTGTGTATATTTGTTGAAAAAGGGCGGCTAGCCGGCTACGTCGGCAAATATGGGCCGGCGTGTTGGGCGCACTGCCGACCCAAATGTTAAACTGGGTGGACGCCCAGCGGGCGACCGACCCAAATGGACAAAAAGCGGACAAAAGCGTCGTTCGTTTGGGTCGGCGCGTTGGAGTTGCTCTAACGAAATTTAAATAAAGGATTTTGCTAATTCGAATTGACGCGGTTTTTCCTCTCCCACGGGGACGTCTTTTCCTTTCTCTCATGCAAAGGGCACACTGATTTCTGACACATGGTTATTGATGGACACAAAAAAGAAAAAGGAAAGAATACTAAAAAAGCATCCCATCACGTGTTCGAGGATGTTTGTCCTTGTTGGGCACCCCCATGTAGCTGTTGGTGGGCGGTACCATAGCTACCCCGTCTTTGGTCCGTTTCTTTATCCGAGCAAGCCATTACCACAAGCTTAGGGTTACACTTACAGATGAGATTGATTCTCTCATTTGGCAGTTTGAGAACAAAGGCCAATACTCAACGGGTCAATAGCTCTTGTGCGACACATTTCATGTGAATTGGAAGGGGTGCGACGTTGTTCGAGCAAATGGCTCTAGTGCGACACATTTGAGCCCGTAAATAGCCCAGGCACAACATGGCCCTTAAACTCAACTGATGCCCTCGTTAGCTATTAGGGGTTGGACCCACCACTTATCCACGTATGTGCGGGACCCACCACTTGTCCACGTAAGAGCGGGACCCACCCTCCGCAGCTAGAAGAGACAAGCGCCCGTGCCCGTCCGCCCGCCGCCGCCCATTGCTTCCCCTTTCCCCAATCTTTCTCTTCTCCTGCGACCTAGCGCAGATGTCTAGCTCCTTCGCCACGCACTCAAAATGGCGACAGCATGGTCCAGTGCCGCTCACAAGGAGCCCTGAGTGCCCACGCCCAGAGCTTCTTAAACGGTGGGTCAGTAAGACGGATGAGAATGGCAATCTTGGGCGCGAATTTGTGAAATGCTTGAGCAAAACAATGGCAGGAAGGGATGGCAAGGTTAGATCTCAGTTCTTAACCCGTTCTTTCGCTGTGGTTTGCTCTGATTTCTGCAGATTTACTTTTTTCTCGTCGAATTTGGGATTTAGGGTTCATGTTGTTGTTTTCAAATCCTAAAGAAATGTACACATTTCGAGTGGATGGATGATTATATTGAGAGGATTTAGTTTGAGGGCTACATTGATTCGAGCGGGGCCGCAACCTATGAGCTCAATTTGGGCGGGGTGCCGCCGATTGCTGTGGAGAATTTGGGGAGCTCGGACAGGCGAGGGGCAGGCAGAGTCCTGTCGATGCCGAGGTATGCGCGCGATGCTGAACTGCACGCGCAGTCCGAACTGAACGAGGAACTGAAGAAGATCAACAAACATCTAATGCAAATGATCGATTTGCAGAAGCAATCAAATATCAGGGCAGGTGGGTTCTATTGTTGTACATTGCTCTGTTTTTCTTGTACTTGTTGTTCACCCGTCATTAGAATGGGCATTTAGGCCTGTCAGGGCAGAGGACGCGATCTGTGCGCCATGCCAAGTTGATGCAACTGAGTTGAAGCAGCAATTTAGAAAATTATTCAGTGTTCATGCCCCTGTTTTTGTTCTTCAGTTAACAGAGTGCTCACCCAAATTCAGTTTCTAGTAAAAAAAATCTGGGCTGCCGAATAGATGTTGGGCTGTGAGGAAATAATCAGGCCCAAAGAGAAACCAGCCCACCCGCCTAGGGGCACCATCCCTTTTTTATAGCATAGAGGCACCCATGTTTAACGAAAAATGGTTCGACTAAATAAAATGTTGCTTGGGCAAATAAACCTCTAACAAATATATACTACTCGACTTGTTTTTTACTTCGGCCAAATTTTTGTTCATGGAACAATGTAAATAAAAATGCGGCAAAATGCAAAGAGGTAGCACATGGCACATGTTTTACTTGGGCCCGTTTTACTTGTGTTAGCTCATAGAAAATTTACTTCTTTTAACATTTCAAAAATTCTGTTACTTGTTTTTGTTCATGGAATAATGTAAATCAAAAATCCACTAAAAAAATATTTGTGGCTTGTGTAAAAAAGAGAGATTTCATTTTTTTTCACGAGTCATTTTTTCTCCTTTTACAATCCAAAAAAATGTCTTTTTTCACGTTTTGAAATGCATTTTTTAATAATGGTTGTATCTAGACCTACAAGCCAAAACACCTTGCAACTTAAATAAGTAGCAAGAACTTAATATATAATAGAAAGACACATAATATAGATAGTTCGATCGGGCAAACCAAGCCCACAGCGGGTACCCATAGTACACTTACAACTTAAATGACATAACACAAATATAGATAGATTTAGCTAGAAAAAAGATAAATAGACCCTGGCCGCTGCCTTTCTTGCTCTCCTCGCTCCTCCTCTGGGCGCCCTTCACTGCTCCTCCGGGGCGTTGTCGACGGGGTACGGCAGAGTGTGCATGCTCTCCGCGGTGGGGAAGATGTTGGTGTAGTCCGTGAAGATGTTGTGGGTGGTGAAAGCGATGAACTCGCAGCCACACCAAAACACGCGGCTGAGGAGGTAGAACGCGTCAAAGGGATTGGTTAAGTGGGCAATGATAGCAACCACAACCCCATTGTGGATGACCTCCTCGACTTGGTACATCCTTGGAGATCCCCGGGGGAGGTGGCGGTAGCCGGCCCCAAGGAAGAAGTTGGTGAACTCCCTTGCGCCCCTCCATCTTGACATCGCCCACACACGGAGTGTGTTCTCGACGTACACCCCGGTGGGGTAGAGCCTCTCCGGCACGGTGGCGGGAAAGTGGTAGGATGGCCCGATGTACTGCATGGCTGCGGCGGCCTGGTTTTGGGGTTGTTTGTGGTGAGAAGAAGGAGGGTGTGAGAGGAGGACGAAGATGATAGGTGGCTTAAATAGCCCTAGTGCGACGTGTTTTTTGACTAGTTTCACACCGGGTGGAAGTAATGAGCGGGCGGCATTGGGTGGCATCGGGAGTGTGTACACGCGTGGGAAACCCAAGGCTGAATCAATAGCCAAGCTGTGACGTTTCAGCGCACGCGGCTGTGCCGTCTGTCGGGGGTTCACGCCTGCTCTGTCTTCTTTGCATGTGCCGCCCGTGCATGCATGCATCGTAGGCTGGTCACTCGCATGCATGGCAATGTAGCCTGCTAGGGCGGCTAGAGGGAGGCGTGGCAACGTTCGGTCCAAAGGTCCAACGGGTGGGCTTCTTTACCACAGCCCAACAGCGCGCATGCATGGCAGCAGCCCACCCTCGAGCGCAGAACAAACAAAGTGCAAAAAAATAGGCGTTTTCAAATCTAGCCAATCACAGCATCGAACTAGCTTCACGCGGATCGCTGACGTGGCACTGCAGGCTGATCCACACTGTTCGACGCGCAGCGATCCAACAGTCAGAAATGGTTGGGGGGAGTGATCCAGCGTTGTCGAATACAGCCAATCAGAGCGCCTCACTCAGATCGCTGACGTTGCCCTAGCACCTGATCCACACCGTCTATTCGCAGATATCCAACGGGCTAGAAGGATGCGGGGTTTTGGCTAGGGTTTGAGGGGTTTTGAAGGGGTTATGAGGGGTTTTGAAGGGGTTATGAGGGCTAGGGTTGACCATAACTAATTTAAAAAAAATCAGAAAAATATGAAACTTGCACCCATCATCGTTTTATGTTACTAGGTTGCTGGAAAAAATAAGAAACCTGGTCTACGGGTATATTCATGAAAAACCCTTCACAAAACCTTGCTATAACTAACAAGGTTGTGTGGGATTCAGGTTAGGGTTTAGGGTTAAGCATGTCATAATTTATACAAACGATCCAATATTGGGCATGGACCCTATATTTGCACACTGGAATTCAAGTTTTGATTTTTGGCTCATTTAGAGAAGGTCGGAAAAAAACTTGCTTGCAAATGGGGTGTTTATCCTAGCTTTGGAGCTCATTTGGAGCACATTTTTCATGACTAGTGTTTCACTCAACAAAAAGTCATCGGATTGATCACCTAACATGCATAATATTTGAGAAATCATTGTAACATCAATACCCAAACTAAACAGCTTCAAATTTGAATTTTGGCTCAAATTTGAAATTCGGCCAGAATTTTAATAGAGTTACACAGATACCCATCAAAGTAAAAATAGCATTACACAAATTCAGGAAAGTTTTTTACACAAATCCAGGGAAGTTTTTTTATTCAGACAAGAACAATATTTCACTTCTACTTCTTCTTACCACTCGATTTTTTCTTCTTTTTCTTGGCACTTGTTGATCCTACGACGGGTACAACACCCAGTTCACTCAAGCTCCTGGTTTTCTTTACTGGACCATCTAGGACAGCTTTAGTTGGCACCACAACAACTAAATGAGGCTTAGTTTGCACAACATCAACTATAGCAGCTTCAATTTGTAACACAACTTCCAATATAGGTTCAGTTTGCACATCAGCCACATCAACTTCAGTTCTAGTTTGCACCACATTCTGCCCATTTTGCTCATTTTGCCCCCACATCCAAATCTTGCTCATTTTGCACCACATCCAAATCTTGCTCATTGTGCACCCCAACATCATCCAAGTTTGGCTCATTTTGCAACACAACATCATCGAAGTTTGGCTCATCTTGCATCACAACATCATCCAAGTTTGGCTCATCTTGCACCACAACATCATCCAACTCAGATTCATCTTCCACCACAACATCGACGTCTGGTTCAGTGTGCACACTTTCACCAAAACTTCTCTTTTTTCTACAGCCATTGATTCTTGCCTTTTTGATTGCCCAGCAATCTTCAACAACAAGGGGTTGACCTCCACGCTTCCTCCTGGAAAACAAAGCTTGTAATTTGCCTAGTAATTAAAAACAACATCTAAATAAAAAAATACAAACATAAACACACTTTGGCCTTTCAGGAGTGTAGCGACATTTTGGAGATCCTTTTTGGTGCCCAAGTTCCTGGCACAACTTGCATCTATTTTTGTTACCTTTTTGGGACCTTTTTGGCTTTGCATCCTTCTTCCCCTTCCCCTTTTTACTACTCCCACCTTTCTCAAACCATGCCTTGAATCTACTCTCTTTAGGCCTGCCAGCCTTTCTTTTTGTTAGGGGAGGACACATGGAAAATTCAATTTCCACTTCAGGCCACTGAGACTGATCTGTAAGTGCTGGAATTGGAGTTGTATATGTAGCCTTGAATCTTGCCACTGAGTAATATTCATGCAAATATTGGTGCATGTTTATCTTGGGTTGGGAGGCCAAGAAAAGTATGGCATGGTCACATGGTTTCCTGGTGTGTTGCCACTCGAGGCAAGTGCAGTCATGCAACTCAGTGTTAAAACATGCCTCCTTCCAGTCTTGGTATCTCTAACTTCAGCACCCCACAATGAAGATTTTTCAACAGACAAATGTGTAAGATTTCTGCTCTTGTTCACCATCTGTTGTACCACTGCAGGAAGCTTATCCCCTTGCAAACAATCACCAATCCTTCTTCTCAATTCCCACATGCGCATGATCATGATCCTGATTTGGTCAACCATGTCATGCACAGGCAAGTTCTTTAACTGCTTTATCTTGTTGTTAAAACTTTCTGCCAAGTTATTGTTGATATGATCACACTTGATGGCAGTGTTAAATCCTGACCTGTACCACAATAGAGAATGATAGGTGTCCAACCATGGACCAAACTCACTACATTCTGCTTTTATCTTATCAAGATGATATGAATGTGTCTGTTTGGTGTAAGATCTTGCTGCTGGCCACATTCTCCCAAATTCTTCTCCTCTGAATTTTTTGATCAAATTCATCCACATATGGCCGAAGCACTCCCTCTGCTCACAATAAGGAAAAACATTCTTCACTGCATTTTCTAGCCCTTTACATGCATCTATGTGTACTGCCAAAGGTGACACTGGCCCTATGCATCTTTTCAACTGCATCATGAACCATGTCCATGAAACCTCTGTCTCTGACTGAAACAAACCAATAGCAACAGGGAACATCCAGTTGTGTCCATCTAAAGCATTGCATGCTGCCAATTGACCATTCCATTTGCCAGTCAAAAAAGATGAGTCTATGCTCAAATATGGACGGCACCCTGCTTTGAAGCTATCTATGCAAGGCTTTAAAGCCATAAAGAACTTGGAGAAAAGAACTCTATCATCCTCAGTTTCCTTAGTATCTATCTCCACAACACTGCCAGGTGACCTCTTCTCCACCTCTGCTTTGAAGTTATAAAGCATCCTAAAAGTATTTGCCCAATCACCATATAATTCTTTCATTGCCCTCTGTTTTGCTTTCCACACTGTGGTATACTTCACCTTAATGGGGTATTGCTTTTCCAAGTCCACTTTAAGTTTCTTTGCTGTAGTGTTCGGTTTCTTGGCTAAAATTGGAGTGATCTTTTCTGCAATCCAAAGTTGTGATGTCATGGTTGATACTCTCTGTGAACTTGTAATACAAGTATGTGGATTTGGGATTTGATTAACCCTGATGGTACTTCCATCAGGTTGAATTCTAGCAGATATGTACCACTTGCAAGGCCTGACGCTTCCATCAAAACCTCTGCACCTTGCATAAAATTTATTTTTATCAGTCCACATAATCTTGGCATCAAACTCATGTTTGACTGCATAAGTCTTGAAACACATCCTGAACTCCTTCATGCTTGGGAACAACTTGCCTACTTCAATAACAGGATTTTCATTGTCATACACACTTACAAGCTCATCATCATGTGCATCATCTGCATCATCTGCAGCATCTTTCATCAGCTGTCCATCCACATCTTCACAAGCATCTATGTTAGAATCATTAGGCAAGCTCGATTCACCCCTCTCTTCCTCATCTTGATCATCTACTGGATCTACTGGAATGCCAAAAAATTTGGCCATCTCAGTGTCAGCCATTGGTGCAATGACCAAATCAGTAGTGTCTTCTAATTGTACTGAATTCCAATCAAAACAAACAACCCTTGCAGCACCATCATAGCCCTCTTCTGCATCTTGATCAGGCCCCTCTATTACTATCACTTCACCTATACACATGGGCGTTATCTGTCTCTGTGAAGCCCAATCATCATCTACCATCTGCGAAGCCAACTTTGAGGGCACATATACAACCTTAGAATCTGATTTTAGATCAACGAGCTCTGCATGAAAGGTAGTCTGTTTGCTTGCCCAGCCGTCTTGCCGGTCGATTTCATCAACCATCTCTTCACCATTCTCAATTCTCACATACTCACCCTTCCAATTATCAAACCGTAACAATGCTACCTCTTGCTCTGGACCCAAAAAAATGCTCTCCCCAATTTTCTCCACAACATTCCTCACGGCCCTCTCTTCCATGCTCTTTATTTCCTGTGGATCAATCTCTTCAAATTCAACCTCCCATTTCACAATTGTATCTCTCTCTATGTCTCTCACGCTACCATCAACTAGCTTTGCTTTAGATGGTAAGAATTCAACACTGAATTCGAAGGTCCGAGCAACATTGCCCCTGTTTATCAATGGTAGGCACTGTGAGGCAGCGAAAGCAGACGAGGCACACATCGCAGGGTTGAAGAGGTTGGACAGGGTGATTACCTGGTTGACGTTGTCTCTCGTGGCTCCATCTCATTCAGCCCAACGGCGCCCCGCCGCCGCTCCCCAGTCCCACCCACCTCCACAATCTGGATCCCGTGGAAAACAGGGGCAAATAGAGGCTCACTTGGTCAGATCTAACTGAAGATGGAGGGGAATGGTGCCGAATACACTCACCACATGCGCAACCGCGACCGTGGATGAAAGCTCCGCCACCGCCGCCGCCGACGAGAACGAAGAAGAGAGCAGCAACCAGAAGCAGGGGAGAAGCAAGTGTTCAGTCAGGCGGGGAATCGATGCACTGCCAAGTGGGACCAACCACCAGACGCACTGATTAGTTTGACCCCCTGTTTTTACCTTAACCCTAGTCCCGTTGACGACCGGACCCGTGTTTTAACCACCTGGTTGTATTGAGGCTATTATTGCCATGTAAGGCGGCGCATAGGAGCTATTTCTGGCAACTACGTCGCACTCCTTCCAATTCACATGAAATGTGTCGCACAAGAGCTATTGACCCATACTCAACTAGCTCCCTGTATCATGTAATTAATTTTAGAGGGGTCCAATCTATGTTCATTCCAAGTGTTTGGAAGCTTAGGGTTCCCCCTAAAATTCATGTTTTCCTTTGGTTGCTTGCTAACAATAAACTTATAACTAGGGATAACCTTAGAAAAAGACATATCATCAAGTCGCTTGATTGTGTGTTTTGCACTGAACCAGAATCAATCTCCAACCTTTTGTTTGATTGTGTGGTAGCTAGACAAGTCTGGTCCTGTGTCAAAGAGCACTTCAAGGTGGAGGTTGGGACCTCCTTTGAATCTGTCGCCAGATTCTGGGTCTCCAACAACAAAAATTCTGCTTTAAATACTGTTAATGCAGCAGTACTATGTGGGCTCTGGAAAACCAGAAATTCATTTATTTTTGACAACAACATCTGGATTTCTATTAAATAGGTACTGAGGCTGGTCCTGAGAATGATCAAAACCCGGTCTGTTCTATCCCCGGAACACAGCGAGATGAGGCCGGAGGCCTTCGCTGGGCACCTGACACGCTTCATCCGGCGTCCCCTGAGGATTTCATGTGGCTGACCTCGCGCCCAGACCACTGGAACAAGCTCAAGATCTCCGACGCCGGCACCTACCTCGCCTCTCCTGCCAAGAAGAGGGACACCGAGGTTGTTTCCATGCTGTCAAGCCCAATCTCTACTCCCTCGGCATGCTGGTCACCACAAGCGACTGCGGCTCCCTGCTACTTCTTGAGCTTGCGTTGGTTTTTCCCTTGAAGAGGAAAGGGTGATGCAGCAAAGTAGAGATAAGTATTTCCCTCAGTTTGAGAACCAAGGTATCAATCCAGTAGGAGACAACGCACAAATCACCGAATACCTGCACAAACAATCAAACAACTTGCACCCAACGTGATAAAGGGGTTGTCAATCCCTTCACGGTTATTTGCAAAAGTGAGATCTGATAGAGATAGATAAACGATAAAGTAAATATTTTTGGTATTTTTGTTTTGTAGATCAGAAAGTAAAAGATTTCAAAATAGTAGATCGGAAACCAATATGATAGAAAATAATAGATCGGAAACTTATATGATGGAAAATAGACCCGGGGGCCATAGGTTTCACTAGAGGCTTCTCTCAAGATAGAAAATAATATGGTGGGTGAACAAATTACTACCAAGCAATTGATAGAAAAGCGCAAAGTTATGACGATATCTAAGGCAATGATCATGAATATTGGCATCATGTCCATGTCAAGTAGACCGAAACGATTCTGCATCTACTACTATTACTCCACACATCGACCGCTATCCAGCATGCATCTAGAGTATTAAGTTCATAAAGAACAGAGTAATGCATTAAGTAAGATGACATGATGTACAGGAATTAACTCAAGCAATATGATGAAAACCCCATCTTTTTATCCTCGATGGCAACAATACAATACGTGCCTTGCTGCCCCTACTGTCACAGGGAAAGGACACCACAAGATTGAACCCAAAGCTAAACACTTCTCCCATTGCAAGAAAAACCAATCTAGTTGGCCAAACCAAACCGACAGTTCGAAGAGAATTATAATGATATCAAATCATGCATATAAGAATTCAGAGAAGATTCAAATAATACTCATAGATAAGCTGATCATAAATCCACAATTCATCGGATCTCGGCAAACACACCGCAAAAAAGTATTACATCGAATAGATCTCCAAGAACATCGAGGAGAACATGGTATTGAGAATCAAAGAGAGAGAAGAAGCCATCTAGCTACTAGCTATGGACCCGTAGGTCTGTGGTAAACTACTCACGCTTCATCGGAAGGGCAATGGTGTTGATGTAGAAGCCCTCCGTGATCGAATCCCCCTCCGGCAGGGTACCGAAAAAGGTCCCTAGATGGGATCTCACGGGTACAGAAGGTTGCGGCGGTGAAAAAATCTTTTCGTGGATGCCTCTGTTGGTTTGGGGATATATGGGTATATATAGGCGAAAGAATTAGGTCAGGAGGTGCACGAGGGGCCCACAAGGGTGGGGGGCGCGCCCTACCCCCCTGGGCGCGCCCTCCGTCCTTGTGGCCGCCTCGTGGCTCCTCCGACTTCATCTCCAAGTCTCCTAGTTTCCTTCTGGTCCAAGAAAAATCATCGCGAAAGTTTTATTCCGTTTGGTATTCCTTTTCTGCGAAACTCAAAAACAAGGAAAAAACAGAAACTAGCATTGGGCTCTAGGTTAATAGGTTAGTCCCAAAAATAATATAAAATAGCATATTAATGCATATAAAACATCCAAAACAGATAATATAATAGCATGGAACAATAAAAAATTATAGATACATTGGAGACGTATCAAGCATCCCCAAGCTTAATTCCTGCTCGTCCTCGAGTAGGTAAATGATAAAAACAGAATTTTTGATGTGGAATGCTACCTAACATATTTATGCATGTAATTTTCTTTATTGTGGCATGAATGTTCAGACCCATAAGATTCAAAACAAAAGTTTAATATTGACATAAAAACAGTAATACTTCAAGCATACTAACAAGGCAATTATGTCTTCTCAAAATAACATGGCCAAAGAAAGCTTATCCCTACAAAATCATATAGTCTGGCCATGCTCCATCTTCATCACACAAAATACTCAAATCATGCACAACCCCGATGATAAGCCAAGCAATTGTTTCATACTTTTGACGTTCTCAAACCTTTTCAACTTTCACGCAATACATGAGCGTGAGCCATGGACATAGCACTATAGGTGGAATAGAATATGGTGGTTGTGGAGAAGACAAAAAGAGGGAGATAGTCTCACATCAACTAGGCGTATCAACGGGCTATGGAGATGCCCATCAATAGATATCAATGTGAGTGAGTAGGGATTGCCATGCAACAGATGCACTAGAGCTATAAGTGTATGAAAGCTCAAAAAGAAAACTAAGTGGGTGTGCATCCAACTTGCTTGCTCATGAAGACCTAGGGCAATTTGAGGAAGCCCATCATTGGAATATACAAGCCAAGTTCTATAATGAAAAATTACCACTAGTATATGAAAGTGACAACATAGGAGACTCTCTATCATGAAGATCATGGTGCTACTTTGAAGCACAAGTATGGAAAAAGGATAGTAACATTGCCCCTTCTCTCTTTTTCTCTCATTTTTTTTCTTTCTTTTTTTTCTTTCT
Source organism: Thinopyrum elongatum (assembly GCA_011799875.1). NCBI lineage: Eukaryota > Viridiplantae > Streptophyta > Magnoliopsida > Poales > Poaceae > Thinopyrum > Thinopyrum elongatum. The sequence goes on along the minus strand of CM022302.1, from coordinate 92,639,039 downwards.
TTTTTTTCTTTTTTTTTTCTTTCTCTTTTTTTGGCTTCTTTGGCCTCTTTCTTTTTTTCCCTCACATGGGACAATGCTCTAATAATGAAGATCATCATACTTCTATTTACTTACAACTAAAAAATTACAACTCGATACTAGAGCAAAATATGACTATATATAAATGCCTCCGGCGGTGTACCGGGATGTGCAATTAATCAAGAGTGACATGTATTAAAAAATTATGAATGGTGGCTTTGACACAAATACGATGTCAACTACATGATCATGCAAAGCAATATGACAATGATGATGCGTGTCATAGTAAACGGAACGGTGGAAAGTTGCATGGCAATATATCTCAGAATGGCTATGAAAATGCCATAATAGGTAGGTATGGTGGGTGTATGGTTCCAGCGAAAGTTGCGCGGTACAAGAGAGGCTAGCAATGGTGGAAGGGTGAGAGTGCGTATAATCCATGGACTCAACATTAGTCATAAAGAACTCACATACTTATTGCAAAAATCTATTAGTCATCGAAACAAAGTACTACGTGCATGCTCCTAGGGGGATAGATTGGTAGGAAAAGACCATCACTCGTCCCCGACCGCCACTCATAAGGAAGGCAATCAAAAAATATCTCATGCTCCAACTTCGTTACATAACGGTTCACCATACGGGCATGCTACGGGACTCACAAACCTTAACACAAGTATTTCTCAAATTCACAATTACTCACTAGCATGACTCTAATATCACCATCTTTACATCTCAAAACAATCATAAGGAATCAAACTTCTCATAGTATTCAATGCACTTTATATGAAAGTTTTTATTATATCCCTCTTGGATGCCTATCATATTAGGACTAAATTTATAACCAAAGGAAATTACCATGCTGTTTAAAGACTCTCAAAATAATATAAGTGAAGCATGAGAGTTCAATAATTTCTACAAAATAAAGCCACCGCCGTGCTCTAAAAAGATATAAGTGAAGCACTAGAGCAAAATTGCCTAGCTCTAAATATATAAGTGAAGCACAAAGAGTATTCTAATAAATCACGATTCATGCGTGTCCCTCTCAAAAGGTGTGTACAGCAAGGATGATTGTGGCAAACTAAAAAACAAAGACTCAAATTATACAAGACGCTCCAAGCAAAACACATATCATGTGGTCAATAAAAATATAGCCTCAAGTAAAGTTACCGATAGACGAAGATGAAAGACGGGATGCCTTCCGGGGCATCCCCAAGATTAGGCTCTTGGTTGTCCTTGACTATTACCTTGGGGTGCCTTGGGCATCCCCAAGCTTAGGCTCTTACCACTCCTTATTCCATAGTCCATCAAATCCTTACCCAAAAACTTGAAAACTTCACAACACAAAACTAAACAGAAAATCTCATAACCTCCGTTAGTATAAGAAAATAAATCACCACTTTGGTACTGTTGTGAACTCATTCTTTATTTATATTGGTATAATATCTACTGTATTCCAACTTTTCGATGGTTCATAACCCCCCCCCCCCGATACTACCCATAGATTCATCAAAATAAGCAAACAACACAAAGAAAACAGAATTTGTCAAAAACAGAACAGTGTGCGAAGATTCGAATTGTTCTAATACTTATGTAAATACAAAAATTCTGAAAAATTGGGAAAACATAGGAAATTTGTTTAAAAATCTCGTATAAAAATTTCAGGGTTTTTAATTGCTCCATTGAATTATTAAAATTCTCATACTGGACGCAAAAGTTTCTATTTTTCAGCAAGATCAAATCAACTATCACCGTAAGCCATCCCAAAGGCCCTACTTGGCACAAACACTAATTAAAACATAAAACCACATATAACAGAGGCTAGATGAATTATATATTGCAAAACAGAACCAAAAAAGTAAAAACAAAAATAAAATTGGGTTGCCTCCCAATAAGCGCTATTGTTTAACGCCCTTAGCTAGGCATAGATAATTTTAAGGATGCTCACATGAAAGAGAAGAATTGAAGCACAAAGAGAGCATCGTAAAGTACGTAAAAAACACATCTAAGTCTAACATACGTCCTATGCATAGGCATTTTATAGGAAAACAAATTATCAAGGAAAGCAAATCCTAGCATATGTAAGGAAGAAGAAAGAAACAATAGCAATCTCAACATAACGAGAGGCAATTTAGTGACATGAAAATTTCTACATCCATATTTTCCTCTCTCATAATAATTACATGTAGGATCATAACCAAATTCAACAATATAACTATTACATAAAATATTCTCTTCATGATCCACATGCATGCAAAGTTGACACTCATCCAAAATAGTGGGATTATCATTAAATAAAGTCATGACCTCTCCAAGCCCACTTTTATCAAAAATTTCATAAGATTGATCATACTCCAAAGTAGTGGGATTATTATTACCTAGAGTTGACACTCTTCCAAACCCACTTTCAATATTATTGCAAACATATTCATCATGAGGCTTAAATAAATTTTCAAGACCATAAGAAGAATCACCCAATCATGATCATTGCAACAAGTAGTAGACATAGCAAAATTAGCATCCCCAAGCTTAGGGTTTTGCATATTTTTAACACAATTGACATTAATATAATTTATAATAACATCATTGCAATCATGCTTTTCATTCAAAGATCTATCATGAATCACTTTATAATTTCCTTCTTTCAATACTTCATCAAAATTTTCAGATTCATGAATTTCAATAAAAACTTCATAAAGATAATCTAGTGAACTCAAATCACTAGAAATTGGTTCATCATAATTGGATCTCTTAAAAAGATTAGCAAGTGGATGAGGATCCATAAACTTTTAGCAAGCGAAGATGCAAGCAAAAAGAAGGCACATGGTAACACAAGCAAACAAAAGATTTAATGAGAAAAAGGCAAACGAAAAAGAGGGCGAATAAAAAGGCAAATCTTTTCGAAAATCGTTTTAGAAGTGGGGGAGAGGAAAATGAGAGGCAAATGGAGAATAATGTAATGCAAGAGATGAGAGTTTATGATGGGTACTTGGTATGTCTTGACTTGGCGTAGATTTCCTCGGTAACGGCGCCAGAAATTCTTCCTGCTACTTCTTGAGCTTGCGTTGGTTTTTCCCTTGAAGAGGAAAGGATGATGCAGCAAAGTAGAGATAAGTATTTCCCTCAGTTTGAGAACCAAGGTATCAATCCAGTAGGAGACAACGCACAAATCACCGAATACCTGCACAAACAATCAAACAACTTGCACCCAACGCGATAAAGGGGTTGTCAATCCCTTCACGGTTATTTGCAAAAGTGAGATCTGATAGAGATAGATAAATGATAAAGTAAATAATTTTGATATTTTTCTTTTATAGATCGGAAAGTAAAAGATTGCAAAATAGTAGATCAGAAACTAATATGATGGAAAATAGTAGATCGGAAACTTATATGATGGAAAATAGACCCGGGGGCCATAGGTTTCACTAGAGGCTTCTCTCAAGATAGAAAATAATACGGTGGGTGAACAAATTACTGCCGAGCAATTGATAGAAAAGCGCAAAGTTATGACGATATCTAAGGCAATGATCATGAATATAGGCATCACGTCCGTGTCAAGTAGACCGAAATGATTCTGCATCTACTACTATTACTCCACACATCGACTGCTATCCAGCATGCATCTAGAGTATTAAGTTCATAAAGAATGGAGTAATGCATTAAGTAAGATGACATGATGTAGAGGAATTAACTCAAGCAATATGATGAAAACCCCATCTTTTTATCCTCGATGACAAAAATACAATACGTGCCTTGCTGCCCCTACTGTCACTGGGAAAAGACACCGCAAGATTGAACCCAAAGCTAAGCACTTCTCCCATTGCAAGAAAAACCTATCTAGTTGGCCAAACCAAACCGATAGTTCGAAGAGAATTACAAAGATATCAAATCATGCATATAAGAATTCAGAGAAGATTCAAATAATATTCATAGATAAGCTGATCATAAATCCACAATTCATCGGATCTCGGCAAACACACCGCAAAAAAGTATTACATCGAATAGATCTCCAAGAACATCGAGGAGAACATGGTATTGAGAATCAAAGAGAGAGAAGAAGCCATCTAGCTACTAGCTATGGACCCGTAGGTCTGTGGTAAACTACTCACGCTTCATCGGAAGGGCAATGGTGTTGATGTAGAAGCCCTCCGTGATCGAATGCCCCTCCAGCAGGGTGCCGAAAAAGGTCCCTTGATGGGATCTCACTGGTACAGAAGGTTGCGGCGGTGGAAAAGTCTTTTCGTGGATGCCTGTGTTGGTTTGGGGATATATGAGCATATATAGGCGAAAGAATTAGGTCAGGGGGTGCACGAGGGGCCCACAAAGGTGGGGGGCGCACCCTACCCCCCCCCGGGCGCGCCCTCCTTCCTTGTGGTCGCCTCGTGGCTCCTCCGACTTCATCTCCAAGTCTCCTGGTTTCCTTCTGGTCCAAGAAAAATCATCGCAAAAGTTTTATTCTGTTTGGACTCCGTTTGGTATTCCTTTTCTGCGAAACTCAAAAATAAGAAAAAAACAGAAACTGGCACTGGGCTCTAGGTTAATAGGTTAGTCCCAAAAATAATATAAAATAGCATATTAATGCATATAAAACATCCAAAACAGATAATATAATAGCATGGAACTATCAAAAATTATAGATACGTTGGAGACGTATCACTTCCCCGATGAAGACAAGGAAGGTTACCTTGAGGTTCACCTGTGGACAGCTGATGTAGTCTGCGTTTAGGTGGAGCGTGCTGGAGGGTGATTTGCGTTATTTGGCTATTCAAATTATATCCGAACTATTGGCTTAGTTTTTTCTATTTTTACTTTTGCTGAACTGCTCCTCTAAGTGAGCTATTGTAAGACTTTCTCTGTGGTTTCATTCCGGCAATGGAACCGGGGAGGTAGCTCCTTGTTCTTCTAAAAAAATTACCTCAAGCAATGAGTGAAGTCGGGCGGCTCAAGAGAACCATGTCGAAGGAACTTCGCAAAATGACCCCCCCTCCCAATGTTGTAATGAGGAGGATATATAAATCAAATTGTTCAAATCCCAGTCTCGGCAAAAATAACACGAAGTGGACATTACTTCACTACCTATGTTGTTCAACTGTCTCTCGGAGACACGGTCGAGAAGTGCCATGCATGGGCAGTAAGGGGAGGTAAAGATATTCCGAAACCCCCAAAACCCAACTCTGTCGTACATAGATGTCAAAGAGTTTGGCCGTCTCCTCCTTGTTAAGGTTCATTCTTTAGGAGAAATATGCAGACTGAAATACTAAACAACCTATAGCTAGGGACCCTGACATACACAATCCTTAACTTGGGCCCCAGTCTTTTGAAGGAGACGCATACCAAAGCCCCTATTTCCAACGAAGACTTCGACCTGAGAACCTATGAAGCACGGGCATGTGTATTAGTTTGGGAGCCTGCGGGGTAGATACGCGTGTGACTGTAGGTTTCTATCGTAAATTTTCTTAACGTCACTCGTCCTTTCGTGTGTGCGTCCATCAATTTTTGATCCGTGTGGGCCATCCCCGGCCCGTTGACCTCATTGCGTGTCCCCTTCTGCGTGCCTTCGTGCATCTGGGCTGACATGAGGTGGGCTTCAGTGTCCTTCGTTGGTGGTTCTGCAGTTCGGTGCATGCATGCGATTTCCATGTTCTTTGTATCATCGGCATGCTGCTGGCCCCGTTCGTGGTTGGCCGGTGCATGCATGTTGCATGCAATCATGTTTGATTTCGATACGTACTCTTGTATGCTTGCTGTTTGGAAGTGTGCTTAACAAATGTTGGTTTCTGTTTGACTGAGCTGTTGTGCAAGGGGGTCGCCATGTCACGTCACGGTGCGACCATTTGTTTGAATGCTGCCCGTCTTTGTTTTCCAAGCGGTGCCGACATTCTGTACCCTTCCACTGTATTTTTCTTGATTGTTCTATGGTCTTCCGGCTGAATTTTTTTCTAGGGTTCTGCTTGCTTGAGAATGGGTCTGTCTATGTCACATCTAGATGTGAGATAATATCTCACATCTAAGTAGAATGTCATCCCTCTTTTGTGGTCCTGTTTCGATCCCCATCATCCCGTTTCATTTTTGGTTGTCCTTCCTCGTGACGTTGTGCATGTCTTTTGGCAACGTGGTGCTTTCCATGACGTTGGGCTGCTTCTGTTGTTGTTGTTGTAGGTTTTTTTTTTTACAATTGTTGTTTATTGGCTAAATGGTTGTGCTGAAATTGCGGCCCCAGTCATCAAATTAATACAGTCAAAGAAAAAGGTCATCAACTTATTGAGTTTATCATACTGTACTAGTGCAGGATTCCCATGTCATGGACCTAGTAGATGGCCGTTGAATGATAAACTTCCTAGTTTGACGATCGTAGCCACATTTGTTAAAAAAAGACATTTCTCGGGGGAACAATTTTGAAATGCCGAATATTTTATATAATGCAATAAATGACAAAATGTGAACAATATTTTGAAACATGAACATATTTTGAAATCTCAAACAGTTTTTTTAAGTCAAACAATTTTTAAAATTCTAGATTTATTTGAAAAATACAAAGAATTTATAAAAATGGGAACATTTTGAAACGTCGTATACAACTACGAGATTTCGAAAAAAAGTGCGGAACTAACTCAATGGGCCGGGAACTAAAAATCATATAAATGATGGGGTTTTCAAGAAAATAACACAAACTTGGGTCCCTCCGACTTGGTTCCATATCTTTTAAAAAAATGGATCAAAAATTGGCTTGCTACCGAAACATTTGAAAAGAATGAGTTGGGCCGAATTTTTTTTTTTAATAAACAATGTTGAGTAGCTAAAAAGGGCAAAAAAGAAAAGGTGGACTAGTAATTGTCAGGGTCGGGCTCACATTTTGCGTATTGAAGATGGAATTGTAGCTGGGATAAAAATTGGTTGCGCACCTCGGTTGCAAGTTGATGTGAATTGTAATTGCGACAAAAAAACTTGGAGCCCAATTGCAAGTTGGTGGTGGACTTGCAACTGGGCGCGAAGAATTAAAAATGACGGCCTACTCACGAAAACGAGGGTGGGCTTGTAACTAAGACAACAAAATAAGGTTAAAAAAGCTCGATTGCAAGTAGACTATGGGCTTGCAACTAGGAGCGGAAGAAAAAAAGAGTTGGTGCTAGTTCTAAGCCGAGGGTGGACCTGCAAACTAAGGACAAAAAAAACTTTGAGCTCATTTCCAAGTTGAGGGTAGGCTTGCAACTGGGATGAAAAATAAACCCCAATTGCGAGTCGATGGTGGACTTACAACTGAGAGAACCACACAAAATTATGACTAGTTGCGAGTTGAGGTGGACTTGCAACTGGGACAACAGCGAGCCTAGTTGCGAGTCGAGGGTGGACTTGCAACTGGAATGAAAAACAAACCATAGTCCCACTTGCTAGTCGATGGTGTACTTGCAACTGGGATAACTACACAAAACTACAAGACTAGTTTCAAGTACATGGTGAACTTGCAAAGGGACAACTGCGAGCCTTGTTGCAAACTGATGGTGGACTTGCAACTAGGATGAAAGGCAAACTACATTCCCAGTTGCAAGTCGAGGGTGGATTTGCAACTGGGATGAAAACAAACTACGGGCCCAGTCGCCAGTTGAAGGATGGACTTGCAACTGAGACAACTATGAAACTACGAGACTAGTTGCGAGTCTAGGATGGACTTGCAACTGGGATGAAACGAAATATGGGCCTAGTTGCGAGTCAAGAGTGGACTTGTAATTGGGCAACTACACAAAACTGTGGTACCATTTGCGAATCGAGGGTGGACTTGGAACTGGGACAATAACAAACTATGAGCCCAATTGCGAGCCGAGCATGGACTTGCAACTGGGATGAAAAAAATAGATGCCAAGTTCCTAGTCGAGGATGGACTTGCAACTGGGACAACTACGAGCCCATTTGCGACTTGATGGTGGACTTTCTACTAGACAACCTACGAAACTATGAGCCCTTTTGCGATTCAAGTGTCGACTTACAACTTGGATGAAACAAAACTATGTGCCCAGTTGTGACTCTTGTGAGTCAAGAGTGGACTTGCAACCGGGATGAAAAACAAAGCATAAGCTCTAGTTGCGAGTAGAGGGTGGGCTTGCAACTCGAACAACTATGAGCCTAGTTGCGAGTCCATGATGCACTTGCAACTCGGACAACTATGAAGCCACGAGCCCAGTAGGAACTGAGATGAAACAAAACTATATGCCCAATTATGATTCAAGGGTGGACTTGCAACTGGGAAGAAAAACAAAACACATGCACCGGTTGCAAGTCGAGGGTGAGCTTGCAACTCGGACAAGTACGAGCCCAGTTGCGAGTGGATAGTGGACTTCACTAGTAGAAAACAGGGCTTTGGTTGAGGCCTGGGTAAGGGTATTAATCCCGGTTCACTCATGAACCGGGACCAAAGGGTTCATTAGTCCCGGTTCGTGAGGCCAGGGCGCCGGCCGGGCCTCGGGGGCCATTGGTCCCGGTTCGTCTGACCCCTTTGGTCCCAGTTCCAGACACGAACCGGGACCAATGCGTCTCGCTCCTGGCCCAGCACCTCTAGTCCTGGTTGGTGGCTCGAACCGGGACCAAATGTTGTCCTTTAGTCCCGGTTTTCGCCACGAACCGGGACTGAATATATCACTACTGCAGGATGCTGCTAACGCGACACTATGATCAGAGACCCTTTGACGAAACTGTGTGCGATGCATTAATCGCAAACGGGGATGTAAAAAACCCGTCAAAAAAGATGCAAAATGTTTGCGATGGCGGAGACATCAAACACGGTTCAGATTTTAATTATGTGTGCGATGCGAGGCATACGGTTGATCCAGAAGAACTGTTTGCGATGAGTCAGAACAACAGAAACGGGCAGCCATATCAATGTGTGTGCGATATACGGCATACAGTTCGCTCCGATGAACTGTGTGCTATTAGGGAATGCAACAGAAACGGTCAGCCAGATCAAGGTGTATGTGATATACGGCATACGGTTCACTCGGTCGAACTGTTTTTGATTAGGGAAGAGAACAGAAACGGATCAACTTAACAAGATGTGTGTGATATGCGGCATACAGTTCACATAGATGAACTGTTTGCAATGAGCTAAAAGAACACAAATGATTCGTGTAAACAAGATGTGTGTGATACACAGCAAACAGCCCACTCGGATGAACTGTTTGCGATGAGAAATTATAACACAGATGGTCACTATAGTTAGTTGGTGTGCGATTCTGCTCGTACAAAAAACTTTGAAAAATGCAAACTAGTTGCTTGCGGTGGCTAGGAGTATCGCACACGATGCGTCTGCGAGTACTCGTGTGCGATGATTAGTAAGTTACACATACGTTTCCTTATGTTAACACGTCTGCGAGTACTCGTGTGCATGTGGCATTTTAAATTATCCTGAATATGTAAGACAATTATTAACCGTTGCCATTGCAAATTTGCCTCAACGGCGAGCAGAGCGCGCCGCGGCCGCCTCAATGGCGAGCAAAACGCGCGGACGAACACGAGCAGAGCGCGCCACGGCCGCCTCAACGAGGAGCAGAGCGCGCTGCGGCCGCCTCAACGGAGAGCAACCACGTGGTCAACCTTTTGGCACCCCGTGGGAGGCGCCACGGCGCATCCATAGGACACGATGGTGATATCTTGACCGTGTGTGATAGTGGGCAGACACGTACACGTACATCCGAGAACGCGGGCCCATGTTTCGGGATTCCGATGCGTGGCATACGGTTGATCCAAAAGAACTGTTTACGATGAGCCAGAACAACAGACCGGGCTTTGTAGGCCCAGAACCATCAATAAATTTTGACCTTGTTTCTCGTCACATAGCAGATTACAACACAATAAGTAATTGCAAATCTGTTCACACCTATCAAACTAATATGTGTTCACACTTAGCACCGGGCTATAAAAACTACCCACTCGAAAATTACTTCACAGTTCCTCTCCTCATCACCCACAAAACTGGTCTTTCCTGTCAAGTCATTCCGCCATGACCGGTAGGACGAGTTTCGGGTGGACATATAACCAGGCAGCAAAGACCAAGGACGCGGAAGCACTAGAGAGGTCCCGCCGCGAAGTGGCAGCCGCAGCAGAGATGTCCCAGTGCGCCGCGGAGCCCTCGAACGAGCTCTCACGGGCACGCGAGGGCTCTCACAAGCGCACTCGCCGCATCGGCGATCGCATCGAGCTGGCATTGCTGAAGTCCTTGGCCGGCGAGGACGACATTCTCGCTGGCCTCATTAAGCAGCAGGAGCTCGTCGACAGCTTGATGAAGCTGCTCGAGATCAGCGATGCCTCGGTTGACAAGGCGACCGGCCTCGTCGAGCAACTCATGGGTGACAATGCGAAGCTCCTCAAGGCGCTCGCCGAGAAGGAGGAGTAGGCCGCCGGCTGGAAGATGCTGCATGAGCAGAGCAGTGCCTCAGGGATGACGTTGACACCCCATGTCATTAGCCACAGTAATCACTTTTGATAATGACAAGTTAGCAAGTTTAACAGTGCATACTCATCATTAGCATCATATTGCATTTCAACTCCTAACTCAAATTCAAATTTAAATGAAAGTGGAAAATAAAAGTTGTCCAACATAGAAACTAAAATGTTCAGTAAATAGCAAATATTGCAGAGGCTATTCTAGAATTGAAACCAACAATTAATAAACTCATTAGGTGGCACTAACATTACCAAAACAGCTAGGATTAATGCATTTTAATTATTATAAAAGTGGTGTGAGATCCATTTGACTCCAAACCAATTTTTGACAGTGGTAGTGGATGCCTAGTAGTTATTGGAACAATTCCTATGTTTTACAAAAATCATTTTGAGGCCTAACAATTTACTAAACAGAGAGGTGTGAATAAATAAAAAGAAAAAGACAAAAGAAAAGAAAACAGAGAAAAAGAAAAAGGGAAAAACCACGGCCTAACTGGGCCTCAGCCCAGCCGGCCAGCCCAGCTGGCCCGACCGGCCCACCCCACCCCCTTATCCCCTGGACCACCGAACCCTAACCCCCCACCCCACCGACACTTCCCCCCTGCCTCCTCTCCCCTCGGTCACCACGGCTCGCCGCGAGCGCCGCTGCCGCCCGTGTCTGCTCCCCGCTCGCTCGCCTCGCCTCGCTCCTGCTGCGGCCGTGTCCCGCACCCGCCACCACCAGCCGCACCAGCTCGCTCGCATCCGCGCGCGTTCGCCGCGCCCCGGTCGAGCCCCGTCGCGCCGCTTGCTCCGGCAGTCGCAGTCCACTGCTCCGCGCCCCGCCGTTGGCCACTGCGCCCCCACCCACGCTCCCCTGCACCCCTTGCCGGCGTTGCCCGTCGCGGCCACCGCAGCTCCCATGCGCGCCCATCGCTCGCTCGCCCCTGCCCGTCGCCGCCGCCGCACACGCGCGCCGCGCCCATCGCCCGCGTCCGTGGCCTCGTGCCACTGACCGGTGGGGCCCCGCCGCCGCTGTACCGCTGGCCAGTGGGCCCTGCTCCCCCCTGGCCCAATGACAGAACGGGCCCACGCCCTAAAAACGATTTTTAAAAAAAAGAAAGAAAGAAAAATAAAATGAAAATAATTAAAATTAATAATTAATTAGTTAATTAACCCTGTTTAGATTAACCTAGTTTAATTAATTAGTTTAATTAAACAGTAGTTAGTTAATTAAACCTGATTAGCCTAACAGTCAGTGACAGGTGGGACCCACGTGTCAGATGACTGCTGATGTCAGCATGAGGTCATGCTGATGTCATCAATATTGTTTCGGATAATGTTAATTTAAATAATTAATTAAATTCCAGAAATTAATAACAACTTTAGAAAATCATATTAAATAATCCGTAACTCCGATGAAAATACTTTATACATGAAACTTGCTCAGAATTCCGATACGAACCCGAATACGCCCTCTGTATTCCCGTCAGATGCCTCTAGCTATAAGAACATTGAACTTTTAGACCGATTTCGATAAATGAATAGTGCCCAACTTTAATTAAATAAATCCAAATAAATTCCTGAATTTAACTAAATCATTTAGTTAGGCAGTAGAACACCCCGGTATATCATTTAGGCATGTCATACATATTGTTTGCATTATTGCCGTGAATTTATTGTTTCTCTCCCCCCTCCTTCTCTCTCGATAGACGCTGAGACCGACGACGCTGCACCTGGGTACGACTACACTATCGACGAGCAGCCCGTTGACGACCCCTCTCTCTTGCCAGAGCAACCAGGCAAGCCCCCCCTTGAGCATCCAGATATCGCCCATTCTATTCTCCTGCTTGCATTAGATTTTGCTACTGTTAATGTATGCTCCTATTCTGATGCATAGCCTGCTGTTGTAACCTGTTCATTGTTACCTTACCTGCCCATGATAAACTGTTTAGTATAGGTTGGTAGTGAACCATCAGTGACCCCACCACCTTATCCTTGTTGCCCCTGCTTGATCATCGACGACTCGATCAACGTGATCGTCGACCAGAGACCGACACCTCACTTCACACCCCCTTAGTTGTACGACTCTGCGTAGTAACTATCGAGTGCCGAGGGTGATACCTCGTAACGCACTCCCGATGAATACTCTGCAGTGTAGCTGTTCGGTCATGGTCATCGAGGGTGATTCCTCCTTCTCCACTTCCGATACGACTCTGTCGTGCAACCCTCAGTGTGAACCTCGAGGGTGATGCCTCATACATTCACCCTGATGATTTCGTCGAGTGGAATCCACCGAGGGTGATTCCTCGGGTTTCCCCCTTGATGTTATGACCACACAGTTACTTTGACCTTTGTTACAGGCGGGTCCACCCTGGTGGGTACCCGCTGGGGATCTATGATGTCGGGTGTGTCGGAAGGGCACTCGAGTGTGACATTGTGGCGGAGCATCAGAGACTCTGATTGTCTCCGCGTGATACTAATTGAGCCTATTCGATTTGGGTGTGTGATCTGAGTGGGTCGACGTGCCCTATACGCACTACCACCACGCGGGATAATGGTTATGGGACCCTCTGTGAAGTACGTTTCTCCCGAAAGCTCGTCTGACGTCACGATTCACCGTGCGGGCTGATTGTCGGGATTGGGCTGGATACTTCACTGACGAGTTCAGTGTCGCGCCTGCACCCCGGCCAGTCTCGCAATGCGTAGGGCGCCCAGGGCGATGGCCCAAGACCTCTGGGTGCATAGGTTAGTCCGGCGTGCTGATCTCTCTGCCGAGCCTAGGTAGGGCGCTGCTTCGTCTTGATCTTCCGAGGACGGGTATTACCCAGCAAGTGTGTCTGGCCAGAGTTGATCGAGCGTGTTGGGTAACAGTAGTGCACCCCTGCAGGGATGAATCTTCTATCGATAGCCGGTCCTACGGTAAAGGACGCTCAGTTTGTGTATCCCGATCTACTACTTGAACTGGATACTTGTTACTTAATTGAAGCTTCGGGATCGCTTTCTCGCTTGGGAGTCGAGGAAGGATCTTTAAGCTGTACTTCAACCTATTTGCTAAATAAAATGCTATTCTACTCTCTTCTACTACTGCAAGATGATGGCCTTGTGAAGATGTTTGAAGATGCTAGTCTTTGATAGGACTAGGCCTTCTCTCTATTCTGGCATTTCTGCAGCCCAGTCCACATATACGGCCTTTTCTCCATTGATAATGTTGCATATGTAGTATAGATCCTTGCTTGCTGAGTACTTCGGATGAGTACTCACGGTTGCTTTAATTTCTCTTTTCCCCATATACCCCACCTTGATGATACATCAGTCGATGGAGTCCAGGAGCAGATGCCACCACCGGAGCTTACTACCAGGAGGGTCTAGAGGGCACTTACTACTGGATTGAGCCAGCTGACCAGGAGTAGGATCGGAGGCTCCCAGGCAGGAGGCCAACGCCTTTCGATCTAGTGTCGCTGTTTGTGCTAGCCTTCTTAAGGCAAAACTTGTCTAACTATGTCTGTACTTAGATAATATTTGTATGACTGACTTATGTATTCGGATCTTCGGATCCCTGATCTGTAATATTGTGGATCTCCGTTAATTTGTGTTTAGAGTTGTGTTGTGATATCTTCCCGTGAGTCCCTGTGCTTGATCGTACACGTTTGCGTGTATGATTAGTGTACGATTGAGTCAGGGGCGTCACAGGAAGCTCCGGATCGAGCGCGAGCAGGAGGTGGAGGAATCCGTGGCTGCATTCAAGCAAAGTCGTGAGGAATTGAAGAAGGAGCTGGAGGATGTCATCGCCCGGCGATCCATCGACGAGTAGAGACAGTAGCGACCTAGATCATTGTCTGCAATTTCCTTCTTCTCTTGCCCCCGTGTCTTCCGGGCTTTGCCGCATGTGGCATTTTAAATTATCCGGAATATGTAAGACAATTATTATCTGCGCCATTGTAAATTTGTCGTCGTATTATCCGTTGCCATTTTATTTGTCGTCGTATTATCCGTTGCCCTATGTGGCAATTTAAATTAGGCCGGAATACGAGTTGAAAACACGAACAAAGAAAATGCTGCCATGGGATCACAAGCAAACACCCTCCGTCCAGGTGCTTTAATTAACCCATTAATGGAGAAGTTATGAGCGAGGCGGGCGGCGGCTGGTGCATGGAGGTCAAAGAGCTCGCTTCCCGGTGAGCATGGGCGGCCTTGCTGCTCGCACGTGTCCCGTCGAGCCTACGAGGTGGACAGGATGCACGCGTCCCGTCGAGCCTACGCGGCGGACTGCTCGCACGCGTCCCGTCGAGCCTGCACGGCGGACTTCTCGCGCTCGTCCCGTCTAATAAAACACCTACACGCACGCCATCGAGTATGGTTAAATTTAGACACGGTTCATATAAGACAACCGTTTGCGACATTAACGTGTCAGATATTTGTTTCAAAAAGGACTTCGTTGGCTATTAATGTGTGCGCCTTGTCTCAAACTGGACGATTTTTTTACCACGGCATATATGTGCCATGTCATGAAACCATGACAAGTTTCATGTTTTTTGGGTGAGTTTTCTATTTACTGGGATTTAAAAACTGAGATTCTCAATGTTTCAGGACAACGAGAAGTTTGTAATTCATTCCCATTCCTTAAATCAGACCTAAACATGCACCCAATGACACATGTACGATTTCCCACCCATTTTGCTTCACTGGAGCATGTGCTTGTAGTTCAAATTTGAATTATGGACTACATTAAATGCCTAGAAAACTTAATTAATATATACAATGGCCAAACGAACCCTGAACAGTTTCAAATTTTAGCACGACACTCCTGTTATTCTATGTTGCCTGTAGAAAACAAAGTTCAAGGCGAGAAGAGGCAGCGATTATCGTTTCGCCCACAAGAGGGGCATGTTTCCCTACCGGAACCACGAGGGTTGCGAGAAGCTTCGGTTTGTAAGAGGCTTGTAATATAGCTTCGCCCAAATTGGACAATTATATGTACCATGTAGTGACACCATGCCAAGTTTCATGATTCCTGGTGAGTTTTGGATTTACAGATATTTAAAAACCGAGATTCGCAATGTTTGTGGCCAAGCCAAGACGGCGAGATGGTTGAATTCATTCCCATTCATTCCATGGGACCTAAACATGCACCCCAAGGACACATGTATGTTTTTTCTAGCCATTTTGGTGCACTGGAGCATGTATTTGTAGTTCGGATTTGAATTATGGACATTAAATGCCTAGAAAACTCAACTAATGAATAAAAAAGGGTCAAACGAACCCTGAATAATTTCAAAGTTTAGCGTGAATCTCCCATTGTTCCGTGTTGCGTGTAGAAGAAAATACGAGGCTAGAAGAGGGAGCGATTATCGTTTGGCCCACAAGGGGACACATTTCCCTATCGAAACCACGAGGGTTCCTGCGACAGGCTTCGGTTTGTAAGAGGTTTGTAATAAAGCTTGGCCCAAATTGGCAATGTTTTTACCACGACATATATGTGCCATGACGTGACACCATGCCACCTTTGATGACTTTCTGGTGAGTTTTGGGTTTATGGGGATTTAAAAACCGAGATTCCAATGTTTGAGGACGAGCTAGGACGCTGGTACGGTTGTAATTCATTCCCATTCCTGGCATGGGACCTAAACATGCACCCAAGGACACATGTATAATTTTTCTAGCCATTTTGGTGAACTGGAGCATGTATTTGTAGTTAAGATTTGACTTATGGACATTAAATGCCTAGGAAGCTCAATTAGTGTATAAAAAGGCCAAACAAACCCTGAATAAGTTTAAATTTCAGCACGGATATCCTGTCGTTCCATGTTGCCCGTAGAAGAAAATACAAGGCGAAAAGAGGCAGTGATTACAGTTCACTCACGAAAGCCGTGTGCATAGCAAACCATGATCTGAGTCGCGCGTTCTAATTGGCCAGAACCCAAACCCCACGGATCGTATGTCTGCACCGTTGGATGCTCCCAGATCGAACGGCAACCCTCAGCCCTTTCGACAGCACATGCAGTACATGGTTAAGCACTGTGCGCATGCGTCGTGCTAGCTCACGCTTCCTTCTCTACTACGTTTTCTAAATAGACTACTGTTTCCCGCCACTCCTCTCATCGGTTTCCCGCCTCTTCTCCCATCGTTTTCCCGCTACCAGTGTCAGTGCTCATTGAAGGCTAGGCGGTGACACACCGGCCATGTAAATATCGCACACAGTTTCTAAAAGCACAGATGTGTGTGATAGGAGGGAGTAGGTCCCATAGGGTGACCAGCATGAAAAGCCTTAATGTCAAGGAGGCAATTCCTATCAGCAAGGGGCAGCTTCCCATCCGCTAGCCTAGTCGAATAGAACGCAGAAGTTAAGCGTGCTCAGGCTGGAGTAGTCCAAGGATGGGTGACCCGGTGGGAAGTTGCATATCTCAAGCTTCATTTAAATGCCATGACACGGTCATTATAGAGATATAAAAATCTCTATAGTGACCTATCATGGCAATTATATAAACCTTGGGATCCTTGTTTTGCTAATTTGTAGACTATGTTTTTATTGGTTATTTTTTGCTCTAAAAAATTAAAGAATGATTGACTTGACCTATCATGGCGATTATATAATCCTTTTTCAGGTCGCATGCAGGGTATAGGGTGCAGGGTGTTCTGATCGAGCATGTCTCCCTTGTGCGGTTTATAGACGGTGCACATATCTGTGGGCTCCCTGAGGTATATATATTATCCTTTATCGACAATGAGGGGGCCCACACAATCTATCCCTTTGACCCAACAACGAGAAGGGTTTGACCATGATGGTTTCCTATTGATACTAGTAAGGTACATGTGCATTGCACGCATGAGATTTGGTAACCAAATTATGAATAAATACCACACTATAGCATGTAAGCTTTGAGTCATATATGCATGACGTAGATGTTCGTTTAATTCTTGTAGTTCATCTCTTTCAAAATCAATTAGTTTAAAAAAAAGCTATTTTAAGATTCATGGAATTGTGCATTGTAAAGCATAAAGTAAAAACAAATAGTGATAATTCATTTAGAAAAAAAAAGTTTGGGCAATTAAGATATGGAAGATTCTAGAACAAAGGAGAAGTGCTTGTGTTTTGAGGTTTGTGCATTATGCTTAAGTTCAACCATGGAGTCTTCGAGATTGTACATGTGGCAGAATCTGGTGGAATGTAGATGATATCCAACGGCCAGTAGTGCTCAGATTTGCCATCTCTGTACCGTCGGATTGGCTTCATCCAACGACCAACTTTCAAAGTTATTCGCACACTATATAGGGGTATAGATGTGTGCCATGCTAGACCAAATAAAGTTTGATCGCATGCGTGGGACGACCCCCCCCCCCCTGCCGCCTCGAAGTTGGGAAACCGACATCGTATGTATTGAACCAGGCTTGGAGTCGGGTACGGTGTTCGGTTTGTAATGTAGTTGGTGGCCCATCGAAGTTGTGCATTCGGGATTTAAACATATCACACACCACCGTATCCATACATATTTTCGGGCTGCATGCAGTGTATTCCGGGTCTTCTGATCGACCACGTCTCCCTTGTGCGGTTTTTTGTGACGACATGCATATCTGTGGGCCCCCCAAGTGTATATATATCATCCCTTTGACCGATAACGAGGGGTATGTGTTGGCCATGAATGGATTCCTCCTAGTTCGTGTTAGGGACGGTCACCGTCACATGTCACTCAACAAAAGCTCGAGCTCATGCATTGTTAGGATTCCCTCCCACATACTCGGATTGCTGGGTTCGACCTACATCATACCCTGCGTATCTTGTCCTTAACTACCTTGCCTTCATGGTCGTTGTCTGTATCGAGAGGTAGGCACCACATCTAAATTGTACATTATTCTATATTGAAAACACACATCACCCCTTCCCAACGTACATCATTTTGGGCCGCATGCAAGAGGTGCTGGTTTTGTGGTCCCTCTCGTACGATTTTTATGATGGTTCAATCTATTGGCCCAAGCAGTTTATCGACAACAATAGTTGTCGTTTGACCAAACGATAGATTCATTGGTCCGTCTTATGGTAGGTCATGGCGACATGCATGTATGACCAAAGTATCATTACGTGCATCCGCCCCGCTGACACGAAGTGGGAGGTGGTGGGCCAAGCATCCTAGCTAGCTACGACATTATGTCATTATAGATATATCTAAGGGTGCTTTCGGGTTTGCGAGGCAGGTGCCACCAAAGTTGTGCATTGTGTATTTAAAGTTTTAAACATCACACCCAATATTCCTACATATATTTGGCCACTTCCAGGTGGTTCTTGACTTCTGGCCCCTCTCATCGATCTTCGACGACGCGCCCAACCGTGGGCCCACGCGGTCAAAGTTTTGCATTGGAATTTTGAACATCACATACCACCCTTTTCACTCATATATATTTGGGCCACATGCTGGTGTGGCTGTCTTCTGACCCTCTCTAACGTTTTTTTTTGCTGCAAATACTCTGATGACGCTCAACGGACACGGGTATAACGTCTTAACCATGCGTGATGCAAGTGCGCTGTGAATCACGACGACTGCGCAAGCGCGAGCAAAGGTGGAGGTACTGGCTCAACCGTGTGCGATGCAAGTGCGCTGTAAAATCACCACGACTGCGCAAGCGCGAGCAAAGGGTGCAGGTACTGGCTTAACCGTGTGCGATGCAAGTGCGCTGTAAAATCACCACCTGCGCAAGCTAAAGGCGGGTAAGTTTATTTAGAAATTAGGATGAACCGTGTGCGATAGACCAGCTAGCTAGAAATATAAAAACAAACTACCCGCCTTGAGCGTTGCAAAAATCGGCGGTTCCGCCACTTTTCCTTATTATCATACACGCACATTCTTATTGGACCGTGCGCGATCTTGGGCACTCCCGCCCTGCATCAATTCCTTTACCCAAATTTAGTAGCCGCCGTACTTCAACCATCGCCCACACTCCTCCAGCACCGACCTTATAGTAAAATTGCAGTAGCCGAGGCATTTGAACCATCGCCCTCCCTCGTCCACCACCATCTCCACCCACCATTACTAAAATTTTCAGTAGCCGCGGCGTATCCTCAAACACCCCCCCCCCCCTCCACAGTCCCCCCACCCGGCCCCCTCCCCCCTCGAACCCTAGCTCGCGGCCGCCGCCAACCCCTGCCGGTCTGCCCGTTCCTTCTAGCTTAGATAATAAAGTTCAGGTTACCCAGCGATTCCCATACCGTCGCCCCACTCCCGTGAGTTTTTAGATGAGGCCTGCGGTGTCCCTCCCCGCTAGATCCACATATCCTGCTCCAGAATGTCACAGCCTAAGCTCGACCACGTATCCCGGGGAGCCCGACGAGTGTTCGGCCAAGAAGAGGTTTATCATGGCCTCTCCGGCGGACGTTGGCGAGGTAGCCGCCGTTCGCCCCGACCTGTTGATCCCGGAGCAACACGTCACCGCGGAAGCCGGCGAAGACGTTGACTACGTTGCCATGCCGAAGGCTTCATGTTAGCGGGCTAGCGTATTACTGTATCTCGGGAAAGCTGGCTACGATATCAAGCTCGTCGACAGCGACGGCTTCACGCGGGCCATGTCACAGGTTAAGTGGTCCATCCCCAACCCCTCTGGTTCAACCACCGTCGATCTCTTCGACGGCCCTGTCGCTGATCTCCTCCGCCAAGCGGTCAAGGATTTGCGATCCTTATACGCCATCGAGCCCATTTTGTCATTTCTGAAGGACACGTTCTACGGCGGTGGCTTGGGATCCTCAATTGCCAAGTCAGATCTCATCGAGCACAACCACGACCACTAGGAGGGCACCCACGAAGGTTCTTCCAAGGTGAAATAGCCCATCTGTGACATCAGAGAGCGCACCATGGGTCTATTCTCTTCCAACTGAAAGGATCCCGTCCATGAAATGTGAGGCAACATCCTATCAGCAAATCTTACCTTTTCTAGCTTGCCAACCCGTACCCTTTGTTGTAGTAGCATTTGCCGTGCGGTGCTTTAACTATGCTGTGTTTAATTATTTCAGTTATGCAAAAATGTATTGTTCAATAGGGCTATGTGATGTTTAAGTATGAATTGTCCACTTTAGTTTCACGAATGGCTATATTTGGTTGTTTATAGTGAGTAGATGCCTTGTTTATTTGTATTTGGTTGTTAGGTTGGTTGCGGTGAGCATTTTTCTAGTTATTGAGCAGATGCCTTGTTTATATGTATTTGGTTCTTAGTTTGGTTGCAGTGAGCATTTGTCCAGTTATCAAGCAGATGCCTTGTTTATCTGTATTTGGTTGTTAGGTTGCTTTTTTCAGCATTTGTCCAGTTTTCAAGCAGATGCCTTGTTTATCTGTATTTGCTTGTTAGGTTGGTTGCAGTGAGCATTTGTCCAGTTTTCAAGCATATGCCCTGTTTATCTGTATTTGCTTGTTAGGTTGGTTGGAGTGAAACTCTGTCCAGTTTTCAATGGCTATATTTGGTTGTTATACTGATCATTTATGCCTTGTTTATTTCAGTCATTCACAATGTGTTGTTCATTATGTGCAAGTCGGAACTGTGCCGCTCGACTGCATCAGTACCAGTTTGAACGGCTATATTTGGTTTCAGTTATGCCTGGTGTAGTTAACACATGCCCTTTATTTAAGTTTTACACATTTATCCAGTGTGATGTTTTAGCATTACCTACGTTCTATTCATTTTCAACAATATCAGTTTGAATTGCAATATTTGATGGTTGTTAAGCCTGCTGCCGGTAACATTGCCTTCCATTTTATATCTGCTTTAACAGCATGCTGAAACAAACACATTCAAGCTATCATTTGCAGATGATGTTGTTTACCTTTGCTATATTTGTTTGATGTTAAGGTTGCTGTACTTATCATGCCTTTTCACTACTTATGCAGGACAACAAAGTGAGTGGCCACCGTTTTCCGCCGAGGTTAGCTTCATCCCTCGGCTTGTACTCCCCTGTCGTTCCATAATGTAGTGCATATAGATCCAGGCTTGGACACTTGTTAGCTTCTAAAATTGACTTGTTGCTTGTAGGTACATATGCCCTTGGCAAGGATCCACGCATCGACCCTTTTTGCGTATGGGGCAATGTGATATTCATGAACAAGCATCAAGTGAGGAAACTGATAAGGATTATTAGCAAAAATATACGAATGGTGGCAAGCAAATTACTTGTTTATGCTCTATCCAACACAACAGTGAGCTGTAGGATGGTAACTACAAACTCTGCAGCCTTCTCTTTTTACTGCCCATAATGAGTTGTTAGACAACAATGTCTGAATCTTTTTCGTTCGCAGTGGTTCCCGAAGTAGTTCACTCAAGATTACCTCGCAAAGTACATGATTGGTGGACATGCAATGAAGGTTAAAGTATTTCATCCAGACTACAACGAGCATCGAGAAGTCGTAATGAAGACAGTGAAGGATGGACGGGTAGCCATCACAAGGGGTTGGCCTAGAGTCGTGCGTGCATTACGCATGGAGGAGGGCACAATATGGGCATTCCACTTCACCTTCTCGAGCAACCAGAATGTCTTTCGCCTCTCTCTTTACAGTCTTTAGTACAACTGTGGTTCATCATTCTTTACTTGGTGCTTCTGTAGTTCTTCAGTATATGTACCTGTGCATCAAATTATGTATTCGTGGTTGAACCTATATTTGGAATAAACATGGTTGGATATGAAATAAGTGATTGCCTATTTTCAAATTCAAAACATGTGATTTTTAAATTAGGGACTAATTAGGGATTACACTGCACACGGTTTGAGAAAGCAAAACGTCTGTGATAGACGTGGAGATCAGACACATTTCTAGGATCCACTACGTGTGTGATCAATCTCCACTGCACACACGATCAGCCAAGAAAAAACGTGTGCGATTAACAACAGCATCGCACACAGTTCTTTCTTATGAAATGTTTGCGATAGTCACCTTATCACACACGCTTCGAAATTATGGACTGTTTGTGATGTTGTGCGCATCGCAAACATTTTGTCATAGAAGAACGCGTGCGATGTACATACTAACGGAAACGTATTCCTTGGATTGACTGTGTGGAATGTACATACGAACGGAAACGTTTAGCGGGGACTGACTGTGTAGGATATACTTACGACCGGAAACGATTTCGCCTGTATAATTGTATTTTTTAGCACTACTGTACGTATAACCGTATTTGAGCGCTCGCCGGTCGCACACGACCTCATTTTGCCGAGCATGTGTGCCAGGAGGGCATATCCCCGACGGTTTCTGGGTCGTGTGGGAAGGACCGCCCCTATCGCAGTCACTCACTTGGCGATGGTTCCGAACGCCGTCGCGGAAAGGGGTTAAAAGCCGTTTGTATAGCACCGACGCGTACCAGTGTATCCCTATATATACCCCCGCCCCTGCCCGCGAACAGAGCCACTGCTCTGTTTTTTTGGCTAGCCGTGGGAGAGGTGTGTGTTGCTCGAACTCACCTCCTATGCACATGAGGTGTTTGATGAAATGCCCGAGCCACACTTAAGCTTTCTCCTCTCAAAGCTCCTTGTCCAAGCTTCATTTTCCTCAAGATTTGTCTAGATTTGCCGGTCCGTCCTGTCCCGTCCCCGTCCTCACTGCTGTTGATCGCCCGCGCCGATCTCGTCGCCGGCACCACCGTGGTGAGCCTCTTCTTCTTATATTCTTTCTAAAAGAAAAAAATTCTTACTTGTATGATTTAGATAGATACTTGTATAATTTTCTTAATTTTATTATTGTTTGTTATTATATAGTGCGACGGTTTTGGTATCCGCCCCCGTCGGCCCTCGTCCTGTCTATGATTCGGAGGTGGTATATTATCTTTTACAACTATTTGTTTCATATAGTGTTTATGACAATTATGCCCACCAACGTGACATAGATGTTTTTATCTAGGAGGTATGTGAACCGGAAATTCCAACCGACCCTCTTGTCGAGAGGTTAAATTTAGTTGAAAAAGAAAACGAATACTTGAAGAAATAATTGAAAAGAATTGAGGAGGAGAATATGGAATTGAAGTTGCATGATCACAAGATCATGATGGATAAAATGCGCTTGAAGATTAGAAAGATTAAAAAATATGCCATTCATACTGAGGCTTGGTATCATTATGCCGTTGGATCAATTGTTACCTTAGTTGCGATTATGATCGCATTTTTTGTTGCACTGAAATGGTTTACATAGTTTCAATGTATATTTTAATTAGATGCTCTAGAGAGCTATATGTTTTTCAATGATAACTATGTATGAACTTTATGTATTTTTTTTCAGTAATAACATTTGATCACTGCTGTACTTTGGTTTTAATGTGATGATGAACTTCTATTAATTTGGTCACTTCTCTATTCGTGATGTTCTGTAATGGTTTTTGACACACTTAATTATATATAATGCACGCAGATGAATCGGCAATGGATGTATGGTGACAGACGCACCTCCGAGTACATTAAGGGCCTGCATAATTTTCTCGAAGTGGCCGAGGCAAACAAGCAGAATGGTTTTATCTGTTGTCCATGCCCTATCTGTGGGAATATGAAGGCTTACTCTGACTCGAAAACCCTTCACATCCACCTGCTTGAGAAGGGTTTCATGCCACACTATAATGTTTGGACCAAGCACGGAGAAAGAGGGGTTATGATGGAAGACAACAAAGAAGAAGAGGATGATGACAATTATCCGCCCCCTGAATATGGTGATGCTGCAATGGGGGAAGCTGAAGATCAAGAGGAACCAGATGATGTGCCAATGATGATCTTCGCCGGGTCATTGTTGATGCACAGAGAGAATGCGAAAGTGAAAGGGAAAAGTTGAAGTTTGATCGCATGTTAGAGGATCAGAAAAAAGGGTTGTACCCAAATTGCGAAGATGGCAACACAAAGCTCGGTACCACACTGGAATTGCTGCAATGGAAGGTAGAGAATGGTGTAACTGACAAGGGATTTGGGAAGCTACTGAAAATATTGAAGAAGAAGCTTCCAAAGGATAACGAATTGCCCGACAGTATGTACGAAGCAAAGAAGGTTGTTTGCCCTCTAGGATTATAGGTGCATAAGATACATGCATGCCCTAATGACTACATCCTCTACCGCGGTGAGTACGAGGAATTGAACGCATGCCTGGTATGCGGTGCATTGCGGTATAAGATCAGACGAGATGACCCTGGTGATGTTGAGGGCGAGCGCCCCAGGAAGAGGGTTCCTGCCAAGGTGATGTGGTATGCTCCTATAATACCACGGTTGAAACGTCTGTTCAGAAACAAAGAGCATGCCAAGTTTATGCGATGGCACAAAGAGGACCATAAGAAAGACGGGAAGTTGAGAGCACCAGCTGACGGGTCGCAGTGGAGAAAAATCGAGAGAGCGTGGGGGGACTTTGCAGGTGACGCAAGGAATGTATGGTATGGTTTAAGCGCGGATGGCATTAATCCTTTTGGGGAGCAGAGTAGCAATCATAGCACCTGGCCCGTGACTCTATGTATCTATAACCTTCCTCCTTGGTTGTGCATGAAGTGGAAGTTCATTATGATGCCAGTGCTCATCCAAGGCCCTAAGCAACCCGGCAACGACATTGATGTGTACCTAAGGCCATTAGTTGAAGAACTTTTATAACTGTGGAATGGAAAAGGTGTACGTGTGTGGGATGAGCACAACCAGGAGGAATTTGACCTACATGCGTTGTTGTTTGTAAGCATCAATGATTGGCCTGCTCTCAGTAACCTTTCAGGACAGACAAACAAGGGATACCATGCATGCACGCACTGTTTAGATGACACCGAAAGTATATATTTGGACAAATGCAGGAAGAATGTGTACCTGGGACATCGTCGATTTCTTCCGACCAACCATCAATGTCGAAAGAAAGGCAAGCATTTCAAAGGCGAGGCAGATCACCGGAAGAAGCCCACCGTCCGTACTGGTGATCACATACTTGCTATGGTCAATGATTTACAAGTAATCTTTGGAAAGGGTCCCGGCGGACTATCTGTTCCGAATGACGCGGAGGGACACGCACCCATGTGGAAGAAGAAATCTATATTTTGGGACCTACCCTATTGGAAAGACCTAGAGGTCTGCTCTGCAATCGACGTGATGCACGTGACAAAGAATCTTTGCGTGAACCTGCTACGCTTCTTGGGCGTGTATGGGAAGACAAAAGATACACCGGAGGCACGGGAGGACCAGCAACGTGTGCACGAAAAAGACGGCATGCCTCCATAGCAGTATGAAGGTCCTGCCAGCAACGCTCTTACCAAAGAAGAGAAGGAAATCTTCTTTGAATGCCTGTTCAGTATGAAGGTCCCGTCTGGCTTCTCGTTGAATATAAAGGGAATAATAAATATGGCAGAGAAAAAGTTCCAGAACCTAAAGTCTCATGACTGCCACGTGATTATGACGCAACTGCTTCCGGTTGCATTGAGGGGGCTTCTACCGGAAAACATTCGATTAGCCATTGTGAAGCTAAGTGCATTCCTCAATGCAATCTCTCAGAAGGTAATCGATCCAGAAATCCTACCAAGGTGAAGGAGTGATTTGGTGCAATGTCTTGTCAGTTTCGAGCTGGTGTTCCCACCATCCTTCTTCAATATCATAACGCACGTCCTAGTTAATCTAGTCGATGAGATTGCCATTCTGGGCCCTGTATTCTACACAATATATTCCCCTTTGAGAGGTTCATGGGAGTCTTAAAGAAATATGTTCATAACCGTGCTAGGCCAGAAGGAAGCATCTCCACGGGCCATCAAACAGAGGAAGTCTTTGGGTTTTGTGTTGACTTCATTCCTGACCTTAAGAAGATTGGTCTCCCTCAATCGTGGTATGAGGGGAGACTGACTGGCAAAGGCATGCTAGGAGCGGACTTAATAATATGTAGGGACAGGCATTCTTGGTCTCAAGCACACTACACAGTTCTACAGAATTCTACCTTGGTGACCCCGTATGTCAATGAACACAAGAATATGTGGCGCTCCAAACACCCGGAGCAGTGTGACGACTGGATTACATGTGAACAGATTAGGACTTTTGGCAGTTGGTTGCAAACACATCTCATGGGTGACAACACTGTTGCAGATGAGCTGTACTCGTTGGCCAGGGGACCATCTTCAACTGTATTGACTTACAATGGGTACGAGAAAAATGGGAATACATTTTACACGATCGCCCAAGATCAAATGAGCACCAACCAAAACAGTGGTGTCCGCTTTGATGCAGCAACCAACAGGGGAAAGGACACATATTATGGTTACATAGTGGACATATGGGAACTTGACTATGGACATGATTTTAAGGTCCCTTTGTTTCGGTGCAAATGGGTCAATCTGTCAGGAGGCGGGGTACAGGTAGACCCACAGTACAGAATGACAACAGTGGATCTCAACAATCTTGGGTACGCAGATGAACCATTCGTCCTAGCCAATGATGTGGCACAGGTTTTCTATGTGAAGGACATGTCTACCAAACCGAGAAAAAGAAAAGATAAGGAAGCGAATACATCATACGATGAGCCAAAGCGCCACATAGTTCTTTCAGGGAAAAGAGACATCGTGGGAGTGGAGGGTAAGACAGACATGTCTGAAGATTATGAAAAGTTTCATGAAATTCCTCCCTTCAAAGTCAAAGCTAACCCAAGCACCCTGTTAAACGATGAAGATTATCCATGGTTACGGCGCAATAAGCAAGGGACACACGCAAAGAAAAAGTGAACACTTTCTCTCCACAACTATTCTGATGATGCCTTTGATCTAGAATATCACTGCAGTTACATGTCAAGAAATGAAATGCCTTTTGTAACAGATGACTTTTCGTCCGAAACCCTGATACTTCGAAAGAGATTGTCCACTTTGTACACGAAGTGCATCCAGTTTTTGCCGTAACCCTCTCAACTTTTTAGAACATGCTATGTGGGTAAAATGATGATACCATGCCAACTTTCAACCTTTTCAGAGTTCATTTATAGTGCTTTTCAATTTCAGGGCCATTTAGCTCAAAAAATCAGTAAATGCATGAAAAATACCAAATGAAGTCAGAAAGGGTTGAAAATTTATGATGTGGCTTTGAATGGTGCATTTTGAACACACAAAAAGTCTGGAGTTCAAATAAGTTCAAAAAAATGAAATCCCTTTGTAACAGATGAGTTTTCGTCTGAAACCCTGATACTTCGAAAGAGATTGTCCATTTTGTACACGAAGTGCATCCAGTTTTTGCCGTAACCCTCTCAACTTTTTAGCACATGCTATGTGGATGAAATGATGATACCATGCCAACTTTCAACCATTTCAGAGTTCATTTGTAGTGCTTTTCAATTTCAGGGTCATTTAGCTCAAAAAAATAGTAAATGCATGAAAAATACCAAATGAAGTCAGAAAGGGTTGAAAATTTATGATGTGGCTTTAAATGGTGCATTTTGAACACACAAAAAGTCTGGAGTTCAAATAGCAAAAAGAATTTTCACAAAGTATTTTTTTGTTAGAAACTTTAATAGCAAACTAAAATAACAAAATCTGTTTTTGATTAAAACACCCATTTAAAATAACCTAAAAATTACCAAATTGAATATAATGATAAAACACACTAATATTAAATAGCAGGAAAAAGAATCACTCCAAAATCTATTTTTAAAGTAAAGTTATTCACAAACTAGTGATTCACACAAATTTCAAATAATTCAAATTTAAACTATTCAAATTTGAAAACTAATGGCACTAACAGAAAGTTTATAATTTTTGTGACATAAACCAAAAAGAATCACTCAAAAACTCTAAGTATTTAGCTGTAAGTAGAAACAAAAGAAAATAAATAAAGCAAAAAACAAAACAAAAATACTGGAAAAATTTAAAAAAAATGCCACCTACTAGGCCACCACGGCCTGCATACGACTAGAAACCCAACCCATTAGTTGGGCCAGGATGCAGGCCCGCAGCAGGCCCAGTAGGCCCATAGGCAGAGAGACGCGTTTAGGCCCGTAGGCCTGCATAAGAGAGGAGCTCGAAATGGGTGGCGCAGCAACGCTTATAAACATCTATCGGCGCCTCTCAGCTAGCGAGGTGGGACTAAACATCCACCTGCCCGACGTCGTGCCAGCCGCAGCCCTTTCGTCCCGGTTGGTGGCAACAACTAGGACCAATACTAACCTTTCATCCCGGTTGGTGGCACCAACCGGGACAAATGCCCCCCTTTAGTCCCAGTTCGTGCCACCAACCGGGACAAAAGGTCTCTGCTTCCCGCCCTTTGGGCTGACAAAAACTGACCTTTGGTCCCGGTTGGTGTCACGAACCGGGACTAAAGGGGGGCATTGGTCCCGGTTGGTGCCACAAACCAGGACTAAAGGGCTGGCTATATAAGCCAACACTTAGGAAATTTCTCCCATTCTCCTCTCGATCCACGCCGACGCCCTACCCCGACGCCAAGGCCGACGCCGCCAGGCTGCTGCTGCACCTCCCTGCCCCGACGCCGATGCCGCCAGGCTGCTGCGTCGCCCTCTCGGTGCCGACGCCCTGCCCCGAGCCCGCACGCTCCTCATCGCCGCCCCCCAGTGAGCTCCGCCCCCCTTCCCCTGCGCTGCCGCCGCACGCCGCCACCCCTGCCCTGTGCGCTTCCGCCGCCACCGCCCCTGCCCTACGCGCTACCGCCGCCGCCCCTGCCCCTGCACATAGAATTTTTAGGTTCATAGAATTTTTTTCTTTATTTTTTTCATATATATAGATGGATGGATTGATGTATGTATATATATGGATGGATGGATGGATTGATGTGTATAGATTTTTTTTATGTTCATAGATTTTTTTTAATATAGGTAGTATTTTTTGAATATTTTTTTGTTCATAGAATATTTACCAAGTTAAATGAGTTAAAATGAGTTAGTGTGAATTAGTGCGAATTTTTTGTGGACATGAGATTTATGAGATGTTTTGTGGAGATGAGATGAGATGTTATCATGTGGAATTTTTTTTTGTTCATAGAAAACTCCGGTAACTTCGACATGAGGTGGGACATCGATCAACCCCCTCTTGCCCGACCAACTCTCGAGTCCACCCAAACCGGGACTGAAAAAGCGTTGTCGAGGCCACCCCAAACCCTAGAAGAGTTGTCGAGGCCACCCAAATTTACCAAGTTAAATGAATTAAAAGAGCGTTGTCGAGGCCACCCCAAACCCTAGAAGAGTTGTCGAGGCCACCCAAATTTACCAAGTTAAATGAGTTAAAAGAGCGTTGTCGAGGCCACCCCAAACCCTAGAAGAGTTGTCAAGGCCACTCAAATTTACCAAGTTAAATGAGTTAAAAGAGCGTTGTCGAGGCCACCCCAAACCCTAGAAGAGTTGTCGAGGCCACCCAAAGTTACCAAGTTAAAAGAGCGTTGTCGAGGCCACCCCAAACCCTAGAAGTGTTGTCGAGACCGCCCAAATTTACCAAGTTAAATGAGTTAAAAGAGCGTTGTCGAGGCCACCCAAGTTTACCAATTTAAAAGTTACTAATTTACTCCCGGTCCGCTCGCCCGACCAACTCTCGAGGCCACCCAAACCCTAGAAGAAAGAGCGTTGTCGATCTACCCCGTCCCTGCATAGCGATTATTTTTTGCAAAGTGTCCTCTCCTAAAAGTATAACCCCCGATAACTTCGACATGAGGGGGGACGTAAGACATGCATGAGAGAGAGGCGGTCTGCAACTAATCCATTGCTCATATATGCATATGATTCCTTGTTGTGATTAGCTAGGTCTATGTTTGCCACTAATTAATCCATCTCTCATGTTTGTATATTGCCATGTTGTATTATTTGCAGAAACTATGGAAAGAGACTTAGAACAAGAACAGTTGTTGGGGGATATAATCCTCGGCGGAGGTGATCCCTTGTTGTTTCTCAACAACACCGATGGTCAGGAAGGAGAGGATGACGGCTCCGATGATCCAACAATGGAGGAGGAAGGAGATCATGACGGCTCCGGTGACTGAATGGCGGAGGAAGGAGACCATGATGACGACTCCGGTGACCGA
Source organism: Thinopyrum elongatum (assembly GCA_011799875.1). Taxonomy (NCBI): domain Eukaryota; kingdom Viridiplantae; phylum Streptophyta; class Magnoliopsida; order Poales; family Poaceae; genus Thinopyrum; species Thinopyrum elongatum. Next base: position 92,608,660 of record CM022302.1, on the reverse strand, counting down.
ATGGAGGAGGGAGCTACTGCAAAGTCCGGCGAGGTTCATGGGAGTCTGTGCTGACTTGATGCATTAATTGTTTTGGTATGTACATATATTAGCACTTCTTTCTTCTTTTATAGCTCTCCGGATCAAGCCAAACTTCTGTAAGGAGACGAGGCCCAAAGAAAAGGTTGCGCCAGGATGAAAGGTTCATGATCACAGAAGTGGCGAAAGATGGCCAACCGATTGCTCCCAAGCGGACCAAGGATGCATTTGTACAACAGTGCAGAATTGTTGTTAGGGACAGCGTCCCGATCAGCATCGTTCAATGGAATAAGAGTAAGGATGACCCTGAAGTATCTTATGTCAAGGATAGACAGAAAGATGATCTTTGGACCTCGCTGATGACAAATTTCAGCCTCTCGCCAGAGGAGGAGCCGAATAACCCAGTTATAGAGCCAAAGGTCAAGGCGTATGCTCTTAAGAAGATGGCAGAACTATTCAGGAACTGGAAGAAAGAGTTGAACTCAAAGTTTGTCGACAAAGGAAAGACTCCAGAATTCATCGGTCGATATGAGAAGATAAGAGATCACTGGCCCGCATTTGTGGCCTACAAGAAATCAGAGAAGGGTACGAGAAGGTCACTGACAAACAAGAAAAATGTTGCAGAGAAGCTGTATCACCATCACACGGGGTCAGGTGGCTACTACAAAGCCCGGCCGTTGTGGGACAAAGCTGAGCAAGACCTGCTTGCTAAAGGTGTCCAACCAGCGACATTGCACTGGCCAGATCGTTCAAGTACTTGCTTCTTCGGGGTTGGGGGAACTTTGGACCCAGAAACAGGGGAGTGTCGTTGGACGGACGAGCAACTTGCAATACCCATCAAGAAGCTTCAGGCAGCAATCAAGGCAGCGCAGGAAGGGACGTTCATTCCCGACAGAGAGAAGGACGAGCTGACAGAGGCCCTCGGGAATCCTGAGCACCCTGGATGAACACGAGGCACACCGGGCTCCATTCCGTGGGTGCATGGGTTTCCCGACAGCGGTGGTTACAGAAGCCAAGAGAGAAAGAGGAAAGCGGAAGAAAGCTCAATGCAAGAATAGCAAAGCTAGAGGAACTTGAGAGCTAGCGAGCTACCGGCCAACCATCTCAGCGGCACGAAGATCCTTGCTTTGACGCTGCCCCAGAAGCTACCCCACCATCTCAGCGGAGAAGCAGCATGGCTTCCATGGAGCTTGTTCAGCCTGATTTCACGGCTCCTCGCTACCCCGTGGATAGTATCACAGAGGCTGAACATTGCGAGCTAATGACGAAATGCCAGAACCTGACCTTGAAGGCGGCGGTTGGCTCTGTTGTACCTCCTCAAGCTGAGGAAACTTTTCATGGCCATCCGATTACACATGGCTATGATGTTGTGACGGTGGATGAAATAATGGAGGGATTTGAGGAGCTGGAGCTTGACTACCCTATAGGTGAAGGGGAGATTCATCTGGTAAATGCTTTAAGGAGTAGCTGTCTATGGAGAAAGGAGTACATCAAGCTTCCAAACTGGACGCCTCCTCCTCCTCCTCCTCCTCCTCCGAGTCAGGGAACTCCGCCTCCGGCGAGTGATCAGGGCACTCCGCCTCCTCCTCCGCCTCCTCCGGCGCGTGAGGGCACTCCGCCTCCTCCTCCACCTCCTCCGGCGTGTCGGCGCACTCCACCTCCTCCTCCGCCTCCTCCAGCGTGTCAGCAGACTCCACTGCGTCAGCAACGGTGGAAGAGAGACGGCGCCGCTCCGGCGGCTAGCAGTACAAGAGGACCCGGCGGGAAGAGATTCAAATACGGTCCAAGCCTCAAGCCTCTGGAAAAGTTACCATATGAGAGGACCGACGAGGAAAACGCGGAAATCAGTGCTGCCGAAGTGGAGGCCCATTTTGCATGGAAACCTCCACCTCCGAAGGAAACAATAGATCAGGTGAAAGTGAAGCGCATTCTGGTGCCCTTAAGCGACCACCACCGTCTCCGCCGCAATCCAACTATGAGCACATTATTGAAAGGACATATAAGGAAGCGGAGCGGTCGGGAAGTACTTGCAGTGCTGCAAGAGAAGCAAAACAAAGAAGTGGGAAAACAATTCCCCATTTCGGTGAACAGGCGAAGCAATCGTGCCCCCCGCTCAAGGTGTCTAGCGATATCGTCACTAATCATCCGGGGCTACTGCCCGGTACCAAACTTGGTGATTACCTGGGTGATGATGTATAGTTCGAAACATTAGAGACAGTAGAGATCTTCAGATACGAGCACGAGAAGCCTCTCATCAAACCTGATCATCCTCCTCTAACAACGATGATGAGAAGATTGCATGAATGGTACATGGGTACCTGCAGGAATAGTGGGGCCGACAGTATGTTGCTGAGAATTAAAGAGGAGCACGACCTCATTGGAGTTGAGGTGTTGCCTGTTGAATTTGTGGAGTTATTTCAGTTATTCAATCAAGAGGCCCTCGACAAACAACTCATGACTTGCTACTATCTGTAAGTATTACTTCTGTAATTCAGTCTCTAGCTCAGCTCGTTCATTGCATGTATGTATAATTATCCTCACAATATTATGCAGATTGAAGATCGTCGAATGCAAAAAAGGACAAATCTATGACATTGGGTTCATTAGCCCAAATACAGTAAATGAATGGTCGGTAAAAGAGAGAGTCAAAGATACTGAGGACAACTTGCTACAATCGTTCCTTTGACATCAAAAAAAAGGGAAAATACTCTTTCCTTACAACTTCAAGTGAGTGTTACTGTCTTGTGCATATTCGGTTTCGCTTACTCGAGGTTAAGTAATGTAATTGATGAGTTATGCGTGCGCAGGTTCCACTTTATTCTGCTAGAGATTAAGCTTGACGGGGGAGTAGTAACTGTCTTAGACTCGAGACGTAAAGATCCCCAGGAGTATGCGAGCATGACTGCAATGCTCGAGAAGTAAGTTCAATCATTATCTCACCATATCGGCAACTTTCGTTCATTTCCTAATATCAAGTAATCATTTTGTTTGCCTGGCAGGGTTTGGAAAAAGTTCGCCGGAATGGTTCTGGGTCTGCAGAAGGAGCTGTGATTTACACACCCCAAAGTAAGTAGTACTAGCTAGTTCCGCGCAACTCCCATTGATTCTAGTTTCATCAATACTGAAAGTGCAACTCATCCCCGGGTGGTTTTGGTAATTCATAACAACATATAGCTCATTGAACTATTATCCTTTCAAGTGAAATATTTCAGATAGTTCAATGATTGGCATGGCATGGACTAGAGATGTGGACCCCTCAAAATGCTAATGACAAAGATTGGCAAAAGCTCAAGACTCTTCATTTCTATTTTAGTGATCCAAGATCACATTGAGTCCATAGGAAAAGCGAATACTATTAAAAGGGGATGAGGTGTTGCATAATGGTCTACTTGCTCAAAATGCTTAGTGATATGCTCCAAAGCCCTCAACCACTTTCTCATTTCCAATATGTCCAAAACCTAAAGTCAAACTCGGCCCCACCGATTTGATCTATCCAGCGCCACCGAGTTTCTTTTACATAGCCACTGCCAAAAACCCTAATCAATTCGGTCTCACCGATAGGGATTTCGGTCTCACCGAGATGGCAATGCAAACTCTCTGTTTCCCTTCGTAACATTTCGGTCTTACCGAAATGATCGATCGGTCCCACCGAGTTCGCAATGCAAACTCTCTGTTTCCCTTCGTAACGTTTCGGTCTTACCGAAATGAGCGATCGGTCCCACCGAGTTTGCCTGACCAACTCTCAGTTTAACTCATTGCTGAAATCGGTCCCACCGAGTTCTGTTTAACTCTCTTTTAGGAAGACCCGGACACTACTCTAGTGAGTGTACGGCTCCCTACAAAAGAAGAGAAGACTCACCTAAAAGGAGAAGTAAAAGAGATGAATCACCTCCAAGAGAGAGAAGGAGTAGAGATGATCGTTATGAACGAAGACCCTCTCGTAGAAGCAAGGATCGGAAAGGAAGGACAAGTCATCAAAGAGCTACACAAGACGAAGACATCAAGCTCATGTTGGCGAATGGGTATCCGGTTCCGACTCCGAACACTACTCCGAGAGAAGTTATCACTCCGACTCCGAACATACTCAAGATGAAGGTGTTGCCGGTCTTGCACTTGTGTCATCCAACTCCTACGACATATTTGACTCACCAAATGAAGGGATTGGAAGATGCTTCATGGCTAAAGGCCCCAAGGTATCACACCCCGAGTATGTTGATTTCAATAGTGATGAAGATGATTTGCTAGGTGATGATGATTTACTTGTTGACAACACTAGTGATGAAAACTATGATGAAATTGCTATTAATCATGCTAATCAAGATGAAACGAATGACAATGATAAGAAGGAGATTGAGCGTCTAACTAAAGAACTAAACACTCTTAAGTTAGCTCAGGAAACTACCTTAGAGGATCATCGAGAGCTTTTAAAGAGTCATGAGAAGCTATGCTTTGAAAAGCTCAATCTAGAGCAAGAGCATAGGTTCTTAAAAGCAATCAATGATGATCTTTGATACGTCTCCAACGTTGTAGGGTAACGCAGTAGAAAACAAAAAATTTCCGACCTACGCACCAGCCCAGGACCACTATGGAGACTGCATACAAGGTTTGATCATTTTCGTTACCGACTCGTAGCGCAGCGGAAGTAGAGTCGATGACGATCGTCGGTGCAGATCCCCGCAGCTAGGATTTACAACCTCCCAACCGCGAGGATGTACTCCCTCATCCGCCACTCGGACAGCCCTCCGGGAGGCGGTCGGACAGTCCCCCGGACGGTGTCGTGGACAGCCCTTCGGGAGGACTCACAGAACTCGGACCGTCACTCGGACAGCCCTTCGGGAGGACACTCGAACAGCCCCTCGGGCAAAAGGACGAAACTACGACCTCTCTACGGGGTTGCACACATACGGTGCCATCTATCCGGCAGGGCTCCGCCGTCCAGAACTAGTTCCCACCGGAACCCAGACAGCCTTTCGGCACTACGAAACTATTTCGTGGGAGGGAGAGAGAATGCCAGATCATGCATGGCTTGTGTGAGAGAGTTGGAGTGGAGTTGGAGAGCACCTCTCCTCCTCCTTATATAGTGGTGGAAGGGGTGGAGGGGGCTGAAAATTCAGCCCACTAAACATGGGGAAAACATGTTCCCACAAAACAAGGAGAACATGTTCCCACCAAACAAGGGAAAAACATGTTCCCTTGTCCATGGTGTTCCCCCATGGGGCCCCACCTTCCTCCCAACACTCTCCACCATTTGTGGGGGCTGCCCCCCACCATGGGGGCCCCCCCAACATTTTGTCCAGCCACAAGGGGGCTGCTCCCAAAGGGGGCCCCCCCCAAAAACAGCCCAAAAACAGCCCCCACGATCCGTGGGATCTTGTCCCCTCACGCTGGGACAAGATGTTTTCCGCGACTATTATTTCTGAAAAATTCCAGAAGGTCCCAGAACATTTCCGGCACCCTCTAAAATTATCTGGACGTGCTCTGGAACATTTCCAGTATGGTGGTTTAAATTAAAACCATCTTTGTTTACCCGGTAAACAACTCCGGCAGCTCCGAAACTTTTTTTTCGGTTTTTTCTCCAGAAAAATTCCAGAAATTACCAGACCAATCTGGCAACCTCCAAAACATTCCCGGTGCTTGCCGAAACCTTTTTGGATCAATGGTTTTATCCGAAACAACTTTTCGGTTTTACCGAAACTTTTTCAGTGTTCTCTCTCCGGAACTCTTCCGTTGTCTCCGAAACTTTTCGGTGATTTTCTCTCAGACTCCCTGTCTAGTATTCAGCAGATAGATGACCCTTAAGCGTGTGACCCTATAGGTTCGGTGAAGTATAGACATGACACGGAACACCTTCCGATCAATGATCAACATCGGAGCCGTGGACACCCATATTGACCCCTATACCCACACGAATGAATATTCGAGTGAACCTCCAGTTGCCGTGTGCTATTCCTGTTGCTTCACGATATGTTACAAATACCCAAGGTCAGACATGTAGGCATTTCCGTGGATCAACAACTTGTCCACTATGCCAGTTACCTCGTTACCGGTATTGTTCTCTTTTCTCGTTACCGTGTTCCGGCATCCCTGTGATCAAATCACAAAGTGTCTGGCCAGACGATGATGGATACCGTAACACCGAGAGGGCCCAGAGATATCTCTCCATCGTCGGAGGAGCAAATCCCAATCTCGAGCTATCAAGTTACTTGACACACTTTTCCATGAACCCGTAAGCCGCCGTAATAGCCACCCATTTACGGATGACGTTTAACAAACCCCAAAGTTCATGAATCAAGCATGAAGAAACTCGATACTCTCATGGTCTGAGGAATTATGCAAACGTTAACCATCTCTGTGTTATTAACCATTAACTTGTGACGAATGAATCTCATAGCATAACATCAATCGGGTCGATTCAACACAAATGTTCTTCTAACACTGTGCCCTCAAAATTGCTGGCATAGACATGCCCATGATCAGGAAAACAGAACCATCATGCAATACTTGAGCTAGTCTTAGAGGCCAGACTAGGAATACATATTACCGTTTATTATTCCACACGTGCATATGAGTCTTCCTCCGAGCCTCGTTTTATTTGCAGACTCGAGAACCATAGCAGTTATAGCATGGAACATAAACCTAATTATGAACAGGGAGATAATCAATAACATTTATTATTGCCTCTAGGGCATATCTCCTACAAACGTATCTATAATTTTTTATTGTTCCATGCTATTATATTATCCATCTTGGATGTTTTATATGCTATTTTATATGATTTTTGGGACTAACCTATTAACCTAGAGCCTAGTGCCAGTTTCTATTTTTTTCCTTGTTTTTACGTTTCGCAGAAAAGGAATATCAAACGGAGTCCAATTGTCCTAAAACTTTATGGAGAATATTTTCAGAAAATATGAATAATACTGGAACGAAAAGATATCGGAGAGGAGTCCCGAGGCCACCACAAGGGTGGAGGGCGCGCCTCCCGTCCTTGTCGTCACCTCGTGGGCCCCCTTGACTTGTCCCCGACGCCAACACCTTTTATAAATCCTAAAAACCCCAGAACAAAACCTAGATCGGGAGTTCCGCCGCCGCAAGCCTCTGTAGCCACCAAAAACCAATCGGGACCCTGTTCCGGCACCCTGCCGGAGGGGAATCCATCACCGGTGGCCATCTTCATCATCCCGGCGCTCTCCATGATGAGGAGGGAGTAGTTCACCCTCGGGGTTGAGGGTATGTACCAGTAGCTATGTGTTTGATCTGTCTCTCTCGTGTTCTTGATTTGGCACGATCTTGATGTACCGCGAGCTTTGCTATTATAGTTGGATCTTATGATGTTTCTCCCCCTCTACCTTCTTGTAATGAATTGAGTTTTCCCTTTGAATTTATCTTATCGGATTGAGTCTTTAATGATTTGAGAACACTTGATGTATGTCTTGCATGTGTTTATCTGTGGTGACAATGGGATATTCACGTGATCCACTTGATGTATGTTGTGGTGATCAACTTGCCGGTTCTGTGACCTTGTCAACTTATGCATAGGGGTTGGCACACGTTTTCGTCTTGACTCTCCGGTAGAAACTTTGGGGCACTCTTTGAAGTTCTTTATGTTGGTTTGAATAGATGAATCTAAGATTGTGTGATGCATATCGTATAATCAAACCCGCCGATACTTGTGGTGACATTGGAGTCTCTAGGTGACATTAGGGTTTTGGTTGATGTGTGTCTTAAGGTGTTATTTTAGTACGAACTCTAGGGCTGTTTGTGACACTTATAGGAATAGCCCAATAGATCGATCAGAAAGAATAACTTTGAGGTGGTTTCGTACCCTACAATAATCTCTTCGTTTGTTCTCCGCTATTAGTGACTTTGGAGTGACTCTTCGTTGCACGTTGAGGGATTGTTATATGATCTAATTATGTTATCATTGTTGAAAGAACTTGCACTAGTGAAAGTATGAACCCTAGGCCTTGTTTCTAAGCATTGCAATACCGTTTTTGCTCACTTTTGTTACTAGTTACCTTGCTGTTTTTATATTTTCAGATTACAAAAACCTATATCTACCATCCATATTGCACTTGTATCACCATCTCTTCGCCGAACTAGTGCACCTATACAATTTACCATTGTATTGGGTGTGTTGGGGACACAAGAGACTCTTTCTTATTTGGTTGCAGGGTTGTTCGAGAGAGACCATCTTCATCCTACGCCTCCCATGGATTGATAAACCTTAGGTCATCCACTTGAGGGAAATTTGCTACTGTCCTACGAAACTCTGCGCTTGGAGGCCCAACACGAGTCTACAAGAAGAAGGTTGTGTAGTAGACATCAAGCTCTTTTCTGGCGCCGTTGCCGGGGAGGTTAGTGCTTGAAGGTATATCTTTAGATCTTGCAATCGAATCTTTTTGTTTCTTGTTTTACCACTAGTTTAGTCTATAAAAGAAAACTACAAAAAGAAATGGAATTGAGGTTGCCTCATATGCTTCATCTTTTTAATGTCTTTCGTGAAAATTATGGAAATGAAAATTGAGCTCAAGTGCTAGAAGAACAAGTCAATAAAATGTTTGGCACTAAATCTCTGAATGATGAGCATGATTGCAATGTTGTTGGTATGAATTCTTTGAATATCCATGATGCTAATGATATGCAAAGCCACAAGCTTGGGGATGCTATGTTTGATGAAGATGATATTTTTAGTCCCCCAAGTTTTGATGAGAATATTTATTATGATGATAGCATGCCTCTTATTTATGATGATTATATTGATGAAAGTGGATTTGGAGAGGTCATGACTTTATTTAGTGATGAATCCACTATTTCGGAAGAGGTTCCAATTGATTATGAGAACAAAGTTGCTATGTATGATGATTATTATGATAACCATGAAACTTGTCATCATGATTTTAATTTTCAATTGGATTATGCCTCACATGATAGTTATTTTGTTGAGTTTGCTCCCACTACTATTCATGAGAATAAATTTGCTTATGTGGAGAGTAATACAATTTCTATACTTTTGGATCATGAAAAGAATGCTCTATGTGATAGTTTTATTGTTGAATTCATTCATGATGCTACTGAAAATTATTATGAGGGAGGAATATATGCTTGTAGGAATTGCAATAATATCAAGTTTCCTCTCTATGTGTTGAAAATCTTGAAGTCATGCTTGTTTTGCCTTCCTATGCTAGTTGATTCTTGCTCCCATAAATTGTTTGCTCACAAAATCCCTATGCATAGGAAGTGGGTTAGACATAAATGTGCTAGTTATATGCTTCATGATGCTCCCGTTATGTTTTAATTCTTATCTTTTATGTGAGCTTCATTGAAATCATCATGCCTAGCTAAAAAGGCATTAAAGAAAAGCGCTTGTTGGGAGACAACCCAATATTTACCCCTACTGTTTTTTTGTGTTCACATGATTAATCTACTGTAGTAATCATGTTTTATAGCTTTTGTTTGAATAAAGTGCCAAGTAAAGCCTTTGGGATAGTGTGGTTGATAGTTGACTTAATTCTGTGCAAAAACAGAAACTTTTGTGTCCAGTACAGAAATTCCTATATTTTACTGGAACGTGGAAAACTTCTGAAATTTTTAAAGTTGATTGGCATACAAATTTTCTACTTTGTCCTAATTTTTCAGAAGTTTTGGAGTAACATAAGTATGAGCTTAATTCAGATCCTTACAGACTGTTTTGTTTTTAACAGATTCTGTTTTCAATGCATAGTTTGCTTGTTTTCTAGTTTCTATGGCTTATATTGCTTAATATAAATTGTATAAATGATAGGGTACAGTAGGCATCATGTGATAAAAATTTTGAATCTTGTCTTGACAGTACCAAAGTGAATGATTTGTTTTATCATACTAACCCATCTCACGAATGTTTTGTTAAGTTTTGTGTGATTGAAGTTTTCAAGTTTTGGGTGTGATATCGATATGAGGAGAATAAGGAGTGCAAAGACCCTAAGTTTGGGGATTCCCAAGACACCCCGAGGTAATATTCAAGGAAGACCCAAGCAACTAAGCTTGGGGATGCCCCGGAAGGCATCCCCTCTTTCGTCTTCAACATTATCGGTAACCTCACTTGGAGCTATATTTTTATTCGTCACATGATATGTGTTTTGCTTGGAGCATCATTTTATTTTATTAGTATTTGCTTGATGTTATTTATATTAATGGTTTTCATCTTTTATTTCAATAAAAGTGTCAAGTTTAGCCTTCACCATGCTTATTTTGCAAGTCTATATGTTGCTGTTTTGAAAACAGAAAGTTTTCTATCATTGTATGAATTCTTCTGGAAGGTCAGAACGTGGTAAAATCTTGAAATTTTTACACAATGAGTAACAAAAAAATTTCTACAGTGTGGTCATTTTTCAGAAGTTTTGGAGTTAGGGAAGTATGAGTACAATTGCACTCTTTACAGACTGTCATGTTTTGACAGATTGCTGTTATGTTTGAATTGTTTGCATATGTTTGCTTGTTTAGTGATTCTATTTGAGGATAGGAGTATTAAATATGCAGAGGCATTTAGTATGCAATGTCAAATAATAATTTTAGTGATTTGATACAGTAGAGAATGATAAGGTTTTGCATTTGATTTATACTAACTTTTCTCACGAGTTCTTGTTGAGTTTTGTGTGGATGAAGTTTTAAGAACTAGGGAAACCGCGATATGAGAGGAATTAAGGAGACACAAGAGCTCAATCTTGGGGATGCCCAAGGCATCCCTAGTTAATATTTCAATAAGTCTCAAGCATCTAAGCTTGGGGATGCCCCGGTTGGCATCCCACCATTCTTCTTCAACAACTATCGGTCAGTTTTGGTTGAGCCTAAGTTTTTGCTTCTTCACACGATGTGTGCTATTTTTAGAATGTCATTTTATTTTGTTTTGCTTGCTTTTTGAATAAAGTACTTAAGATCTGAAATTCTTTTATGAGAGAGAGTCTTCACATAGCAACATAATTATTTGACCACTCATTGATCTTCACTCATATCTTTTGGAGTAGTTTGTCGTTTGCTCTAGTGCTTCACTTATATCTTTTAGAGCACGGCGGTGGTTTTATTTTGAAGAAATTGATGAACTCTCATGCTTCACTTATATTATTTTGAGAGTCTCTAAACAGCATGGTAATTTGCTTAGGTTATGAATTTAGTCCTAATATGATGGGCATCCAAGAGGGATATAATAAAAACTTTCATATAAAGTGCATTGAATACTATGAGAAGCTTGATTCCTTATGATTGTTTTGAGATATAAAGATGGTGATATCAGAGTCATGCTAGTGAGTAATTGTGGATTGTAGAAATACTTGTGTTAAAGTTTGTGATTCCCGTAGCATGCATGTATGGTGAATCGTTATGTGATGAAGTCGGAGCATGATTTATTTATTGATTGTCTTCCTTATGAGTGGCGGTCAGGGATGAGCGATGGTCTTTTCCTACCAATCTATCCCCCTAGGAGCATGCGCGTAGTACTTTGTTTCGATGACTAATAGATTTTTGCAATAAGTATGTGAGTTCTTTATGACTAATGTTGAGTCCGTGGATTATACGCACTCTCACCCTTCCACCGTTGCTAGCCTCTCTAGTACCGCGCAACTTTTGCCGGTACCATACACCCACCATATACCTTCCTCAAAACAGCCACCATACCTACCTATTATGGCATTTCCATAGCCATTCCGAGATATATTGTCATGCAACTTTCCACCGTTCCGTCTATTATGACACGCTTCATCATTGTCATATTGCTTTGCATGATCATGTAGTTGACATCGTATTTGTGGAAAATCCACCGTTCATAATTCTTTCATACATTTCACTCTTGAGTCATTGCACATCCCGGTACAACGCCGGAGGCATTCATATAGAGTAATATTTTGTTCTAAGAATCAAATTGTAATTCTTGCGTAGTAAGTAAATAAAAGTGTGATGATCATCATTATTAGAGCATTGTCCCAGTGAGGAAAGGATGATGGAGGCTATGATTCCCCCACAAGTCGGGATGAGACTCGTGACGAAAAATAAAAAATAAAAAAAAGAGGCCAAAAAAAGAGAGCCCAAAAAAAATGAGAGAAAAAGAGAGAAGGGGCAATGTTACTATCCTTTTACCACACTTGTGCTTCAAAGTAGCACCATGATCTTCATGATAGAGAGTCTCCTATGTTGTCATTTTCATATACCAGTGGGAATTTTTCATTATAGAACTTGGCTTGTATATTCCAATGATGGGCTTCCTCAAATTGCCCTAGGTCTTCGTGAGCAATCGAGTTGGATGCACACCCACTTAGTTTCTTTTTGAGCTTTCATACACTTATAGCTCTAGTGCATCCGTTGCATGGCAATCCCTACTCACTCACATTGATATCTATTGATGGGCATCTCCATAGCCCGTTGATACGCCTAGTTAGTGTGAGACTATCTCCTTCTTTTTGTCTTCTCCACAACCACCATATTCTATTCCACCTATAGTGCTATGTCCATGGCTCACGCTCATGTATTGCGTGAAAGTTGAAAAGGTTTGAGAACATCAAAAGTATGAAACAATTGCTTCGCTTGTCATCGGGGTTGTGCATGATTTGAATATTTTGTGTGATGAAGATGGAGCATAGCTAGACTATATGATTTTGTAGGGATAGCTTTCTTTGGCCATGTTATTTTGAGAAGACATAATTGCCTTGTTAGTATGCTTGAAGTATTATTGTTTTTATGTAAATATTAAACTTTTGTTTTGAATCTTATGGATCTGAACATTCATGCCACAATAAAGAAAATTACATGAATAAATATGTTAGGTAGCATTCCACATCAAAAATTCTGTTTTTATCATTTACCTACTCGAGGACGAGCAGGAATTAAGCTTGCGGATGCTTGATACGTCTCCAACGTATCTATAATTTTTTATTGTTCCATGCTATTATATTATCCATCTTGGATGTTTTATATGCTATTTTATATGATTTTTGGGACTAACCTATTAACCTAGAGCCCAGTGCCAGTTTCTGTTTTTTCCTTGTTTTTGAGTTTCGCAGAAAAGGACTATCAAACGGAGTCCAATTGGCCTGAAAATTTACGGAGAATATTTTTGGAAAATATGAATAATACTGGAACAAAAAGATATCGGAGAGGAGTCCCGAGGCCACCACAAGGGTGGAGGGTGGCCACCCCCTAGGGCGCGCCCCCTGTCCTTGTCGTCGCCTCGTGGGCCCCCTTGACTTGTCCCCAACGCCAACACCTCTTATAAATCCCAAAAACCCCAGAACAAAACCTAGATCGGGAGTTCCGCCACCGCAAGCCTCTGTAGCCACCAAAAACCAATTGGGACCCTGTTCCGGCACCCTGCCGGAGGGGGAATCCATCAATGGTGGCCATCTTCATCATCCCGGCGCTCTCCATGACGAGGAGGGAGTAGTTCACCCTCGGGGCTGAGGGTATGTACCAGTAGCTATGTGTTTATCTGTCTCTCTCGTGTTCTTGATTTGGCACGATCTTGATGTACCGCGAGCTTTGCTATTATAGTTGGATCTTATGATGTTTCTCCCCCTCTACCTTCTTGTAATGAATTGAGTTTTCCCTTTGAAGTTATCTTATCAGATTGAGTCTTTAAGGATTTGAGAACACTTGATGTATGTCTTGCATGTGTTTATCTTTGGTGACAATGGGATATTCACGTGATCCACTTGATGTATGTTTTGGTGATCAACTTCCGGGTTCTATGACCTTGTGAACTTATGGATAGGGGTTGGCACACGTTTTCGTCTTGACTCTCCGGTAGAAACTTTGGGGCACTCTTTGAAGTTCTTTGTGTTGGTTTGAATAGATGAATCTGAGATCGTGTGATGCATATCGTATAATCAAACCCGCGGATACTTGTGGTGACATTGGAGTATCTAGGTGACATTAGGGTCTTGGTTGATGTGTGTCTTAAGGTGTTATTTTAGTAAGAACTCTAGGGCTGTTTGTGACACTTATAGGAATAGCCCAATAGATCGAACAGAAAGAATAACTTTGAGGTGGTTTCGTACCCTACAATAATCTCTTCGTTTGTTCTCCGCTATTAGTGAATTTGGAGTGACTCTTCGTTGCACGTTGAGGGATTGTTATATGATCTAATTATGTTATCATTGTTGAGAGAACTTGCACTAGTGAAAGTATGAACCCTAGGCCTTGTTTCTAAGCATTGCAATACCGTTTTTGCTCACTTTTGTTACTAGTTACCTTGCTGTTTTTATATTTTCAGATTACAAAAACCTATATCTACCATCCATATTGCACTTGTATCACCATCTCTTCGCCGAACTAGTGCACCTATACAATTTACCATTGTATTGGGTGTGTTGGGGACACAAGAGACTCTTTGTTATTTGGTTGTAGGGTTGTTCGAGAGAGACCATCTTCATCCTACGCCTCCAACGGATTGATAAACCTTAGGTCATCCACTTGAGGGAAATTTGCTACTGTCCTACAAAACTCTGCGCTTGGAGGCCCAACACGAGTCTACAAGAAGAAGGTTGCGTAGTAGACATCAATCTTCATAAGAAAAGTTCTTATTACATTGCCAAGCGTTTACTCTTGTCTACTTACATGCCACAAGTAAAATCTAGCAACAAGAGCAATAAAGATTCTTCTTCTAGTAGTAACAATGATCATGTTAAATCCAATATTGTTGCTTCTAGTAGTTCTCTTAATTCCATTAATGATTCTCTTAGCCAAGTTACAGTTGAGCAAGAAAATAGCTTATTGAAGGGAATTATAGAGAAAGGTGTTTACAAGAGCCTTGCCGGAAGTAAGCAATTTGAGGAAATTGTAAGCAAGCAAGGAAGGCACCGGAAGAATCAAGGTGTTGGTTTTGAACGCAAGTTCAATGCCAATGGAGTAGAGTGGGAAGAAGATCAATACCCCAAGACGAAGTTTGTTCCTCAACAAGAGAAGTATCATACCACTTCTTTCGAGGGAACACAAGATCAAGATGATCTTCCACCACAAGACCACAAGCTAAAAGGCAAGGACAAGCTTCAAGAAGAGATTGATTCATTTGAGGAAGCTCCAAAGGCCTTGGTCAAGTGGGTTCCCAAGACTACATCAAGTTCTACTTCATCAAGTACGACTACAACTCCAAGGATTCCCATCAAGTTGATGTGGGTCCCAAAGAAGAAGAACTAAAGAGTTCTTGAGGGTGACCCCGCCAACATACTTCCCTCATATTCATTTTGGCGAGGACAAGTGCAATCAACTTTCATATCTTGCACTAGTTCAAGGAGTCACAAACCCTCTTGTTGGTAAGACAAGGGACAAGGTAACCTATTGCTTTCATGGACAACATCATATGTGTATTTCACTCTATGTCTATGGATATCCGTGTATGTTCCTTGTGGGACTAACCCATGTAGGTATTGAAAGTGCAACTCACTCTAATGGATTGCTCCAAATGATCTACATCAACATTGAGCATCTACATCTTCAACACCTACATGAAGTCATCATCGACAAAACCCAAGGTTAGTTCATCCCTCTCAGGGGGGATATCACATCTAGGGGGAGCTTTGCTCAAAGAATTGAGCTAAAGCAACTCTAATGGTGTGAACACATCAATGCTTTATGTAAAAGTGGTAACCCCACTTGTGCTTAAATGATGAGTATGACCTATGATCAAATGTTCTCATTTGACTCCTAAGTCAATATACTCATATATAGATGACCTAGTCATCGCCAATTGCTTGTTAGATGCTAGAGTGTTTGTGCATGCTTTGCCACATATTTCATTTGCTGTCTTATTGTGTGAGCATGTTGGTTGCATATTTTCTCCATTCGAGGACATCCATTTGTTGCTTTGATTGTTTGATTTCTTTTCTTTTTGCCAAATGGATGGACAAGAATGCCTAAGAACTCCCTCTAGCTATCTATGCTTTTCTCATCTCAAACTCTATTCATGCTACATCACAAAGTTTGAACAAGTCGAATTCGGACCCTCCGGGTGAGGAGCACTCGGAGCCACCGATCTGTCAAGGGCTTAAACTTCCAAAACCTCTTAATGGCTTTCGGTCTGACCGATTCATTCCTCTCGGTCTCACTGAAATCATTGAGTTGATCTAGGTTTTCACCTCGGTGCAACGGATTAGAATTGTTCGGTCTCACCGAGTTGCAGTAAACGCTTGCGATTCTGCATCTCGGTGCCACCGAGTCGTTCCACTCGGTCACACTGACAGTGACTGGGTATATATACCGCGGGTTGAAATTTGGAAATTACTCCAAACCGCTCGACCGTGCCTGCCCAGCTCTGCCGCCCCCTTGGTCTCCGGATCGTCGCCGTCGTCGCCAGCGTCCTCCTGCTGCTGATCTCCGCCGCCGTCAACGGGAATCTCCACCGCCGTTGTCGCCATAGCCAGTTCGTCACCAAGTTAGGGTACGGACTCGATCTCTTTGTGCTTTCCTTAACTCCGATTCTTGCACAAAGAACAATGCCAAGCTTCTTGCCACGATTGAGATAAATCTATCCACCAAAAACTTCCTCTAGAATAGACTTGATGCAAAAACTTAGGGTTAGGTTTCCGTCGAACTCATCTCGGACCGACCGATCTGAAAATTTCGGTCTCACCGATTTGGCCTATGCCATTGCACATGTACTACTCGGTCTGACCGAAGTGTACGAATCGGTGTGACCGATTTCACTTTCTCTGTGAAACCCTAGCATCTCGGAGTCACCGAACTACATTTCGGTCTGACCGAAACTGTATGTTTAGACTCTATGTGTGCTTCGGTGTCACCGAGTTTGTCATATCGGTAGCTCCGAAATACTTTCTGCAAAAAACTAAAGTTAAGTTTTTGTCTCAATGTTTTTGCAAAAATAGATGTGCTTTGTGATGCTCATCTACTCTACCTATCTATTCACAGGGTCAGTGTCAGAGATGTCAGACAACAGTGATAGTCAGAATAGGTCAGAGGAGCAGGTAAATCTCAGTGAGGGCACTAGTCCCTCCAACAGCAGCTATGATGAAGGTTGCAGAAGTACACCCAGCAATTTGCCTAAGGCTGCTACTAGGCAAAGGAAGAAGAGAACCTCAGATTCAGAAGATGAGGATTTTGTTGTTGAGGAGGAGGTGACCTCCAAGAAGAAGGTGCTCAGGAAAGAGTATGCAACTGCTGCTGCAACCAAGCCAGGAATGAGGGTAAAGGTTCCTGCTAAGAGAGTGCCTATGTCAAAAGCCAGATCCTCCACTCAAGGAACCATGGAGTTCACTGCTAAACCAAGAGAGGATGAGGCTGCAGGAAAGAAAAGGAAAGAGAGAGTAAAGATGACTATTGCCAAGGTCATTGGCAGACCATCTATGATGAGAGAGTCAGATGATGAGGAGGAGGAAGAGCCAGCTGCACCACCTCCAAAATCTCAGAAGCTCATGGGAGATGCAATCAAGTCTAGGGCTGCTCCATCTAAACCCAAGATAGCTCCAAAACCATCTGCACCCAAGAGATCCACCAGAAACATCCTGGCCAGCTGTAGAGAAGAATAAGGCCCCAGTGCCTGAAGCTCAAGAGGATGAAAAACAGCAAGTGCTTAGAAAGCTAAAACCCAAGATTCCAGATCATGATGATAATCATCCAGTTGCTGAGAATATGAAGTTAAGAAAGGATGCAGGTCTCAGATTGTGGAGACAGACTGATCCATATGCTATAAGGAGAAGAACAGCTGTTGATTATCACTTTCACACTAAGGAACAGCAAGACTTCTATGAGACAGTCCTACTGGATAAGAAGCCAATTGTCAGTGACATGAGATGGGTTGATTGGAAATTCATTGATGACAATGAGGATTACTTCCCAGGAGTTCATGAGAGTTTCAGAATGAACGGAGTTGACAAGTTTGTTGGTCAAAAGTTGACCAAGTAGAATGATGAAATGGTGATGCAATTCTATTCAACTGCTCATTTCTATCCAGATGGCAAGATTATCTGGATGACTGAAGGCACAAGATATCAGTCGTAAATTGCAAAATGGGCCAAGTTGATCAATGCCCCTGAAGAAGCTGAAGATAACACAGATGTGTATGCCAAGCCCAGGAAGGATCACAACTCTATGGCTCACATGTACAAGTCAATTCCAGATGCTGCTTTGACAACTCACAGATTTGGATCCATCTATTATCTGCCGTCAGGACTAACCATGATAAACACTATATTGAGGCACACTCTTTTGCCCAAGTCAGGAGATCATAGGATGATCCGTGGTCACTCAATCAACCTGCTTCATATGTTTGATGTGCCAGAGAAGTTCAAGGTGATGAGTTTAATTGTTGAAACCGTGAAGAGAACTGCTGCAGATCAGAAAAGATCATGTGGATATGCCCCTGACATTCAGATGCTAATCAACTCCAAGATGGGGACAGGGACATATCTTCTTCACAAAGAGCATCTTCCCCTGACACCAGACTTTGAGGACAACGAGGTTGTCATGGATGCAGCACATCCTACTTCAGCAGAGGCTCAGGAAAAGCAAGAGAAAGCAAAGGCTGCAAAGAGTTCAACAATGCCAATGCTTCAGGTGTCAATCTCAAGACCAAGCAAGATCAACTCAGTTATCTTCTTGAGGCAAGCGTGAGAATAGAGAAAGGACTGGCCACCCTGACTCGAAATCAAGAGAGCCTTGAGAGGATCTTTGAGACCAAACTTCATGATTTAGATGTGAAGGTCACCGAGATTCAAACCACAGTTGAGAAGCTCCAGGAAGAGGTTGAGGACAGGAATGACAGACCTACCACCGACACTTTTCAGCGTGTGCCAAGGGCACAGAGGTCTTCAGCAGTGCCAGTAGTCAGTGATACGAGGACTACACTCTCAGCACCTGCAGAAACTGCCACTGTTGTACCTCCAATCTCAACTCCTCTAGCTCCTCAGACATCAGCAGAAGCGTTTGCAGACGGACTCCTCTCCACGCCATCTACGCACACCGGAGCAACCAGCCAGAAGACCACTTCAGGAGCTCCCGGAGATCGTGCCTAGAGTGCCGCATAGCACTATGCATTTTCGAGCTTTTTGGTAACTTGTTGCCAAAGGGGGAGAAAGTGTATAGATCATTAGGCTTCAAGAAAGAGAGCGTTTTGCCTTTTGTTGCCTCTTTTGCTACTTGCTACTTGATTGTTTGTTTGCTACTATTTGTGCTTATGTGGGAGATACTCTTATGATCATGTATTTGATCATATTATGCTTTATTGTGTGCTTGAATGATGATATCTATATACTTGTGTATGATCAATCATGTTTCCCTTGGTGATGAGTGCATGTTGTTTTATTCTATCATTTTGAGCGCTCCACCAAGATGTATGTGACATGGAAGAGTGTCCCATGATCCTAATCGATTATGCATTTGCATTCAAAAGCAAATTTTAAATAATGCACAAATTTAGGGGGAGCTCTTACTTATCACATACTTCTCAAAGCGACGATGTATTTTCTTCATATTATCATTTGTCGAAGCTTTGATCTATATTTTGTCATCAATTACCAAAAAGGGGAAGACTGAAAGTGCAACTAATCCCTGGGTGGTTTTGGTAATTCATAACAACATATAGCTCATTGAACTAATATGCTTTCAAGTGAAATATTTCAGATAGTTCAATGATTGGCATGGCATGGACTAGAGATGTGGACCCCTTAAAATGCTAAGGACAAAGATTGGCAAAAGCTCAAGACTCTTCATTTCTATTTTAGTGATCCAAGATCACATTGAGTCCATAGGAAAAGCCAATACTATTAAAAGGGGATGAGGTGTTGCATAATGGTCTACTTGCTCAAAATGCTTAGTGATATGCTCCAAAGCCCTCAACCACTTTCTCATTTCCAATATGTCCAAAACCTAAAGTCAAACTTGGCCCCACCGATTTGATCTATCCGGTGCCACCGAGTTTCTTTGACATAGCCACTGCCAGAAACCCTAATCAATTCGGCCTCACCGATAGGGATTTCGGTCTCACCGATAGGGATTTCGGTCTCACCGAGATGGCAATGCAAACTCTCTATTTCCCTTCGTAATATTTCGGTCTTACCGAAATGAGCGATCGGTCCCACCGAGTTTGCCTGACCAACTCTCTGTTTAACTCATTGCTGAAATCGATCCCACCGATTTCATGCAATCGGTCACACCGAGATGAGGTCTTGCCCTAACCCTAGCACATCGGTCCCACCGAGTTGAGTATATCGGTCCCACCGAGATTCCTAACGTTCACATTTTGAATTGAATCGGTCTCACCGGGTTCTTCTATTCGGTCTGACCGAGTTGAGACAAATGTGTGTAACGGTTGGATTTTGTGTGGAGGCTATATATACCCCTCCACCCCCTTCTCTATTCAAGAGAGAGCCATCAGAACGAGCCTACACTTCCACTACTCATTTTCTGAGAGAGAACCGCCTACTCATATGTTGAGATCAAGACATTCCATTCCTACCACAAGAATCTTGATCTCTAGCCTTCCCCAAGTTGCTTTCCACTCAAACCATCTTTCCACCATAGCCAAATCTGCGAGAGAGAGTTGAGTGTTGGGGAGACTATCATTTGAAGCACAAGATCAAGGAGTTCATCATCAACACACCATTTATTACCTTTTGGAGAGTGGTGTCTCCTAGATTGGTTAGGTGTCACTTGGGAGCCTCCGACAAGATTGTGGAGTTGAACCAAGGAGTTTGTAAGGGTAAGGAGATCGCCTACTTCGTGAAGTTCTACCCGAGTGAGGCAAGTCCTTTGTGGGCGATGGCCATGGTGGGATAGACAAGGTTGCTTCTTCGTGGACCCTTCGTAGGTGGAGCCCTCCGTGGACTCGCGCAGCCGTTACCCTTCGTGGGTTAAAGTCTCCATCAACGTGGACGTACGATAGAACCACGGCAAAAATCTTCGTGTCTACATTGCGTTTGCCTTCTCCAAACCCTTCCCTTTACCTTCATATGCAATGTTTTACTTTCCGCTGCTACACTCTTAGAATTGCATGTGTAGGTTGATTGCTTGACTTGTGCTAAGTTGCTAAAATCTGCCAAGACATAAAATTGAGAAAATGCTAGATTTTTGTTTAGTCAAGTAGTCTAACCCCCCCCCCCTCTAGACCTACTTTCGATCCTACAAATACCATTTATCATGCTTGATTATTAGTTTGATTGAACTCTATTTCTCGAAAAGTGCTTGTGGCAGGAAGGCGGGAATAATTTATGTGGATACTACGTTTGCGAGTTCATCCGCAGCTCGACCTGTGAGCGGGGCTACTCTGGCAAACAATATGAAGTGCGTAAACAATAATATTCACAATTTTATTTTATTACTATCAATTGTGTTGAGTTTCTTTCATATATATATATATATATATATATATATATATGTATTGACCCCCTTCTTTAAATTAGATGTGGCAGCTGCGGGATGAACTCCTACCACATGATCGCATACGAGCAATTCAAGAGGAATTGGCGGGATTCTTTCTTGACCACGTCATACATAAAGACGGAGAATACCATGTGGAAATTGAAGCTGACTTTCGGTAGATGATGCCAGGGATCGTAAGATATGTTATATTGTATATATGTAGTAGCGTCGGATAGAAATATGAAAACTTGTTGTTTCGACCAATCTCGGAGAAAGAGAGGTCACTTCTCTCTGTATATGTTCATGACTATCTTGTGTAATTAATGGTTCCTTCATTTGCTTAGTAGCGTCGAGTTCTCTCTATATGTAGTAGCTAGCGTCGACCAAGCACGGAGAAAGAGAGGTCACTTCTCTCTATATGTAGTAGCTATAGCTAACACAATATGAAACCCCTAATTAAACCATCCAAAACCCCTAATAAACCCCCCCCCCCCCCTTTCAAAAAAAACAAAAACCCCAGAGCCTGGGAGCTACTGATGCGTGGCTGCACTTTAGTCCCGGTTGGTGTTACCAACTGGGACTAAAGGTCCTCCTCCCTGGGCGCCCCAGAGCGGCCACGTGGCCCTCCTTTGGTCCCGGTTCGTAAGCAAACCGGGACTAAAGGTTTTGGGCATTAGTCCCGTTTGATTTGTCCCGGTTCCAGAACCGAGACTAAAGGCCCTCTGGAACCGGGACTAGTACCCTATTTTCTACTAGTGCTTGCAACTAGGACAACTACGAAACTACGACCCTAGTTGCGAGTCAAGGGTCGACTTGCAACTGGTGAAACAAACTACGGGCCCAGGCGCCCAACTGCGAGTCAAGGACCTGCAACTGGAATGAAAAACAAAACATTTGCCGAGTTACAAGTCAAGGGTGGGTTTACAACTGGGATGAAACAAACTGCATGCCTAGTTGCGACTCGAGGGTGTACTTGCAACTGAAACAAACTACACAAAACTACGATACGAATTGCGAGTCAGAGGTGGACTTGCAACCGGGACAATTACACAAAACTATGATACGAGTTTGCAAGTCATGGGTGGACTTGCAAATGGAACAACTACAAACTACATGCCCAGTTGCGAGTCAAGGGTTGACTTGCAACTGGGTTGAAAAACAAACCACAAGCCTAACTAGAGTCAAGGGTGAACTTGACGAGAAAGGGTTTCCCCCGCTTTGTATTACAAAGCAACCAACCGATACAACCAACGATAGCTGCTGGGGCGGAAGCAGCACAGACACGCCCAAAAGAAATGAAAGAGAAAACAAAAGGAACAAATGCCGACAACGGCGGATCAACAAAAATGAAAAAGCCTCGCGACCACTACGCCCACCGTAGATCTCCCACCAAGCTCCTAGACTGCGAAGCGTCGGTACCAATCAACACCTCCAAGAAGGGACGCGACGATGACGATGCTGCTGCCAAGGGTTTCCCCTGGTACTCGACGAGGAGAGAAGAAGGGTAGTCCCCGACGCCCTCCAGGAAGGTCCGGCGGCACCCTCAAGTGCCACCGCATCGGTGCCGGCCATGCCGACCGGGATTTCTCCCGTTCCCAACCATCACCTCGGGCGCTCCGGAGCCCACCACCAAACCGACCACCACCCTGCGCCAACACGGTCTTGAAGCTTCTCACGCCGTCTCACCACGGCACCACGAAGTGAGGTCTGCGCACCGAAGAAGAGAAGCCGGGACTAGAAGCAGCAGCATCGTCGGCACGCGGGAGGGCTCAACCTCCACCGTCAGAAACGGTAGCCGACCAGACACAGTAGCAGGAGCATACCAGGCCTGTGCGCCCACAGGCCCGACCGGGCCCTCCTAGGCCCGTAAAGCTCCCACCATCGTGCTGCAGTAGGCACGCCGTCGACATCTTCGCCCCTGGTCCGAGCTGCTCCTCTGCCTCACCATGCAGAAGACAACGAAGCCACGCCGGGGACCGACCCGCTAAGACCCAGATGGGGCCCGCAGGGCCCAAATCTGAGCCGGCGACGCGCCGCCGGCAACCCCGCGCCACCACGCCGCCCCGCCGCCAAGGAGCAGCGCAGCCACCACGTCCGCTGCGGGCCACCCCGTCGGGTCACCGGACCACTGCCTTGCCGAGCGACACCACCGCCCCTCCCCCCCCTCCCCGCGCCCCGGGGCGGGAGGACGCGCGCGCGGGGAGAGGAGATCCCGCCGCTGCCGGCACCACCCGGGCCGGAGCTGGGGGCGCCTGCCGGCGACGACAAGAGAGAGGAGGAGGGAAGAGAGGCCGAGGGCGGAGGCGCGGGAGCCGCCCCGGTCGCCTCCCAGGGAGGAGGCGCGAGGCGGGAAAGAGGGGAAGGGGAGCCCGGATCCGGTCCGCGCGCCGGCAAGGGCCGCCGGATCCCGTCGGAGACGGGTTGGGGAGGTGGCGGCGGCGAGGGTTTCGCGGGGGGGGGGTGGGGGGGTCAAAGGTGAACTTAAAACTAGAATGAAAATAAACTACAAGCCTAAATGCGAGTCAAAGATGGAGTTGTAACTGGGACAAGTACACAAAACTAAAGAAGAAAAAGGAAATGAAAAAATGATATAAAAAGAAAAATCAAAAAATTAAACTGCAACTCAACGAGAGAGAATAACAGATCATGTTACTCTATACCACCGCACCCACAACACAGATTAAAAAAAGTTGCAGCCCACACAAAATGAAATCTAACACAACCCGACAACAGACGCGAGCGCGAAACGGCCCCAGCGCGCGACCACACATAACCAGCCAACAACGGACGCAAGACACGAAAGGGGTCGACAACATGATGCGGATCAAAACGTTGCACGAAAAAATCAACAACAAAATATCATACGTTTGAAAACTTAGATGAGATATTGCAAAATCTCATCCTATGAGTCACACTATGTGAAACCGAGGCCCATATACTCACATGAGCGTAAATATGGGAGACAACAAGAAAAACGGCCACCAACATGATGCGAAAAACCAGACCGACAACGCAAACACCAGCACAACACAGGGCATATGCATGTGAACAAAACAAGTTTGCATGAAACATACTCCCTCCGTCCCAAAATACGTGCCTCAACTTTGTACTAACTTTAATACAAAGTTATACTAAGCTTGCGACACTTATTTTGGGACGGAGTGAGTACATGTTTGATCGTGCAGTGAACACCTTAGGTGTGACATAGCTAAAAATCATCTACATAAGAATTAGCAAATCAGAATAAAAAAAATGAAAATGGAGATATTTAAAATAAAAGTATAAAACAAAAAAATCATGAATTTAAAAAAATAAAGAAGAAAAAGAAATAAAAATAAAAAATGGAAAAGGAAATAAATAAATAAATTGAAAAACAAATCATAAAAAAATCAAAGAGAAAAAACACAGTCACAAACTTCTAGCCCAAAGTCAGGACATGAGAAGTCACGTACGTATAAAAAAGGTTGACTTTTATGAACGTGACACGAAAGGAGCAACTAGTTGATGAGGGCTTCTTCGGGAGCCTCACAACGATCAGCGTCACTTGGCGCGCTCTCAGCCGTCTGCCACGTGTCGCGCTCTGGGCACTTCCTCCGGCTATTTTTTTTCCCGTACGTGCTTTCGGCATTTTAAACGGGTTTTTTTCGGGGTTTTTCGACGTTTCGGTTTTTCATCGGTCTTCCTTACCTTTTGGATAAAAAAAATTGTGTGAAAAATGCGTTTCCTTTTTTCTTTTCTTTCGCGAGTCACTGTTTTGCTTTCGTGAGAGGCACGGTTTTGCGTTCGCAAGAGTCACGGTCGTGCCTCTCGGAAATGTAAAAAAAATGCGTTTTCTGTTTTTTTTCCTTCCGCGAGAGGCACGGTTTTGCTTCCGCGAGAGACACGGTTGTGCTTTCGCGAGAGGCACGGCCGTTCCTCTCGGAAACAAAAAAAAAACATGTTTTCTGTTTTTTTTCTTCCGAGAGAGGTACGGTTGTACTTCCGCGAAAGGCACGGTTGTGCTTTCGCGAGAGGCACGCCGTGCCTCTCGAAAATGGAAAAAAATGTGTTTTCCTTTTTTTTCTTTCACGAGAGCCACGGTTTTGCTTCTCGCGAGAGGCATGGTTGTGCTTTCGAGAGAAGCATGGCCGTGCCTCCTCGGAAACAAAAAAAAAAGTGTTTTCTCTTTTTTTTTTGTGAGAGGCACGATTTTGCCTCCGCGAGAGGCACGGTTGTGATTTCGTAAGAGGCACGGGCGTGCCTCTTTCGGAAAGGGAAAAAAACCCGTGCTCCCGGTTCGGTTTTTTCGTGAAAAAAAGTTCGTCAAAACCTATCAACATGGGATTTAGTTTTGAAGATCTCGACGCGAGGAATCCAATGATGAAAGCGGTTCGAGATTTGGACGTACGGTTTAAAAGGTAAAACGTTTTGAATAAATGGATCTACGAAAAAGGGAAAACTTCCGGGTTACGACAAGTGACGCACATGCAGCGCGCCACTTGTCACAACCTGAAAAGATGAGAGTGATCTTTGCAATGAGTACTTCTTAATTTTCTTAATTAGTGATTTTGTGTGACACGCGATAGATGCTTCGTATGTACAGCGTGCTCGCTTCACGCATAGAGAACGAAGAAGGAACAACAATATAAGGCAGCCCACGTACAGCCCAACAAAAATAGCGACACGGACAAACAAATCATCACGTCTCAAAGGGTTTGCACGAATTTTAAAACAGCAAATGGTGTGATCTACAACTTAGATGAGACATAAATAAGTTTTACCTAGCAAGATGATCAAGTTGCATGAATATTAAAGACATACAAGATCTAATGGTTCTGAACTTAGATGTGAGATAAGTAGATGTGAAATAGCAATTCCGATAAAGAAAAAGCCATAAAGATAATGTTAACTTAGATATGAGTTATGTCACATCTTGATGAGCCCTAGACACATCCATATATTATTCCTTGATCAGATCTTTCTGTGTAATGAAGTTCTTCAATGTATATGCAAGTCCTTTTCTGTTATTTATTCACTTCAATATCGTACGTCTGCTCTTTAGCCTCCTTTTTTAGCACAATGTCACATAGGGCTGGGCATTCGGTTAATATGGTTAATACGGTTCGGTTTATTCGGTTTTTTATAATTTCGGTTTTGAAGAAATGACAACCGAAATAATCACACAAAAATTAGCCACCGAACCATATTAACAAAAATACATTGGTTCGGTTTATTCGGTTAACCAAAAAACCGAAGTACATGCACCCATCAGTCTAAGAACCACGACTCATGAGCAGTGATTCGCATTGCACAAAATGCAAAAAATAATCACAAGAGCTAAGCAACCTCGATTCAACCCAGGAGCTATACACGTACAAGTGCAAGCTAGCCTAAGAAAGTTAGCACACAGGCAGGTTGATTGATTTCCCGGCCGCCGTATGATGCCAGTACGTACTCACGTACGTACGTGAGCTTGTAGGGCTAGCCATCGATTCGATCGTTTCTTGGCTGAAGTCTAGCGCGTCTTGGCTTATGTCTAACAATATATGGATCAGAAACACATGCACTAAACCATTGACTAGTAATAATTTGTTCCATTAGCCACGCACACTGCACATGTACACAAGAAGATCCATGGATGGAAATCGTATAAATACTTGTTGTAAGGATACACTAGCTTATCACAATCGTTTCATGCAAAACAATACTAAAATATTCCTAGTAGATCAAAGCTAATCACTAGCATGGAGTATGCGTACTGGTGTACTAGCTACTGCTATTGAGATATGAGAGATTAGAACTTGTAGAAGCCAGAGATGTACTTATGAGCGGATGGCTTATGTCCGTCGCGACAAACGGATTTGTTGCTGATTGCCGAGCGCCGACTCGCCAGAGCCTGCTCAATGAGTTGATGATCGTGCGCCTAAGTTGGAGAGGAGAGGGCGTCGTCTGACGAATGGATGAGTGATGGAGAGATGGGCAATGGCTAGGTTTACGGACGCGTGATTACATTAGTAGATATAAATCAGGGGGTGTTGCCATGTTGGGCCGAAGGACAAATGGGCTGCGCTCAGCCGCTCAAGAAAAACAGTCAGGTACGACCATCTCATTAATATCGGTTTGTTCGGTGATTACGGTTTGTGATCGCTGAAAACCGAATATACACCGAACACCGAATAGCAAACAAAGTTGTCACCAAACCGAAGAACCGTACACCGAATAAACAGACAAATCGGTTAAATCGGTTCGATTCGGTTTGGTTTTTCGGTTTTCGGTGTGATAGTGCCCACCCCTAATGTCACATGTTGCACCGTTGAAATTCACCCTCGTGTTGCATGGGACAAACTATGCAAAAAAGAAAATACAGTAAATAAATAATGGTAAACCATGAAAAGAAAAACACAAATGGTTGCAAGTGTATGAAGAAAAATTGTTACCACAGACGGAGCCGTGGAAATTCCGGGCTAGGGCTATACCTGACTTGCAGGGAGGTGAGTGATGTGCTCACCTCAGCCACCCCACAGTGTGGGAGGAGCGCTGCCACTGCAGTGCACTTTTTTTTTTGGCTTTCTTCTTTTTGTTTTATTACTTTCACTTATATTTCTAAAATAGAAAACTATTTTACTTAAAATTGAAAAAATGTATGTGACATTTCAAAATTGTTAACCGTTTCAAAAGATGTGTGTCACATAATAGATTTTTTCCTTCACAATGTCAAAAAAATGTTTGTGTATTCAACAAAAATATATCGTATGGTTCAAACAAATGCACGTGACAATTAAAAATATGTTCATGTGTTTCTAAAAAATATTCATGACATTTATGAAAATGATTATGCAGAATGTTTGCATAATTCAAAAAAAATGTTTTGTACCATTCAAACAAATGTACACGACTTTAAAAAAATCACCCGTTTCAAAAGTATGTCATGACATTTTAAAAATATTCTTTATACAATGTAAAAGAAAGTTTGCTTAGTTTAAAATCAGCTTCATTCCTATAAAATAAGTTATATGTGTATTTGAAAAATGTTAAGCATGTATTAACAAAATATTCAGAAACATGCTTTTGAAAAACTGTACATGATGAATTCAAAAAATGTTCAACGTTGTATATTTTTCTTACGCGTGTTTAAAAAATTTATACAATGTGTACCGGAAAAGTGGCATGTGCTGAAAAATACAGAAAAATAAAAAAACTGTGAAAAGCAAAGAAAACTTAGGAAGAAAGAAACAAAGAAAAACAAACAAAGGAACAAAAGAAACCGGATAAGAAAGAAAAATAAAAAACAAGAGCCAAAGAAAACCAATGAAAAGAGTGAAAACCAATAAGAAAAAACACATAGAGAAAAACTCACGCCAGAGACACGTACAAGATTGGGCAACCCACTAGCCTCGTAGGGAAAGGGAGCACTAAACAATGATGCGGATTATCTGAGCTTGGTGAACAGTAAAATATGAAATAAAATTGTACTAATAAAAATTGACAAATGTTTTGATTACTCGCAAAGTTTTACCATGAAATCTCATTTGTGGAAGACGTGCCAAAACAAATGTCGATGCTCCAAATTGTTATTTTTAAAAGCATGTTGGAGTCCTGATTTTTTTTTGCCATGACTTCCACGAGTGTCATTCGACGATGAAACTTTGCAAGCATTCAAAACATTTGTTAAAGTTTGTCAAAAAAAATATTTAGATTTTTTTTCAATTTTACTGTTCATACCAAGCTCATATGAGCTTGAGTTGAGAAGGACACTTTCGGCAATAAACATCTAATCTCACGATTGGTTTCTTGGGGTAGTACTACATGGCAGTTTAACCTATTAATGTCGTGCTAGTTTCAATTTGAAGGAAGAAAGAATGGAAGTTGATGGTAACTGGCAGAAGTCTCTAACTATAATAGGCTTAGGGAGGAGGTAGGACGACAATGATAGGCGCATGAGCCATATGCATATTTCACTCGCACGCGGACAAATGGGAGATGACAAGGGTGAGGAGATGAGGTGCTCTCCTTCAACCATATGGAGCAATGATTAGACAGTGTAGAGCAGCTGAGAGGAGAGGACCGGTCAACAAAATCAAGGGGAAAAAAGAGGACAGATGCTCTTGGAATGGACTCTATGTACTAGCTGCATACCAGCCGGCACGTGGATTTGATATACTCTACTTGGTAATTTGAGCTATTGCCTGACATGTACTACTTACAAACAGATCCATCAGTGTCAACTTCAAGAATCCATCTCATATTACCGAAAAAGGCTTCCGCCCCGTTTTATAAATAAAGCAATCACCGAGCACAAAGTCAACAAAGTACCAACTGACCAACAAACACATCGCCACCACAGGCAAGGTCCAACAGACAAGCACACAAACACCACACGGGTTCAGCTGTGGGCACAGCACAACAAGCCCAACACAGACACAACAGGCACGCACAACACACACGGCGGCGACGAGGTAGAGAAGATCTAATCCGGCTCCGGTGGTGGAGGGGGAAGCGGCGGAGCCATCCGGAGAGCCATCGCTCGAAGCTGGGTGATGATGAAGGTGATGGCGTCTCTCTCCGTGGGGCGGCTAAGCGGCCGCCAAAGCTGCAAGTAACCAGACCATTTGAACAGAGCGTTTGGATTATAGATTGTAACGTCCATTCAAAATCCAACGTTTCTAGGTTCCCATATGATCACAAAGGCACACTAGTATGTCTGTGTGACATGAATTTTCGGAAAATCATATAGTAATTTTTCCTATGAAAATCTTGTAGTTCGGATAACTCCAAATCGAAAAAGCTACGGAAAGTGCATATCGGGGATGGACTGATAATCAATCAGGAGTCACTGCCATTTGATTCCACAATAATGTGTTGTTTTGCTAGAAAACATTTGTGCAAAGACTTGAGTATGTGTAACCTATGAAAAAGAAGGGACGAATGACTAAGCTAGCAACTACTCCCTCTGTAAACAAATGTATTAAACTGCCAAAATGTCTTACATTTGTGTACAGAGGGAGTATTTGAGTGCGCATCCGTTTTTGCTCACCTATGCTCATATTTCCTACAAATATTTTCTGATGCTCACTTAATAAACCAGCAGAATCTTAAGAATTCAGATACCAAAGCGGCATTATCATGTGGAGTTAGCCAGCAGAAGAGGCACCGAGAAGATACATTTGGAATAAGGACCAAAAAAGTGCATCCTGCTCTATGGGAAGCAGTGGTAGGAGAATTTCCTACTGCGCATTTCGTTATCTTGGTGGCCTGGAGCGCAGACAGCTTGACCAAGTAAAAAGGAGAATGAACCAGCGACACTGACGGTACTAATATCATACTGTAGTCACTTCTCTGATTGGACAATGAACTTATAATTGACTGGTTAGCCAGTGAGATCGCAGCTTCTTAGTTTGAACAAGCATCACACGTATGCCGTGCCCGCCAAAACACTGCAGCCTCGTTAGAATCAAATCGACTCTCTGAGGCTCCATAGACGACTACATATATGCTTCTCCACTATACGCTTCTCACCAATTCACTCCTCGCCGAAGCATCAACTGGTCACTCAGACACAGTGCAACAGCATAATTAGGTCGCTGCACTGGTGATTAGATTTGGGAGAATGGAGGAGAGCAGGGCTCGCGGCAGCGTCGACATTTCTCTGAACATCAACCCAGCTTTCTCCATGGACAGCATGAGCGACGCAAGGGCAACGCCAGCCATGATGCCTCGGAGGTCGACTTCGGTGAAGATCGTGCCAATCGCGTCCGACGACGAGAACGAGAAATCTCCGTCGCCCGACCCGAGGAGGGCGGTCGTTCATCTGGTTAAGAAGGTCCGTGTTATTTCCTGTGAAAATCGTGCGCATGCATGAGATGGGACTTCGCTGATCTGGATGTTTAATTCTTGGCAGGTGATGGCCGAGTTCTTGGGGACGTTCCTGCTCATCTTCATCCTGCTGTCGGCGGTCATCATGAACGAGATGCACGGCGGCGCGTTGGGCCTGCTGGGCGTGGCGGCGACGGCGGGCACGGCCGGGATCGTGATCGTCGCGTCGCTCTTCCACGTGTCTGGGAGCAACCTGAACCCGTCGGTGAGCCTGGCCATGGCCGTGTTCGGCTACCTCCCGTGGGCGCACCTCGCGCCCTACGTGTCCGCCCAGTTCCTGGGCGCGGTCTCCGCGTCGTTCGTGGCCAAGGCGATCTACCACCCGGCGGTGAACCTCGGCGCCGTCGTCACCACCGTGCCGTCCATTGGCACCTTGGAGGCCTTCTCCGTGGAATTCATCATCACGTTCATCCTCCTCTTCGCCCTCCTCGCTCCCGCCATCGATCCCAAAGCAGTACGGAAGACCTGCCCCATTAAATTATCTCTCAGACTCA
The DNA here is from genome assembly GCA_011799875.1 of Thinopyrum elongatum. Taxonomy (NCBI): domain Eukaryota; kingdom Viridiplantae; phylum Streptophyta; class Magnoliopsida; order Poales; family Poaceae; genus Thinopyrum; species Thinopyrum elongatum. The sequence continues at coordinate 92,576,963 of CM022302.1, read as the reverse complement.
CTGGCTCGCTCACTCACTCGAACTGCAAAATGATCTTTAAATAGGTGAAGGAGCTGGTAGCAGTGGCAGCTGGGGCAGCACTCATGATGAACGTTCTCATCGCCGCGTAAGTGGAATGATCAGTCGATCAATGACTCCACGGTTCTTTTCATATGATCACGATTGAAAATGTTTACTTGTGATCATGCAGGGAATCGACAGGAGCGTCGATGAATCCGGCGAGGACACTGGGGACGGCCATCGCCACCGGGACCTACACCAAGATCTGGGTTTACATGGTTGCACCGCCGCTCGGCGCCATCGCCGGGACCGGAGCTTACATTGCACTTAAGCACTGATGCATATCTAGACCGTCATAGCCTCGAATCGCTGTTGTAGAATTTTATGCATGAATGCAATTGCACTGATGCAAATCGATTATTATAGAGTCAATTACACTGTTGGTGTCACAACTTGGCCTGAATAATCACTTTGGTGCTACAAGTTGTGAGATACATCAAAGTGGTGAAAAAACTTGGCTCTATCGTGCACATACGGTACTTCTCTTAGTTTTGTACGAATCAAGTGTTGACTAAGCAAGACAACGTGGCGCGGGTCCCACTAGCAGTGATCAGAGGCCGTGCGATGGTGCGTTTGACATGAGTTTTTTCAGAAACCTCCTTGGATTTTTTGATTTTTTGCAAATAAGCCCCCGCGTTGGCTGTACATAGGTGCCGTTTCCCTGTAACCAATCGATCCCAAATCTTGGCATCAAAATCCCTAACCCTCGTTCCCCATTTTCCAGAGCACGGCGGCGGCGGCCGGCTGCATTTAGCACGGCGGCCGGCTGCGTTTAGCACGGCGGCTAAGGTGCAGAACGGCGGCGAACCATTGACCTAAGGTTAGCTCACGCAATCTCTCTCACCTCTCTGGCCCCTCTCTCATCGCTCTCTCACGTCGCCGCCGTGTTTGCAGATGGGTGGCTCCGGCGTACCGAGGATGGTCAATGGTGGGGCGAAGATGGAGGAGGACGATGAGCCGTGGGCGAAGATCACCTCTGTGGTCTACTTGGGAAAGAATCAGGTAAATCTTTGTCATCTATCAAATATGCAGTCTGTTGAATGTTAGGGTTAACTGGATTTGAACCCAGGACGATGAGATGCCGGATGTGGCTGGTTGCATGCCGCGACATGCTGTCGATGCTAGTTTCCGTGGGCCAGATCATACTGTTGATTTGTGCGGCCACAAGAGTGCGCCGGTTCGTCGCGTATGCAATGAAGGAGTTGACACTGGCAGGAGATTCTTGTCATGCTACTATGAGGTTAATTGATCCCTATAATTTTTGTTTTACAATTTTTTCATGCAGTACATTGTGGTGTGGTGTTGATAATAGTGTACTTTGTGATTGGACAGGACACTAGGACTTGTGGTTATGTCAAATGGATTGACAAACCATGGCAGGGGAGGGAAAGAAGCGTAATCGCTGAATTAGCTAACAAGAATGAGGTGCTAGAGAAGAAGCTGGTGGAGAAAGTTTTTGAGATGGAAGCAGAGAAGGAGAAGCACAAGATGGAGAAGAAGATTATCAGAACTTGCGCAATAGCTCACTGGCTATAGACAGAACAGTACCACCTACAGGTTCTTGGTTCGAGTCCCAGAACCACCATTTTTTTCCTTTCTCATACTGTTAAAATTGGTGTAACCAGAATCAGTTTCTATCAGAATTTGCACAACAAGGTTTGTGCACAACAGTTTCACAGAATCATAGAGCACAGTATAGCATCATATCAAAAACTCCATAGGAAGCATTTTTATATGAAGTAAAATATCAGAAAAAAAAACAGTTTCAGAGAAATCATAAAGCACAGGATAGCATCATATCATCTTCACAAAAATCATAGAGCACATGATAGCATCATATCATCTTCAGAGAAGTCATACATATTCATTTAAGCATGCTAGCAAAATACATGTTTAGGTCCTGGCATCTTTCAACTTAAGCAAAGGGCTAATTTAGTTCTAACAATCCAAAGAACAAAAGTTCATACATGAACTTGATTGCATTTTTTTCCAGTTCATTCATGAACTAATTTGATATGCAGATTGCTCTATAAGGTCTGGAAATCATCAGGCCACTCCTCTTGTGGTGCATTTTGTGTCACTGGGACCTCCTCTACTTGCACATACGATCTGTGTTCATCTGGTGGAAACATGATGTTCCACAACCCAGCTCCTAGTCTTGACCTTCCTCCCGTGTGACCTCTCCCAGTCCCTCTGCCACTACCTCTGGCAGTCCCTCTCCCAGTCCCTCTCCCATTACCTGTCCCAGTCCCTCTCCCATTTCCCCTACCAGGTGCTCTGCCTACTCCTGTGACATTTCCCCTGCCTCTTCCAGTTGCTCTCCTCTTTCTCCCTCTTGCATTTTCAGCTGCCTGGTAGCTTGCTTCAGGGACATCTTCAGGAATGTCTTCTGTCACCCCTCTTCTTCTAACCCTGCCTGTTGCCATAGCTGTTGTAACCTTGGGAGGGGGTATGCTATCTCTAGCATTTGCAACAAAAGCAGATTCTGGAAGAGGTCCATGATCCATAACTGGCACATATGCTCTCCTCTCCTAAGTATTAAACAATGCAGCAATTTTCAGATAGAGTTTTGCATGTGAAATCAAAATATAATGTTTTGTGAAAAAGAAAAATCATTACCATTTGTTGCATGAGAAACACCATTGACCCTGGTGTTTGAGTAGGATCCATGTGTGGGTGCACTGTATGTGGCATTATGTTCTGCAAAGAGTGCAAACAAAGTGTCAAGACTACTAGGCAGGGAGTAAAATTTAGAAAACATTACAGTAGGTTAATTGCTTTCATCTTACTGAAATGATTGAAGGATCATCATAATACTCTGCATCATCATCCTCTCCATCATCTTCTGCAGGCTGAGGTGCATCTCTATTGTTCTCCTCCCACTTGTTGTGCCCTTTCTTATTGTGATCTGCTCTTCCACATAAAGAGCAATGCATGGACACACCATGCTTTGTCAGTTTCTTCCCTCCATCTTTCATCTGCTTCTCCTCTGGATCTTTCTTCCTATTCCTCCTTGGTCTGCCCATGACCTTAGTGTACACAGGTGAATATACATCAACTCCATACATCTTTCTCCAATGCTCCTTGTCTCTCATTGGCTTTATGTTAAATCCATAAGCTTTTTTGTAAGTATGTACAGTGTAGCAATCATGTACTAGAGTTGCAGGATCTATTCTCTCCTCTCTAGCACAAGCTATTGCATGGTGACATGGAATTCCTGACAAGTCCCATCTTTTGCAGTCGCATGTTTCCATGTTCAAGTCCACAATGTATGAATGGTTCATGGACACCACTTTGAAAACCTTCTGGCCAACTCCAAATACCATGCAATTAGCAGCCCAGTCAGTAAATTTGTCAAGCTTTTTCTTAATCTTGGGGCATAATCTACCACTCCATTTCCTGTCCAGGGCCACTTCCTTCTGCTTGTTGTACATCCTTGTTGTTATCTTGTTGTTTATGTTGTCCACCATAGATAAAATTGGTAATTCTCTTGCTGGCAATATCCAACTGCCATAAGAAGAAACATACATGTTAGTGCAGTACAATAGAAACTAAAAAAAGCATATTGCAAAATTACAATTGAAGCACAATACTAAATTAGAAGCTAACCTATTAAATACTTCAGACATGTTATTCAGTAGAATGTCACATTTTGGAAAAGGGTTAAAAAAGGCTTTAATCCATGTCTTTGGAGGCCATTTCTCTACCCATTTGTATGCACCCACACTATCTGCCAACATCTTATCCATAGCTTTCATGTATGTAGGATTGTTTGTGGCTCTTGCAATTGCCCAAAGATTGTTCTTCAACTGTTCCCCCTTGTGTAGCTTATGGAAATTCTGGTACATATGCCTGACACAGAACCTGTGTTCAGCATCTGGCCAAACCTTTGCTACTGCTGCAATGAGACCCTGAAAATCACATACAAGATTGACTGTCAGATCAATATATGGTTTACACACTTCAAAATGAATAAAGTACATGTAAAGCAAATGAACCCAGGAGCATACCTTCTGCTTGTCACTCATTATTGTGTATGGAGAGGTGTTACATATGTTTAGATCATCCTTTAGACTTGCCAAAAACCACTCCCAGCTGCTAGTAGACTCAACTTCCACAATCCCAAATGCTAGGGGGTAGATGCAATCATTAGGGTAAATACCCACTGCTGTTAGCAAATTTCCTTTGTACCTGGTCTTAATGTGACATCCATCTACAAATATGATGGGCCTGCCTCCCAATAGCCAGCCTCTCTTGCAAGCATCCAATGACCAGTATAGAGTTGAAAAGTGTTCTCTTGTCTGCTTAGTCTTGTCATCAAAAATTTCCTTTGTGCACAGGTAAAACTTGCTGCCAGGGTTTGTGGTCCTCAACTCCTCTCCATAATCCCACAAGTGCTTGAACTGGTCATCATCCTCACCTCTGATTTGCTTCATTGAATCTCTTCTAGCTCTTCCTAATTTGGTCCTAGTTGGTATGAGATTGTATTCTTGCTGAACCTTCTCCTCAAATTTCTTCAAAGGCATCTTCTCATTGTCCCTGAACTCATCTCTGAATTTTTTGGTTAAAAATGGAGCAGTTAGACCTTTAAGGTTCCATGACTTAGGGCAAGTGTGCTCATCACAATACTTCTTTATAATGAAGCTGTTTTTTCTACTGTCCTTCACTGCTTTCATGTACCATAGGCAATCAGTACTGCACATTGCTTCAACTGTAGTGCTTGTGTTTCTTGTCTTTTTTATTGCAACTCTATTTCTTACGCTATAAGAAGTAATAGCATGTCTAAGCTCCTGCACACTACCAAACACCATTCCTAACTTAAATACAGGAGCATTCAGATCTGTCTCAGGATTGAAACCTTTGAAATGGTACTTCAACTTGTCCCTCTCTTCTTTGGATAACATAATGTGAGGGTCATCTAGAGCATCTTCTGCTAGCTCTGTTTCATAGTCACATGTTGTAACTCTTTCTCTGTGATCATCCACTTCTTTGTCTACATGATCTTCAAATAAATCATCATCCCCATCCTCTGCATCATAGTCACTGTCAAAAAATTCCTCATCAGTCTCAGAATCTACTGCAGGTTCTGTATCTTCTTCCTCAACATCAGCATCAGCACATCCTGAAGATGATCCTTCAGAAAACAATCCCCTTGTCCTCGTCTTACTCCTCTTACTTCTCACAGTTGCAACTTTAGGTGAGGTAGCTTGTTCTTTGCCCTTGTCTTTCCTTGGAGTTATGACCTTTGGCAATTCAGGAACCCCTTGAACTACAACATCATCTCTTACCAAATTGTTCAGTGTATCTCCATGGTCTATGATCAGCAACAAGTTCTTGTGTTGTGTACTAGCTGCTATCATTGCAAGGCTGTCAGCATCACATTTCAATTCTTTCATTCCTTCACTAAGTGTCCTTCCAGGCTGACACCAGAACACTTCATGTTGTCCAGTATCTCTGTCATACCCCAGCTGCTTAAGAAAATCTTCAATCCACAATATAGACCATGTGTCACTATCACAGCTATCAAACCAATCAACTTGATAGTCCATGTATGTCCTGTTTCTGCCATCTCCACAGAAAAATCCCTTGTGATGAATCTCAACAGTGAACAGTCCATCAAAATCACCTGCAATGCATATAGTGCCAAAATAATTCAGATAACAATGCATAAACATATTCAGTTGACAAAGAACAGTCCATTACAGTTATGTTTTTGTTCAACAACCACTTTCTCTGAACATTCAATTAACAATGCACATAAATCTCTGAACATTTAGTTAACAATGCACATTTTATTTACAGTTAACCTGTTCAAATATTCAGTTAAAACAGTGTCGAAAAATACAGTTAAAACAATGTCGAAAATTTCAGTTAACAAGTGTTGAAAAAATCAGTTAACAAGTGTCAACAAATTCAGTTAACAAGTGTCGACAAATTCAGCTAACAAGTGTCGAAAGATTCAGGTAAGTACAGATTGGAAAATACTATGTATGGTTCTGCGCACATACACTGTTTTGACTGAAGCACTCAGATTTGAGATCCGATTTGTTCATGCAAGAAAGATGGGCCCTTCTAAACCCGTGCTAAACCCTAGAGACAAATGACACTACGGATGAATGTGAGGGGGGATTTTAACGTCACGCCATCTAAAAAGCATTCACTGACGAAATCAACAGAAAACTCAACATTCCTTGCCGGCGAACCAACCGATGAAAACCCTACGAAAAAACAGGGGCTACAGAGGGGGAAAGTAGTGGACGTGCTCACCGTATACAGGGGCTGCCTCGCCGGGAGCTCGCCGGCGGGGTTCCATCATCGTCGCCGCCGCCGATCAACGGCGCCCTACAGATCACCGCCGCCTCCGCCTTCACACGATCGAGAGGAGAGAGACGGGAGAAAAGCTCGAGGCGAGGGAGCCGAAGAGGCAAGTCATAAACGCAGAAAGGAAACGGCACCTGTGTACAGCCAATCGCGGGGGCTTATTTGCAGAAAATCAAAAAATCCAAGGAGGTTTCTGAAAAAACTCATGTCAAACGCACCATCCCATGGCCTCTGGTCACTGCTAGTGGGACCCGCGCCACGTTGTCTTGCTTAGTCAGCACTTGATTCGTACAAAACTGAGAGAAGCACCGTATGTGCACGATAGAGCCAAGTTTTTTCACCACTTTGACGTATCTCACAACTTGTAGCACCAAAGTGATCATTCAGGCCAAGTTGTGACACCAACGGTATAATTGACTCATTATTATACTGAAACTTTAAGGAATTCTTTTGGGACACTGTTCTTGGGATGATATATGAGCAAGCTTGTAGGTGTTGCAATGTCATCACTAAGCAATGTTGCAAAATTATGCACACGGATTTGCCAAAATACAGCTTGATCATCAAAATACAACCTCTAAGAGTTTGGATACATTAGCAATTCAATATTCTCAATCTAAGTCTTCCAGACTTCGATGCTCCTCAAGTTCGTCTGTCGGGTCGGATTAGACGGAGCTCTGACATAGATTCATGCCGGCTCCACACGGGGCGGCAAGCTTAGGGTTTCGCGTCGGGTGTATGCGACAACGAGAATTGTTGTCAGGTTATTCAGACCGATTCAAGGGTTCTACGGTGACGATTGCGGCTCCGAGGTGCTGGTCCTTATTAGGGGAACTGAAATGATGTGGATGTCACCTAGGGGGAGGAGGGTGAATAGACGCTTTAAAACAATTACAGTTTAGACTTGAATAAATGCGAAATAAAACTAGCGTTTAATTTTTCAAGCACAAAATCTAAATATACTAGGCTAAACAATGTGCATCAACAACTTACGCTAAGTAAGATAAACAACCAAGTGATAGCAAGATATATAAATTCAAGCGCGAAGGCTATCACAAAGTAAGTGCATAAGTAAAGAGTTCGGGTAAGAGATAACCGTGGCACACTGAGACGATGATGTATCCCGAAGTTCACACCCTTGCAGCTGCTAATCTCCGTTAGAGCGGTGTGAAGGCACAATGCTTCCCAAAATGCCATTAGGGCCACCGTATTCTTCTCACGCCCTCACACAATGCAAGGTGACGTGATTTCACTAAGGGACTCTTGAGGGCGGTCACCGAACCCGTACATATTGCTCGGGGTAATCTCCACAACTTAATTGAAGACATGAAGCTTGCTCGGAGCTAGGTTAGGTTACTAGGGAATGTTCAAATTTATGTTTTGGTGCAACACACATAATTCAAATACAATATTTTGGTGCAACACACAGAGTTCTAGGTTACTAGGGAATGTTTAAATTTAATTGGTCATAGATAAATGTTGCTGGTGCACCTATTGGTTGCTAGGGTCAAACTAGTAATCCAATAAAGTTTATTTCACTTTGAAAATTATTTGGGGAATTCATGCAATGGTGTGAACATTTTTAAATTACCATTTGAGAAAACATTTTTGATTATATATTTTTTGAATTTGAACCAAATTTAAGAGTGGGATTATTTTCTAAATGAAATTTAATTATGACAATCAGAGTGACATGGACTATTAATTAGGCTAATGACATGACTAATATCTGGGGGTGTCACACTCCAGCACAGCTGCTGGCACCCGACATCTTTTGCGCAAGTGTTGTTGCTCGCGTTCTGCTCCCACTCGACCGTCGGCAAAATACTAATTTTCATCCCACCTAAGCACTATACTTTTTTCCTTCACAGAATTGTGCATGGCTGGGAAGGCACAGCCCCCTCCCCCCTGCCCCCGCCAGTGGTCGCGTGCCCGCTCCCATTCCTGACCGCTGCCCCCCTTGGTAATTTTCTCTCCACCAAAAGAATCATCGGTGTAAAACTAGACGGTTGCAAGGCTACTACAAATGGATCAATCAACCACTAGTCAATCTTGCATCTAAAAATCAATTGTAAACCAGATGACTCAACTTCTTTCAGTGCAGGTTAATCGATTCCCTCCCTAGTTTGTTTGTATACAGTCTACTACTCTACTGTCCTGTGTACTGTTGAATTGAGCTAAATTTTAATTGAAAGATCAATGTGTGAATAAATTGCCTATAGGTATTGCTGAACTCAAAATTGATTCATTTTTGTGTCTGTTAGAATAAATCCGAGGCATACCGTTGATCCACCGAGGAACAAACAATCACAGCACAATGACGACACCGAGATTTGTTAACGAGCTTCGGCGAACTCGCCTACTCCCCGGGGCAATGACTACGGACGCTCCTCCCAGAGATACCGCAACACCGGCCATCCGGGCGCCGGCACACGCCGCCGGCTCCCCCTTGCGTGTCTGTCGCTATCTAGCCGTCATGCATGGGTTACAACGTGGGGTGCCTCCTCATATATAAGAGGCCAAGGGTACAACGTGTCCGACTTCGACACTACACGTATCCTACCCACACTACAACACCAAGTCCAAACGTAACCCAATTAGTACAAAATATTCGACACAAACACAACAGTGTCAAATTCATTTCATGTTGTAGAAATTCAACAGAAGCCCGCAATGGAAGTGTGTACGCCCAAAGTTTCAGCTCGAGGGAATCAAGGCAACGATGAAGCAAACCATTGACTTGGTACTGTTTTGTATCCCATACTGTTCTTTGTTGTTTTTGTCATGTTTTATCTAGTTTGTTCTATCGTTAAGCATTGTGTTTAAATTCTAAATTTATTACGCAATTGAGTTATGTAGTTTTTATGGATGCTAAGTTTTTTCCGAGTTAATTGCACCAATGGTACACAAACTTGTCCCCGATACTCACTTTAGTCCACATTCTCGCAAACCCGAAAAACGCATACATCAACTTGTTAATCGCGCTCAGTTTAGTACAAAAGCAGCTTAGAGGACGGCAGGAGCTGCCACGTGGCAAGCTGAGTCAGCTCATAACACTTTTCATATTTCCAGATTTGGGAAGAAAAATGCATTTAAAATACACTGCTGCGTACTGTTCATTTTTTCCAGTTTTTTTTGAGGAATTTTTTTGCAGAAAATGAAAATTTTAAATTTTCGGGAAAAATCCATATTTGTGAACAGTACCGCTACGCACTGTTTATGTTTCCAGATTTCTATTTTTTTTTGCAGAAAAATGCATTTACAATACACTGTTGTGTACTGTTCCCCTTTTTCAAGATTTTTTTTGAGGAATTTTTTGCAGAAAATTAAAATTTTAATTTTTTGGGAAAATCCATATTTGTGAACAGTGTCACTGCGCACTGTTTATATTTTCCAGATTTCCATTTTTTTTGCAGGAAAATGCATGAAAAATACACTACTATGACTGTTCATGCTTCCTGATTTTTTATTTTCGGTTTTTTCGGGATTTTTTTTGCAGAAAATGAAAATTTTAATTTTTTGGGAAAAATCCATATTCATGAACAGTGATATATGAGTCAGCATGCCACGTAGCTGCTTTTGTATTAAACTGAGCGCGATTAACAAGTTGATGTATGAGTTTTTTGGGTTTGCGAGAATGTGGACTAAAGTGAGCATCGGGGACAAGTTTGTGTATCATTGGTGCAATTAACTCGTTTTTTCCTCATGCCAAACCTTTTTTTTTTGGCCCGGGGTTTACTCAAATCCCGGCTCCGCCACTGGCCTATTGGCAAGAAACATTTTTTATAGATGTAAGATACCTTGTCAATATGAGGCTCTCGCCGAGTTAATTACACGTTAGTACCACATTTGGGGCGGTGGTGACGGATTGGTACCACTTTTGGTAATTTTCAGAGTTCAGTATCATGTTTGGGGCAGTCTGTTATAAAATAGTTTAAATCACGTATAATAGTGTATTGACGGTGTATCTGACCGCTAGAGTCCGCCTGTCAGATGCTGACGAGACATGTTCTTTTACGGAAAAGACCCTTATTTTTTATTTAATCACGCGTCGATCCGTTTTTGGCAAAAAAAAAAAACCCAAAACCAAGATTCGAACCTGAGCCGTCCGTTCGATGCTTACGCGCGCAGACCACCCCGCCTCTGCCTCTGCGCCACTTTGCGATATAACACGCACATATGTTTTTATACTGTAAAGTTGACATGTCCTAGCCTTTTTACTGTTCCTTTTTTTTGTATATGTCTTTTTTTTCGGATTTCATTTATCCTTTTTCAGGTCTTAGGTATTCTTCGGGCCGTGCGCAGTATGTGTATCGTACATTTAAAAATTACACATATTATGGGCAGTTACTATAATTATATAATATATTGTGTACAAAACTTATAGTCACTGCATACTATTCAAAAATTATAGTCACCACGTAGATATTGTATAATTATCTAATATACAATATCCTATGTGTATTAATATAGATAATATACAATATGTAAACTGTCAACATTATGGGCGGTGACTATAATTATATAATACTATACGTATATTGAAAAATTACAGTATATTAAAAAAACTCAGATATCTATGTATATTGTATTATACAATTTTGGGCAGTGACTGTAATTATATAATATACAATATACGTAGGACCCTTTTTCAACACTGTCACCCATTTTTTAAATTTACAATGAACATTTTAATACGATATTTTTGTAATACACACTCAGCATTATTTTATAATGTATGAAACAGTTATATATACAATGATCTTATTTAATATACGATCACACTCCACGTATGGCCAAAGATACCCAAGACTGAAAAAGATAAAAGAAATCCGAACAAAAAACATATACAAAAAAGGAAGAGTAAAAATGCTAGGACATGTTTAAATGTGTAAAACATATAGCCGTCTGTCTGAACATAATGTCTGTATAATATGTATATTAATTTTTTCATATTAAATGTTATACGATGCTAAAAAAGGTTATACGATATTACAATGTTCATCGCATCGCATAATTAAAAAGATGTTCATTGCATCATATATTGAAAAGTTCATCTTATATTACAAAAGTGTATCATATTTTAAAAAATGTGTCATCACATCATTATATATATATTATATATATATATATAATATATATAACATACAATTATCTTATTTAAGTAGAATATGAAAAAATATAAGATGAACTTTTTTCGTATTATAAAAAGTTCATCATTATATTTGAACATTTTTAATATTATTATTATATTATAAATATATGTATATAACCTTTTCTATATACGATAGCCCACTGTTACGGTACGAAGAATACCCAAGTCTAAAAAAGATAAAAAATACGAAAAACAACATATGAACCCGCAAAAAAAAACATATATGAAGTGAAACGAAACTGTGACGCCCCCCGATTCAATCGTACATTAATCATACACGCAAATGTGTACGATCAAGATCAGAAAACTCACGGGAAGATATCACAACACAACACACTCTAGACACAATTAAATAATACAACTTTATATTACAAGCCAGGGGCTCGTACAACAAGTCAGCGAAGCACAATATCTGAGTACAGACATAGTTTAACAAGTTGCCATAAGATGGCTAGCACAAAAGTAGCAACGATTGAAAAGGCAAGGCCTCCTCCTGCTAGGACCTCCTAACTACTCTCCCTCGAGCCGAACTCCACTAGAATCATCCTCGGGAACCTCTGACTCCTGACTCCATCATATGATCGCAATACCGGGAAAGGAAAGAAGTAGCAAAGCACCGTGAGTACTCATCCAAATACTCGCAAGCAAGGATCTACACTACATATGCATCGGTATCAATGAAAAGTTGTATCTGTGGACTGAACTGCAAATGCCAGAATAAGAGGGGGATAGCTAGTCCTACGAAGACTACGCTTCTGGCAACCTCCATCTTGAAGCAGGTAGAAAGAGTAGCTGTAAGTTAACCAAGTATCCACGTCTAGCATAATTCTACCCACGATCCCTCTCTCGTCGCCCTGTGAGAGCGATCACCGGGTTGTATCTGGCACTTGAAAGGGTGTTTTTTTATTAATTATCTGGTTCTAGTTGTCATGAGGTCGGAATACAACTCCCGGTCGTCCTGTTACCGTGGACACGGCTATTCGAATAGATCAATCTTCCCTGCAGGGTGTACCACATTACCCCAACACACTCGATCACTCTGGCCGGAACCACTTTCCTGGGTCATGCCCGGCCTCTGAAGATCAACACGTCGCAGCCCTACCTAGGCTCGACAGAGAGGTCCACCCGGTCTAAATCCTATGCGCGCAGGGGTCTTGGGCCATCGCCCTTGCACACCTCACTTGCGTACGTGGCCGGTGAGCAGCCCTGGCAGCCCCCATTACAAAGAGGGTGCTTTACGCTGACGTCTACAGGCTTCGCTGATACTACGATGTCGGTGCCCATAACTGTTCCCGCGTGGTGGTTAGTGCTTATAGGCCAGTGGCCAACTCAGATCAAATACCCATCTCGTTAAGCATGTTATTTGAAGTAACCGCGGACGCCGACCAGGGATCAGGCCCACCATCTCCTAGTGTGTCACAACCTGCCCTGTCGCTCCGCCACAAAGTAACACTCGGGGCCGTCGGGAACCCAGGCCCACCACTACCTGGGTGGAACCACCTGTCCTTCACAGCCCCCCCCCCCCCCCCCCCACATCGGAATCACTTGCGGTACTCTACGAGCCGACCCGACTTTAGTCACGTCATGTAACCTGTATTATGTATGTATGTATGTATTAACCCGTGATCACCTCCCGAAGTGATCACGGCCCAGTAGTAAGAGGTATTCTTCGGGCCGTGCGCAGTATGTGTATCGTACATTTAAAAATTACACATATTATGGGCAGTTACTATAATTATATATATATTGTGTACAAAACTTATAGTCACTGCATACTATTCAAAAATTATAGTCACCCCGTAGATATTGTATAATTATCTAATATACAATATCCTATGTTTATTAATATAGATAATATACAATAGTAAACTGTCAACATTATGGGCGGTGACTATAATTATATAATACTATACGTATATTGAAAAATTCAGTATATTAAAAAAACCATATCTATGTATATTGTATTATACAATTTTGGGCAGTGACTGTAATTATATAATATACAATATACGTAGACCCTTTTTCAACACTGTCAACATTTTTTAAATTTACAATGAACATTTTAATACGATATTTTTGTAATACACCTCAGCATTATTTTATAATGATGAACAGTTTATATATACAATGATCTTATTTTAATATACGATACACACACACTACGTATGCCGAAAGAATACCCAAGACTGAAAAAGATAAAGAAATCCGAACAAAAAACATATACAAAAAAGGAAGGTAAAAAATGCTAGGACATGTTTAAAGTGTATAAAACAATATGCCGCCTGTCTGAACTATATGTCTGTATAATATGTATATTAATTTTTTCATATTAATGTTATACGATGCTAAAAAAGGTTATACGATATTACAAATGTTCATCGCATCGCATAATTAAAAGATGTTCATGCATCATATATTGAAAAGTTCATCTTATATTACAAAAGTGTATCATATTTTAAAAAATGTTCATCACATCATTATATATTATATATATATATATTATATATATATATATATATATATATTAACATACAATTATCTTATTTTAAGTAGAATATGAAAAAAAATATAAGATGAACTTTTTTCGTATTATAAAAACGTTCATCATATATATATTGAACATTTTTAATATATGATGTATATATATATATATATATGTATATAACCTTTTCTATATACGATACGCACACTGTGTACGGTACGAAGAATACCCAAGATCTGAAAAAAGATAAAACAGATACGAAAAACAACATATATGAACCCGCAAAAAAAAACATATATGAAGTGAAAACGAAACTGTGACGCCCCCGATTCAATCGTACATTAATCATACACGCAAATGTGTACGATCAAGATCAGAAACTCACGGGAAGATATCACAACACCACTCTAGACACAAATTAAATTAATACAAGCTTTATATTACAAGCCAGGGGCTCGAATACAAACGAGTCAGCGGAAGCAACAATATCTGAGTACAGACATAAGTTTAACAAGTTGCCATAAGATGGCTAGCACAAAAGTAGCAACGATTGAAAAGGCAAGGCCTCCTGCCTAGGACCTCCTAACTACTCCTCGAAGCCGAACTCCACGTAGAATCATCCTCGGGAACCTCTGACTCCTGGACTCCATCATATGATCGCAATAACCGGGAAAGGGGGAAAAAGAAGTAGCAAAGCAACCGTGAGTACTCATCCAAAGTACTCGCAAGCAAGGATCTACACTACATATGCATCGGTATCAATGAAAAGGTAGTATCTGTGGACTGAACTGCAGAATGCCAGAATAAGAGGGGGATAGCTAGTCCTATCGAAGACTACGCTTCTGGCAACCTCCATCTTGAAGCATGTAGAAGAGAGTAGCTGGTAAGTTAACCAAGTATCCACGTCTAGCATAATTCTACCCGACGATCCTCTCCTCGTCGCCCTGTGGAAGAGCGATCACCGGGTTGTATCTGGCACTTGAAAGGGTGTGTTTTATTAATTATCTGGTTCTAGTTGTCATGAGGTCGGAATACAACTCCGGGTCGTCCTGTTACCGTGGACACGGCTATTCGAATAGATCAATCTTCCCTGCAGGGGTGTACCACATTACCCAACACACTCGATCACTCTGGCCGGACACACTTTCCTGGGTCATGCCCGGCCTCTGAAGATCAACACGTCGCAGCCCTACCTAGGCTCGACAGAGAGGTCAGCACGCCGGTCTAAATCCTATGCGCGCAGGGGTCTTGGGCCCATCGCCCGTTGCACACCTGCACGTTGCGTACGTGGCCGGTGAGCAGACCTGGCAGCCCCCATTACAAAGGAGGGTGCTTTACGCTGACGTCTAGCAGGCTTCGGCTGATACTACGATGTCGAGTGCCCATAACTGTTCCCGCGTGGTGGTTAGTGCGTATAGGCCAGTGGCCAACTCAGATCAAATACCCAATCTCGTTAAGCATGTTATTTGAAGTAACCGCGGACGCCGACCAGGGATCAGGCCCACCTATCTCCTAGGTGGTCACAACAGGCCCCTGCGATCCGCCCCACGCCCTACACTCGGGGGCCGTCGGGAACCCAGGCCCACCACTACCTGGGGGAACCACCGTCCTTTCAGCCCCCCCCCCCACCCACATCGGAATCACTTGCGGGTACTCTACGAGCCGACCCGACTTTAGTCACGTCATGTAACCTGTATAGTATGTATGTATGTATGTATATACCCGTGATCACCTCCCGAAGTGATCACGGCCCAGTAGTATAGCATGGCAGACAGACAATAGTGTAGGGCCACTGATGAAATACTAGCATCCTATACTAAGCATTTAGGATAGCAGGTAAAGGTATCAACAATTGTAGCAACAATGACAGGCTGTGCAACAGAATAGGAGCTATCGAATCAACAACAGTAGCAAACCTAATGCAAGAATAAGAGAGAAGAGAGTGGGCGATATCTGGCTGATCAAGGGGGGTTTGCTTGCCTGGAAGCTCTGTTGCACAGGAAGAAGGGTCGTCGGTGACGTAGCCGTACTCAGTGGCATCAGCGCCGGTCTTGGGGTCTACCAGAGAAGAAGAGGGGGGGAAGAAACAGTAAATACGGAGTAAACAAAGCATCACAAAATATAACAAGGCAATACGCGGTGCCAGGGGTGATCTAACACAGGGATAGGTGATACCGGCGAAGGGCGAAAACATCCGGGAAAGTATTCCCGGTGTTTGGCATTTTGGACAAACGAACCGGAGGGGGACAGTTGCATGTTCGCTATGGTAGGGACATGTGGTAGACGAACGGTCTGCGTATTCGGATTCGTCTCGAAATTCTGAGCAACTTTCATGTACAAAATATTTTCATCCGAGCTACGGTTTATTTTATATTAATTTTCAAAGCTTTATTCATTTTCTGGAATTATTTATATCTCGAAAATAAATAAGAAAAAGGCTATGGGTACCTAGAAGTATACCCAGCCAGTGTATGGCAGGTGGGGCCAGTTGACTGGGTCAACTGCCCAGTCATCATTGACTGGTCAAAGTGAACAGTGGTGGTGGGTCCCGCATGTCATACTCAGTAACTGTAAGTAGGGGTTTATTTAGGCTGTTAACTAAGTGGGACCCGTGTGTCATAGGGTCATTTGCTAACTAATCACTAGCCTAACCTAATCTAATTCTACCCTAACATAAACGGGTCGGCCCCACCGAAAGGGAGCCAGCCGAGCCGCAGCTGTGCACGGCCATGGCCAGCACAACGAGCAGCAATGGCCAGCGGAGGCCGGCAGCGGCGCCCCTATAGGCGGCAACGAAGGTGGGTGCCGGCGTGGGCCTGGAGGCCGCAGCAGAGGCAGCCACCAGCGCGGGGGCCTGCAGGCGGCAGCGGAGGTGGGCTGCAGCTTCAGGCAGCAGGGGGAAGCACGGCGGCAGCAGGCGGGGCCGGCGGTGGGGGCAGGCGGAGGCAAGGCGAGGCACGCTAGGCTGGGCGGCTAGTGGCGGTCGGCGGCGATGCGGGGCTAGGCGCGCGGGTGGGGTAGCGGGGAGCAGGCGTGCGGGAGTAGCGGCGGGGAGGCGAGCGTTGGCCGGCGCGGACAGGGCAAGGCAGCAGGGGGCGACGAGCGCGGCCCCTGGGGCGAGGCAGGGCGTGGCCCTGCGCAGGCGCACGCACGCAAGGGTGCGGCCCGAACGAGGCATGGCACAGGCGGGCGCGCTCGGGGGCGAGCTCGGGCATGGCCATGCCGACCACGGGTGAGCACGGGAACGGCGACTACGGGCATCAAACCGAGCGGGGCAGAGAGGGGATTCGAGAGGGAGCTCACAGTGGATGCGTAGAGCAGCTCAGCGGCCTCGGGGATGGATCGGCGTTGCCGGAATCGATGGCAACGATCGACGGGGCCGAGGACGATGAAGATGATGCAGGGCTCGATGCAGGGGGTCCTAGCTCCAACGGGCGGCCTCAAGCGACGTAGGGGATGGCGGCGGAGTGGAGGGACTCAAAATCAGGAGCCGAGAAGGAGGGTAGCCACGCCGGCGAGCTTCACCATGGCGACGGGTGGTTCGGTGCGGCGGATTTGATGAGGGAGAAAGCGAGGGGCAAAGGCAGGAGGGCTCTAGGGTTTCGGGGTGTCGGGGAGGGGTTGTCGTCGACCTAGTAGGCGCCAAGGTGCACCGGATGGCCGCCCCGTGGCCATCGGCGCCGTGGACGGGCGTTCTGTGTCCACGGGGGTGGTGTGAACGGAGGAAGGGGAACGAGGGGGGTTAGGTGGGCCGGCCTGGCAGCTTCGGCCAATTTTGGGCCAAGTGGCCCGGGGGGTCTGCCTTTTGTTTTGTTTTATTTTTTACTTTTCTTTAACAGTTTATAGTTTTACAAAAAGTAAAACCCACACCTAAAATAGAGTTACAATTCCAACTACTGTCACAAAAAGTTTTACCCCTGAACAAAATAGTTTAGTTATTTTATAAAATTCAAAAGGCATTTATTTAATTATTTTACCTACTGTTTTAATTATTTTAGAGCCTTTAACTACTTTATAAAAGTGTGATTTCTCCATCATAATTACCTATGCATTATTTGGCACAACCCGAACATTTTAGTTTTAATATTTGAAAACCTTTACCGTTTGGCTTGGTTTTGAATTTGAATTTGAATCGGTTTCGAACCAACGCGAGTTTATCAACAGTAACCGAGGTGACGTGGCATCATTAGCAGAGGTTCACTGTAGCTTAATTATTCGGGCGTCCCGAGATTTAGGAGGTGGAGTAAGGGGAAAAATCGGTTACGAAATTCTAACGAGTCTTCTCTGTCTTGGTTGCTCTTCTCGAAGAAGTCGATCCATTACATTGACATCTTCATTTCTCTGCATCAATGCCTCATGATGAAGTTGTCGTCCTTTCTTCAGGAACTCCATCGTACTTATGAAAGAATAAAGGGTGGGTATTCCGGGAGAACGGACCTCAGCAAGGTCGACTATCTGGTCGATAACATCGGGGAAGGTGGCGGAAGTAACTCTTAAATTGAAGCTTAAGAAAATATCGAGGGCAAAGTAAGGAGGTATCATGGGAAGTTTCGAGTGGACAGGCAATCGTTCGATGCCTGAAACAGGGCGTGAAAGGGGTTCAAAGCAACGGGAATAAGTATTGTGTCTGATACCAGAATTGATGATCTCTCGGAAGGTGGCTCGTGAATTACATACAAGGCCACGCGTGAGGAGCAACCTTGGGAACAGGGGAGTCAGGTTTCGATCCTGTGGAACTCTGGGTTATGGGCCCATCATGTGGGTTATAAGTAGGAAGGGCGGTGACGTCTTGCACGATCATGTAAGCAAGGCATGTCAAAGGATAGCCTGTCAGTTATGTCGGCAACAACATCGTTACCAAGGGCGAGGGACGAAGAGAACCATTTTCCTGCTCGTTGAACCAGGCGGGTCAATAGGCAATGTTCTCGTCCATCGATGGTTACCGGAATGTCATCAACAATAGTAACAGGGTCTTGCTGACAGAATTGTACACCGAGGTGTTTACATAAGCAGGAGAATATAACTGCTTAGATCATATAGATCACAAGAAAGGTTAAACCAAACAATGGAAAGGAAAATATGATTATCAGATTAAACAGAACAATGGAAAGGAAAATGTGTTTAAACACATATTTCAGGGGTATATACTTCCCAAGGACAAGCAGAGCATGATATCCATGATAGGATAGAAAGTAGAAAACCATTTAGGTAAGGGGAGAGGAATTTCATGACATTACCCAAACAACGGTGTTTGAATAATTGATAAAGAAAATTTAGCTTTGAGCTTCAAATGTTCCTATTGATGATCGGAGTACCACAGACATGCTTCGAGATAGCATTGACATGGTCATCAAGTAAGGGTCAGATTTTGGATACACAAAGGATCCATCAGGAACAACTTATAGAATAAGTCTTACGATTTCCTCATGGAAGAATGGATAACCTTGCTAAAAAGGAAACTATAACAATAGGTCCTCCATCCAGGTGTGCTAGGCATGATGTCACCTTACCAGTTCATATAAAGGCCAGTGTTATAACTCTTGGAAATATATTCCAACCATCATATTTGACCGAGATTCAGATCTGATTGGTGTCAGGATACCGCAGACTTAGGATGCCTGAGAAGAAAAGGTGCACACAAATTGACGAGATGGCATTATAAGATTCTCGGGAAATGAACTACAGAAGCAAGTTCCAAAACAAGAGTTCATCATTAACCAAGGAGAAGATGAGGATGTGGCTGATGGAGTCAGCGACAATTCACCGAGATTTCCACAATTATGTTAACAAAGAGATGACAATTGTCAGGTCAAATGATATAATGATGTATGCTCGAGGAAAGCATACACAATTAAACATTGATTGAAAGGTGCACCCGAAATATGGGCTGGGTTGCACGATCAATGTTAGAATGGTGACTTAATGATCAAAAGAATTAGAATGAAACTATCGACCATTCACTTCAAAGCAATAGGGCTACTAGAAGTTTTGAATTCACACATCATAGTTCAATTGTCGGTATCCTGGTTAGAAACAACACAAGAAAGAATGGTGATGGTGAGAAGTATCACTATACCAAGAATTCTTAAGAGGTGGAGCAATCCTCACAACATTCTTGATATAGAAGACAGTAATACTACAAGGTAGAACATAACCTAAGCTAGATAGCAAGGAAATCAAGATACAACACAAAACATGAACAAGTTTGTGTTGGGGGAAGGCAAGAATGTTGTCGATGATAACACAAATCATCGAGGGGCAAGGATGGTATTTCCCATCATGAATTTGATTGATATCCTAGAAGAGCTCAAAATGTTGATGATGATCACGACAAATTTTGTCGAGAGGCTCCACGAAGAAGTAATCGAACAACTACTGCATCAAACAAAAGGACTGATGCAGCGAAGGATTGGAATCAAGCTTGCTGTTCGAGGCGTAATGATATGGCGAGAAAAATTAACGTAAGCTTAGCTCATCGTTGAAAATTGTGCTCCGGGAAGGACCAGGTAGCACAGTTAAAATTTAGCACGATAATGATATAACCGATCAGGCTAGGAATGACTTGAAGGATTATTAAACTCATAAGCAACGAAAATTACTTAGAGTTATTGAATCAGAGTGCGGAATCAATTCATTTATCGGTGTCCTTGAGGGTCTAACCACTCAGAACCCAGGGAAAATTGGAATCGGTGAGAAATAATAGTTGATGAAGAACTCATAAGAAGTTATCTAGTTCCGTGGTATTCTCGAGATACCAGAGAGTAATACTCGAAGGTGGATCAAAATAGAGGTTGGGCAGGCGTATTGATCTGCAAAAGGCAAGTACTTTAACTTGTCAGAGAAATAGAATCAAAGGAGAACAATCATGGTCGGAACCACGATTGCAAAAGACCCAATTCCATATATAAGATGAACTTATACCAAGGGAATAATTAATTGAAGAGAAGCTTCAATGATAAGATCTACATCATGTCCATGGGCATGAACACAAAGTTCAAGGTCGACTCCCACTTCTTCAATGCATAACCTTTCATTCACTGCTCTATTAAAAATGATTTGAGTGCGAAGACCTACCTGGTGAATTACCAGAGGAGTATGGACCTTGAAAAACTTTCGGGTTCACACAGATTAAGGATGGCATAGGTACAACCCATCGGGGCATCTTAAAAACATATACCACAAGCTTCGAGAGTAATTATCACCAGCTCAAAAATAGAGCATGGTTGGCCAAATCAGAGAATAGGATTTACCAATGGCATTATGTATCAGAGAAAGAACTTCAGGTTTTGAGAATATGCAAGAACGGTCGGATAATAATCCACCTAAGGATCTAGCGGACCGCAAAGGATCTAAGGTGAGTAACGGTACTCAACCAGAAGAAGAAGAAGAAGGAATGCAAGGGATCAAATTATAGAAACAACTGACTAATTCAAAGCTCAAATGTAAAGGAATTATGATTTCCAAATCAAGGGATCAAAAGCAAGCGCTCTGATTAAGGATGGATAAGTTGAGTAAGCTTACGGGTACAATCGATGACAATTTGATTGGTCGAGATCCAGCTCATGTTTAAAATGACGTCTGAGCCGAAGGGAAGAATTCTAATTGTGACTGATGATTGCGAGCATTCACAAACAACTCGAATCAAATATTCCAAATGATGATGACAAAGGATACCAATGAATATTGCCAGACATATGGAAAGTAGCCATAATGCAAGCAGACAAGTATTTGCAGAGCAATAGTTGGAGAGGATTATCGGAAGATCAGATAGTATCTCAAAGTATCTTGTGAATCACATGATCAACTAGGAATGAACAAATCCTCGATAAGTGTGAGGAATTACCCGTAGACATATTCAAGCGGAAATAGAGCTGCAAGGCAGCAGGCAAAAGGATTCTTAAAAGTCGGAGAATATTTCGATGTATCTTGTATTAAAAAAACAGGAATGAATGTAAGAATGGCAAGTGTATGTAGTTATTCATAGGGACTTACCGGAGGTAGGGAATTGTAAAGGCGATGAGCACAACGGTCTCGAGAAAACATTGAAGAGTATCTTCGGAATTTTCTGATGAAGCAGCCGATCATCTGTAATTAGGGGCTCTCCGGGTGGAAGTGACCACGAGATCCTAATGTTGAGTTAGTAAAACCATTTTAACCCGAATAGAAGAGGGATGAGAGTCCCAGAGTATAGGTCGAGGAATAAAAGATCCTACTACCACCCAATGGCGACGTGGGCCCGTAAGACACACGGCCATGTTAGTAAAAGTTTAGCAATGTCTAGACTCGACTTCGGCCAAGGAGTGTGGAAAGGGGGGATTCCTACAGGCAGTTGGCTCTGATACCAACTTGTGACGCCCCCGATTCAATCGTACACTAATCATACATGCAAATGTGTACGATCAAGATCAGGAACTCACGGGAAGATATCACAACACCACTCTAGACACAAATTAAATTAATACAAGCTTTATATTACAAGCCAGGGGCTTCGAGGGCTCGAATACAAACGAGTCAGCGGAAGCAACAATATCTGACTACAGACATAAGTTAAACAAGTTGCCATAAGATGGCTAGCACAAAAGTAGCAACGATCGAAAAGGCAAGACCTCCTGCCTAGGACCTCCTAACTACTCCTCGAAGCCGACCTCCACGTAGAATCATCCTCGGGAACCTCTGACTCCTGGACTCCATCATATGATCGCAATAACCGGGAAAGGGGGAAAAAGAAGTAGCAAAGCAACTGTGAGTACTCATCCAAAGTACTCGCAAGCAAGGATCTACACTACATATGCATCGGTATCAATGAAAAGGTAGTATCTGTGGACTGAACTGCAGAATGCCAGAATAAGTGGGGGATAGCTAGTCCTATAGCTAGTCCTATCGAAGACTACGCTTCTGGCAACCTCCATCTTGAAGCATGTAGAAGAGAGTAGCTGGTAAGTTAACCAAGTATCCACGTCTAGCATAATCCTACCCGACGATCCTCTCCTTGTCGCCCTCTGGAAGAGCGATCACCGGGTTGTATCTAGCACTTGAAAGGGTGTGTTTTATTAAGTATCTGGTTCTAGTTGTCATGAGGTTGGAATACAACTCTGGGTCATCCTGTTACCGTGGACACGGCTATTCGAATAGATCAATCTTCCCTGCAGGGGTGCACCACATTACCCAACACGCTCGATCACTCTGGCCGGACACACTTTCCTGGGTCATGCCCGGCCTCGGAAGATCAACATGTCGCAGCCCTACCTAGGCTCGACAGAGAGGTCAGCACGCCAGTCTAAATCCTATGCGCGCAGGGGTCTTGGGCCCATCGCCCGTTGCACACCTGCACGTTGCGTACGCGGCCGGTGAGCAGACCTGGCAGCCTCCATTACAAAGGAGGGTGCTTTACGCGGTCCAACTCGGCGCACGCCGCTCAGTTGCTGACGTCTAGGAGGCTTCGGCTGATACTACGACGTCGAGTGCCCATAACTGTTCCCACGTGGTGGTTAGTGCGTATCGGCAAGTGGCCAACTCAGATCAAATACCCAATCTCGTTAAGCGTGTTATTTGAAGTAACCGCGGACACCGACCAGGGATCAGGCCCACCTGTCTCCTAGGTGGTCACAACCTGCCATGTCGCTTCGCCACAAAGTAACACTCGGGGGCCGTCGGGAACCCAGGCCCACCACTACCTGGGTGGAACCACCTGTCCTTTCAACCCCCCCCCCCCCCCCCCACACACACACACACACATCAGAATCACTTGCAGGTACTCTACGAGCCGACCCGACTTTAGTCACGTCATGTAACCTGTATAGTATGTATGTATGTATGTACATACCCATGATCACCTCCCGAAGTGATCACGGCCCAGTAGTATAGCATGGCAGACAGACAAGAGTGTAGGGCCACTGATGGAATACTAGCATCCTATACTAAGCATTTAGGATAGCAGGTAAAGGTATAAACAATTGGAGCAACAATGACAGGCTATGCAACAGAATAGGAGCTATCGAATCAACAACAGTAGCAAACCTAATGGAAGAATAAGAGAGAAGAGAGTGGGCGATATCTGGTTGATCAAGGGGGGTTTGCTTGCCTGGAAGCTCTGTTGCATAGGAAGAAGGGTCGTCGGTGACGTAGCCGTACTCAGTGGCATCAGCACCGGTCTCGGGGTCTACCGGAGAAGAAGAGGGGGGAAGAAACAATAAATGCGGAGCAAACAAAGCATCACAAAATACAACAAGGCAATACGCGGTGCCAGGGGTGATCTAACACAGGGATAGGTGATACCGGCGAAGGGGGAAAACATCCGGGAAAGTATCCCGGTGTTTGGCATTTTGGACAAACGAACCAGAGGGGGACAGTTGTTGGGGAACGTAGTAATTTCAAAAAAAATCCTACGCACACACAGGATCATGGTGATGCATAGCAACGAGAGGGGAGAGTGTGTCCACGTACCCTCGTAGACCGAAAGCGGAAGCGTTAGCACAACGCGGTTGATGTAGTCGTACGTCTTCACGATCCGACCGATCCAAGTACCGAACGCACGGCACCTCCGAGTTCAGCACACGTTCAACTCGATGACGTCCCGCGAGCTCCGATCCAGCAAAGCTTCACAGGAGAG
This sequence comes from Thinopyrum elongatum, assembly GCA_011799875.1. Classification (NCBI taxonomy): domain Eukaryota; kingdom Viridiplantae; phylum Streptophyta; class Magnoliopsida; order Poales; family Poaceae; genus Thinopyrum; species Thinopyrum elongatum. Next base: position 92,552,336 of record CM022302.1, on the reverse strand, counting down.
TTTCGTCAGCACGACGGCGTGGTGACGGTGATGATGATGCTACCGACGCAGGGCTTCGCCTAAGCACCGCTACGATATGATCGAGGTGGATTATGGTGGAGGGGGGCACCGCACACGGCTAAGAGATCAATGATCAATTGTTGTGTCTATGGGGTGCCCCCTGGCCACGTATATAAAGGATGGAGGGAGGAGGAGGCCGGCCCTCACAGGGCGCGCCCAAGGTGTGGAGTCCTACTATGACTCCCTAGTCCTAGTAGGATTCCACCTCCCACATGGAATAGGAAAAGGGGAAGGGAGAAGGAGAAGGAAGGACGGGGGCGCCCCCTTTCCCTAGTCCAATTCGGACCAGTCCATGGGGAAGGGGTGCAGCCACCCTTGAGGCCTTTCTCTCCTTTCCCGTATGGCCCATTAAGGCCCAATACGAATTCCCGTAACTCTCCGGTACTCCGAAAAATACCCGAATCACTCGGAACCTTTCCGATGTCCGAATATAGCCTTCCAATATATCGATCTTTACCTCTCGACCATTTCGAGACTCATCATCATGTCCCCGATCTCATCCGGGACTCCGAACAAACTTCGGTCATCAAATCACATAAACTCATAATACCGATCGTCACCGAACTTTAAGCGTGCGGACCCTACGGGTTCGAGAACTATGTAGACATGACCGAGACATGTCTCCGGTCAATAACCAATAGCGGAACCTGGATGCTCATATTGGCTCCCACATATTCTACGAAGATCTTTATCGGTCAAACCGCATAACAACATACGTTGTTCCCTTTGTCATCGGTATGTTACTTGCCCGAGATTCGATCGTCGGTATCTCAATACCTAGTTCAATCTCGTTACCGGCAAGTCTCTTTACTCGTTTCGTAATACATCATCCCGCAACTAACTCATTAGTTACAATGCTTGCAAGGCTTATAGTGATGTGCATTACCGAGTGGGCCCAGAGATACCTCTCCGACAATCGGAGTGACAAATCCTAATCTCGAAATACGCCAACTCAACAAGTACCATCGGAGACACCTGTAGAGCACCTTTATAATCACCCAGTTACGTTGTGACGTTTGGTAGCACACAAAGTGTTCCTCCGGTAAACGGGAGTTGCATAATCTCATAGTCATAGGAACATGTATAAGTCATGAAGAAAGCAATAGCAACATACTAAACGATTAAGTGCTAAGCTAACGGAATGGGTCAAGTCAATCACATCATTCTCCTAATGATGTGATCCCGTTAATCAAATGACAACTCATGTCTATGGTTAGGAAACATAACCATCTTTGATTAATGAGCTAGTCAAGTAGAGGCATACTAGTGACACTCTATTTTGTCTATGTATTCACACATGTATCAAGTTTCCGGTTAATACAATTCTAGCATGAATAATAAACATTTATCATGACATAAGGAAATAAAATAATAACTTTATTATTGCCTCTAGGGCATATTTCCTTCAGTCTCCCACTTGCACTAGAGTCAATAATCTAGTTCACATCGCCATGTGATTTAACACTAATAGTTCACATCACCATGTGATTAACACCCATAGTTCACATCGCTATGTGACTAACACTCAAAGGGTTAACTAGAGTCAATAATCTAGTTCACATCGCCATGTGTTTAACACCCAAAGAGTACTAAGGTGTGATCAAGTTTTGCTTGTGAGAGAAGTTTAGTCAACGGGTCTGCCACATTCAGATCCGTATGTATTTTGCAAATTTCTATGTTTACAATGCTCTGCATGGAGCTACTCTAACTAATTGCTCCCACTTTCAATATGTATCCAGATTGAGACTCTGAGTCATCTGGATCGGTGTAAAAGCTTGCATCGACGTAACCTTTTACGACGAACTCTTTTGTCACCTCCATAACCGAGAAATATTTCCTTAGTCCTCTTAGGTAACTAAGGATAACTTTGACCGCTATCCAGTGATCTATCCCTAGATCACTATCGTTCCTCCTTGCTAAACTCATAGCAAGGCACACAACTGGTCTGGTACATAGCATGGCATACTTTATAGAACCTATGGCTGAGGCATAGGGAATGACTTTCATTCTCTCTCTATCTTCTGTCATGGTCTTGCTTTGAGTCTTAGTCAACTTTATACCTTGAATACAGGCAAGAATTCTTTTTTCGACTGATACTTTTTGAACTCCTTCAAAACTTTGTCAAGGTATGTGCTTTGTGAAAGTCTTATTAAGCGTCTCGATCTATCCCTATAGATCTTGATGCTCAATACTTAAGCAGCTTCACCGAGGTCTTTTATTGAAAAATTCTTATTCAAGTATCCTTCTATGCTATCCAGAAATTCTATATCATTTCCAATCAGCAATATGGCATCCACATATAATATCAGAAATGCTACAGAGCTCCCACTCACTTTCTTGTAAATACAGGCTTCACCATAAGTCTGTATAAAACCATATGCTTTGATCACCTTATCAAAGCGTATATTCCAACTCCGAGATGCTTGCACCAGTCCATAGATGGATAGCTGGAGCTTGCACACTTTGTTAGCACCTTTAGGATTGACAAAACCTTCTGGTTGCATCATATACAACTCTTCTTTAATAAATCCATTAAAGAAATGTAGTTTTGACATCCATTTGCAAGATTTCATAAAATGCGGCAATTGCTAACATGATTCGGACAGACTTAAGCATCGATACGAGTGAGAAAATCTCATCGTAGTCAACACCTTGAACTTGTCGAAAACCTTTTGCGACAATTCGAGCTTTGTAGATAGAAACACTACTATCAGCGTCTGTCTTCCTCTTGAAGATCCATTTATTCTCAATGACTTGCCGATCATCGGGCAAGTCAACCAAAGTCCATACTTTGTTCTCATACATGGATCCCATCTCAGATTTCATGGCCTCAAGCCATTTCGCGGAATCTGGGCTCATCATCGCTTCCTCATAGTTCGTTGGTTCGTCATGGTCTAGTAACATGACTTCCGGAACAGGATTACCGTACCACTCTGTAGCGGAACGTACTCTGGTTGACCTACGAGGTTCTGTAGTAACTTGATCTGAAGTTTCATGATCATCATCATTAGCTTCCTCACTAATTGGTGTAGGCATCACTGGAACTGATTTCTGTGATGAACTACTTTCCAATTCAAGAGAAGGTACCACTACCTCATCAAGTTCTACTTTCCTCCCACTCACTTCTTTCGAGAGAAACTCCTTCTCTAGAAAGGATCCATTCTTAGCAACAAATATCTTGCCTTCGGATCTGTGATAGAAGGTGTACCCAACAGTTTCTTTTGGGTATCCTATGAAGACGCACTTCTCCGATTTGGGTTCGAGCTTATCAGGCTGAAGCTTTTTCACATAAGCATCGCAGCCCCAAACTTTAAGAAACGACAGCTTAGGTTTCTTGCCAAACCACAGTTCATACGGTGTCGTCTCAACGGATTTAGATGGTGCCCTTTTAAACGTGAATGCAGCTGTCTCTAATGCATAACCCCAAAACGATAGTGGTAAATCGGTAAGAGACATCATAGATCGCACCATATCTAATAAAGTACGGTTACGACGTTCGGACACACCATTACGCTGTGGTGTTCCAGGTGGCATGAGTTGCGAAACTATTCCACATTTTAAATGAAGACCAAACTCGTAACTCAAATATTTGCCTCCGCGATCAGATCGTAGAAACTTTATTTTCTTGTTACGATGATTTTCTACTTCACTCTGAAATTCTTTGAACTTTTCAAATGTTTCAGACTTGTGTTTCATTAAGTAGATATACCCATATCTGCTCAAATCATCTGTGAAGGTCAGAAAATAACGATACCCGCCGCGAGCCTCAATACTCATCGGACCGCATACATCGGTATGTATTATTTCCAATAAGTCCGTAGCTCGCTCCATTGTTCCGGAGAACAGAGTTTTAGTCATCTTGCCCATGAGGCATGGTTCGCAAGCATCAAATGATTCATAATCAAGTGATTCCAAAAGTCCATCAGTATGGAGTTTCTTCATGCGCTTTACACCAATATGACCTAAACGGCAGTGCCACAAATAAGTTGCACTATCATTACTAACTTTGCATCTTTTGGCTTCAATATTATGAATATGTGTATCACTACGATCGAGATTCAATAAACCATTTACATTGGGTGTATGACCATAGAAGGTTTTTATTCATGTAAACAGAACAACAATTATTCTCTGACTTAAATGAATAACCGTATTGCAATAAACATGATCCAATCATATTCATGCTCAACGCAAACACCAAATAACATTTATTTTGTAATAAACATGATCCAATCATATTCATGCTCAACGCAAACACCAAATAACATTTATTTAGGTTCAACACTAATCCCGAAAATAGAGGGAGTGTGCGATGGTGATCTTATCAACCTTGGAATCTCTTCCAACACACATCGTCACCTCGTCCTCAACTAGTCTCTGTTCATTTTGCAACACCTGTTTCGAGTTACTAATCATAGCAACTGAACCGGTATCAAATACCCAGGGGCTACTATGAACACTAGTAAACTACACATCAATAACATGTATATCAAATATACCTTTGTTCACTTTGCCATCCTTCTTATCCGCCAAATACTTGGGGCAGTTCCGCTTCCAGTGAATAGTCCCTTTGCAGTAGAAGCACTTAGTCTCAGGCTTAGGTCCAGACTTGGGCTTCTTCACTTGAGCAGCAACTTGCTTGCTATTCTTCTTGAAGTTCCCCTTCTTCCCTTTGCCCTTTTTCCTGAAACTAGTGGTCTTGTCAACCATCAACACTTGATGCTTTTCTTGATTTCTACCTTCATCGATTTCAGCATCATGAAGAGCTTGGGAATCGTTTCCGTTATCCCTTGCATATTATAGTTCATCACGAAATTCTAGTAACTTGGTGATAGTGACTAGAGAACTCTGTCAATCACTATCTTATCTGGAAGATTAACTCCCACTTGATTCAAGTGATTGTAGTACTCAGACATTCTGAGCACATGCTCACTAGCTGAGCAATTCTCCTCCATCTTGTAGGCAAAGTACTGTCAGAGGTCTCATACCTCTCGACACGGGCATGAGTATGAAATACCAATTTCAACTCTTGGAACATCTCATATGCTCCGTGATGTTCAAAACGTCTTTGAAGCCCCGATTCTAAGCCGTAAAGCATGGTGCACTAAACTATCAAGTAGTCATCATATAGAGCTTGCCAAACGTTCATAACGTCTGCATTTGCTCCTGCAATCGGTCTGTCACCTAGCGGTGCATCAAGGACATAATTCTTCTGTGCAGCAATGAGGATAATCCTCAGATCACGGATCCAATCCGCATCATTGCCACTAACTTCTTTCAACTTAGTTTTCTCCAGGAACATATCAAAAATAAAATAGTGGAGCTATGCGCGAGCTATTGATCTACAACATAATTTGCAAATACTACCAGGACTAAGTTCATGATAAATTAAAGTTTAATTAATCATATTACTCAAGAACTCCCACTTAGATAGACATCTCTCTAATCATCTAAGTGATCACGTGATCCAAATCAACTAAACCATAACCGATCATCACGTGAAATGGAGTAGTTTTCAATGGTGAACATCACTATGTTGATCATATCTACTATATGATTCACGCTCGACCTTTCGGTCTCAGTGTTCCGAGGCCATATCTGCATATGCTAGGCTCGTCAAGTTTAACCCGAGTATTCTGCGTGTGCAAAACTGGCTTGCACCCGTTGTAGATGAACGTTGAGCTTATCACACCCGATCATCACGTGGTGTCTCGGCACGACGAACTTTGGCAACGGTGCATACTCAGGGAGAACACTTTTACCTTGAAATTTAGTGAGAGATCATCTTATAATGCTACCGTCAAACAAAGCAAAATAAGATGCATAAAGGATAAACATCACATGCAATCAATATAAGTGATATGATATGGTCATCATCATCTTGTGCTTGTGATCTCCATCTCTGAAGCACCGTCATGATCACCATCGTCACTGGCGCGACACCTTGATCTCCATCATAGCATCGTTGTTGTCTCGCCAACTATTGCTTCTACGACTATCGCTACCGCTTAGTGATAAAGTAAAGCAATTACAGGGCGATTGCATTGCATACAATAAAGCGACAACCATATGGCTCCTGCCAGTTGCCGATAACTCGGTTACAAAACATGATCATCTCATACAATAAAATATAGCATCATGTCTTGACCATATCACATCACAACATGCCCTGCAAAAACAAGTTAGACGTCCTCTACTTTGTTGTTGCAAGTTTTACGTGGGTGCTACGGGCTGAGCAAGAACCGTTCTTACCTACGCATCAAAACCACAACGATAGTTCGTCAAGTTAGTGTTGTTTTAACCTTCACAAGGACCGGGCGTAGCCACACTCGGTTCAACTAAAGTTGGAGAAACTGACACCCGCTAGTCACCTGTGTGCAAAGCACGGCGGTAAAACCAGTCTCGCGTAAGCGTACGCGTAATGTCGGTCCGGGCCGCTTCATCCAACAATACCGCCGAACCAAAGTGTGACATGCTGGTAAGCAGTATGACCTGTATCGCCCACAACTCACTTGTGTTCTACTCGTGCATATAACATCTACGCATAAAACCAGGCTCGGATGCCACTGTTGGGGAACGTAGTAATTTCAAAAAAAATCCTACGCACACACAGGATCATGGTGATGCATAGCAACGAGAGGGGAGAGTGTGTCCACGTACCCTCGTAGACCGAAAGCGGAAGCGTTAGCACAACGCGGTTGATGTAGTCGTACGCCTTCATGATCCGACCGATCCAAGTACCGAACGCACGGCACCTCCGAGTTCAGCACACGTTCAACTCGATGACGTCCCGCGAGCTCCGATCCAGCAAAGCTTCACAGGAGAGTTTCGTCAGCACGACGGCGTGGTGACGGTGATGATGATGCTACCGACGCAGGGCTTCGCCTAAGCACCGCTACGATATGATCGAGGTGGATTATGGTGGAGGGGGGCACCGCACACGGCTAAGAGATCAATGATCAATTGTTGTGTCTATGGGGTGCCCCCTGGCCACATATATAAAGGATGGAGGGAGGAGGAGGCCGGCCCTCACAGGGCGCGCCCAAGGTGTGGAGTCCTACTATGACTCCCTAGTCCTAGTAGGATTCCACCTCCCACATGGAATAGGAAAAGGGGAAGGGAGAAGGAGAAGGAAGGACGGGGGCGCCCCCTTTCCCTAGTCCAATTCGGACCAGTCCATGGGGAAGGGGTGCAGCCACCCTTGAGGCCTTTCTCTCCTTTCCCGTATGGCCCATTAAGGCCCAATACGAATTCCCGTAACTCTCCGGTACTCCGAAAAATACCCGAATCACTCGGAACCTTTCCGATGTCCAAATATAGCCTTCCAATATATCGATCTTTACCTCTCGACCATTTCGAGACTCATCATCATGTCCCCGATCTCATCCGGGACTCCGAACAAACTTCGGTCATCAAATCACATAAACTCATAATACCGATCGTCACCGAACTTTAAGCGTGCGGACCCTACGGGTTCGAGAACTATGTAGACATGACCGAGACATGTCTCCGGTCAATAACCAATAGCGGAACCTGGATGCTCATATTGGCTCCCACATATTCTACGAAGATCTTTATCGGTCAAACCGCATAACAACATACGTTGTTCCCTTTGTCATCGGTATGTTACTTGCCCGAGATTCGATCGTCGGTATCTCAATACCTAGTTCAATCTCGTTACCGGCAAGTCTCTTTACTCGTTTCGTAATACATCATCCCGCAACTAACTCATTAGTTACAATGCTTGCAAGGCTTATAGTGATGTGCATTACCGAGTGGGCCCAGAGATACCTCTCCGACAATCGGAGTGACAAATCCTAATCTCGAAATACGCCAACTCAACAAGTACCTTCGGAGACACCTGTAGAGCACCTTTATAATCACCCAGTTACGTTGTGACGTTTGGTAGCACATAAAGTGTTCCTCCGGTAAACGGGAGTTGCATAATCTCATAGTCATAGGAACATGTATAAGTCATGAAGAAAGCAATAGCAACATACTAAACGATCAAGTGCTAAGCTAACGGAATGGGTCAAGTCAATCACATCATTCTCCTAATGATGTGATCCCGTTAATCAAATGACAACTCATGTCTATGGTTAGGAAACATAACCATCTTTGGTCAACGAGCTAGTCAAGTAGAGGCATACTAGTGACACTCTGTTTGTCTATGTATTCACACATGTATTATGTTTCCGGTTAATACAATTCTAGCATGAATAATAAACATTTATCATGAAATAAGGAAATAAATAATAACTTTATTATTGCCTCTAGGGCATATTTCCTTCAGTCTCCCACTTGCACTAGAGTCAATAATCCAGTTCACATCGCCATGTGATTTAACACCAACAGTTCACATCACCATGTGATTAATATCCATAGTTCACATTGTCATGTGACCAACACCCAAAGGGTTTACTAGAGTCAATAATCTAGTTCACATCGCCATGTGATTAACACCCAAAGAGTACTAAGGTGTGATCATGTTTTGCTTGTGAGAGAAGTTTAGTCAATGGGTCTGCCAAATTCAGATCCGTATGTATTTTGCAAATTTCTATGTCAACAATGCTCCGCACGGAGCTACTCTAGCTAATTGCTCCCACTTTCAATATGTATCCAGAGTGAGACTTAGAGTCATCTGGATTAGTGTCAAAACTTGTATCAACGTGACCCTTTACGATGAACCTTTTGGCACCTCCATAATCGAGAAACATATCCTTATTCCACTAAGGATAATTTTGACCGTTGTCCAGTGATCTACTCCTAGATCACTATTGTACTCCCTTGCCAAACAATGTAGGGTATACAATAGATCTGTTACACAGCATAGCATACTTTATAGAACCTATGACTGAGGCATAGGGAATGACTTTTCATTCTCTTTCTATTTTCTGCCGTGGTTGGGTTTTGAGTCTTCACTCAACTTCACACCTTAAAACACAGGCAAGAACTCCTTCTTTGACTGTTCTATTTTGAACTACTTCAAAATCTTTGTCAAGGTATGTACTCATTGAAAAATCTTATCAAGCGTCCTGATCTATCTCTATAGATCTTGATGCTCAATATGTAAGCAGCTTCACCGAGGTCTTTCTTTGAAAAACTCCTTTCAAATACTCCTTTATGCTTTCCAGAAAATTCTACATTATTTCCGATCAACAATATGTCATTCACATATACTTATCAGAAATGCTGTAGTGCTCCCACTCACTTTCTTGTAAATACAGGCTTCACCGCAAGTCTGTATAAAACTATATGCTTTGATCAACTCATCAAAGCGTATATTCCAACTCCAAGATGCTTGCACCAGTCCATAGATGGATCGCTGGAGCTTGCACACTTTGTTAGCATCCTTTGGATCGATAAAACCTTCAGGTTGCATCATATACAACTCTTCTTCCGGAAATCCATTCAGGAATGCAGTCTTTACATCCATTTGCCAAATTTCATAATCATAAAATGCGGCAATTGCTAACATGATTCGGACGGACTTAAGCATCGCTACGGGTGAGAAAGTCTCATCGTAGTCAACTCCTTGAACTTTGTCAACAAACTTTTTCGACAAGTCAAGCTTTGTAGATAGTAACACTACTATCATCGTCCGTCTTCCTCTTGAAGATCCATTTATTCTTGATGGCTTGCCGATTATCGGGCAAATCAACCAAAGTCCACACTTTGTTCTCATACATGGATCCCATCACAGATTTCATGGCCTCAAGCCATTTTGTGGAATCTGGGCTCATCATCGCTTCCTCATAGTTCGTAGGTTCGTCATGGTCTAGTAACATGACCTCCAGAACAGGATTACCGTACTACTCTGGTGCGGATCTTACTCTGGTTGACCTACGAGGTTAGGTAGTAACTTGATCTGAAGTTTCATGATCATCATCATTAGCTTCCTCACTAATTGGTGTAGAAGTCACAGGAACCGGTTTCTGTGATGAACTACTTTCCAATAAGGGAGCAGGTACAGTTACCTCATCAAGTTCTACTTTCCTCCCACTCACTTCTTTCGAGAGAAACTCCTTCTCTAGAAAGGATCCATTCTTAGCAACGAAAGTCTTGCCTTCGGATCTGTGATAGAAGGTGTACCCAACTATCTCTTTTGGGTGTCCTATGAAGACACATTTCTCCGACTTGGGTTCGAGCTTATCAGGTTGAAGCTTTTTCACATAAGCATTGCAGCCCCCAAACTTTAAGAAATGACAACTTTGATTTCTTGCCAAACCACAGTTCATAAGGAGTCGCCTCAACAGATTTAGATGGTGCCCTATTTAACGTGAATGCAGCCGTCTCTAAAGCATAACCCCAAAACGATAGCGGTAAATCAGTAAGAGACATCATAGATCGCACCATATCTAGTAAAGTACGATTACGATGTTCGGACACACCATTACGCTGTGGTGTTCCGGGTGGCGTGAGTTGCGAAACTATTCCGCTTTGTTTCAAATGTACACCAAACTCGTAACTCAAATATTCTCCTCCACGATCAGATCGTAGAAACTTTATTTTCTTGTTACGATGATTTTCCACTTCACTCTGAAATTCTTTGAACTTTTCAAATGTTTCAGACTTATGTTTCATTAAGTAGATATACCCATATCTGCTCAAATCATCTGTGAAGGTGAGAAAATAACGATACCCGCCGCGAGCCTCAACATTCATCGGACCGCATACATCAATATGTATTATTTCCAATAAGTCATTTAGCTCGCTCCATTGTTCCGGAGAACGGAGTCTTAGTCATCTTGCCCATGAGGCATGTTTCGCAAGCATCAAATGATTCATAATCAAGTGATTCCAAAATTCCATCCGAATGGAGTTTCTTCATGCGCTTTACACCAATATGACCTAAACGGCAGTGCCACAAAATATGTTGCATTATCATTATCAACTTTGCATCTTTTGGCATCAATATTACGAATATGTGTATCACTACGATCGAGATTCAATAAACCATTTACATTGGGTGTATGACCACAGAAGGTTTTTATTCATGTAAACAGAACAACAATTATTCTCTGACTTAAATGAATAACCGTATTGCAATAAACATGATCCAATCATATTCATGCTCAACGCAAACACCAAATAACATTTATTTTGCAATAAACATGATCCAATCATATTCATGCTCAATGCAAACACCAAATAACATTTATTTTGCAATAAACATGATCCAATCATATTCATGCTCAATGCAAACACCAAATAACATTTATTTAGGTTCAACAATAATCCCGAAAATAGAGGGAGTGTGCGATGGTGATCTTATCAACCTTGGAATCTCTTCCAATACACATCGTCACCTCGTCCTCAACTAGTCTCTATTCATTTTGCAACACTTGTTTCGAGTTACTAATCATAGCAACTGAACCTGTATCAAATACCCAGGGGCTACTATGAACACTAGTAAAATACACATCAATAACATGTATATCAAATATACCTTTGTTCACTTTGCCATCCTTCTTATCCGCCAAATACTTGGGGCAGTTCTGCTTCCAGTGAGCAGTCCCTTTGCAAAAGCACTCAGTTTCAGCGTTAGGTCCAGACTTGGGCTTCTTCCCAGGAGTAGCAACTTGCTTGCTATTCTTCTTGAAGTTCCCCTTCTTCCCTTTGCCCTTTTTCTTGAAACTAGTGGTCTTGTTAACCATCAACACTTGATGCTCTTTCTTGATTTCTACCTTTGTTGATTTCAGCATCACGAAGAGCTCGGGAACTGTTGTTGTCATCCCTTGCATATTATAGTTCATCACGAAGTTCCAGTAACTTGGTGATAGTGACTAGAGAATTCTGTCAATTACTATCTTATCCGGAAGATTAACTCCCACTTGATTCAAGCAACTGTAGTACTCAGACATTCTGAGCACATGCTCACTGGTTGAGCTATTCTCCTCCATCTTGTAGGCAAAGTACTTGTCAGAGGTCTCATACCTCTCGACACGGGCATGAGTCTGAAATACCGATTTCAGCTCTTGGAACATCTCATATGCTCCATGTCGTTCAAAACATTTTTGAAGTCACGATTCTAAGCCGTAAAGCATGGTGCACTAAACTATCAAGTAGTCGTCATACCGAGCTTGTCAAACATTCATAACGTCTGCATCTGCTCCTGCAATAGTTCTGTCACCTAGCGGTGCATCAAGGACATAATTCTTCTATGCAGCAATGAGGATAAACCTCAGATCACGGAACCAGTCCGCATCATTGCTACTATCATCTTTCAACTTAGTTTTCTCTAAGAACATATCAAAAATAAAACAGGGGAGCTATACGCGAGCTATTGATCTACAACATAATTTGCAAATACTACCAGGACTAAGTTGATGATAAATTTAAGCTCAATTAATCATATTACTCAAGAACTCCCACTTAGATAGACATCTCTCTAATCATCTAAGTGATCACGTGATCCAAATCAACTAAACCATAACCGATCATCACGTGAAATGGAGTAGTTTTCAATGGTGAACATCACTATGTTGATCATATCTACTATATGATTCACGCTCGACCTTTCGGTCTCAGTGTTCCGAAGCCATATCTGCATATGCTAGGCTCGTCAAGTTTAACCCGAGTATTCTGCGTGTGCAAAACTGGCTTGCACCCGTTGTAGATGAACGTTGAGCTTATCACGTGTCTCGGCACGACGAACTTTGGCACCGGTGCATACTCAGGGAGAACACTTTTACCTTGAAATTTAGTGAGAGATCATCTTATAATGCTACCGTCAAACAAAGCAAAATAAGATGCATAAAGGATAAACATCACATGTAATCAATATAAGTGATATGATATGGCCATCATCATCTTTGTGCTTGTGATCTCCATCTCCGAAGCACCGTCATGATCACCATCGTTACTGGTGCGACACCTTGATCTCCATCGTAGCATCATTGTCGTCTCGCCAACTATTGCTTCTACGACTATCGCTACCGCTTAGTGATAAAGTAAAGCAATTACAGGGCGATTGCATTGCATACAATAAAGCGACAACCATATGGCTCCTGCCAGTTGCCGATAACTCAGTTACAAAACATGATCATCTCATACAATAAAATATAGCATCATGTCTTGACCATATCACATCACAACATGCCCTGCAAAAACAAGTTAGACGTCCTCTACTTTGTTGTTGCAAGTTTTACGTGGCTGCTACGGGCTGAGCAAGAACCGTTCTTACCTACGCATCAAAACCACAACGATAGTTCGTCAAGTTAGTGCTGTTTTAACCTTCACAAGGACCGGGCGTAGCCACACTCGGTTCAACTAAAGTTGGAGAAACTGACACCCGCTAGTCACCTGTGTGCAAAGCACGGCGGTAAAACCAGTCTCGCGTAAGCGTAAGCGTAATGTCGGTCCGGGCCGCTTCATCCAACAATACCGCCGAACCAAAGTGTGACATGCTAGTAAGCAGTATGACTTGTATCGCCCACAACTCACTTGTGTTCTACTCGTGCATATAACATCTACGAATAAAACCAGGCTTGGATGCCACTGTTAGCGAAAGTAGTAATTTCAAAAATTTCCTACGCACACACAGGATCATAGTGATGCATAGCAACGAGAGGGGAGAGTGGGTCCACGTACCCTCGTAGACCGAAAGCGGAAGCGTTAGCACAACGCGGTTGATGTAGTCGTACGTCTTCACGATCCGACCGTTCCAAGTACCGAATGCACGGCACCTCCGAGTTCAGCACACGTTCAACTCGATGACGTCCCGCGAGCTCCGGTCCAGCAAAGCTTCACAGGAGAGTTTCGTCAGCACGACGGCGTGGTGACGGTGATGACGATGCTACCGACGCAGGGCTTCGCCTAAGCACCGCTACGATATGATCGAGGTGGATTATGGTGGAGGGGGGCACCGCACACGGCTAAGAGGTCAATGATCAATTGTTGTGTCTATGGGGTGCCCCCTGGCCACGTATATAAAGGAGTGGAGGAGGGGGGAGGGCCGGCCTAGCTATGGCGCGCCCTGGAGGAGTCCTACTCCCACCGGGAGTAGGATTCCCCCCCTTCCAAGTAGTAGGAGTAGGAGAGAAGGAAGGGGAAGAGAGAAGAGAAGGAAGGAGGGGGCGCAGCCCCTCCCCCTAGTCCAATTCGGACTAGGCCTTGTGGGGGCGCGCGGCCTGCCTCTCTCTCTCCCCTAAAGCCCAATAAGGCCCATATACTTCTTCCCCGTATTCCCGTAACTCCCCGGTACTCCGAAAAATACCCGAACCACTTGGAACCTTTCCCATGTCCGAATATAGTCGTCCAATATATCGATCTTTACGTCTCGACTATTTCGAGACTCCTCGTCATGTCCCCGATCTCATCCGGGACTCCGAACTACCTTCGGTACATCAAAACACATAAACTCATAATACAAATCGTCACAGAACTTTAAGTGTGCGGACCCTACGGGTTCGAGAACTATGTAGACATGACCGAGACACGTCTCCGGTCAATAACCAATAGCGGAACCTGGATACTCATATTGGCTCCCACATATTCTACGAAGATCTTTATTGGTCAAACCGCATAACAACATATGTTGTTCCCTTTGTCATCGGTATGTTACTTGCCCGAGATTCGATCGTCGGTATCTCAATACCTAGTTCAATCTCATTACCGGCAAGTCTCTTTACTCGTTCCGTAATACATCATCCCGCAACTAACTCATTAGTTACAATGCTAGCAAGGCTTATAGTGATGTGCATTACCGAGTGGGCCCAGAGATACTTCTCCGACAATCGGAGTGACAAATCCTAATCTTGAAATACGCCAACTCAACAAGTACCTTCGGAGACACCTGTAGAGCACCTTTATAATCACCCAGTTATGTTGTGATGTTTGGTAGCACACAAAGTGTTCCTCCGGTAAACGGGAGTTGCATAATCTCATAGTCATAGGAACATGTATAAGTCATGAAGAAAGCAATAGCAACATACTAAACGATCAAGTGCTAAGCTAACGGAATGGGTCAAGTCAATCACATCATTCTCCTAATGATGTGATCCCGTTAATCAAATGACAACTCATGTCTATGGTTAGGAAACATAACCATCTTTGATTAACGAGCTAGTCAAGTAGAGGCATACTAGTGACACTCTATTTTGTCTATGTATTCACACATGTATCAAGTTTCCGATTAATACAATTCTAGCATGAATAATAAACATTTATCATGACATAAGGAAATAAAATAATAACTTTATTATTGCCTCTAGGGCATATTTCCTTCAGTCTCCCACTTGCACTAGAGTCAATAATCTAGTTCACAACGCCATGTGATTTAACACCAATAGTTCACATCACCATGTGATTAACACCCATAGTTCACATCGCTATGTGACCAACACTCAAAGGGTTTACTAGAGTCAATAATCTAGTTCACATCGCCATGTGTTTAACACCCAAAGAGTACTAAGGTGTGATCAAGTTTTGCTTGTGAGAGAAGTTTAGTCAACGGGTCTGCCACATTTAGATCCGTATGTATTTTGCAAATTTCTATGTTTACAATGCTCTGCACGGAGCTACTCTAGCTAATTGCTCCCACTTTCAATATGTATCCAGATTGAGACTCTGAGTCATCTGGATCGGTGTAAAAGCTTGCATCGACGTAACCTTTTACGACGAACTCTTTTATCACCTCCATAACCGAGAAATATTTCCTTAGTCCTCTTAGGTAACTAAGGATAGCTTTGACCGCTATCCAGTGATCTATCCCTAGATCACTATCGTACCTCCTTGCTAAACTCATAGCAAGGCACACAACTGGTCTGGTACATAGCATGGCATACTTTATAGAACCTATGGCTGAGGCATAGGGAATGACTTTCATTCTCTCTCTATCTTCTGTCGTGGTCTTGCTTTGAGTCTTACTCAACTTTATACCTTGAATACAGGCAAGAACTCTTTCTTTGACTGATACTTTTTGAACTCCTTCAAAACTTTGTCAAGGTATGTGCTTTGTGAAAGTCTTATTAAGCGTCTCGATCTATCCCTATAGATCTTGATGCTCAATACTTAAGCAGCTTCACCGAGGTCTTTTATTGAAAAATTCTTATTCAAGTATCCTTCTATGCTATCCAGAAATTCTATATCATTTCCAATCAGCAATATGGCATCCACATATAATATCAGAAATGCTACAGAGCTCCCACTCACTTTCTTGTAAATACAGGCTTCACCATAAGTCTGTATAAAACCATATGCTTTGATCACCTTATCAAAGCGTATATTCCAACTCCGAGATGCTTGCACCAGTCCATAGATGGATAGCTGGAGCTTGCACACTTTGTTAGCACCTTTAGGATTGACAAAACCTTCTGGTTGCATCATATACAACTCTTCTTTAATAAATCCATTAAAGAAATGTAGTTTTGACATCCATTTGCAAGATTTCATAAAATGCGGCAATTGCTAACATGATTCGGACAGACTTAAGCATCGATACGAGTGAGAAAATCTCATCGTAGTCAACACCTTGAACTTGTCGAAAACCTTTTGCGACAATTCGAGCTTTGTAGATAGAAACACTACTATCAGCGTCTGTCTTCCTCTTGAAGATCCATTTATTCTCAATGACTTGCCGATCATCGGGCAAGTCAACCAAAGTCCATACTTTGTTCTCATACATGGATCCCATCTCAGATTTCATGGCCTCAAGCCATTTCGCGGAATCTGGGCTCATCATCGCTTCCTCATAGTTCGTTGGTTCGTCATGGTCTAGTAACATGACTTCCGGAACAGGATTACCGTACCACTCTGTAGCGGAACGTACTCTGGTTGACCTACGAGGTTCTGTAGTAACTTGATCTGAAGTTTCATGATCATCATCATTAGCTTCCTCACTAATTGGTGTAGGCATCACTGGAACTGATTTCTGTGATGAACTACTTTCCAATTCAAGAGAAGGTACCACTACCTCATCAAGTTCTACTTTCCTCCCACTCACTTCTTTCGAGAGAAACTCCTTCTCTAGAAAGGATCCATTCTTAGCAACAAATATCTTGCCTTCGGATCTGTGATAGAAGGTGTACCCAACAGTTTCTTTTGGGTATCCTATGAAGACGCACTTCTCCGATTTGGGTTCGAGCTTATCAGGCTGAAGCTTTTTCACATAAGCATCGCAGCCCCAAACTTTAAGAAACGACAGCTTAGGTTTCTTGCCAAACCACAGTTCATACGGTGTCATCTCAACGGATTTAGATGGTGCCCTATTAAACATGAATGCAGCTGTCTCTAATGCATAACCCCAAAACGATAGTGGTAAATCGGTTAGAGACATCATAGATCGCACCATATCTAATAAAGTACGGTTACAACGTTCGGACACACCATTACGCTGTGGTGTTCCGGGTGGCGTGAGTTGCGAAACTATTCCGCTTTGTTTCAAATGTACACCAAACTCGTAACTCAAATATTCTCCTCCACGATCAGATCGTAGAAACTTTATTTTCTTGTTACGATGATTTTCCACTTCACTCTGAAATTCTTTGAACTTTTCAAATGTTTCAGACTTATGTTTCATTAAGTAGATATACCCATATCTGCTCAAATCATCTGTGAAGGTGAGAAAATAACGATACCCGCCGCGAGCCTCAACATTCATCGGACCGCATACATCGATATGTATTATTTCCAATAAGTCATTTAGCTCGCTCCATTGTTCCGGAGAACGGAGTCTTAGTCATCTTGCCCATGAGGCATGGTTCGCAAGCATCAAATGATTCATAATCAAGTGATTCCAAAATTCCATCCGAATGGAGTTTCTTCATGCGCTTTACACCAATATGACCTAAACGGCAGTGCCACAAAATATGTTGCATTATCATTATCAACTTTGCATCTTTTGGCATCAATATTATGAATATGTGTATCACTACGATCGAGATTCAATAAACCATTTACATTGGGTGTATGACCATAGAAGGTTTTTATTCATGTAAACAGAACAACAATTATTCTCTGACTTAAATGAATAACCGTATTGCAATAAACATGATCCAATCATATTCATGCTCAACGCAAACACCAAATAACATTTATTTTGCAATAAACGTGATCCAATCATATTCATGCTCAATGCAAACACCAAATAACATTTATTTTGCAATAAACATGATCCAATCATATTCATGCTCAATGCAAACACCAAATAACCTTTATTTAGGTTCAACACTAATCTCAAAAATAGAGGGAGTGTGCGATGGTGATCTTATCAACCTTGGAATCTCTTCCAACACACATCGTCACCTCGTCCTCAACTAGTCTCTATTCATTTTGCAACACCTGTTTCGAGTTACTAATCATAGCAACTGAACCGGTATCAAATACCCAGGGGCTACTATGAACACTAGTAAAATACACATCAATAACATGTATATCAAATATACCTTTGTTCACTTTGCCATCCTTCTTATCCGCCAAATACTTGGGGCAGTTCCGCTTCCAGTGAGCAGTCCCTTTGCAAAAGCACTCAGTTTCAGGCTTAGTCCAGACTTGGGCTTCTTCCCGGGAGTAGCAACTTGCTTGCTATTCTTCTTGAAGTTCCCCTTCTTCCCTTTGCCCTATTTCTTGAAACTAGTGGTCTTGTTAACCATCAACACTTGATGCTCTTTCTTGATTTCTACCTTCGTTGATTTCAGCATCACGAAGAGCTCGGGAACCGTTTTTGTCATCCCTTGCATATTATAGTTCATCACGAAGTTCCAGTAACTTGGTGATAGTGACTAGAGAATTCTGTCAATTACTATCTTATCCGGAAGATTAACTCCCACTTGATTCAAGCAACTGTAGTACTCAGACATTCTGAGCACATGCTCACTGGTTGAGCTATTCTCCTCCATCTTGTAGGCGAAGTACTTGTCAGAGGTCTCATACCTCTCGACACGGGCATGAGTCTGAAATACCGATTTCAGCTCTTGGAACATCTCATATGCTCCATGTCGTTCAAAACATTTTTGAAGTCCCGATTCTA
This sequence comes from Thinopyrum elongatum, assembly GCA_011799875.1. Classification (NCBI taxonomy): domain Eukaryota; kingdom Viridiplantae; phylum Streptophyta; class Magnoliopsida; order Poales; family Poaceae; genus Thinopyrum; species Thinopyrum elongatum. Next base: position 92,533,306 of record CM022302.1, on the reverse strand, counting down.
AGCCGTAAAGCATGGTGCACTAAACTATCAAGTAGTCATCATACCGAGCTTGTCAAACATTCATAACGTCTGCATCTGCTCCTGCAATAGTTCTGTCACCTAGCGGTGCATCAAGGACATAATTCTTCTGTGCAGCAATGAGGATAAACCTCAGATCACGGAACCAGTCCGCATCATTGCTACTATCATCTTTCAACTTAGTTTTCTCTAAGAACATATCAAAAATAAAACAGGGGAGCTATATGCGAGCTATTGATCTACAACATAATTTGCAAATACTACCAGGACTAAGTTCATGATAAATTTAAGTTCAATTAATCATATTAATCAAGAACTCCCACTTAGATAGACATCTCTCTAATCATCTAAGTGATCACATGATCCAAATCAACTAAACCATAACCGATCATCACGTGAAATGGAGTAGTTTTCAATGGTGAACATCACTATGTTGATCATATCTACTATATGATTCACGCTCGACCTTTCGGTCTCAGTGTTCCGAGGCCATATCTGCATATGCTAGGCTCGTCAAGTTTAACCCGAGTATTCTGCGTGTGCAAAACTGGCTTGCACCCGTTGTAGATGAACGTTGAGCTTATCACACCCGATCATCACGTGGTGTCTCGGCACGACGAACTTTGGCAACGGTGCATACTCAGGGAGAACACTTTTACCTTGAAATTTAGTGAGAGATCATCTTATAATGCTACCGTCAAACAAAGCAAAATAAGATGCATAAAGGATAAACATCACATGCAATCAATATAAGTGATATGATATGGTCATCATCATCTTGTGCTTGTGATCTCCATCTCTGAAGCACCGTCATGATCACCATCGTCACTGGCGCGACACCTTGATCTCCATCATAGCATCGTTGTCGTCTCGCCAACTATTGCTTCTATGACTATCGCTACCGCTTAGTGATAAAGTAAAGCAATTACAGGGCGATTGCATTGCATACAATAAAGCGACAACCATATGGCTCCTGCCAGTTGCCGATAACTCGGTTACAAAACATGATCATCTCATACAATAAAATATAGCATCATGTCTTGACCATATCACATCACAACATGCCCTGCAAAAACAAGTTAGACGTCCTCTACTTTGTTGTTGCAAGTTTTACGTGGCTGCTACGGGCTGAGCAAGAACCGTTCTTACCTACGCATCAAAACCACAACGATAGTTCGTCAAGTTAGTGTTGTTTTAACCTTCACAAGGACCGGGCGTAGCCACACTCGGTTCAACTAAAGTTGGAGAAACTGACACCCGCTAGTCACCTGTGTGCAAAGCACGGCGGTAAAACCAGTCTCGCGTAAGCGTACGCGTAATGTCGGTCCGGGCCGCTTCATCCAACAATACCGCCGAACCAAAGTGTGACATGCTGGTAAGCAGTATGACCTGTATCGCCCACAACTCACTTGTGTTCTACTCGTGCATATAACATCTACGCATAAAACCAGGCTCGGATGCCACTGTTGGGGAACGTAGTAATTTCAAAAAAAATCCTACGCACACACAGGATCATGGTGATGCATAGCAACGAGAGGGGAGAGTGTGTCAACGTACCCTCGTAGACCGAAAGCGGAAGCGTTAGCACAACGCGGTTGATGTAGTCGTACGTCTTCACGATCCGACCGATCCAAGTACCGAACGCACGGCACCTCCGAGTTCAGCACACGTTCAACTCGATGACGTCCCGCGAGCTCCGATCCAGCAAAGCTTCACAGGAGAGTTTCGTCAGCACGACGGCGTGGTGACGGTGATGATGATGCTACCGACGCAGGGCTTCGCCTAAGCACCGCTACGATATGATCGAGGTGGATTATGGTGGAGGGGGGCACCGCACACGGCTAAGAGATCAATGATCAATTGTTGTGTCTATGGGGTGCCCCCTGGCCACGTATATAAAGGATGGAGGGAGGAGGAGGCCGGCCCTCACAGGGCGCGCCCAAGGTGTGGAGTCCTACTAGGACTCCCTAGTCCTAGTAGGATTCCACCTCCCACATGGAATAGGAAAAGGGGAAGGGAGAAGGAGAAGGAAGGACGGGGGCGCCCCCTTTCCCTAGTCCAATTCGGACCAGTCCATGGGGAAGGGGTGCAGCCACCCTTGAGGCCTTTCTCTCCTTTCCCGTATGGCCCATTAAGGCCCAATACGAATTCCCGTAACTCTTCGGTACTCCGAAAAATACCCGAATCACTCGGAACCTTTCCGATGTCCGAATATAACCTTCCAATATATCGATCTTTACCTCTCGACCATTTCGAGACTCATCGTCATGTCCCCGATCTCATCCGGGACTCCGAACAAACTTCGGTCATCAAATCACATAAACTCATAATACCGATCGTCACCGAACTTTAAGCGTGCGGACCCTACGGGTTCGAGAACTATGTAGACATGACCGAGACATGTCTCCGGTCAATAACCAATAGAAGAACCTGGATGCTCATATTGGCTCCCACATATTCTACGAAGATCTTTATCGGTCAAACCGCATAACAACATACGTTGTTCCCTTTGTCATCGGTATGTTACTTGCTCGAGATTCGATCGTCGGTATCTCAATACCTAGTTCAATCTCGTTACCGGCAAGTCTCTTTACTCGTTTCGTAATACATCATCCCGCAACTAACTCATTAGTTACAATGCTTGCAAGGCTTATAGTGATGTGCATTACCGAGTGGGCCCAGAGATACCTCTCCGACAATCGGAGTGACAAATCCTAATTTCGAAATACGCCAACTCAACAAGTACCTTCGGAGACACCTGTAGAGGACCTTTATAATCACCCAGTTACGTTGTGACGTTTGGTAGCACACAAAGTGTTCCTCCGGTAAACGGGAGTTGCATAATCTCATAGTCATAGGAACACGTATAAGTCATGAAGAAAGCAATAGCAACATACTAAACGATTAAGTGCTAAGCTAACGGAATGGGTCAAGTCAATCCCATCATTCTCCTAATGATATGATCCCGTTAATCAAATGACAACTCATGTCTATGGTTAGGAAACATAACCATCTTTGATTAACGAGCTAGTCAAGTAGAGGCATACTAGTGACACTCTATTTTGTCTATGTATTCACACATGTATCAAGTTTCCGGTTAATACAATTCTAGCATGAATAATAAACATTTATCATGACATAAGGAAATAAAATAATAACTTTATTATTGCCTCTAGGGCATATTTCCTTCAGTCTCCCACTTGCACTAGAGTCAATAATCTAGTTCACATCGCCATGTGATTTAACACCAATAGTTCACATCACCATGTGATTAACACCCATAGTTCACATCGCTATGTGACTAACACTCAAAGGGTTTACTAGAGTCAATAATCTAGTTCACATCGCCATGTGTTTAACACCCAAAGAGTACTAAGGTGTGATCAAGTTTTGCTTGTGAGAGAAGTTTAGTCAACGGGTGTGCCACATTCAGATCTGTATGTATTTTGCAAATTTCTATGTTTACAATGCTCTGCATGGAGCTACTCTAACTAATTGCTCCCACTTTCAATATGTATCCAGATTGAGACTCTGAGTCATCTGGATCGGTGTAAAAGCTTGCATCGACGTAACCTTTTACGACGAACTCTTTTATCACCTCCATAACCAAGAAATACTTCCTTAGTCCTCTTAGGTAACTAAGGATAACTTTGACCGCTATCCAGTGATCTATCCCTAGATCACTATCGTTCCTCCTTGCTAAACTCATAGCAAGGCACACAACTGGTCTGGTACATAGCATGGCATACTTTATAGAACCTATGGCTGAGGCATAGGGAATGACTTTCATTCTCTCTCTATCTTCTGTCGTGGTCTTGCTTTGAGTCTTACTCAACTTTATACCTTGAATACAGGCAAGAATTCTTTTTTTGACTGATACTTTTTGAACTCCTTCAAAACTTTGTCAAGGTATGTGCTTTGTGAAAGTCTTATTAAGCGTCTCGATCTATCCCTATAGATCTTGATGCTCAATACTTAAGCAGCTTCACCGAGGTCTTTTATTGAAAAATTCTTATTCAAGTATCCTTCTATGCTATCCAGAAATTCTATATCATTTCCAATCAGCAATATGTCATCCACATATAATATCAGAAATGCTACAGAGCTCCCACTCACTTTCTTGTAAATACAGGCTTCACCATAAGTCTGTATAAAACCATATGCTTTGATCACCTTATCAAAGCGTATATTCCAACTCCTAGATGCTTGCACCAGTCCATAGATGGATTGTTGGAGCTTGCACACTTTGTTAGCACCTTTAGGATTGACAAAACCTTCTGGTTGCATCATATAGAACTCTTCTTTAATAAATCCATTAAAGAAATGTAGTTTTGACATCCATTTGCCAGATTTCATAAAATGCGGCAATTGCTAACATGATTCGGACAGACTTAAGCATCGATACGAGTGAGAAATCTCATCGTAGTCAACACCTTGAACTTGTCGAAAACCTTTTGCGACAATTCGAGCTTTGTAGATAGAAACACTACTATCAGCGTCTGTCTTCCTCTTGAAGATCCATTTATTCTCAATGACTTGCCGATCATCGGGCAAGTCAACCAAAGTCCATACTTTGTTCTCATACATGGATCCCATCTCAGATTTCATGGCCTCAAGCCATTTCGCGGAATCTGGGCTCATCATCGCTTCCTCATAGTTCGTTGGTTCGTCATGGTCTAGTAACATGACTTCCGGAACAGGATTACCGTACCACTCTGGAGCGGAACGTACTCTGGTTGACCTACGAGGTTCTGTAGTAACTTGATCTGAAGTTTCATGATCATCATCATTAGCTTCCTCACTAATTGGTGTTGGCATCACTGGAACTGATTTCTGTGATGAACTACTTTCCAATTCAAGAGAAGGTACCACTACCTCATCAAGTTCTACTTTCCTCCCACTCACTTCTTTCGAGAGAAACTCCTTCTCTAGAAAGGATCCATTCTTAGCAACAAATATCTTGCCTTCGGATCTGTGATAGAAGGTGTACCCAACAGTTTCTTTTGGGTATCATATGAAGACGCACTTCTCCGATTTGGGTTCGAGCTTATCAGGCTGAAGCTTTTTCACATAAGCATCGCAGTCCCAAACTTTAAGAAACGACAGCTTAGGTTTCTTGCCAAACCACAGTTCATACGGTGTCATCTCAACGGATTTAGATGGTGCCCTATTAAACATGAATGCAGCTATCTCTAATGCATAACCCCAAAACGATAGTGGTAAATCGGTAAGAGACATCATAGATCGCACCATATCTAATAAAGTACGGTTACAACGTTCGGACACACCATTACGCTGTGGTGTTCCGGGTGGCGTGAGTTGCGAAACTATTCCGCTTTGTTTCAAATGTACACCAAACTCGTAACTCAAATATTCTCCTCCACGATCAGATCGTAGAAACTTTATTTTCTTGTTACGATGATTTTCCACTTCACTCTGAAATTCTTTGAACTTTTCAAATGTTTCAGACTTATGTTTCATTAAGTAGATATACCCATATCTGCTCAAATCATCTGTGAAGGTGAGAAAATAACGATACCCGCCGCGAGCCTCAACATTCATCGGACCGCATACATTGATATGTATTATTTCCAATAAGTCATTTAGCTCGCTCCATTGTTCCGGAGAACGGAGTCTTAGTCATCTTGCCCATGAGGCATGGTTCGCAAGCATCAAATGATTCATAATCAAGTGATTCCAAAATTCCATCCGAATGGAGTTTCTTCATGCGCTTTACACCAATATGACCTAAACGGCAGTGCCACAAAATATGTTGCATTATCATTATCAACTTTGCATCTTTTGGCATCAATATTATGAATATGTGTATCACTACGATCGAGATTCAATAAACCATTTACATTGGGTGTATGACCATAGAAGGTTTTTATTCATGTAAACAGAACAACAATTATTCTCTGACTTAAATGAATAACCGTATTGCAATAAACATGATCCAATCATATTCATGCTCAACGCAAACACCAAAATAACATTTATTTTGCAATAAACAGTGATCCAACATTTCATGCTCAATGCAAAACACCAAATAAACATATTTGCAATAAAACATGATCCAATCATATATCTCAATGCAAACACAAATAACCTTATTTAGGTTCAACACTAATCTCAAAAATAGAGGAGTGTGCGATGGTGATCTTATCAACCTGGAATCTCTTCCAACACACATCGTCACCTCTGTCTCAACTAGTCTCATAATTTGCAACACCTGTTTCGAGTTACTAATCATAGCAACTGAAACGGTATCAAATACCCAGGGGCTACTATGAACACTAGTAAAATACACATCAATAAATGTATATCAATATACACTTTGTCACTTGCCATCCTTCTTATCCGCCAAATACTTGGGGCAGTTCCGCTTCCAGTGAGCAGTCCCTTTGCAAAAGCACTCAGTTTCAGGCGTCTCAGACTTGGGCTTCTTCCGGAGAGTAGCAACTTGCTTGCTATTCTTCTTGAAGTTCCCCTTCTTCCCTTGCCTATTTCTTGAAACTAGTGGTCTTGTTAACCATCAACACTTGATGCTCTTTCTTGATTTCTACCTTCGTTGATTTCAGCATCACGAAGAGCTCGGGAACCGTTTTTGTCATCCCTTGCATATATAGTTCATCACGAAGTTCCAGTAACTTGGTGATAGTGACTAGAGAATTCTGTCAATTACTATCTTATCCGGAAGATTAACTCCCACTTGATTCAAGCAACTGTAGGACTCAGACATTCTGAGCACATGCTCACTGGTTGAGCTATTCTCCTCCATCTTGTAGGCGAAGTACTTGTCAGAGGTCTCATACCTCTGACACGGGCATGAGTCTGAAATAACGATTTCAGCTCTTGGAACATCTCATATGCTCCATGTCGTTCAAAACATTTTTGAAGTCCGATTCTAAGCCGTAAAGCATGGTGCACTAAACTATCAAGTAGTCATCATACCGAGCTTGTCAAACATTCATAACGTCTGCATCTGCTCCTGCAATAGTTCTGTCACCTAGCGGTGCATCAAGGACATAATTCTTCTGTGCAGCAATGAGGATAAACTCAGATCACGGAACCAGTCCGCATCATTGCTACTATCATCTTTCAACTTAGTTTTCTCTAAGAACATATCAAAAATAAAACAGGGGAGCTATATGCGAGCTATTGATCTACAACATAATTTGCAAAATCACCAGGACTAAGTTCATGATAAATTTAAGTTCAATTAATCATATTAATCAAGAACTCCCACTTAGATAGACATCTCTCTAATCATCTAAGTGACACTGATCCAAATCAACTAAACCATAACCGATCATCACGTGAAATGGAGTAGTTTTAATGGTGAACATCACTATGTTGATCATATCTACTATATGATTCACGCTCGACCTTTCGGTCTCAGTGTTCCGAGGCCATATCTGCATATGCTAGGCTCGTCAGTTTAACCCGAGTTTTGCGTGTGCAAAACTGGCTTGCACCGTTGTAGATGAACGTTGAGTTATCACACCCGATCATCACGTGGTGTCTCGGCACGACGAACTTGGCAACGGTTGCATACTCAGGGAGAACACTTTTACCTTTGAAATTTAGTGAGAGATCATCTTATAATGCTACCGTCAAACAAAGCAAAATAAGATGCATAAAGGATAAACATCACATGCAATCAATATAAGTGATATGATATGGTCATCATCATCTTGTGCTTGTGATCTCCATCTCTGAAGCACCGTCTGATCACCATCGTCACTGGCGCGACACCTTGATCTCCATCATAGCATCGTTGTCGTCTCGCCAACTATTGCTTCTATGACTATCGCTACCGCCTAGTGATAAAGTAAAGCAATTACACGGGCGATTGCATTGCATACAATAAAGCGACAACCATATGGCTCCTGCCAGTTGCCGATAACTCGGTTACAAAAAATGATCATCTCATACAATAAAATATAGCATCATGTCTTGACCATAACCATCACAACATGCCCTGCAAAAACAAGTTAGACGTCCTCTACTTTGTTGTTGCAAGTTTTACGTGGCTGCTACGGGCTGAGCAAGAACCGTTCTACCTACGCATCACAAACACCACAACGATAGTTCGTCAGTTAGTGTTGTTTAACCTTCACAGGACCGGGCGTAGCACACTCGGTCAACTAAGTTGGAGAACTGACACCCGCTAGTCACCTGTGTGCAAAGCACGGCGGTAAAACCAGTCTCGCGTAAGCGTACGCGTAATGTCGGTCGGGCCGCCTCATCAACAATACCGCCGAACCAAAGTGTGACATGCTGGTAAGCAGTATGACCGTATCGCCCAAACTCACTTGTGTTTACTCGTGCATATAACATCTACGCATAAAACCAGGCTCGGGGTGCCACTGTTGGGGAACGTAGTAATTTCAAAAAAAATTCTACGCACACACAGGATCATGGTGATGCTAGCAACGAGAGGGGAGAGTGTGTCAACGTACCCTCGTAGACCGAAAGCGGAAGCGTTAGCCAACGCGGTTGATGTAGTCGTACGTCTTCACGATCCGACCGATCAAGTACCGAACGCACGGCACCTCCGAGTTCAGCACACGTTCAACTCGATGACGTCCGCGAGCTCCGATCCAGCAAAGCTTCACAGGAGAGTTTCGTCAGCACGACGGCGTGGTGACGGTGTGATGATGCTACCGACGCAGGGCTTCGCCTAAGCACCGCTACGATATGATCGAGGTGGATTATGGTGGAGGGGGGCACCGCACACGGCTAAGAGATCAATGATAATTGTTGTGTCTATGGGGTGCCCCCTGGCCACGTATATAAAGGATGGAGGGGAGGAGGAGGCCGGCCCTCACAGGGCGCGCCCAAGGTGTGGAGTCCTACTAGGACTCCCTAGTCCTAGTAGGATTCCACCTCCCACATGGAATAGGAAAAGGGGAAGGGAGAAGGAGAAGGAAGGACGGGGGCGCCCCCTTTCCCTAGTCCAATTCGGACCAGTCCATGGGGAAGGGGTGCAGCCACCCTTGAGGCCTTTCTTCCTTTCCCGTATGGCCCATTAAGGCCCAATACGAATTCCCGTAACTCTTCGGTACTCCGAAAAAATCCCGAATCAATCGGAACCTTTCCGATGTCCGAATATAACCTTCCAATATATCGATTTACCTCTCGACCATTTCGAGACTCATCGTCATGTCCCCGATCTCATCCGGGACTCCGAACAAACTTCGGTCATCAAATCACATAAACTCATAATACCGATCGTCACCGAACTTTAAGCGTGCGGACCCTACGGGTTCGAGAACTATGTAGACATGACCGAGACGTCTCCGGTCAATAACCAATAGAAGAACTGGATGTCTCATATGGCTCCACATATTCTACGAAGATCTTTATCGGTCAAACCGCATAAAAAACATACGTTGTTCCCTTTGTCATCGGTATGTTACTGCTCGAGATGTGATCGTCGGTATCTCAATACCTAGTTCAATCTCGTTACCGGCAAGTTTCTTTACTCGTTTCGTAATAATCACTCCCGCAACTAACTCATTAGTTACAATGCTTGCAAGGGTATAGTGATGTGCATTACCGAGTGGGCCCAGAGATACCTCTCCGACAATCGGAGTGACAAATCCTAATTTCGAAATACGCCAACTCAACAAGTACCTTCGGAGACACCTGTAGAGGACCTTATAATCACCCAGTACGTTGTGACGTTTGGTAGCACACACAAGTGTTCCTCCGGTAAACGGGAGTTGCATAATCTCATAGTCATAGGAACAGTATAAGTCATGAAGAAAGCATAGCAACATACTAAACGATTAAGTGCTAAGCTAACGGAATGGGTCAAGTCAATCCCATCATTCTCTAATGATATGATCCCGTTAATCAAATGACAACTCATGTCTATGGTTAGGAAACATAACCATCTTTGATTAACGAGCTAGTCAAGTAGAGGCATACTAGTGACACTCTATTTTGTCTATGTATTCACACATGTATCAAGTTTCCGGTTAATACAATTTTAGCATGAATAATAAACATTTATCATGACATAAGGAAATAAAATAATAACTTTATTATTGCCTCTAGGGCATATTTCCTTCAGTCTCCCACTTGCACTAGAGTCAATATCTAGTTCACATCGCCATGTGATTTAACACCAATAGTTCACATCACCATGTGATTAAACACCCATAGTTCACATCGGTATGTGACTAACACTCAAGGGTTTACTAGAGTCAATAATCTAGTTCACATCGCCATGTGGTTAACACCCAAAGAGTACTAAGGTGTGATCAAGTTTTGCTTGTGAGAAAGTTTAGTCAACGGGTGTGCCACATTAGATCTGATGTATTTTGCAAATTTCTATGTTTACAATGCTCTGCATGGAGCTACTCTAACTAAATGCTCCCACTTTCAATATGATATCCAGATTGGACTCTGAGTCATCTGGTCGGTGTAAAGCTTGCATCGACGTAACCTTTACGACGAACTCTTTTATCACCTCCATAACCAAGAAATACTTCCTTAGTCCTCTTAGGTAACTAAGGATAACTTTGACCGCTATCCAGTGATCTATCCCTAGATCACTATCGTTCCTCTTGCTAAACTCATAGCAAGGCACACAACTGGTCTGGTACATAGCATGGCATAATTATAGAACCTATGGCTGAGGCATAGGGAATGACTTTCATTCTCTCCCTATCTCTGTCGTGGTTTGTTGAGTCTTACTCAACTTATACCTTGAATACAGGCAAGAATTCTTTTTTTGACTGATACTTTTTGAACTCCTTCAAACTTTGTCAAGGTATGTGCTTGTGAAAGTCTTATTAAGCGTCTCGATCTATCCCTATAGATCTTGATGCTCAATACTTAAGCAGCTTCACCGAGGTCTTTTATTGAAAAATTCTTATTCAAGTATCCTTCTATGCTATCCAGAAATTCTATATCATTTCCAATCAGCAATATGTCATCCAATATAATATCAGAAATGCTACAGAGCTCCCACTCACTTCTTGTAAATACAGGCTTCACCTAAGTCTGTATAAAACCATATGCTTTGATCACCTTATCAAAGCGTATATTCCAACTCCTAGATGCTTGCACCAGTCCATAGATGGATTGTTGGAGCTTGCACACTTTGTTAGCACCTTTAGGATTGACAAAACTTTGGTTGCTCATATAGAACTCTTCTTTAATAAATCCATTAAAGAAATGTAGTTTTGACATCCATTTGCCAGATTTCATAAAATGCGGCAATTGCTAACATGATTCGGACAGACTTAAGCATCGATACGAGTGAGAAATCTCATCGTAGTCAACACCTTGAACTTGTCGAAAACCTTTTGCGACAATTCGAGCTTTGTAGATAGAAACACTACTATCAGCGTTGTCTTCCTCTTGAAGATCCATTTATTCTCAAGACTTGCGATCATCGGGCAAGTCAACCAAAGTCCATACTTTGTTTCTCATACATGGATCCCATCTCAGATTTCATGGCCTCAAGCCATTTCGCGGAATCTGGGCTCATCATCGCTTCTCATAAGTTCGTTGGTTCGTCATGGTCTAGTAACATGACTTCCGGAACAGGATTACCGTACCACTCTGGAGCGGAACGTACTCTGGTTGACCTACGAGGTTCTGTAGTAACTTGATCTGAAGTTTCATGATCATCATCATTAGCTTCCTCACTAATTGGTGTTGGCATCACTGGAACTGATTTCTGTGATGAACTACTTTCCAATTCAAGAGAAGGTACCACTACCTCATCAAGTTCTACTTTCTCCCACTCACTTCTTTCGAGAAACTCCTCTCTAGAAAGGATCCATTCTTAGCAACAATATCTTGCCTTCGGATCTGTGATAGAAGGTGTACCCAACAGTTTCTTTTGGGTATCATATGAAGACGCATTCTCCGATTTGGGTTCGAGCTTATCAGGCTGAAGCTTTTTCACATAAGCATCGCAGTCCCAAACTTTAAGAAACGACAGCTTAGGTTTCTTGCCAAACCACAGTTCATACGGTGTCATTCAACGGATTTAGATGGTGCCCTATTAAACATGAATGCAGCTATCTCTAATGCATAACCCCAAAACGATAGTGGTAAATCGGTAAGAGACATCATAGATCGCACCATATCTAATAAAGTACGGTTACAACGTTGGAACAATTAGTGCTGTGGTGTGGTGGGTGGCGTGAGTTGCGAAACTATTCCGCTTTGTTTCAATGTACACCAAACTCGTAACTCAAATATTCTCCTCCACGATCAGATCGTAGAAACTTTATTTCTTGTTACGATGATTTTCCACTTCACTCTGAAATTCTTTGAACTTTTCAAATGTTTCAGACTTATGTTTCATTAAGTAGATATACCATATTGCTCTCAAATCCTCTGTGAAGGTGAGAAAATAACGATACCCGCCGCGAGCCTCAACATTCATCGGACCGCATACATTGATATGTATTATTTCCAATAAGTCATTTAGCTCGTCATTGTTCCGGAGAACGGAGTCTTAGTCATCTTGCCCATGAGGCATGGTTCGCAAGCATCAAATGATTCATAATCAAGTGATTCCAAAATTCCATTCGAATGGAGTTTCTCATGCGCTTTACACAAATGACCTAAACGGCAGTGCCACAAAATATGTTGCATTACATTATCAACTTTGCATCTTTTGGCATCAATATTATGAATATGGGTACACTACGATCGAGATTCAATAAACATTTACATTGGGTGTATGACCATAGAAGGTTTATTCATGTAAACAGAACAACAATTATTCTCTGACTTAAATGAATAACCGTATTGCAATAAACCGATCCAATCATATTCATGCTCAAACGCAAACACCAAATAACATTTTATTTGCAATAAACATGATCCAATCATATTCAGCTCAATGCAAACACAAATAACATTTATTTTGCAATAACATGATCCAATATATCATGCTCAATGCAACACCAAATAACATTTATTTAGGTTCAACAAACTAATCCCGAAAATAGAGGGAGTGTGCGATGGTGATCTTATCAACCTTGGAATCTCTTCCAACACACATCGTCACCTTCCTCAACTAGTCTCTATTCATTTGCAACACCTGTTCGAGTTACTAATCATAGCAACTGAACCGGTATCAAATACCCAGGGGCTACTATGAACACTAGTAAAATACACATCAATAACATGTATATCAAATATACCTTTGTTCACTTTGCCATCCTTCTTATCCGCCAAATACTTGGGGCAGTTCCGCTTCCAGTGAGCAGTCCCTTTGCAAAAGCACTCAGTTTCAGGCTTAGGTCCAGACTTGGGCTTCTTCCCGGGAGTAGCAACTTGCTTGCTATTCTTCTTGAAGTTCCCCTTCTTCCCTTTGCCCTTTTTCTTGAAACTAGTGGTCTTGTTAACCATCAACACTTGATGCTCTTTCTTGATTTCTACCTTCGTTGATTTCAGCATCACGAAGAGCTCGGGAACCGTTTTTGTCATCCCTTGCATATTATAGTTCATCACGAAGTTCCAGTAACTTGGTGATAGTGACTAGAGAATTCTGTCAATTACTATCTTATCCGAAAGATTAACTCCCACTAGATTCAAGCAACTGTAGTACTCAGACATTCTGAGCACATGCTCACTGGTTGAGCTATTCTCCTCCATCTTGTAGGCGAAGTACTTGTCAGAGGTCTCATACCTCTCGACACGGGCATGAGTCTGAAATACCGATTTCAGCTCTTGGAACATCTCATATGCTCCATGTCGTTCAAAACATTTTTGAAGTCCCGATTCTAAGCCGTAAAGCATGGTGCACTAAACTATCAAGTAGTCATCATACCGAGCTTGTCAAACGTTCATAACGTCTGCATCTGCTCCTGCAATAGTTCTGTCACCTAGCGGTGCATCAAGGACATAATTCTTCTGTGCAGCAATTAGGATAAACCTCAGATCACGGAACCAGTCCGCATCATTGCTACTATCATCTTTCAACTTAGTTTTCTCTAAGAACATATCAAAAATAAAACAGGGGAGCTATATGCGAGCTATTGATCTACAACATAATTTGCAAATACTACCAGGACTAAGTTCATGATAAATTTAAGTTCAATTAATCATATTACTCAAGAACTCCCACTTAGATAGACATCTCTCTAATCATCTAAGTGATCACGTGATCCAAATCAACTAAACCATAACCGATCATCACGTGAAATGGAGTAGTTTTCAATGGTGAACATCACTATGTTGATCATATCTACTATATGATTCACGCTCGACCTTTCGGTCTCAGTGTTCCGAGGCCATATCTGCATATGCTAGGCTCGTCAAGTTTAACCCGAGTATTCTGCGTGTGCAAAACTGGCTTGCACCCGTTGTAGATGAACGTTGAGCTTATCACACCCGATCATCACGTGGTGTCTCGGCACGACGAACTTTGGCAACGGTGCATACTCAGGGAGAACACTTTTACCTTGAAATTTAGTGAGAGATCATCTTATAATGCTACCGTCAAACAAAGCAAAATAAGATGCATAAAGGATAAACATCACATGCAATCAATATAAGTGATATGATATGGTCATCATCATCTTGTGCTTGTGATCTCCATCTCTGAAGCACCGTCATGATCACCATCGTCACTGGCGCGACACCTTGATCTCCATCATAGCATCGTTGTCGTCTCGCCAACTATTGCTTCTACGACTATCACTACCGCTTAGTGATAAAGTAAAGCAATTACAGGGCGATTGCATTGCATACAATAAAGCGACAACCATATGGCTCCTGCCAGTTGCCGATAACTCGGTTACAAAACATGATCATCTCATACAATAAAATATAGCATCATGTCTTGACCATATCACATCACAACATGCCCTGCAAAAACAAGTTAGATGTCCTCTACTTTGTTGTTGCAAGTTTTACGTGGCTGCTATGGGCTGAGCAAGAACCGTTCTTACCTACGCATCAAAACCACAACGATAGTTCGTCAAGTTAGTGTTGTTTTAACCTTCACAAGGACCGGGCGTAGCCACACTCGGTTCAACTAAAGTTGGAGAAACTGACACCCGCTAGTCACCTGTGTGCAAAGCACGGCGGTAAAACCAGTCTCGCGTAAGCGTACGCGTAATGTCGGTCCGGGCCGCTTCATCCAACAATACCGCCGAACCAAAGTGTGACATGCTGGTAAGCAGTATGACATGTATCGCCCACAACTCACTTGTGTTCTACTCGTGCATATAACATCTACGCATAAAACCAGGCTCGGATGCCACTGTTGGGGAACGTAGTAATTTCAAAAAAATTCCTACGCACACACAGGATCATGGTGATGCATAGCAACGAGAGGGGAGAGTGTATCCATGTACCCTCGTAGACCGAAAGCGGAAGCGTTAGCACAACGCGGTTGATGTAGTCGTACGTCTTCACGATCCGACCGATCCAAGTACCGAACGCACGGCACCTCCGAGTTCAGCACACGTTCAACTCGATGATGTCCCTCGAGCTCCGATCCAGCAAAGCTTCACAGGAGAGTTTCGTCAGCACGACGGCGTGGTGACGGTGATGATGATGCTACCGACGCAGGGCTTCGCCTAAGCACCGCTACGATATGATCGAGGTGGATTATGGTGGAGGGGGGCACCGCACACGGCTAAGAGATCAATGATCAATTGTTGTGTCTATGGGGTGCCCCCTGGCCACGTATATAAAGGATGGAGGGAGGAGGAGGCCGGCCCTCACAGGGCGCGCCCAAGGTGTGGAGTCCTACTAGGACTCCCTAGTCCTAGTAGGATTCCACCTCCCACATGGAATAGGAAAAGGGGAAGGGAGAAGGAGAAGGAAGGAAGGGGGCGCCCCCTTTCCCTAGTCCAATTCGGACCAGTCCATGGGGAAGGGGTGCAGCCACCCTTGAGGCCTTTCTCTCCTTTCCCGTATGGCCCATTAAGGCCCAATACGAATTCCTGTAACTCTCCGGTACTCCGAAAAATACCCGAATCACTCGGAACCTTTCCGATGTCCGAATATAGCCTTCCAATATATCGATCTTTACCTCTCGACCATGTCGAGACTCATCGTCATGTCCCCGATCTCATCCGGGACTCCGAACAAACTTCGGTCATCAAATCACATAAACTCATAATACCGATCGTCACCGAACTTTAAGCGTGCGGACCCTATGGGTTCGAGAACTATGTAGACATGTCCGAGACACGTCTCCGGTCAATAACCAATAGCGGAACCTGGATGCTCATATTGGCTCCCACATATTCTACGAAGATCTTTATCGGTCAAACCGCATAACAACATACGTTGTTCCCTTTGTCATCGGTATGTTACTTGCCCGAGATTCGATCGTCGGTATCTCAATACCTAGTTCAATCTCGTTACCGGCAAGTCTCTTTACTCGTTCCGTAATACATCAGCCCGCAACTAACTCATTAGTTACAATGCTTGCAAGGCTTATAGTGATGTGCATTACCGAGTGGGCCCAGAGATACCTCTCCGACAATCGGAGTGACAAATCCTAATCTCGAAATACGCCAACTCAACAAGTACCTTCGGAGACACCTGTAGAGCACCTTTATATTCACCCAGTTACGTTGTGACGTTTGGTAGCACACAAAGTGTTCCTCCGGTAAACGGGAGTTGCATAATCTCATAGTCATAGGAACATGTATAAGTCATGAAGAAAGCAATAGCAACATACTAAACGATTAAGTGCTAAGCTAACGGAATGGGTCAAGTCAATCACATCATTCTCCTAATGATGTGATCCCGTTAATCAAATGACAACTCATGTCTATGGTTAGGAAACATAACCATCTTTGATTAACGAGCTAGTCAAGTAGAGGCATACTAGTGACACTCTATTTTGTCTATGTATTCACACATGTATCAAGTTTCCGGTTAATACAATTCTAGCATGAATAATAAACATTTATCATGACATAAGGAAATAAAATAATAACTTTATTATTGCCTCTAGGGCATATTTCCTTCAATAGTTGCATGTTCGCTATGCTAGGGACGTGTGGCAGACGAACGGTCTGCGTAATCGGATTCGTCTCGAAATTCTGAGTAACTTTCATGTACAAAATATTTTCATCCGAGCTACGGTTTATTTTGAAAATGAATAGCAAACATGCATTTGAAAATTAGTATAAAATAAACCGTATCTCGGATGAAAATATTTTGTACATGAAAGTTGCTCAGAATTTCGAGACGAATCTGAATACGCAGACCGTTCATCTGCCACACGTCCCTAGCATAGCGAACATGTAACCGTCCCCCTCTGGTTCGTTTGTCCAAAATGCCAAACACCGGGAATACTTTCCCGGATGTTTTCCCCCTTCGCCGGTATCACCTATCCCTGTGTTAGATCACCTCTGGCACCGCGTATTGCCTTGTTATATTTTGTGATACTTTGTTTGCTCCGTATTTACTGTTTCTTCCCCCCTCTTGTTCTCCGGTAGACCCCGAGACCGGCGCTGATGCCACTGAGTACGGCTACGTCACCGACGACCCTTCTTCCTGTGCAACAGAGCTTCCAGGCAAGCAAACCCCCCTTGATCAACCAGATATCGCCCACTCTCTTCTCTCTTATTCTTGCATTAGGTTTGCTACTGTTGTTGATTCGATAGCTCCTATTCTGTTGCATAGCCTGTCATTGTTGCTACAATTGTTGGTACCTTTACCTGCTATCCTAAATGCTTAGTATAGGATGCTAGTATTCCATCAGTGGCCCTACACTCTTGTCTGTCTGCCATGCTATACTAATGGGCCGTGATAACTTCGGGAGGTGATCACGGGTATATACATACATACATACATACATACATACATACATACATACTATACAGGTTACATGACGTGACTAAAGTCGGGTCGGCTCGTAGAGTACCCGCAAGTGATTCCGATGTGGGGGCGACTGAAAGGACAGGTGGTTCCACCCAGGTAGTGGTGGGCCTGGGTTCCCGACGGCCCCCGAGTGTTACTTTGTGGCGGAGCGATAGGGCAGGTTGTGACCACCTAGGAGACAGATGGGCCTGATCCCTGGTCGGTGTCCGCGGTTACTTCAAATAACACGCTTAACGAGATTGGGTTTTTGATCTGAGTTGGGCACTGGCCTATACGCACTAACCACCACGCAGGAACAGTTATGGGCACTCGACGTCGTAGTATCAGCCGAAGCCTCCTAGACGTCAGCAACTGAGCGGCGCGCGCCGGGTTGGACCGCGTAAAGCACCCACCTTTGTAATGGAGGCTGCCAGGTCTGCTCACCGGCTGCGTACGCAACGTGCAGGTGTGCAACGGGCGATGGGCCCAAGACCCCTGCGCGCATAGGATTTAGACCGGCGTGCTGACCTCTCTGTCGAGCCTAGGTAGGGCTGCGACGTGTTGATCTTCCGAGGCCGGGCATGACCCAGGAAAGTGTGTCCGGCCAGAGTGATCGAGCGTGTTGGGTAATGTGGTGCACCCCTGCAGGGAAGATTGATCTATTTGAATAGCCGTGCCCACGGTAACAGGACGACCCGGAGTTGTATTCCGACCTCATGACAACTAGAACCAGATACTTAATAAAACACACCCTTTCAAGTGCCAGATACAACCCGGTGATCGCTCTTCCACAGGGCGACGAGGAGAGGATCGTCGGGTAGGATTATGCTAGACGTGGATACTTGGTTAACTTACCAGCTACTCTCTTCTACATGCTTCAAGATGGAGGTTGCCAGAAGCGTAGTCTTCGATAGGACTAGCTATCCCCCACTTATTCTGGCATTCTGCAGTCCACAGATACTACCTTTTCATTGATACCGATGCATATGTAGTGTAGATCCTTGCTTGCGAGTACTTTGGATGAGTACTCACAGTTGCTTTGCTACTTCTTTTTCCCCCTTTCCCGGTTATTGCGATCATATGATGGAGTCCAGGAGTCAGAGGTTCCCGAGGATGATTCTACTAGGCGTTCGGCTTCGAGGAGTAGTTAGGAGGTCCCAGGCAGGAGGTCTTGCCTTTTCGATCGTTGCTACTTTTGTGCTAGCCATCTTATGGCAACTTGTTTAACTTATGACTGTAGTCAGATATTGTTGCTTCCGCTGACTCGTTTGTATTCGAGCCCTCGAAGCCACTGGCTTCTAATATAAAGCTTGTATTAATTTAATTTGTGTCTAGAGTGGTGTTGTGATATCTTCCCATGAGTTCCTGATCTTGATCGTACACATTTGCGTGTATGATTAGTGTACGATTGAATCGGGGGCGTCACAAGTGCGTCGGGGAGGGGTTGTCGTCGACCTAGTAGGCGCCGAGGTGCACCGGATGGCCGCCCCGTGGCCATCGGCGCCGTGGACGGGCGCTCTGTGTCCACGGGGGTGGGGTGAACAGAGGAAGGGGAACGAGGGGGGTTAGGTGGGCCGGCCTGGCAGCTTCGGCCAATTTTGGGCCAAGTGGCCCAGGGGGGTCTGCCTTTTGTTTTGTTTTATTTTTTTACTTTTCTTTAACAGTTTATAGTTTTACAAAAAGTAAAACCCACACCTAAAATAGAGTTACAATTCCAACTACTGTCACAAAAAGTTTTACCCCTGAACAAAATAGTTTAGTTATTTTATAAAATTCAAAAGGCATTTATTTAATTATTTTACCTACTGTTTTAATTATTTTAGAGCCTTTAACTACTTTATAAAAGTGTGATTTCTCCATCATAATTACCTATGCATTATTTGGCACAACCCGAACATTTTAGTTTTAATATTTGAAAACCTTTACCGTTTGGCTTGGTTTCGAATTTGAATTTGAATCGGTTTCGAACCAACGCGAGTTTATCAACAGTAACCGAGGTGACGTGGCATCATTAGCAGAGGTTCACTGTAGTTTAATTATCCGGGCGTTACAGAAACGACCAGAAGTATAAAAAGGCATATGCGTGGTAATCCAATCAAAGTAGACAGTGGCGCAGTGGCAGGGACGTCGCGCTGTGAACGCTATCGCCCAGGTTCGAATCCTGACTGGCAGCAGTAATTTTGGTTTATTTTTTTCTAGCCGGACCCTTTTTCGGAAATCAAGGGATATATGCGTGATTAAATAAAAAGTAAGGGTCTTTTCGCAAAAGAACATGCCATGTCAGCACCTGACTTGCAGGTCTCGTCATCAGTTTCAGCGTCAATACGTAGAAATACAGTGTTTAGCCTTTTTTGTAACGTCAAGCCCCAGAGTTGGTACCGAGCTGTAAAAATTACCAAAAGTGAAAACAATCCGCCACCACCATCCCAAATGTGGTACTATCCTGTAATTTTCTCGCTCTCGCCACTTCTCTATCTCTAGGAGAGGTTGGGGCATTTAAACATGAGATTGATCTTCATATAAGGGTAATTTCAAGCCTGCAACAGCAACATGAGTGATTTGAAAACAGAGTAACTATCATTTCCTACAAACCTCGACTAGTTAAGAAATTTGGAGAAACAAGCCGTCAGATGATCATTTGTTAAGACATTCTGGGGTGCAGTTCATCAAGGCCTTGTTCGGTTCCATGACAAATGAGAGGGATTGACAGGTATTGACAGTGATTAAATCCCATCTAGTTCAAATTCCCCCCAAATACCCTCCATTCCACTCCAATCCACTTAGGGAGTGGCTTAACCGAACAAGGCCTAAAGAGGGTTTGACATAATCCTACAAGATCTCAGATTGCAGCAGACCAATCAGGGATTTCGTCTTCTTACCATGCCAAGAAACTGAGAATTCAACAGCAACCCTGCCTACCAAAATCATAGACATAGTTCTTGCTTATTTGTATCGCATCAGACATGCTAATATTTTGACTACCATCTACCCGGATTCAACTTCGAGCCATTGAAAACATTTCTGACCTGGAGCACCGGAAATTCAGTTTTTTCCCTCTTAGGGCACATTTTTGTTCCTTCTAAATAGAAGTTTACAAGCATATATACACATAGAGAAATGAACATTTATATGCTGTACTTTCTTTTGAATTGTCCTGACCAAAACCGTGGAGAAATAGCGATGTTAGCTAGCTTTAACCAAGCAGAGGAGACAATCCTTTGCGTTCCATATTCTTAAAGCAATTCATCTGAAATTCTGAAAACATTATACAGATGATGGACTCCGTGGAGTCCTCACTCCTCACTCAACACTCAACAGAGCGGCGGGAATTCAAACGACGACGGCACCCTTTGCGGAGCAAAAGTCAGAGACGGGGACGACCCTTGATCGGTTTCTCCTTCTTCCTCAAGCCAGCTCTGAGGATTACGAGGACGATGGTAGGGGCTGGCCACTCCTCTCCTCCAATCTGCCATGACCAAGCTGCCCTTCGCCTTCAGTCTCATACCAAAACACTCCGGCGAGGCCCACTTCTTCTTCTTCCTACCACCACACACGAAATGCCTAGGGGATAGACTATCCTCGACCTCATCGTCGACTTCGTCGTCATAAAAGTGTGACCCGTCGCGAACCTTGTCGGAGCAGAGCGGGGCCGGCGGCGCCGGTGCATGTGCCGGCGCTTTTAGCGGCAGTGGGAACTCAGACAGCGAAGGCGGCCACAGTGGAGCGGGACTTGTTGTTCCCGAAGGGGAGCGTCTTCGTCTTCGCTGCCACCTCCCCACCTTCCGGTCGATGCGGCTCGAGTCGTACCCCTTCCCGCCATGGACGACCACCTCCTCGAGACCCGCCGCATTGCGCACCAGGAACCTGATGAGCTGGACCTGGAAGCAGGTTAGCTCCTCTGCGTCGAACTCCATCACCACCCTCCTTAACGAACTCTTGAAGCACTGCAATCCACTACCACATCCACAGAACTTGTAATCCAAATCTAGACCCTTGCAACAGTAACCGTCGTCGTCGTCATCATCGCCGGTGTTGTTAATGGATCTGCACGGTGTGAGGTCCGCCATGGCCGCAATCTGGTCCGCCGAATCGGAGGCTTCGGCTAGGTACTCCTGCCAGCTGAACCTAAGCCGGAGGTCGCGCACCGCCGGGCAGCAGCGCAAGAGGTTCACAATGGCGCTTGCAGCGGAGACATGGTTGAGGATGCACCCGCAGAGCTCCTCAATCTCGAGCTTCTCGAGGTCATGAAACAACGGGAAGTTGTCCTCCGCCAGGTCGCAGAGGGAGTAGACCGTGAGCTTCAGAGACCTGATATGGCTAACGTCGGTGAGGTCGGTGAGGATGGACCGGCGTAGCGGTGCCGCCGCGGAAGAGGCAAAGTGCAGCGCCAGGTGGACATGGTCTAGGTGCGTGGACCACTTAACGGAGAACCAGGTGGTGCCGTGGAAGGTGATGGCCTGGGCGTAATGGAGGCGGCGCAGGTGCGGCGCGACGAGCTGGACGCAGCAACCGCCCAAGTCCAACCTGTGACAGTCGGCCACGGTGACGGTGGTAGCCGCCGGGCAATGGAGGCGGTACACGTCCTGGTAGTGGTAGTCTGAGAAGCTTACGGCCTCAAGCCGCAGGCCAGCGAGCCTCGGCGCGGCGGAGATCATTCTCTGGAGCGTGCCTAGCTCGGTGCAGCACCGCCGCAACAACAGCGCCTCCAGGCACGGGAAGGCGGTGCGCTGCGTCTCTTGGTCATCTTCGTCCTCCTCCTCCTCCGCCTCCTCCGTGGACGGCGATGGGGGATATGTGTGGAGGTTGCAGCCGGTGAGCTCGAGGACCCGGAGGGCGGAGAAGGGCAGCGAGACAAGAGACAGGTCGTATAGTGGTAGTGCGGCCACCGCGATGGGGCGCCGTGCGTGCAATGCGGCGGCCCTCCGTAGTCTAGCACTCGAGCCGGAGCTCCTCGACGCCGGCTTCATTCTCCTTGCTGCTGCTGCAGGCCGCGCGCAGGACGTCGTCGTGCATGGTGCCATCGCGCATGACGAGGGCGATCTTCCTGGGGCCGCGGCCGAGGAAGTTCACGGCGTGGTCTGCGTCTTCAGCCGCCAGCCACGAGAGAGGAACGCCGCGGGCGCCGGTAGTGTAGGAACGGTAGTCGAGGTTGACGGCGGCGGTGTGGGGCCACAGCGGGCGGCGCCATCGGCGCGAGAGGGCGGTGGTGCTGGCGGCCTCGCGGGAGGGCGTGAAGGAGAGGATGTGGACGAGGAGGTCGTCGGAGAGGTTGGAGAGCCGGTCCGGCGACGCGGCGGCGGCGGCGGCGGCCATGGAACCGGTCGTTGGATCGAAGGTGTCGATCGCCACGTACGTATATATTCACACTGTCGACGGACTCGCAAACTGAGTCGGTATCGGATAAGCCCCGTGGAACGTTGGTCCGGCCCGATCTGTACCTGCTCGTCCAGTGGAACCGAATCGGATTAGGCTAGCTCCTTTATATCCTCGTGTACCCTGTAAGATTTTTGTAACCGAGATCAAAGAAAGAAAACAACAGGACCGAACAGCCGCAGTCCATCAAACCATACATTAGATCGAAGAGCACAAATTCAGGAAAGGAAGAGCACAAATTGTCGAGCAACAACAATGGAGAGGACGACGTCCGCCGAGGGCCTGACGCAACGGCTAACCGACGACCTACTCGCTGAGGTCCTCCGCCGTCCCCAGGTGACATCGCCGTGCAGCCTTGCCGCGTCCCGCTGCACCTGCAAGGCATGGCGCACCGTCGTCGACACCTACAAGCTGCTTGTGAACCTCCCACCACAGTCGCTGACCGGCATATTCGTCCACCTCAACAACGAGAAGCTCCCAAGGCACGTCAAGCACGCAGCATCACCTGCGAACATCGCCCCCTTCCACTACCACTTCTACTTCGGTACAAACCCTAAACACATCAACGGTCCAGATTTCTTCTTCATACCCCTTCGTAAGAAAGAGTAGGATGGCCTTTTTTCTAAAAGTACGTCGCGCGCCCACCGAATTGTATACGGCGTACCCAATTGGGCCGGCCCATTTGTCACGACTGTAGCCTGTAGGAAGTGCATTGTTTTCGGGATGTAAAAATTCATAAAACAAATGTATGGTCCGGCGCTATGAATCGAACCGTAGACCTCTTGCACATGAGGCTAAGAGGCTGACCACTTGAGCTGACCAGTCTTTGCGAAAATTAGAGAGCGTGCAAGCTTAAAAATTACTGGGTCCGAATTTATTGGACCAACCCACAAGATTGCCAAGACCAAGGCACATCAGGGAGAGATTTTGGTTTTGAATCTGCCCAATTGGTGAGCACGATTGAAGGATATTAACTAGCCTAAATTAATTGCCAAATTGCCTCGCATCCCTCAACGCTCTCGCATGCATTGCTTTTCTTTTACCACGCTCATATATTGGCTGCATGGCCCATGGCCAATCGGAGCGCAGCTTTCAGTTAACAACTTGCAATTATGAACTAACATTTTGAACACAATTTGAACACTGGCTTTCTTTCTGGCTACTTATGTGGCAAATCTAGCTTTGTGAATATTCACGTCGGTGTTTTCGTGTTTTTTAAAACCCTTTTCTGTTCTGTTATATTCTGGTTTTTGTTTCTTTTTTCCTTTTCCTATTTTTCCAAATGCGTGAAATTTTCACAAATCTAAAAATTGGTTGCGTTGATTGATAATGCCAGAAAAATCATAAATAACAGACGCATCCAATTTTTTTGACAATTTTCAAGAAATGTTTAGGACATAAAAACATTCATTTTGATTGATAATGATGAAAATTGCAAATAACAGAAGCCTTAAAATTAGAAAAAAAAAAACTATATGCTCATGAATGCATTCGTCTGCCCTAGTGTGTCACACTCCTCTCAACTGGTGGTCTTTTGGAGTATGGATAAATGACCCTAACTTTTTGCAGCAGCCTCACACAGACATATGAGGTATCCTTGCCAGTTTTGAACGACTTCTGACATCGTTTGCACGTTGTGATACGTCCGGCCATTTATCAATCCTTTTCCATCGAGAAAACTCCAGAAAATGCAAAAGTTGTCAAAAATCCGAACAACTTGGCATGTTGCCTTGAATTGGTCATAGAAACTGGCGGAAAAAACTTGAGGCTATTTGACGATGTCAAAAAACTACATGCTTTCAAACGGACCCTTCTCCCGAACACTCTCCATTGAACATGGTCTATTTTAGGACATCCTTGAAATGACCATAACTTTTGCAAGCAGATGGGCATGCCCATGGTAGGCACCCATGCCTAGTTTGAATAACTTTCAACGCCGTATGCAAGTTGCGACATGTCTAGTCATTTATCAGTCTTTTTTAACTGAAAAAACTCCAGAAAATATAAAATTTGTCGAAAACTAAAACAACTAGGCATGATGCCTTGAATTGGTCATACAAGGACATCAGAAATATTGGAGGCATTTCAAGGATATCGAGAAATAACGTGCTCCCAAATATAGCCGTCTAGCTTACCTATACACCCTCCGTTGAACATGGTCTAGTTTTGGACGTTCTTGAAATGACCCCAACTTTTGCCAGTAGATGGGCATGCCAATGGTAGGCATCCATGCTAGGTATGAACGATGTTCAACACTGCATGCAAGTTGCGTCATGTCCAGTCATTTATCAACCATTTTTCATCGAGAAAACTCCAGAAAATGCAAGAATTGTGGAAAACGCAAACAACTTGGCATGGTGCGTTGAATTGGTCATATAAGATCATGAGAAAGTTTTGAGTTCATTTGACGATGCCGAAAAAACATGCTCTCATACGGACCCTTCTGGCCTACCCAAACACCCTTCGTTGAACACTGTCTATTTTTGGACATAAATAAAATGACCCCAACTTTTGCCAGTAGGTGGGCATGTCCATGGTGGGCATCTATGCCAGGTTTGAATGAATTACAATAACATGTGCAAGTTGCGTCACGTCCGACCATTTATCGGCCATTTTCACTGAGACAACTCCAGAAAATGCAAAAATTGTCGAAAACTCAAAAACTTGGCATGGTACCTTTAATTGGTCATATAAGCTCATGAAAAAAATTGGGGTCATTTGACAATGCCGAAAAAGTGCGCTCTCACACGGACGTTTCTGGCCTATCCGAACACCCTACATTGAACATGGTCTATTTTTGGACATAAATTAAATGACCCCGACTTTTTCTAGTAGGCAAGCATGCCCATGGTAGGCATCCATGACTGATTTGAACGATTTTCGACACCGTATGCAAGTTGTGTCATGTTCAGCCATTTATCAGTCAGTTTTCACCAAGAAAACTCTAGAAAATGCCAGAATTATCGAAAACTCGAACAACTTGGCATGGTGCCTTGAATTGGTTATATAAGCTTGTGGAAACAGTTTCGGGTCATTTGACGATGCCGAAAACATGCTCTCATACAGACCCTTCTGGCCTACCTGAACACCCTCCGTTGAACATGATCTATTTTTTGACATGCATAAAATGACCCAAACTTTTGCCAGGAGGTGGGTATGACCATGATAGGCATCCATCCTAGGTTTGAAGGAAAAAATATATAAAATAACAATTTAAGCAGGTACTTAAACTGTTATTTTAAGTTTTTAACATAACTAATAAATACAAGGGATATAACTGGAAACATCATTCTTTAAAGCATTTAAGAAATATTGACGAAACATTTGTTTAAAACTGTTATTTTGGTATTCCAAACAATATTTCAATTTTTTGTAACAGGTTTCAAAAAAATAATAGAGTTCAAAAAGGAGAAAAATGAACTAACGAAAAAGGGAAGACTAACGAAAGAACAGAATAACAAAAAACGCTTAGGCCTTGGCCCAACTATCGCTCCCGTCGGGTGCATGTCGGGAATTTCTAAAACCGTTTGCATTTTAAAGAAGATTGTTCACATTTTATTTTATTTTTGGAAATTTTTAAAAAAGTGTTCATGTCATAAAAAATTTGTTCAAATTTTAAAAACTGTACATTTTTCAAAAAATTCAAGTCATATAAAAAATGTTTGCGCTTTTCAAAAACATTAGAAGTTGGAAAATATCTTTTTTTTCAATTTTTGTTCACAAATGAAAAAATAATTATTTAAAAAAAATTCCGGTTTCAAAATTCTTCACTGATCCAAAAACAATGTTTGCCTTTTCCAAATTTTGGTCAGAGTTTCTAGAAATGTTTGTGTTTTTAAGAAAAAAAATCATGCTTTTGAATTTTTTTCGTGTATTCCAAAAAATGTACGGAATTTTGAAAAAAAATTTGCATTTTTATAAATTTTTGAGGATTACAAAAGTTGTACACATTTATAAAAAAAATTTAGGATTCCAAAAAATTCTTCACTTTTTCCAAAAATATTTTGGAATTTCAATAAATTACTCCATTTTTCAGAAAAGTTTGGAGTTTCATAAATAATTTTATTTTTTCAAAAATATTGGACTTTTCCAAATTGTTCACAATTTTGTTCAAGAATAGTTTTGATTTTTTTTTCAGAAATGTTTTATGTATGTACGTCATTGTTTGTTCTTATAAAATCCGCACTATATAAAATCACAAGTAGTCCGTCGGTCTAGTGGCAAGCAGAGCGTACTAATAGTGTGAGGTCCATAGATCGAGTGCTCGTGATCACTCGATTTGCAGTATTTGGTATTATTTTCTACATAAGTACTGAACGTGACTTGGGCCGGCCCAGTGGGCAATTAGAGCGTTGTATCCGTACGGCTTATACTGGACACCCCATTATAAAGTGGATACGACTTGTGAAAGGTCCATACTACCCTTTATACGTTTTGTGAGGGGGGGTTGTGAAAGGTCCAGGCGACATCGCCGTGCAGCCTTGCCGCGTCCCGCTGCACCTGCAAGGCATGGCGCACCGTCGTCGACACCTACAAGCTGCTTGTGGACCTCCCACCACAGTCGCTGACCGGCATATTCGTCCACCTCAACAACGAGAAGCTCCCAAGGCACGTCAAGCACGCAGCATCACCTGCGAACATCGCCCCCTTCCACTACTTGGATACCCGGGCCACCGATTATTTGACGATCGTGCAGCACTGCAATGGCCTCCTTATGCTCACCGCCGATGATGAAAGGGTAGAAGGGGCATGGGTTCTTAACCCCGCCGCGAGACAGTCGACGCGTCTGCCTGCTCCCCCGCCCATGTGCACGCCAGGCATGGAGGAAGTTGATGAATACATGGATGACCATGACCAATACCTCGTGTTTTATCCTACCGTGTCGCCACATTACGAGGTCTTCTTAATCGAGTGTGTTCCCTTTATTCCCTTGCCTGATATGGATCATTTGGTGGTCTATCACATACAACAGAGAGAATGGCCACCGTCGACCTTTGTCTTGCTTGTCTTCTCATCGATGACAAATCGGTGGGAGGAGAGGTTTTTTGTTCGTCAAGGGGAGGCCGTGGGGACTATTGGCGACATGTTACAGGTTCCCCCGTCTGACCATTGGTATGCCGTATGCTGGCAGGGAGCACTTTACTTCCACCAGCGTGGCTTGTTCATGAGGTATGTGGATATTGGCATCTTAAACACCTCCTCTTTTTTGTTTATGTTTTGATGTAGCCAGTTATTAGTCTAACACTGATAGTGGATTATCTTTTGTAGAATAAACCTGACAAACGATAAATACCAGGTAATTAAGCCACCGGAAGGTTTTCGCCCAGAATATGATACGGGGCATTACTTAGGAAAATCGAGGAACGGTGTATATTATGCACTACTTAATGACCTCAGACTTCGGATTTGGTACCTCGACGGAACAAGTGATCGGATAAACTGGGTCTTAAAGTGCGACGTCAACCTCCGCCATCTTCTAGCAGTTTTCTCTGGAGACCACAGTGATCGTCCTGCCAAAGTTCAGTATGCTAACTGTGATGAAGATGATGGGAGCAAAGCACTAGTGAAGGAGGATCTTGGACTGAATTTTGACAACGATAATGCCACTAGCACCGGAGATGTAACAGACCTTTGTATTTCCGTTCTAAGTCATGGAAAGGGGGATAGCCTGGTTCAAAAAAAAAAAAGCACCGGAGATAGGCCGAAGCACATCGGATATTCTATACTTGGATTTCATCCAAACGAAGAGATAGTCTTCTTCCATACACCCTTCAACAGGGTAATGGCCTATCATTTCAATAGCTCCAAGATTGAAGAATTTTGTTGCTTACCCTTGATAACTCAAAACAGGATATCTTTGTCTTTCCCATACACACTATGTCTGATGGGGGAGTTTTCAAGCAACAAGCAGCGTAACTAGAATATCATCGGGATTAGTTAGCAGCTTGTTTGAGTTCATGTTCTCTATGCACAGGAGTGACCGGTTTGTATCGCGAAATGGCGGTCTTGTAAATAAATTTATTTACCTCAAGTTCTGATAGTATAGCTTACCCACAGGAAATGAGGCATTGACGGGCGAAACCTTAGATTGAATAGGAGGCGTAGAAATTTTTGTGGTGCATGGCTTACAATTATGTACACGGCGTGTTCTAGAAATGAAATCTGTTTTTTCTCAGTTTGTTATCAGTACGTTACTTCTCCTTTATAATATGAATAGATTTTAGAAGAGAAAATATGTAAATATGCCATTTGTATTTAGGTTAAAATAGAGGATATTTGATCAACCGAGATTTAAGAAAATATATGCACCAGCCAGGTGCATGAGCATTCCTACACCTATTAACACGCGTATACGGGCGCATTGAAAGAGTACAAAAGTTAATCGATTGAGAACAGATTTAAATGGCATCATGTGAAAGAATACACTGCTATTTCCTCCATTCCAAAATACTTATCGTGGTTTTAGTTCAAACGAACAAGTATTTTGGAACAAAGGAAATATGTACTATACGCATGTATACACTGGTCGTATAATCTCAATGACAACTAGCCTCCGTTCCTGACGCCATTGATGTGCACTCCTCGATGTCTACGCCCCCTTCTCTTCCTCCTTTTCTCAAGCTTGGAGTGATGGCGAAGGGCGAGACAGGTCGCGGCCGGAGCCGTGGCCGGAGCAGGTCCAAGGCCGCCGCCGCCGACGAGCGCAAGAAGAAGAAGGCCAACGCAGGCGCCGGAGAGAAGGAGCCGAGTGAGGCGCTTGGGAAATGGTTTCCCTCCTCCACTCGCGGCCACAACCTGGAGGCCCTGGTGGCCGAGAAGTCATTGTCGCCGAAAAGGAGTTCTGCGATGGAGGCTGCCGGAAAACAAGGCCGTCCCGGCGCCGGTCGGCGACAAGCGCGTCGTGCACCAGCAATTTTTCAGCCACGTGTTGGGCTTCCCGCTGCACTACTTTGTGTGCGGCCTTCTCTTCTTCTATGGGTGTCAGCTGTACCATCTCATACCCAATGCCATCTTGCATTTCACCAACTTTATCACGGTGTGGGATTGCTACCACGGGACGGCTCCGCATTTCGAGTTGTTCAGGTGCTTACTTCTTCAGCCCTGGAGGTTGTAACGGTCGATGCAGAGCCCCTTGTCCTCTCCGATGGTGAAGACGAGGTGGGTGTTCTCCTCCGTCCTCAAAACCATCCAGACTGAGGTGCTAAGATCATACTCCCTCCGTTCATCAATATAAGATGTTTTCGATATTTTAATATGGACTACATAAAGACTGAAATAAGTGAACAAACACACTAAAACGTATCTATATACACAGTTAGGCTATCTTATATTTGTGAATGAAGGGAGTAGTTTTTAATAGCACGCTATCTCGGTGTTATAGCGTTTGGAGGGGCCTCACACTAAATGCATCATGTACAACCTAGCGTCATCTAAACCGCTATGGCACCATTTAGCACGCTATAACATCAATTTAGCGCCAAACATAGAATGTCATGGCCCGTTATTTAAAACTAGGTTAATGTGCAAAAACGTGATGAGCAATCTTGACTTACCAGGGCGCCCACTGCGTAAGGTAAGTAGCAGCATGTAGTTGTCCACAACTGATTCCATTCATGATGATAATGATGTTTACCAAGTAGTAGTACACTACCAAACAATGTCACATCAGTTGGTAGTTCATGAAACACTGCAGCCCCTTGACTATCTGCCACTACTCCAAAATTCATCGTACATGCACAGATCTGGTGCCGGTGTCGGTGTCCATATAAATACGTGCGAAATCGCAATGCAGAGCTCCCAGAGCATCAGGATCATTTTTCAATTGGCTTGGACTACACGGAAGGGTGAATCAGGAGGCGCTTCCGTTCTCATTTCTCTCTACGCAGCCAGAGTCAGAAAGAATAGGAGAGAAAGGAGCACAGAGTACACGATCCAGGAAGCTGTCGATCAGTCGACGCGATCTTAATTTACAGAGGAGCACGGCAAGTGATCTACGAGGATACGTCCAGATCCTTGAAGTACTCGTGCTCGAGGGCGGTTCGGGCGTTGATTCTTCTGGTTGGATCTAAGCAGAGCATTTTCTGCATGATGGTGTGGAGAGAAGTTAGCAAGCAAGGTTATGAATGCACATGAGTAGAATATAATATACACATGGCAAAGAACAGAAAGATCAACATGAAATAAATCCATCATAAGGAGCATATATCAACAATGGTGTTATGTGGTATTATGCTCGTGACATAATCACATCAAAGGAAGCACACATATATAACTCATGACTGCATATGCAGCAGTACAAATCATGCAAGAGCCATGATGAGAATGGACTGGCTGCAATATCTAATCAGAAGGGTTCCAATGCTTAGCAACCTAAATAAATTAGCATATGCACCTACAATCTATATATGTGTTTTTAACAATGGCAACTTCAGTTTGTACTATACTAACATGGCAACTTGTGTGGGAAACAAAACTTACAACGCTGCTACGCAGTCTCAAGACTGCAACAACAGGAATATAAATTAGCACAGATAAGATCACAGCAATAGAGGCAGAAACTACATTGTTCACCTTAGATTATTGAAATGCAATTAAAGAATAAGGCATTGCAGAACCCTCACAAAGGAAGCACCATGTTATCCACTCACTAAGCAAAATGAATGTGAATAGCAAGATAATAACCACAAATGCACAATCCATGACGCATTATGGAAATAAATTATATTTGATTGTGAAACTTACAGAGAGAAGATCAAGTCCCAAAGGTTCGAGTGTTGGAACCACAGTTGCGAGATCCTGCAGCAAACTCCTCGAGTTAGAACCAAAATCCCAGAGTCAGAATCAGTATAATGTTGTATAATCACCATACACTTGCACAATAACAGTACACAACTAATTCAATAGCAAGGAGAAACTACAAGGTCTGACCCCTAACGGCAACTTCAGATTTTAACCCCTTTTTCATAAGAATAATGAAAGAACATTTATGACTTACCACGGATGGCCACTTGGGGAAAGCTGATTTGTAGTCAGGTAACGAAGAAACACCTGGCCAGGTTTCCTCATTAGGAGTGCCCATAATTCTGCATGAAAGTAAAAGATTTGGCAACCAAGATTAGCTGTTTCTTCAGATGTATGGAAGAGCTTAAAGCAAGACCACACAAGATTTATAAGAGAAAGACCTGAAAATCTTGAAGAGTTCATCAATCTCAGAATCACCAGGAAATAGAGGTTTCTGATTCACCATTTCAGCGAAAATGCAACCAACCGACCACACATCAACAGGGGTAGAATACTGCCTCGCACCCAGAAGAATTTCTGGTGCTCTGTACCATAATGTCACCACCTATAAACAACATTCTGTTCAGATCAAACAACAAACGCAAAAGGCAGGAGCAAGATTGTAGCATGAGAACAGCTCATTAATATGATCACATGAATACCAGCTCCAATAAAATTAAGCTTGGAGCTATGCTTGCCTACAATTTGAATTTTTTCATAAAACAGAAACTTAATGTTTCCTTCTCTTTTGCCCATAGTAACAAACACCATATGTTCTGGGAATGTAGCAAATTGTTCTGTACCTTTCCTAGATTATCTTGCCTTTTGTCACGTGATCCGTCATACAGGAGAGTAAAGCTAAATTGGCAAGGTAGCACTACGACAAGAGACTAGCAAAATCATCTACCGTTGATTATGGAAACACTTGATACAGCCTAAAGTGGAAGGCAATACGCGAACAGTCTTGAGATGTAGTACCAAACAACGGTGAACACTAATGGGAGACATCAACCTCTCTTTTGTTTGCGAACGGGAGATATCAACCTCAGTTTGCAACAAGACATAGTACATAGTTATCTCTTTTCTATGAAGACATGCACACTTTGATAGCCAAATGAGACAGATAGTAGAACGTACGCCAGCAAAAGTGTGCACATGCTGTCTACTGAATTCAAGTACAAAATGCATTCCAGACTTGAAATGCAGGAGGGATTGATAGGTATCAGTAAAACTACTTAAAATTAAGTGCATTCTGCTCCTGATAAAGCATAGCGAGACAATTTTTCATCTGCGATCGCCTGACATACATATGCACCTAAAATCACAATGTACCAGACCGACGACACGTCAGGGCTGCAAAACGTACCTCGTGAGTAAATGTCCGGACAGGAATGCCGAACGCCCTGGCCAATCCGAAGTCAGCAAGCTTCAATGAATTGGTACGGCGATCTATCAGCAGGTTCTGGGGCTTGAGATCCCTGTGAAGCACCCGGTGCGAGTGGCAGTAGGCGATGCCGCGCAGGATCTGGTAGAGGAAGGACTGCACGCAGAGCACAAAACAGCATTACATTTCACATCTCCACATGATCGCAACCAAATGGCTCTGGCACGCAAGTTGTCCCCTCGCTCCCAGATGAAGCTGCTGTCAGTAATAGGCAGGAAGTGAACGAAATCAAAGGGGGGTGGCGGCTGTGACCTTGACTATGTGGTGGTTCTTGAAGTCCGCGGAGGAGTCCATGTGCTTCTTGAGGTCGAGGTCGAGGTACTCGAAGACGAGGTATATGCACTTCTCGTTGTGCACCACGTCCTGCAGCCTGCGCAGCAGAAGCAGCGGTCAGCCGGTCCATCCACTCCGCGGCGGCGGCCGAATCCAGCCCAGACCCTGACGCCGGGGAGGAGAGACGGGACGGGGGAGGGGTACCTGACGATGTTCCGGTGCTGCATCTCCTTGAGGAGGGAGATCTCGCGGATGGCGGTGGAGGGGACGCCCTCGTCCTCCTGCTCCAGGCGGATCTTCTTGAGCGCGATCGTCTCGTTGGTGTAGCGGTCCTTGGCCTTGTACACCACCCCGTACGTGCCTTCCCCGATCTTCTCCACCTTCTCGTACTGCGCGAAACACAGGCACAAGCTGACATTACGGCCGGCGGCGACATGGACGGGGGAAGGAGACACACAGGGGACGAGAGGGAGCGGCGCGGCGATCGGACGGGTCGGGCGGGCTCACCTGGTCCATGGCGCGGCGATCCGTGCGGCGCGGGGCGGATCGGAGCGGGGCGGCGGCGGCGGCGGCGGCGGAGAGGAGTGGGGTGGGGGGAGGGAGGGAGGGCAGTGTGTGGTGGTGGACTTGGGAGTTGGATTGGGTTTGTGGTGGTGTGCGGCGTCGTCGCTGTCAGAAATTAAATCGCTCGCGCGTTCGTTCGTGATACAGTGGCGTGGTGCCTGCGGTCTGGCCTGCCAGGTCAGAATGTCATGGACCGCCCGTGCATGAAATGAATTTCTTGGTTTGGCATCTTGGTTGCACATTATGTGATTCTATCACTAAGATTTGGTGATCACAGTTGAGTTTGTGGTACATTTTTCCACTGTTGTGTTCTTTTTCTAGTGTTTGTTCATAAGTTCATCGGGTTATATAAACAATTGTTCGTAAGTTCATTGGGTTATATAAACACATTGGTTTGTTGATACAATTTGAAGAAAAATCCATGTGTGAAGTAGAAAAACAATGCGACATCTAGAGCGGACCTCCATCTGCACAAATAGATTTTGGGTATTTTCTAGTCCATTATTGCGCTCGATGCTTATTGATTGCACTACATGAAAGATTGTGGGAATCTTTGCTTAGTGGAGATTTACTCCCTTTCGCCTATATTTAGCCTTTTAGCCCATCTCCATGTGGCAGACGTGTTTCGCTACGCAGAGTATCGGGTGTAAAACCAAGTTGTCATGAAAACTTTGTGAAAAACATGTTTATATGCTACATAAAACATAAAGGTCAACACTGTGCATGGCATCTATACCTCCCCTCGCGCACGGGGCTGCCTTGACCCGTTAGATTAATATATTCAGATGTGGATCATCGAAAATGCCATTTCTAGTGACTGTCATAAGTTCATTGGGTTTTCTAGTAGGCCTTGTAACACCTGCTTGGATTGTCAGAAACTTCAACCTAGAAGCATTGCGTTTTGCCTCTTCGGTTGCGACTCAAATATCTGAGGGGCCACCAGCTCCGCAAGTACTCCTTCATGTGACCGACTCCACCATAAACGCCTTCACTGCAAGGGTTCGATGACGCCGATGACTACGGCTTCAGGGCGCTGGTCCTCAGAGGCACGTGCACGAAGACTTTTCGACTGTCATCGATAAGGTCAAGCCGGCTCTGGCAGGGGAGCGGCGACAGCGACGGCGCTGTTTGAGATATTCTGTATTTTCGATGAATTTTTATAATAGATCTGATCCTTTTTACAAGAAAAGAAAAAAAATTGCTTGGTACGGTGGAAGCCCAGGGAGCCCACGGATCGTCGTCAGCAGTGGTACGCCGAGTCCACGGAAGCTCTCAAGCCTGAGGGAGCGAAAAATGGGAGCGCTAATTGTCGCTTTCTCTTTTCGGGCGAGGCTAAAGAGCGGGAAGGACACCCATTGACGCTAACTAATCGCGCGGTCAGCGGGGCCACCACCACGCTCACTCGCGCGTGCGCCTGGTCCAGGTGCGCCGCGGCGCCCCGCGGCAAATTTTCGTGTTTTGACCCTTTTATTGGAGTTTAGCCGGATCTGGCCCCGGTTCGATTTTTCTTCGACATTTGACCCTTTTGCTACCGCCGCAACCTATGGCGGTAGGCTTGCATAGCCTACCGCCGGGATCTTTGGCGGTAGGGAAACGGCAGCCGTCGTCACACAAACGCCTAGGCGCTGACCTTGGCAGACATCCTACCGCCAGAGCAAACGGTGGTAGGGTGTGCAGTCCTACCGCCAGCAGCCCTGGCGGTAGGGTGTGCAACCCTACCGCAGATCAACTGCCATTTCTGGTCACAGAACCCATGGCCGTGGGGTGAGGCCCCCTACCGCCTTAGACCCTGGCGGTAGGCTGTGTAAACCTACCGCCACATTCCCCGGCGGTAGGGCCTGATCATAGTTGTGACGACCCCGACTTAATCGTGCACTAATCATACACGCAAATGCGCACGATCAAGCCTAAGGACTCACTTGAAGATATCACAACACAACTCTAAAACATAAATAAAGTCATACAAGCTTAATATTACAAGCCAGGGCCTCGAGAGCTCGAATACATAGCTCGATGGCATACAAGCGTCAGCGGAAGCATCAGATATCTGAGTACAGATATTTTACAGAGAGAGAGAGATAAGCCTTCACAGAGGCGGGGTAAAATAAAATACTACGATCGAAAGGCGTAGGCCTCCTGCCCTGGACCCTCCGATCCTACTCCTGGTCGTCAGTCGACTCCTCGTAGTAGTAGTACTCGCCAGGCGGGTAGTAGTACTGGTCGTCGGCTGGGGCGTCTGACTCAGGGGCTCCGTCGTCTGGTGGCATCAAATAGAATATGGGGGAAAAAATAATAAAGCAAACGTGAGTACTCATCCGAAGTACTCAGCAAGCAAGGATCTACACTACATATGCATCATTGTCAAAGGAATGGCTGTATATGTGGACTGGGCTGCAGAAATGCCAGAATAGAAGGGGAAGCCTAGTCCTATCGAAGACTAGCATCTTCAACAATCTTCGACAGTCTTGCAGCATTAGAAGAGATCAGATGAACATAATGTAAAGCAGTTGTAGTAGTATCATCAACCTCGACCTGAGATCCTTTCTCGACTCCCTGCGAGAAAGCAATCCCAGAGCCGTACTATCCAGTTTTCATCACATGTTCTAGTTGTACCGATCGGGATACAACTCCGAGTGTCCGTTACCGTAGGACAGGCTATCGATAGAAGTTTCTTCCCTGCAGGGGTGCACCAACTTACCCACCACGCTCACTTAACTCTGGCCGGACACACTTTTCTGGGTCATGCCCGGCCTCGGCCAAGCAACACGCCGCAACCCGACCAAATACCTAACAGAGAGGTCAGCACGCCGGACTAAACCTATGCCCCCAGGGGTCTTGGGCCATCGCCCCGGGAACTCCTGCGCGTTGCGTGGGCGGCCGGAAGCAGACCTAGCAACCCCTTAATACAAGCGCGGTTGCGTAACCAGTCCAATCCAGCGCGCGCCGCTCAGTTGCTGACGTCCATTAAGGTTCGGCTGAAGTATACGACGCAGAACGCCCATACTATGCCCACGTGATGGTTAGTGCTATCGGGCCAGAGGCCCCTCGGATCAAATATCCAAACCGTAGTGGATTAGGAGCGCGCGGAAACGAGCAGAGACTCACGATCGATGTGACCCCGTCGCCCCGTCCCGAGGACTTGCGGCAAGGACTAAGAATGCCCGGCCACGCCTCGTAGTTATCTCGCGGGCACCATCCAGGTCAACCCGACTCCACATCACTTCGCGTTAAGCTCGCGCGGGTAC
The DNA here is from genome assembly GCA_011799875.1 of Thinopyrum elongatum. Lineage (NCBI taxonomy): Eukaryota > Viridiplantae > Streptophyta > Magnoliopsida > Poales > Poaceae > Thinopyrum > Thinopyrum elongatum. Next base: position 92,495,794 of record CM022302.1, on the reverse strand, counting down.
CCCTCAGGGCCGACCCGTCTTTAGTATCGTGGTTCATAGTCAAGTCATAATATCCAAGGTAACTGTGTGTCGGACACCGAAGGGAACCATGAGGAATCACCCTCGATGGAATTCCCGCTCGATGTTATCATCAAGGTGAACGAAGGAGGAATCACCCTCGAGGTCCACACTTGAGAGGTTGCGCGACGATGTCGTTATCGGGGGTGGTGTAGGAGGAATCACCCTCGCTTACCACGACCGAGTAACTAACCTACAAGGTTAACATCAGAAGTGCTAACGAGGTATCACCCTCGGCACTCGACGGTAACCCAGCAGTGTCGGCAACTAAGGGGTAGTGATGTGCGGTGCCAGGGTCTAGTCTTCAATCCCGATGATCGGGTCTTCTTATGTCCAGCAGGGCAGTCGGGATCAAGTGGAGGTCTCTGTCGTGTCTCTACCCAGCCTATAATAATCAGTCTAGGATAACCAGTAAGGTAACAAAGCAGGGTACAATAATCAGGCTATGCAGCAGATATAGGAAAACAGTAGCAGTAGCAGTTCTAATGCAAGCATAAGAGAGAAAAGAGTAGGCGATATAGGCATGCTCAAAATGGGGGTGCTTGCCTGTTTGCTCGGGGGCAAGGGCAAGGTCTTCAGTAGTATCGTCGGGGACGTAGTCGTACTCCTGTGCGGCGTCTGCCTCGGGAGCTACGTCAACGTCGGGGGCTACCGAGAGAGAAGAGGGGGAAGAAACAGGTAAACATAATGCAAACAAATGCAACACGGTGCGTGTGATGCTATGATGCAGTGTAGGGTTGCCTAAATATGCATCTAAGTCATTTTAGTTATTTTTAGAATTATTCTGGGATTTAATATCCGACGTGTGTGCACTATTTATCTGTCGGATTCGGGTCCGGAGTTACGAGTTCTTCTACGTAGGAGGTTCCGATGGAGAAACAGACGGCACGATCAGACTCGTCTCGTCGTTCTGAGCAACTTTCATGTTTTAACTTTTTCGATCCGAGCTACGGTTTAAAAGTTATTAATTTTTAAAGATTATTCGAATTTCTGAAATTATTTTATTTATCAGAAAATGAATTATGACGTCAGCATGACGCGCTGCTGACGTCAGCAAGTCAACAGGACGGTTGACCAGTCAAACCTGACATGTGGGTCCAGTGGGACCCACATGTCAGCCTCTATTTCTTTAATCAGTGATTCAGTTTAATTACCAGGATTAATTAGGGGGTGGACCCCACATGTCAGTGAGACATTAGGTTAATTAGTTTATTTTTATTTCTAAAATGTTTTAATTAATTAATCAGGGAGGTGGGGCCCGCCTGTCAGCGGCTGGGCCGGTCCAGTCAGCAAAGCTGACTGGTCAACTGGCCGGCCGGGCCCCTGGGACCCACGGGTCAGTGACCCAGGGGTGGGCCCCGCCTGTGCCACGTTAGCGGGGCCGGCGGCTGGTCGCCGGCGACCAAATCGCACGGCGGCGCGTCGCCGGAGTTGGCCGGAATCGAGCTATAGGGCTCGGTTCGAGCCGGGCTTGGGTGCGTTCGAAAGCCAGGGGACTCGCCCGTCGCGTGGGAGTGGTCTCGTCGCCGGAATCTACCGGAGCCGTCGACGGTGAGCTCGCGGGCGGCGCCGGAGTTCGGGGTCTGGACGGGATCGCGGCTGCGCGGCTCGAGGGGGTACGTGCGAGTGCGCGTTCGACTCCCGGGGTTGCCAGGAGCACAGCGCGGTGCTTAGCCAAGCACGGAAGCGGCCATGGCCACGAGCACGAGCTCGTCGGCGGCGGCCAAAGCACGACTACGGTGGCGGCTAGCTACGGCGGTTCCTATGGTGCAGCGAGAGAGAGGAGGGGAGAAGCTCACCGTGCAGGCTCACACGTAGGCCCGGTGAGTGGTTTAGTAGCTGCTGCGCCGGGGATCGACGGAGAGGCGCCGGCGACCGAAGCAAAGGGGGCGGAGAAGAACGACGCCTGTGGAGCTCCCCTGCTCCACCAGAGAGCTTCAGGCGACGCGGTCGACCACGGCGGAGGCGAGGGACATCTCGACGAGGCGATGCGAGGCCGGTAGCCGCGAGCACGGCGTCGAGCGGCGGCGGCCGCGTCCGGCTGCTCCCGGATCTGAGGGGGAAGGAGAAGCGAGGCGAGCGTGGCTGAAGGAGGAATGACGGGGAGGACCAGGGGGAGTGGACGGGCGCCGTTCTTATCCCCTCCTCCTCACTGTAGTGTCGGCGGCATCGCCGTGTCGGCGCCACAGCGGCGAGCGCGCGCTCGGCCAGGGACGCGCCGACACGACGACGGAGAGAGAGGGGAGCGGCCTGGTGGGCTGGGTCTAAGTGCACTGTGCACTTAGGCCCAGTCCACAGTAGTTTTTCACTTTTTTTTTTGTTCTTTAATTCTTTTCTGTTTTGGAAATGATTAAGCCACTTTAGCAGTTTTGTAAAATATGGAACTTGGTCCAAATATTACAGTGCCATTTTAGCTCTCACCAAAAAGTGGTTTGGACAAATTTGGAATTCATTTGAAGCTGAAAAGAATTTAAATGAATTTGAATATTCTGTTTTAGTGCTGTTTCATCTTGTTAGAGTCACTTTTCTAACTCCAACTTCAATGATGATGATTTTACGAATTTTCCTGGATTATTTTCCATTTAATGAACATTTTCTCAACAGTGTTTGATCAACTTTATAATTCACTTTTGAATTTGAGTTGATTTTCAGATGTGGATTTGAATTGGATTATTAACCCATATGACATGGCACTGCAAATGATCATGACTTGGCAGTTTTAACAGAGTGTCACAGAGTTTATTACACGGGGGTGTTACAAGTTCTCCTCCTCTAAAAGAAATTCTCGTCCCGAGAATTTAGGAGGTAGAAGGAAAGAGTCCGGGATATTCTTCGCGAAGATGATCCTCACGTTCCCAAGTGGCTTCATCTTCAGTATGATTCGACCATTGCACTTTTAGGAACTTGGTCGTCTTCTGACGAGTACGACGCTCAGCTTCGTCGAGGATGCGGATCGGATGCTCCTTATAGGAAAGATCATCTTGTAGCTCGAGCATCTCATGATCCACTGCACGGTGCGGGGATTCCTTGAAGCACTTACGGAGTTGCGACACGTGGAAGACATCATGAATATGAGAGAACTGTGGCGGCAATTCCAATTTATAAGCCACATGTCCACGTCTGGCAACTATGCGAAAAGGACCAATATAGCGAGGAGCTAGCTTGCCCTTGATTCCGAAACGACGGGTGCCCTTCATTGGAGTGACACGAAGATAGGCTTGTTCATCAGGTTGATAGATCACACCCCATCGCTTGCGATCATAATTACTCTTCTGACGGTCTTGAGCTGCTTTGAGATTCTCCCGGACAATTCGGACTTGTTCTTCGGCATGCTGAATGATGTTCGGTCCAACAAGAGGTCGTTCCCCAGTTTCTGACCAATTCAGAGGGGTTCGACATTTACGTCCATAAAGAACCTCAAAGGGGGCCATTTTTAAGCTGGCTTGATAGCTGTTGTTATAGGAGAACTCGGCATACGGGAGAGATTCCTCCCATTTCTTACCGAAGGATATAACACAGGCTCGTAGCATGTCTTCAAGCACTTGATTAACGCGCTCAACTTGGCCTTGAGATTGGGGATGATAAGCTGAACTCCAGGTAATATGAGTTCCCATTGCTTTCTGGAAACTTTCCCAGAAATGGCCAGTGAAAATACTGCCACGGTCTGAACTGATTTCCTTGGGAATACCATGGAGTGAAACAATTCTGGCAATGTACAGTTCTGCTAGCTGGCTAGCGGTGATAGTCTCCTTAACAGGTAGGAAATGAGCAACCTTGGAGAGTTGGTCAACGACGACAAGAATAGCATCGTGACCCTTCTGAGACTTGGGAAGACCAGTGATGAAGTCCATTTGCACTTTATCCCACTTCCATAGAGGAATAGGGAGCGGTTGCAGAATTCCAGCAGGTTTTTGATGTTCTGCCTTCGCGCGACGACAAACGTCACACTCGGCAACATAACGAGCAATATCCTGCTTCATCCTAGACCACCAGTACCTTTGACGAAGATCTCGATACATTTTGGTACTACCCGGATGGATAGACAGCGGTGTATCATGGGCCTCCTTCATGACTTTGTCAGTCATCAGCTCGAAGCGAGGTACTATGATGCGGTCTCTGAAATATAATGTACCATCTTCAGCAACTGAGAAATCCCGATACTTAGCAAGGTGAAGCTCCTTCTTCATCAAGTCAATTTCAGCATCTTTGGCTTGCGCTTCTTTAACAGCCTTCAGAAGGTCTGGCTGTACCACAAGGTTATTAAGAGAACCCTGGGGAAGAATTCGCAGATTCAGCTGAGTCAGTTCTGCGTGAAGACGAGGTTGAGCTTGCCTAACCATGAGGTTGTTGCAATATGACTTGCGACTCAGGGCATCGGCCATTACATTAGCTTTGCCCGGGGTATAAAAAATACCGCAGTCATAATCCGCAATAGCTTCTAACCATCGTTGTTGTCGGAGATTAAGATCCGGTTGAGTGAATAAGTATTTCAGACTTTGGTGATCGGTATAAATTTCACACCGATTACCCAGAAGGTAGTGTCGCCATAACTTCAATGCATACATCACTGCTGCAAGTTCAAGATCATGCACTGGATAATTCTCTTCATGTGGACGCAATTGACGTGAAGCATATGCAATTACTCTCCGCTCTTGCTTTAGGACGCAGCCTAATCCCTGACGAGAGGCGTCGCAATATATGACAAAGTCCTTGCGAGAATCAGGAGGAGCAAGCACTGGAGCAGAAGTGAGCTTGTCCTTGAGGGTTTGGAAACTTTCCTGACACTTGTCTGTCCACTCAAACTTAACGCCTTTGTGGAGCAGATTAGTCAGGGGCTTGGCGATCTTGGAGAAGTTCTCGACGAATCGGCGACAATAGCTGGCTAGACCGAGAAAGCTTCGGACCTGCTTGGCATTCTTCGGAGGAGTCCAGTCAAGGATAGCCTGAACACGCTCCGGGTTAACGGCAATACCGTCCTTGGAAATCACATGTCCAAGGTAGGTCACTTCAGGAAGCCAGAATTCGCATTTAGAGAACTTGGCATATAATTGGTGCTCTCGAAGTCTCTCCAGAACTAGTCGAAGGTGCTCAGCATGTTCTTCTTTGTTCTTCGAATAAACCAGAATATCATCCAGATATACCACGACGAATTTGTCGAGGTAATCCATGAATATGTAATTCATTAGGCGGGAGAATGTAGCTGGAGCGTTTGTTAAACCAAACGACATGACTGTGTACTCGTAAGAGCCATAACGAGTAACGAATGCAGTCTTTGGAATATCCTCTTCGCGGACACGGATCTGGTGATAACCCAACCTCAAGTCGAGTTTAGAGAACACCGAAGATCCAGCGAGTTGATCATATAAATCGTTGATCCGGGGAAGTGGATATTTATTCTGAATGGTTGCCTGGTTGATAGGACGATAATCTTGGACCAACCTATTCGTTCCATCTTTCTTCTTGACGAAAAGAGACGGTGCTCCCCATGTAGAGGAACTGGGGCGAATGAAACCCTTCCTTAAGGATTTATCAATTTCCTCCTTAAGCTCGATGAGGTGGTGCGGAGGCATCTTGTAGGGACGCTTCGCAATAGGAGTGGTGCCAGGCTTCAAGTCAATGACGAACTCGACAGCTCTAGCAGGGGGTATTCCTGGAAGTTCTTCTGGAAAAACATCTGGGAAGTCACAGACCACTGGGATATTCTCGATCCCATCAAGTGGAGAAGCATTCAACGCGTTCAAGGCATAAATTTGAGCCTCAGCGTTCCGGGTAAGGTGAGCTTGATAGTTCACCATCTCATTTGATGGGTGCAAGAGGTGTACAACTTTAGTGGCACAATTGATTGAGGCGTAGTGAGCCTTCAACCAATCCATTCCCAGTATAAGGTCAATCTTTGAAGATTGCAGGATAATGGGGTTTGCATCAAAATGCAACCCTTCAACCTCAATAGTAACTCGGGGGCTGAATATGGAAGTTCGGCATCGTCCCGCGGGAGTGTTTATTATTATCGGATGTTGTAGCGTTTCGCACTTAACATCATGCAAGAGTGCAAATTGTTCTGACATGAATGAATGTGATGCACCTGAATCAAATAAAACAGATGCTGGTACTGAATTAACGAGAAGTGTACCCATCACAGTATCTGGTTGATCTGGAGCTTCAGACATGTTGACGTGGTAGTACTGCCCACGACCATAAGAAGGTCTGGCATTATTGTTGCGCTGCTGAGGAATACCACGGCCAATTCCACGTCCAGCAGAAGGGAGAGCTAGTTGATTCTGATTCTGAGAACAATCTCTAGCACGGTGACCTGGCTTGCCACACTTGAAGCATAGTCCGCTGTCAGGACGAGGTGCTGGAGCTCGAGGTGCTGGAGCTGGCAGGGGCTGTCTCGGTGGTGGAGGTGGCAGACGTGGTGCAGCATAAGAAGGTCTGTTCGCAGGAGCTGCTGAACGGAACATGCCTTGGGGAAACCAGATGCGTCGCTTCTGGGAAGACGAGCCCGAAGATGAGCCCGACTCATGGGTGCGTCTGGACGCTTCCTTGTGCTTCTTAAGTCCAGTTTCAACCATGATGGCCTTATTCACCAAGGTGGCGAAATCAGGGTAATCTTGAACAAGAAGGGCTAACTGAATGTCATGGTGCAGTCCTTCACGAAACTTCTCCTGTCTGCGTTCATCAGTAGGAATGTCCTCTTCAGCGTAACGAGATAAGTCTAGAAACTCGCGCTGATAGACTTCCACAGTCTTGTTGCCCTGAACAAGATTACGGAACTCGGCCTTCTTCCGAGCTATTACAGCTTGAGGAATGTAGCGGGCACGGAATGCAATCTTGAATTCTGCCCAAGTGACAACAGTACCAGGCGGCAGAGTCTGTCGGTGAGTGGCCCACCATTGGGCTGCGGGACCCTTAAGAAGGTATGTCGCGAAGGTGACATAGTTGACTTGGGCGACACCAGCAGACTCCATCTCATGGGAGATGTCACGCAGCCAGTCATCGGCATCCAGTGGGTTGACTGTGTTGCGGAAAAACGATGGATTGAGCCTCATGAACTCTGGTAAGGTAATGGATGGTTGCTGCTGATTAGCATCAGGACGAGGGAATTGCTGCATAATCCCCGTCATAAACTGGCGGTTGAGTTCAAACTGTTGCATCATCGCTGCCATGTAATCAGGTGGTGGCGGCGGTGGCGGGTTGTTGTCAGCCATCCTGCTATTCCAACAGGGGTATTTCAGCGATAGCTTATGCAAGTGTTTAACAATAAACATGAGGTAACTCGACATTATTGAAAGAGTGCAATAGATGCTAGAAGTAGTCATTAAGACGTACAGATCCATACGTAGTCGGTTACATTCGGGCAGCATAACGGCGCAAATTGAAAAGCTAGACATGCTAGGCGGCGCGCAGGCACGCGGTAAGGAAGTACACAACGGGACATAGCAAAGGCTACATCAGCGTCGGAGAAAACCACTGAAACGGGGTAACTGCAAGTGCGGACGATGGACGTTCGTCGCAGAAGGATCCTGCGCTCCATGGGCACTCTGATGTAGAACCCGGTCTCGAGAAGAAAGAAGAGGTCCACGTGCAGGCGTGTGATCTCCCACAGCAGGCCAGACGATCCCTGATGGCATCTCAGTCCTGCTCGGGTAAAGAATGTACTCCGGATGCATCCCTGCACGAACAGCTGGTAGCAACTGTGTCATAGCCTCGTAGTAGCGTGCTCGAGTGGCAAACAACTCAACAGCAAGTGCACGAACAGTGCGATCCAAAGCCTGAGTGCACTGAATCAGAACCTGCGGGTCGTAGCGTCGAGACTCGTACGGGGCACAGATAGCTGTGTAAAATCCAGTAGCATCTCCAACAGGTGCATACGGAATGTACCGAAACACAGTATCATCCAAGTTAGCACTGTGCTCTCCTCGGAGACGTGCGACAGCAGAGTAGGCGGCATCATGTACTGCCATCTCAATCGTCACGCCTAATCCATGAAAAAGGTGTAGCTCGGTGTCTGAGTTGTTCTGCTGATCATAAATCCGAACTTCAGCATAGTACTGTTCCTGGTTGAATTCGCGATAAACCTCATAGACCATGTACTCGGGATACCAGCGGTAACCCAGTCTACTCAGGAGGGCGATCAGAACAGCTGGAAATCCAGGGGCATCACGAGCCCAAGTGCGAAGCACAAGCTGGGTCGTAGGCCGCGGTGGAAAGAGCCGATCCATCTGAAACAGAAAGGTTCAGGGTTGTCATAAGACAATGAGAAATATAACCAATCTCGGAAGGAAAGGTTAAACAAAACAATGGAAAGGAAAATGATTATCAGACTAATCAGATCAAAGACAGGGAAATCGCACTGAATCCAGCTCTCCGGGTGGATAGAATTAACGAGAACCAAAATGTCGGCGTTTAGTAATTTTGCAAAACCCGAATAGAAGAGAGGATAGAATCCCAGAGTAAAGACGGGGAATAAAAGATCCTAATACCACCCATTTGGCGACATGGGCCCGTAAGCCACACAACCAAGTTAGTAAAACAGTTTTTGACCACTAGACTCAACTTCGGCCAAGGAATTGGAAAGGGGGAACTCCTAGAGGCAGTCGGCTCTGATACCAACCTGTGACGACCCCGGCTTAATCGTGCACTAATCATACACGCAAATGCGCACGATCAAGCCTAAGGACTCACTTGAAGATATCACAACACAACTCTAAAACATAAAATAAAGTCATACAAGCTTAATATTACAAGCCAGGGCCTCGAGGGCTCAAATACAAGCTCGATGGCATACAAGCGTCAGCGGAAGCATTAGATATCTGAGTACAGATATATTACAGAGAGAGAGATAAGCCTTCACAGAGGCGGGGTAAAAATAAAAACTACGATCGAAAGGCGTAGGCCTCCTGCCCTGGACCCTCCGATCCTACTCCTGGTCGTCGAACGGCTCCTCGTAGTAGTAGTACTCGCCAGGCGGATAGTAGTACTGGTCGTCGGCTGGGGCTTCTGGCTCAGGGGCTCCGTCGTCTGGTGGCATCAAATGGAAAATGGGGGAAAAAGAAAATAAAGCAAACGTGAGTACTCATCCGAAGTACTCAGCAAGCAAGGATCTACACTACATATGCATCATTGTCAAAGGAATGGCTGTATATGTGGACTGGGCTGCAGAAATGCCAGAGTAGAGGGGGAAAGCCTAGTCCTATCGAAGACTAGCATCTTCAACAATCTTCGACAGTCTTGCAACATCAGGAGAGAGCAGATGAACATAATGTAAAGTAGTAGTAGTAATATCATCAACCTCGACCTGAGATCCTTTCTCGACTCCCTGCGAGAAAGCAATCCCAGAGCCGTACTATCCAATTCTCATCACATGTTCTAGTTGTACCGATCGGGATACAACTCCGAGTGTCCGTTACCGTAGGACAGGCTATCGATAGAAGTTTCTTCCCTGCAGGGGTGCACCAACTTACCCACCACGCTCGCTTAACTCCGGCCGGACACACTTTTCTGGGTCATGCCCGGCCTCGGCTAAGCAACACGCCGCAACCCGACCAAATACTAAACAGAGAGGCCAGCACGCCGGACTAACCTATGCCCCCAGGGGTCTTGGGCCATCGCCCCGGGAACTCCTGCGCGTTGCGTGGGCGGCCGGAAGCAGACCTAGCAACCCCTTAATACAAGCGCGGTTGCGTAACCAGTCCAATCCAGCGCGCGCCGCTCAGTCGCTGACATCCATTAAGCTTCGGCTGAAGTATACGACGCAGAACGCCCATACTATGCCCACATGATGGTTAGTGCTATCGGGCCAGAGGCCCCTCGGATCAAATATCCAAACCGTAGTGGATTAGGAGCGCGCGGAAACGAGCAGAGACTCACGATCGATGTGACCCCGTCGCCCCGTCTCGAGGACTTGCGGCAAGGGCTAAGAATGCCCGGCCACGCCTCGTAGTTATCTCGCGGGCACCATCCAGGTCAACCCGACTCCACATCACTTCGCGTTAAGCTCGCGCGGGTACCCCTCAGGGCCGACCCGTCTTTAGTATCGTGGTTCATAGTCAAGTCATAATATCCAAGGTAACTGTGTGTCGGACACCGAAGGGAACCATGAGGAATCACCCTCGATGGAATTCCCGCTCGATGTTATCATCAAGGTGAACGAAGGAGGAATCACCCTCGAGGTCCACACTTGAGAGGTTGCGCGACGATGTCGTTATCGGGGGTGGTGTAGGAGGAATCACCCTCGCTTACCACGACCGAGTAACTAACCTACAAGGTTAACATCAGAAGTGCTAACGAGGTATCACCCTCGGCACTCGACGGTAACGCAGCAGTGTCGGCAACTAAGGGGTAGTGATGTGCGGTGCCAGGGTCTGGTCCTCAATCCCGATGATCGGGTCTTCTGATATCCAGCAGGGCAGTCGGGATCAAGTGGAGGTCTCTGTCGTGTCTCTACCCAGCCTATAATAATCAGTCTAGGATAACCAGTAAGGTAACAAAGCAGGGTACAATAATCAGGCTATGCAGCAGATATAGGAAAACAGTAGCAGTAGCAGTTCTAATGCAAGCATAAGAGAGAAAAGAGTAGGCGATATAGGCATGCTCAAAATGGGGGTGCTTGCCTGTTTGCTCGGGGGCAAGGGCAAGGTCTTCAGTAGTATCATCGGGGACGTAGTCGTACTCCTGTGCGGCGTCTGCCTCGGGAGCTACGTCAACGTCGGGGGCTACCGAGAGAGAAGAGGGGGAAGAAACAGGTAAACATAATGCAAACAAATGCAACACGGTGCGTGTGATGCTATGATGCAGTGTAGGGTTGCCTAAATATGCATCTAAGTCATTTTAGTTATTTTTAGAATTATTCTGGGATTTAATATCCGACGTGTGTGCACTATTCATCTGTCGGATTCGGGTCCGGAGTTACGAGTTCTTCTACGTAGGAGGTTCCGATGGAGAAACAGACGGCACGATCAGACTCGTCTCGTCGTTCTGAGCAACTTTCATGTTTTAACTTTTTCGATCCGAGCTACGGTTTAAAAGTTATTAATTTTTAAAGATTATTCGAATTTCTAAAATTATTTTATTTATCAGAAAATGAATTATGACGTCAGCATGACGCGCTGCTGACGTCAGCAAGTCAACAGGACGGTTGACCAGTCAAACCTGACATGTGGGTCCAGTGGGACCCACATGTCAGCCTCTATTTCTTTAATCAGTGATTCAGTTTAATTACCAGGATTAATTAGGGGGTGGACCCCACATGTCAGTGAGACATTAGGTTAATTAGTTTATTTTTATTTCTAAAATGTTTTAATTAATTAATCAGGGAGGTGGGGCCCGCCTGTCAGCGGCTGGGCCGGTCCAGTCAGCAAAGCTGACTGGTCAACTGGCCGGCCGGGCCCCTGGGACCCACGGGTCAGTGACCCAGGGGTGGGCCCCGCCTGTGCCACGTCAGCGGGGCCGGCGGCTGGTCGCCGGCGACCAAATCGCACGGCGGCGCGTCGCCGGAGTTGGCCGGAATCGAGCTATAGGGCTCGGTTCGAGCCGGGCTTGGGTGCGTTCGAAAGCCAGGGGACTCGCCCGTCGCGTGGGAGTGGTCTCGTCGCCGGAATCTACCGGAGCCATCGACGGTGAGCTCGCGGGCGGCGCCGGAGTTCGGGGTCTGGACGGGATCGCGGCTGCGCGGCTCGAGGGGGTACGTGCGAGTGCGCGTTCGACTCCCGGGGTTGCCAGGAGCACAGCGCGGTGCTTAGCCAAGCACGGAAGCGGCCATGGCCACGAGCACGAGCTCGTCGGCGGCGGCCAAAGCACGACTACGGTGGCGGCTAGCTACGGCGGTTCCTATGGTGCAGCGAGAGAGAGGAGGGGAGAAGCTCACCGTGCAGGCTCACACGTAGGCCCGGCGAGTGGTTTAGTAGCTGCTGCGCCGGGGATCGACGGAGAGGCGCCGGCGACCGAAGCAAAGGGGGCGGAGAAGAACGACGCCTGTGGAGCTCCCCTGCTCCACCAGAGAGCTTCAGGCGACGCGGTCGACCACGGCGGAGGCGAGGGACATCTCGACGAGGCGATGCGAGGCCGGTAGCCGCGAGCACGGCGTCGAGCGGCGGCGGCCGCGTCCTGCTGCTCCCGGATCTGAGGGGGAAGGAGAAGCGAGGCGAGCGTGGCTGAAGGAGGAATGACGGGGAGGACCAGGGGGAGTGGACGGGCGCCGTTCTTATCCCCTCCTCCTCACTGTAGTGTCGGCGGCACCGCCGTGTCGGCGCCGCAGCGGCGAGCGCGCGCTCGGCCAGGGACGCGCCGACACGACGACGGAGAGAGAGGGGAGCGGCCTGGTGGGCTGGGTCTAAGTGCACTGTGCACTTAGGCCCAGTCCACAGTAGTTTTTCGCTTTTTTTTTGTTCTTTAATTCTTTTCTGTTTTGGAAATGATTAAGCCACTTTAGCAGTTTTGTAAAATATGGAACTTGGTCCAAATATTACAGTGCCATTTTAGCTCTCACCAAAAAGTGGTTTGGACAAATTTGGAATTCATTTGAAGCTGAAAAGAATTTAAATGAATTTGAATATTCTGTTTTAGTGTTGTTTCATCTTGTTAGAGTCACTTTTCTAACTCCAACTTCAATGATGATGATTTTACGAATTTTCCTGGATTATTTGCCATTTAATGAACATTTTCCCAACAGTGTTTGATCAACTTTATAATTCACTTTTGAATTTGAGTTGATTTTCAGATGTGGATTTGAATTGGATTATTAACCCATATGACATGGCACTGCAAATGATCATGACTTGGCAGTTTTAACAGAGTGTCACAGAGTTTATTACACGGGGGTGTTACAAGTTCTCCTCCTCTAAAAGAAATTCTCGTCCCGAGAATTTAGGAGGTAGAAGGAAAGAGTCCGGGATATTCTTCGCGAAGATGATCCTCACGTTCCCAAGTGGCTTCATCTTCAGTATGATTCGACCATTGCACTTTTAGGAACTTGGTCGTCTTCTGACGAGTACGACGCTCAGCTTCATCGAGGATGCGGATCGGATGCTCCTTATAGGAAAGATCATCTTGTAGCTCGAGCATCTCATGATCCACTGCACGGTGCGGGGATTCCTTGAAGCACTTACGGAGTTGCGACACGTGGAAGACATCATGAATATGAGAGAACTGTGGCGGCAATTCCAATTTATAAGCCACATGTCCACGTCTGGCAACTATGCGAAAAGGACCAATATAGCGAGGAGCTAGCTTGCCCTTGATTCCGAAACGACGGGTGCCCTTCATTGGAGTGACACGAAGATAGGCTTGTTCATCAGGTTGATAGATCACACCCCATCGCTTGCGATCATAATTACTCTTCTGACGGTCTTGAGCTGCTTTGAGATTCTCCCGGACAATTCGGACTTGTTCTTCGGCATGCTGAATGATGTTCGGTCCAACAAGAGGTCGTTCCCCAGTTTCTGACCAATTCAGAGGGGTTCGACATTTACGTCCATAAAGAACCTCAAAGGGGGCCATTTTTAAGCTGGCTTGATAGCTGTTGTTATAGGAGAACTCGGCATACGGGAGAGATTCCTCCCATTTCTTACCGAAGGATATAACACAGGCTCGTAGCATGTCTTCAAGCACTTGATTAACGCGCTCAACTTGGCCTTGAGATTGGGGATGATAAGCTGAACTCCAGGTAATATGAGTTCCCATTGCTTTCTGGAAACTTTCCCAGAAATGGCCAGTGAAAATACTGCCACGGTCTGAACTGATTTCCTTGGGAATACCATGGAGTGAAACAATTCTGGCAATGTACAGTTCTGCTAGCTGGCTAGCGGTGATAGTCTCCTTAACAGGTAGGAAATGAGCCTGGTTGCTCAAAATGGGGGTGCTTGCCTGGTTGCTCGGCAGATGAAAAAGGAACCTCCGACGGTGAAGTACTCGGTCACCAGGGCATCGTCAGTGGTCTCGGGGTCTACCGGGAAGAAAGGGGGAGAAGAAACAATATAAATACATGGTATACAAATGCAATCACAAGGCATGACAACGCAAATAGCTACGCTAGGGGTGATCTAACGCGAGGCTACACGTTACAGTCATAGCAGGATTTTATCGGGAATGTTTTCCCGGTTCCGGACGTCTGTCTGACAGATGAACCGGAGGGGACGGTTCCATGTTCAGGTAGATAGGGGCACCTGACAGGCATGTGGTTAGCGTATTCAGATTGGTCTTATTTTTCTGATCATTTTTCATATATAAAACATTTTCATCCGAGTTACGAATTATTTTCTATGATTTTGCAAAGATTAAATGATTTTCTAAATTTATGGAATTCCTTTAATTCGAAAATAAAACAGTAAACACTTTTGTTACCTAGTATTACCCTAGCCTATGTGTATGACAGTGGACCAGTGGGAGTTGGGTTGACCCAGTCAAATTGACTGGTCAATAGGAGGTGTGACCCACATGTAAGTGACACATAGATAAAATATGGGTCAAAATAAAATGGGTGGTCCACATCTAATTGGCTTAGATTAATTAACTCCTAATAAATTAGCCTAAACTAATATGCCTAGTAATTGAGCCGGCAAGCAATGCCTCGGCTGCGCTTGGCTGCTTGCCATGACTAGCACGCAACAGTAGCAGTACAGAGCAGCAGCGCAGCTAGTAGCATAAGCAGCAGCAGGTGCCGGGAGGCTGCGGCGCGTAGCGGGGAGCAGCAGCAGTACCGAGCAGCAACAAGCAACGGCGGCCGAAGAGCAGCAGCAGAGCAGGTAGCAGTTCGCTAGGAGCAGCAGCAGTTACGCGGGCGCGCGCGCACGCGCGAGGCACAGCCAAGGCGCGGGGCTGGGCGCACATGGGAGCAGAGCTCTGTCCGGCCACAGGAGGTCGCGGGCGGCGGCTTAAGGCATTAGATCGAAGGGGGGAAAGGGGGGAATCGGGGGAGAAGCTCACCCCGGAGCTCGTGGACAAGGTTAGAAGGCGCGGGGGTGGCCGGACGCGACGAACGCGACGACGAGGGGCGGCGGACGTGGCGAGGAAGACGGCTCGATCCCGAAGCTTGACGGCGCCCGGCTTGACGTGAAGCTAGTAGGGGACGAAGGCGAAGGCGGCGGTCCTCCTGGACGTGCTCCCGCGCGAAGGCCACGACAGTGGCCGCGACGACGGCGATGGCCATGGCAGATGCTCGGGCGCGTACTTTTTTTTTAAGAGGCAGAGAGCGAGCGAGGGGATAATGGAGAGGCTAGGGTTGTCTACAGCGTCGGGGAGGTTCTTATCCACCACAGGGATGCTCCGGATGCTCGACACGGCGTCATCGGGCGCGTGGACGGCGCAAGCGCGTGCTCAGCGCCATGGTCTCCTGCCTCTGACCTGAAGCAGGGGAAAAGGCCCGGGATGGGCTGGGCCGAGTGCACTGTGGCACTTAGGCCCAGTGGCACAGTAGAGCGTAGGCATTTTCCTTTTTATATTTTCTGTTTTCTATTTAGTCTCCGCTCGGTATTTATTTGGTCCATCAAAAGAATTTTGTCGCACATAAAACCTGTCACACCAATACTTGGTAATACATTGCAGTTGTTCCCTAAGTATGAGATTATTTTGAAATGTTTAGAATTCGGTTTGAATTTAAATGGTCCACTTAAGTGTTGTTGGTCTAGTTTAAAAATAGGTTAAGGGCATTTTATTAACTCAATTAATGTTGGTTCCTGCATGAAATTTTAGTAGTGATTATTTGCAACCCAAAGAACATTTTAGTTTTACTGTTTGAAGAAATAATAATTTGACTTGCAATTTAAATTTGAATTTGACTTTGATTTTTATCAAGTAGCAATTTGGCTTAGTAAAGCATGATGACATGGCATCATTAGCATGAGTTTACTGTAGTTAATCATCAGGGGTGTTACAATAGTGCATTTTTTGCATAGCTTGTATTTTGAAGTAGTTTGAAAGCACAAGTGCTCCCTGGGTGATTTTGGTAATTAATGTCAACATATCTCTTGTTGGACTAATACTTTCACCTAGTGTATTTCAGATGAGTTCAACCATGGCATGGTAAGGACAAGAGGATGTGGAACACATTCAAAATGCTAAGGACAAATATTGGCAAAAGCTCAAGACTCTTCATTTCTATTTTAGTGATTCAAGATCACATTGAGTCCATAGGAAAGCCAATACTATTAAAAGGGGATGAGGTGTTGCTTAATGGTCTACTTGCTCAAAGTGCTAGTGATATTGCTCCAAAACCCTCAGCCATTTTCTCATTTCCACATATGTCCAAAACTCAAAGTCAAACTCGGCCCCACCGATTTGATCTATCTGGCGCCACCGAGTTCAGTTGACATAGCCACTGCCAGAAACCCTAAACGATTCGGCCACACCGATACGGATCTCGGTCTCACCGAGATGGCCCTGCAAACTCTTTGTTTCCCTTTGTAACATTTCGGTCTCACCGAAATGAGCGATCGGTCCCACCGAGTTTGCTTGACCAACTCTCTGTTTGCTCTTTGCTGAAATCGGTCTCACCGAGTTCATGCAATCGGCTTCACCGAGATGAGGTTTTGCCCTAGCCCTTGCACATCGGTCCCACCGAGTTGTTCCAGTCGGTCCCACTGAGATTCCTAACGTTCACATTTTGAACTGAATCGGTCTCACCGAGTTCTTCTATTCGGTCTGACCGAATTGAGTCAAATGTGTGTAACGGTTGGATTTTGTGTGGAGGCTATATATACCCCTCCACCCCCTTCTCCATTCAAGAGAGAGCCATCAAAACGTGCCTACACTTCCACTACTCATTTTCTGAGAGAGAACCACCTACTCATGTGTTGAGACCAAGATATTCCAATCCTACCACAAGAATCTTGATCTCTAGCCTTCCCCAAGTTGCTTTTCACTCAAATCATCTTTCCACCATAGACAAATCTATGAGAGAGAGTTGAGTGTTGGGAAGACTATCATTTGAAGCACAAGAGCAAGGAGTTCATCATCAACACACCATTTATTACCTTTTGGAGAGTGGTGTCTCCTAGATTGGTTAGGTGTCGCTTGGGAGCCTCCGACAAGACTGTGGAGTTGAACCAAGAAGTTTGTAAGGGCAAGGTGTCGGTGCAACAAACCCCAGGTGTGTTGCCCAGACTGTACACAGGCTCGAGAACAAGGTTGCAGTGTCCAAGACAAGACCAAGCAGAAGAGATAAGCTCTTTGAGAAATCAAAGGGCGGATCAAGAAGATCAAGACCAACCAAAGGAGTAAGATACCACTAAGGAAAAATCTCCCTTGCCGGGCAGGCGAGCCTGGCGGGGACGAGGTTGCCCCGAAGACAAGTCTCCAGATTACCCCGACAGGCTTGCCGAGGACGGGTTACCCCGCCAAGGCTCCACCTCTCCACCTCACAGCAACGCAAGTCATCGATCGGTGCGGTGTCGAGCCCCCAAGTGGCTAAGTTGCCGCTATTTGGCACGTGGCGGCCACTTCTAGAGGAAACCACCTCCAAATGACACCCGTCCAGGGACGTGTCACGCAGGCAGGCGAGAAGGTGGCCGAACGGCACGGCAAGGCTTGCCGGGCTACGCTACGGTGTGACACTAAGCGGCGTATTTAATGCGCTTTGTCCTGTCTGCAGAGTTAGGTATGATAGCACTGTTTGCTATCTAATCAGTAAGCAATGACTTATTTGCCATTGTGGTGACCCCTTGATCTATAAAAGGAAGGCCATGGCAACCTTAGAAAGGATTCAGACCCTTGTACACTCATACGTGCATAGTTGCTCTCGCCCCGAGGCGACCCTGCCGGGCTAAAGCGCTGCGTCTCCACCTCGGTCCTCTCATCAATCCACCAAAGCAGGAGTAGGGTTTTATGCCTCGCGGCGGCCCGAACCTGGGTAAAAACTGCCCGTGTGATCGCTGTCGTGCTGCTCCGCGCCCTCCGCTCTTTGTGCAATGCGTCCTTCCCCACTGCAGAACCACAAGGGGCCGATGGCCCCATAGGTGGTCGTGTTTTCCCACGACATCTTTGGCGCACCAGGTAGGGGGAAGCGCTTGCGCGAACCTGAGAGCGTACGCAGCGCATCATCTTCATCATCATTCTCTTCATCGACGGCTTCATCATCCATGGCGCCCAAGAAGAAACCCGGTGCCACTGCTCACGCGTCCACATCGAAGGCCCCTTCGCACGCGGCCGCCGACACCGTGGGGGCTACGGGGACGTGGACGCTGCGAGGGACGTGGCCGGTGCAGGCGGCGTCATCACCACCTCCCCTATGGCCGAAACGGGAGCGGGAGGCACCGGAGAAGGACAGCGCCAACAACTTCCCAGCGGCCACGCTCCACAAGGTGCGGGTGGAGAGATCATCCTGTCCGCGCCTCTCCGCCCCATCGAAGGACGCAGCCACAGCAGTGGCGCTCGCCCTGGGGTGAACCGCAACCCTCCGGCCGCCCCCGCTGCGGGTGCGGCCGCAGGGCACGCCCCACCCCCGGAACGGGCTGGCCAAGCCGATGCGCCGAACGGAGCCGCCGATCCCCAAGCACAACCATCTCGTCACCACGCCACCCTGGTGACTGGCTCACGGCGACGAGAGCACGGTGCTGCCACTACCGGCACCGTCAGAAGCCAGGCGACGTTACGGTCTACATCGTCATCCATGCCGAGCACTGCTTCAGAGGCCGTGGCGCGGGCCCAACTCATGTTGAGATTTCCACCGGCGGCCGATCAGATGGATGAGTGGAGAGCCACCATTCAGAGCCTGATTGGTTTCGCCGAGGCGGGAGGATCACAGCGAGCGGGCCCGTCACGGCCTCCGCAGGTGCCGACAACGGCCCGAGCCGTTGGCCGTACCGAAGGGGCCACCCCCACAGTGCAATCCCCTCCGCGGCAGCAAGCGCAGGGGCCGCAGCCAGAGCCACGCGACCAAGAACCCGACGATGTATCGATGGCTTCGTCCGATCCTCGAGCATGACGAGACCAGCGGCGAGTCCTGGAAGACAGGTGGAGTGAAGACGCGCGCGCCACCATCGAACGACGCCGCGAAACCCAACGCCAGTCTGATAGGCGCAATGGCCCCGACGTCGATGAGCCCATGCCCGGTGAAGGTGGGTACCTACCTTTCGAGGTTGGGTGCCCCGCATTCACTCGCGAGCTTCGTCAAGTCCGTTGGTCATCTGCTTGCACGTTCAAGCCAGAAATACCAGAGAAGTACGATGGAAGATTGAACCCGGTAGAGTTCTTGAGCATCTACACCATCGCCGTTCAAGATGCCGGGGGAAGAGACGAGAAGGTGTTCGCCAACTACTTCCCTTTGGCACTCAAGCCAAATGTGAGGTCTTGGCTGATGCATTTGCCAGAGAATTCCATCTCGACCTGGGCTGACCTGTGTCGTGAGTTTGTTGGCGCCTTCACGGGCGGCCATCAAGAACCAGGGCGGCCCAGCGACTTGCAGCTCCTTCCGCAGAAAGAAGGAGAGAGTCTGCGGAAGTACATGCAGAGGTTCAGCCGGGTGCACAGGATTATTTCAGACATCCACCCGGTAGCTATGATAGCCGCGTTCCAGTCCAACGTGCGCAACCGCCAGATACGTTCTAAAATGAACGTTCGGTTGCTCAAGACTGTGAATGAGCTATACACTCTGGTGTATAAGTGTGCCCGAGTAGAAGAGGGGAGACGGCTCCCCGGTGAAGGAGATGGCGTCGACATCGACTTAGAGGATGACGACGACGCCACCAACCAAAAGAAGAAGAACAAGAAGCGCAACAAGAAGCGCAAGGATAAAGCGTGATGACCGTTGAAGGATCAAGTGCACCTAGTACCGGCAAGAAGGCCAAGACCGAGGTTCCCGGCAAGGAAGCTGCCACGTGCACTGATTGCCGGGAAGCCGCGGCTGCTGAGAAGGCTGGGAAGAGTGATGGGCCGTATGCAAGATCCATCGGACCAAGGGCCACGATCTTCAGGAGTGTCATCAGGTTGAGCAACTCGTCAAGAAGCAGAGGGCTGAGTACGAGAAGCGTGATAAGGAGAAAGACCAAGATGGCGCTGGCGGGAAGGGCCGAGGCAGCAGAACAGGTCGCCCCGGCAAGGCTCCTCAGTATCAGGGGAAACCCGCCAAAGGCCATGAGAAGAAAGATTGCGAGGACGAGGGTGATGAAGGAGATGAAGAGGAAACCAGCGAGCAGGAGTTCCAGAAAGCCACTGATGCCCTATGCATTGACGGGGGTGCATCCTTACACTCCTCTCGCCGCCAACTCAAAAGATGGGCACGTGAGGTCAATGTCGTGGAGCCAGCGACAAATTCTCGGAAGCCGCTCAAGTGGTCCCGCATGCCCATCATCTTTGATGAGGAGGATCACCCCGACCGCACTACCGCAGTAGGGTGTTTGCCGTTGTTGATTTCACCAACGATCCGCAACCTCAAGGTCACAAAGATGTTGGTTGACGGCGGGGCCGGGTTGAATCTGATTTCTCCAAAGGTCATCAGCAAACTCCAGATAGCAGATGAAGAGCTCAAGGTTACTGGTACATTCCAAGGGATCAACCCCGGCAAGAGTCGTCCTAAGGGGAAGATCACACTGCCGGTAACATTCAAGGGGGGAGTTAAACTACCGGACTGAGAAGATCGTGTTTGATGTGGTTGACCTCCCCCTGCCGTACAATGGAATCCTTGGTCGCCCTGCCCTGGCCAAATTCATGGCGGCATCCCACTATGCCTACAACACTTTGAAGATACCAGGGCCAATGGGCGTCATTTCCATTCCATCAGACAAGAAAGACGCAATCATATGCGTGGATAAGATGTACCGGGAAGCAGTAGCTGCAGAGGCCGCGGAAGCCACTGCTCCCGCCAAGGAAAGCAAGAAAAAGAAGAAAGCCAGCAAGGATACCAGGAAGGAATCCGGGAAGCGTACCTCTTCGGAGTGCGCTGCGCCTGTTGATGACTTGCCGGAGAGTTCCAATAGCAAGAGGTCCAAGGCTGCTGCATCCGCTGTGAAGAAGGTCCCGGCAGGGCTGGCTGGCACTGACGGTACGTTTACCATCAGTGCCACCCTCGACGACAAATAGGAAAGCGCACTTGTTGCCTTCCTACGGGTGAATGTCGATGTGTTTGCTTGGCAACCATCTGACATCCCTGGTGTTCCCAGTGAGGTAATCGAGTACCATCTTGCTGTCTGCCCACATGCCCGGCCCATCAAGCAGAAGGTCTGGAAGCAAGCTTTGGAGCGGCAGTAGTTTATTGCCGAGGAGATCAAGAAACTTGAGGCAGCTGGTCTGGTCAGAGGAGTGTTGCATCCAACATGGTTAGCAAACCCAGTGGTAGTGCGCAAGGCGAATGGGAAATGGAGGCTTTGCATAGATTTCACAGATCTGAACAAAGCATGCCCGAAGGACCCGTTCCCCTTGCCGCGCATCGACCAGATTGTGGATTCCACCTCCGGGTGTCACCTGCTTTCCTTCCTGGATGCCTACTCTGGATACCACAAGATCTTCATGTCCAAGGAAGACAAAGAGAAGATCGCGTTC
Organism: Thinopyrum elongatum; assembly: GCA_011799875.1. Classification (NCBI taxonomy): domain Eukaryota; kingdom Viridiplantae; phylum Streptophyta; class Magnoliopsida; order Poales; family Poaceae; genus Thinopyrum; species Thinopyrum elongatum. The sequence continues at coordinate 92,474,269 of CM022302.1, read as the reverse complement.
ATAACCCCATCTGGCACGTACTGTTTTGTACGAATGCCCTTCGGGTTGAAGAGCGCTGGATCCACTTTTGCAAGAGCAGTACAGATTGGATTTGAGTCCCAGCTGCACAGAAATATTGAAGCCTACATGGATGATATAGTGGTCAAGACCAAGGACAGAGTTACTCTCATTCGGGATTTGGAAGAGACCTTTGCAAATCTGCGCAGAATCAATTTGAAGCTGAACCCAGAGAAGTGTGTGTTTTGCGTTCCTTCCGGCAAGCTACTTGGCTTCTTCATATCCAATCGGGGGATAGAGGCCAACCCCGACAAGATCAAGGCTATCGAGCAGATACAAGCACCCAAGACAGTTAAAGACGTGAGGCGTTTGACTGGATGTGTTGCCGCACTGAGCAAGTTCATTTCCAAGTCCGCCGAACGCGCCTTGCCTTTCTTCAAAATCTTGAAGAAGGCAGGACCCATGGAGTGGACCCCGGAGGCGGACGCTGCGCTACAAGATTTGAAGACCTACCTTTCCTCTGTTCCCACCTTATTCGCTCCTAAACCACAAGAGCCGTTGCTGCTATATTTAGCAGCGACCAATCAAGTGGTTAGCGCAGCGCTGGTGGCGCAGCGGGAGGTAGATGACGCAGCAGTCGCCACCGCCGTCCCCTCTGGAGAGGAAAGTGAACCCGTCCCAGTAAGGTCAGATGCAGTTCAAGACAAAGAAGAGCAAGGCAGCGGAGACAGATCCAAGATCACGGCAAGGAAGAAGGTGGTGCAGCGCCCAGTGTACTTCGTCAGCTCCCTGCTGCAGGGGGCTAGGTCGAGGTACTCTGGCGTGCAAAAGTTGATTTTTGGCCTCATCATGGCCTCAAGGAAACTGTGCCACTACTTCCAAGCCCACGAGATCACGGTTGTCACCCGCTTCCCCTTGCAACGCATACTCCGAAACCCCGAGGCCACTGGCAGGATCGTGGAATGCGCTTTGGAGTTATCCAGCTTTGGTTTGAAGTTTGAAAGCATGTCAACTATTCAGAGCAGAGCACTGGCAGAGTTCATTACGGAGAGGACGCCGACCCCTGATGAAGAAGTACTGGAGACAGTCATCACCGGCAAGGAAGCGCCCCAAGAATGGATTATGTATTTTGACGGTGCCTTCTCCCTACAAGGTGTAGGAGCTGGCGTGCTTCTCGTTGCTCCCACTGGGGAGCACCTTAAGTACGTCGTTCAAATGCATTTCCCCCGGGAGAAGGCTACCAACAATACTGCAGAGTATGAAGGGCTCCTTGCCAGGCTCAAAATTGCAACAGAACTGGGAATCAAGAAGCTGATTATCCATGGAGATTCACAACTGGTGGTGAGACAAGTGAACAAGGATTATCAAAGCCCATTGATGGAGGCATACGTCGAGGAAGTGAGAAAGTTGGAGGAGCGCTTTGACGGATTGCAAACAGAGCACATACCATGTGCGGAAAATAGCATTGCTGATCATCTGTCAAAATGCGCTGCGCAAAAACTCCCTGTGGAACCAGGGACTTTTGTTCTCCATCTAACTCAACCCTCCGTATCCCCAGCAACAATGGCCAGTAAGAGGAGGAAATTGAACTCCGGCAAGCCTCTCCCGGCAGAGCTTCCCGAAGCCCCCGGCAGAGAGCTGGGCGGGAACAACTCCCCTTCGATCAGTGAGCTGCACCCTCCCACCGAACTACCAGTCTTTGCGGTTGAGGCATGCGCTCCCATCGACGGGGAGGTGCCGCTAGTCCTTGTTGCCGAGCCCCAGGCTCCAACTTGGGCGCGGCACATTGTTCATTTCCTCCAAATAGGATAACTTCCCGAAGAGCAAGAAGAAGCTGAAAGAGTAGCCCGGAGGGCCAGTATGTATCAGTTCGTTGATGACACGCTATACAGAAGAAGGCCCAACGGTGTGAAATTGAAGTGCATTTGCCGGGAAGAAGGTAAGGAACTGCTGGTAGAGATACACAAGGGCATGTGTGGCTTCCACATTGGATCAAGGGCCTTGGATGGAAAAGCTTTCCGTCAAGGCTTCTACTGGCCCACAGCCCTCCAAGATGCAATTGAGCTAGTCACCAAGTGTGAAGCCTTCCAGTTCCACTCCAAGAATATCCATCAGCCTGCTCAAGCTCTCCAAACAATCCCTTTGTCATGGCCATTTTCGATCTGGGGGCTCGACATCTTGGGCCCCTTCCCCCGTGCTACCGGCGGCTTTGAATTCTTGTTCATCGCAATCGACAAGTTTACAAAGTGGCCGGAAGTAGAGCTCATGAGAAAGGTGACCGCGCAGTCAGCTATCAAGTTCTTGAAAGGATTGGTGTGCCGCTTCAGGGTACCTGCCCGAATCATCACCGACAATGGCACCCAATTCACAAGCCGCGCCTTCATGCAATATGTTCATGCCCTCGGAAGCAAGGTCTCATTTGCCTCTGTGGCCCATCCCAGAAGCAACGGGCAAGCTGAGAAGGCGAACGCTGAAGTGCTGCGAGGTCTTAAGACAAGAACTTTTGATCGGCTGCAGAAGTGCGGCAGGTGATGGATCGATGAGCTGCCGGTGGTTCTTTGGTCCCTTCGTACGACACCAAATCGAGCTACCGGGCAGACTCCCTTCTCCCTAGTCTATGGGGCAGAAGCAGTTATCCCCACGGAACTCATATTCGGGTCTCCTCGAGTGCTTGCCTACGATGAAGTAGTGCAGGAACAGCACCGGCGTGACGACACTGTGCTACTTGAGGAGAACCGTCTCCGGGCTGCTACGCGTGCTGCACGCTACCAGCAAGCCCTGCGTCGCTATCACAACCGCAGGGTTCATGCCCGGAGTTTTGAGGAAGGCGACCTTGTCCTTAGGCGTGTTCAGTCCGCCAAGGGTGCAAACAAGTTGACGCCGAAGTGGGAAGGCCCTTACCGGGTAGTACGAGTCACCAGACCTGGCGTAGTTCGTCTGGAGACCGGAGATGGCATTCAATTGCAAAACTCATGGAACATTGAGCATCTCCGTAAGTTCTACCCGTAAGGCGCGGCTGTCGGGCCCTGCCCGACAGCCACCCTTTTGTACAAGCTTTGCCGAAGTTGCATGTAACCCTTTGTACAAAGCCAGGCGCAGACTCTGAGCAACAGAGAAATAAACGAAGCGCTGGGGGGCCCCTAAAACTTGCATGCATGCATAAGCATATCATGAGCATAGCATGATCATGTAGATGAGGTCGCATGTGGCATTGTTTTCATCTGCACTAAGTTGCAGGGTTCTTGCCATGGACTTGATCCCGAAGAAAAGAAATGAAGACGAGCCTACATGATGATCCCCGACAGACCAAACAGATAAGCTCCTTCTTATCCATACTTGTTCTGTAATTTAAAAACTTGTGCATATGAAAACCCCGCCACCTTCGAAACATAGGTGCTCCTACCCTTTGACTCGAACGCTGCTTCAGTCATGGTGGTCGCAGTGGCCTTTGGCGGAAAAGGTTCGACGGGGGGCTGGTCCCTTTTTACGGTTTTTTGCCCGGCAGGCCTAGCCCCGCGGCAAAAAACTGAGGGCACCGGCAGGATAGCCTGCCAGGGAAACTTGTTTACTTAAATGTATAGAGGCATTTCACCTCTGCATGGATATGGTACATGCACAAGTGCCCGGCAAAGCTTGTCTTTTTCATTAATATGCTGATAAGCAAGTACAGATCTTACAAAACACAAACATGGATAAAGAAGTTTACATTATTTAGACTAAAGTTTGGCCGATGCCTGCACATTTTAAACTGAAAAAAGATAAGTGCCCCGTAACCCCTTTCTTGTCCCTCTCCTCCTAGGCACTACGGTGAGAAGAGAAGAGGCCAAAAGGGGTGCCTGGGCAGAAGGCCCGAAGGGGTCATGGTGAAGAGAGTGGCGGAAGGGTCCCCCTGGCCACTGCCACCAGGGCCAGCAGGATGCGGCAGGGCGGACGAAGCTGCAGCCCGAGAGGAAGCCTGCCGGGGTCCAGCTGGAAGGTTGCTGGAGGAGCCGAGGGCACCACCCCCACCTCTGCATCCAACTCCCCGACAAATCGCCTTGCCGGGAAGGAGATGCAGGTGCAGATGATGGTGCCGCCGCCTGACAGTGATGGTGCGGCTGGTGTCCAGCCGGAGTCGGAGCCGTCGTCCTCCCCGTCAGCGCCGTCGTCATCGCCGTCACTGCCCTCCTCGTCGCTATCACTTGAGGAGGAGCTTTCGTCATCGGTCGAGCTCTCCGCGCAGCACCCTAAGCGAGCATCCGAAGACCTTGACGGAGAGCAGCTCGGCGTCCATTAATTTAAAATGGAGGACGTGCCCCTCCGACAAGCTGTGGGCGCGGGCAAAAGTCTTCCAGCCGTGTCGGAAGGGCATGACATGAGGGGCGGGGAAATCCACATCCACCCGCATGCTGCCATTACAGCAACCCCTCATGTGTAGCTTCAGTGCGTGCGGTTGTTCAAGCTCCATCACCCTCGCAAAAGGAGTAGGGAGGCGGAGGCGGCCACGCGGGGGCTTATACAACCTGATGATGAACTCCAGCGGTTGATCTTCGACGTGGCCTTCCATTGGGGGATGAGCGGCCGGCGGAGGTGCAATCAGAGCACCACCCCGTCCTCCTCGACCCCGAGCACCACGGCAGCCGCGACCTCGTCCCCTCCCACCTCCTCTCGTGGCTGGCTCCGCCCCCGCGTTTTCAACAGGAGGAGGGAGGCGCTGTCGAGTAGAAGCCCTCGTCGCCACCACCGGAGAACCGCCACGACCCCAGCCCCTCACCATGGTGGACGAGAACTGCTAAAGAGAAGGAAGGGGTGAGATGTGTGGAGAAGCACCCTACCCTGCGTTCCTTTTTATAGGAGAACGGGGCAGGGGGCTGGCTCCTCTCCCTGAAGGCAGCCGCCCTACTCCTCCAATCCGGCTTCCCCGCGCCACCAATGGCTCGTGGAATCAACGCCAACCCTCAGTACAAATCCATGCTGTAACACCCCTGTGTAATAAGCACTGTGCCATAATGCTAATCATGCCAAGTCATCATCATTTGCATTGCTTGATTATAGTGGTTAAACACCTCAATTCAAAATTCTCTTTGGAACTCAATTCAAATACAAAGTGAAATATGAAGTTGCTCAAAGGTTGTGGGAAAAATGTTCACATTATTGCAAATATTCCAAAACAATTATATGTTAAGGAACACAACATCACTCTTGAGCAAAGATGAGCATTATTAATTAAAACAGCACCATTTCAGCATTTTTAAATGCTATTCTATTTATGAAAAATCCAAACAGATTCAAATAATTCTCAAACTTGTTGTGGCAGTGTATAAAAGTGCTCCGGAATTATTGGACCATGTCACATATTTTCTTGAGTGATTTGGAGGCCCCACAGTTCCTTTTCCATCTCTGCTAAATTAAATGAAAAAGAAAAACAGAAGAAAAGGAAAAGGGGGCGAGCGCTTACCTGCGACTGGGCCGGAGCAACACTGCCCGTGGCCCAGCCCAACTTACCTGCCCCCCCCCCTCGCTGTCGATCTCCCCATGGCTGGGCGCGCACGCACCGGTGGGCGTCCGACACGCCGCCGGCTACCGACGGACGGAAAGGATAAGGACGGCGCCCATCCACTCCTCCTGGTCACCACACCATTTTCCCCCTCGCTCGCTCGCCCGATCTCTCCCTTTCCTCCTTCAGGTCCGCCGCATCCGACCGTGCTCGCCGCCGTTCACCACGCTCCACCGCGGCCACCGGCCGTCCCGTGCCAACCTGGCGCGTCCACGAGCTCCGCCGCGTTCATCCTCATCGCCTGGGGCCAGCCATTGCCGAGGGGGAGCACCACAGGCCCCAGATCGAGCCGGCGCCCGCCTCGGATCACCGGAGCTCCGCTGCTCCATTCTTCGCCTCCCCTGCGCTTCAAAGCCACCAAGGGGCACCGTGAGCCGCGCCATAAGCTCCAGCTCTTTTTCCCTCTTTTCAGGTCGTTGATTACGAGCTCTAGCAAGCTTCCCCGCTGTGACGACCCCGTCTTAATCGTGCACTAATCATACACGCAAATGCGCACGATCAAGCCTAAGGACTCACTTAAAGATATCACAACACAACTCTAAAACATAAATAAAATCATACAAGCTTTATATTACAAGCCAGGGCCTCGAGGGCTCGAATACATAGCTCGATGGCATACAAGCGTCAGCGGAAGCATTAGATATCTGGGTACAGATATATTACAGAGAAAGAAATAAGCCTTCACAGAGGTGGGGTAAAATAAAATACTACGATCGAAAGGCGTATGCCTCCTGCCCTGGACCCTCCGATCCTACTCCTGGTCGTTAGTCGGCTCCTCGTAGTAGTAGTACTCGCCAGGCGGGTAGTAGTACTGGTCGTCGGCTGGGGCGTCTGGCTCAGGGGCTCCGTCGTCTGGTGGCATCAAATGGAAAATGGGGGGAAAAGAAAATAAAGCAAACGTGAGTACTCATCCGAAGTACTCAGCAAGCAAGGATCTACACTACATATGCATCATTTTCAAAGGGGGCTTTATATGTGGACTGGGCTGCAGAAATGCCAGAATAGAGGGGGAAAGCCTAGTCCTATCGAAGACTAGCATCTTCAACAATCTTCGACAGTATTGCAGCATCAGGAAAGAGCAGATGAACAATAATATAAAGTAGTAGTAGTAGTAGTATCATCAACCTCGACCTGAGATCCTTTCTCGACTCCCTGCGAGAAAGCAATCCCAGAGCCGTACTATCCAATTCTCATCACATGTTCTAGTTGTACCGATCGGGATACAACTCCGAGTGTCCGTTACCGTAGGACAGGCTATCGATAGAAGTTTCTTCCCTGCAGGGGTGCACCAACTTACCCACCACGCTCGCTTAACTCCGGCCGGACACACTTTTCTGGGTCATGCCCGGCCTCGGCCAAGCAACACGCCGCAACCCGACCAAATACTTAACAGAGAGGTCAGCACGCCGGACTAACCTATGCCCCCAGGGGTCTTGGGCCATCGCCCCGGGAACTCCTGCGCGTTGCGTGGGCGGCCGGAAGCAGACCTAGCAACCGCTTAATACAAGCGCGGTTGCGTAACCAGTCCAATCCAGCGCGCGCCGCTCAGTCGCTGACGTCCATTAAGCTTCGGCTGAAGTATACGACGCAGAACGCCCATACTATGCCCACGTGATGGTTAGTGCTATCGGGCCAGAGGCCCCTCGGATCAAATATCCAAACCGTAGTGGATTAGGAGCGCGCGGAAACGAGCAGAGACTCACGATCGATGTGACCCCGTCGCCCCGTCTCGAGGACTTGCGGCAAGGGCTAAGAATGCCCGGCCACGCCTCGTAGTTATCTCGCGGGCACCATCCAGGTCAACCCGACTCCACATCACTTCGCACTAAGCTCGCGCGGGTACCCCTCAGGGCCGACCTGTCTTTAGTATCATGGTTTAGTGCAAGTCCACTCATCAACAGTAACTGTGTGTCTGACACCAGGGGAGCCCTGAGGAATCACCCTCGATGGAACCCCACCTGATGTTATCATCAAGGTGAACGAAGGAGGAATCACCCTCGAGGTCCACACTTGAGGAGTTGCGCGACGACGTCGTTATCGGGGGTGGTGTAGGAGGAATCACCCTCGCTTACCACGACCGAGTAACTAACCTACAAAGTTAACATCAGAAGTGCTAACGAGGTATCACCCTCGGCACTCGACGGTAACCCAGCAGTGTCGGCAACTAAGGGGTAGTGATGTGCGGTGCCAGGGTCTGGTCTTCAATCCCGATGATCGGGTCTTCTGATGTCCAGCAGGGCAGTCGGGATCAAGTGGGGGTCTCTGTCATGTCTCTACCCAGCCTATACTAAGCAGTCTAGGATAACCAGTAAGGTAACAAAGCAGGGTACAATAATCAGGCTATGCAGCAGATATAGGAAAACAGTAGCAGTAGCAGTTCTAATGCAAGCATAAGAGAGAAGGGAATAGGCGATATAGGCATGCTCAAAATGGGGGTGCTTGCCTGTTTGCTCTGGGGCAAGGACAAGGTCTTCAGTGGTACCGTCGGGGACGTAGTCGTACTCCTGTGCGGCGTCTGCCTCGGGAGCTACGTCAACATCGGGGTCTACCGAGAGAGAAGAGGGGGAGGAAACATGTAAACAATATGCAAACATATGCAATACGGTGCGTATGATGCTATGATGCAGTGCAGGGTTGCCTAATTATGCATCTAAGTCATTTTAGTTATTTTTAGAATTAATCTAGGATTTAATATCCGACGTGTGTGCACTATTCATCTACCGGATTCGGGTCCGGAGTTACAAGTTCTTCTACGTAGGAGGTTCCGATGAAGAAACAGACGGCACGATCAGACTCGTCTCGTCGTTCTGAGCAACTTTCATGTTTTAACTTTTTCGATCCGAGCTACGGTTTAAAAGTTATTAATTTTTAAAGTTTATTTGAATTTCTGGAATTATTTTATTTACAGAAAATGGGTTATGACGTCAGCATGATGCACTGCTGACGTCAGCAGGTCAACAGCCGGCTGACCAGGGTCAAACCTGACATGTGGGTCCAGTGGGACCCACATGTCAGCCTCTGTTAGAGTTAAACAGAGTTAACTTAAACTAATTAGCTAACTAAACTACTGGGCCCACCTGTCAGTGCCTCATTAAGTTAATTAACTATTTTTAAAACATTTTAGTTAATTAGTGGGGGTGGGCCCCATCTGTCAGCGACTGTTGAGCCACGTCAGCAGCGCTGACCGTGGTCAACGCGGTTAAAAGGGGCCCGCGGGGCCCAGCGGCAGCGTCACAGGGGTGGACCCCACGCCTGGCCACGTCAGCCACCGGCGACTGAACGCCGGCGGGCTCATAAACACGGCGGAGGCACGGGAACTCGTCGGATTTCGCCTGTGGGCGTCCATTTGGCGTGCGCGAGGGCACGTTCGAACGAGTCAAACGTGCCGCGTCTAGTGGTGGTGGTGGCGCGGCCGGACTCGGCCGGAAACTACGCCGGCGACGAGCAATGGCGGCGGTGCGTTCGGGTGGTTGTCGGGAACGGCGCTAAGGCGCGCAGCAGCTCAAACGAACGGCCTAGGATGGCTCTACGCGGTGCGGGGAGCGTGTTGGACACGGCACCGAGCTCGTTGGGTCAGCGGGGGCCCGCCGGCGATGAGCGCCGTGGCGCTGTGCTCGGGCAAAAGCGGAACGGCGGCTATGGCCAACGACAGGCGACGCAGGGAGGAGGGGAAGGAGGTGTGGAGCTCACCGGGTGGCTAAGAAAAGCCGGCGACAGGTTAGTAGCCGTAGATCGTCGCCAGAGCCGAAGAAGAAGCCGGAGCAGAAGCGGAAGGGGGCGGCGTTGTGCGGCGTCTGCGGCGCTCCCCGTCTCCACCAGCTGGCTCCAGGCGGCGTAGACGAGCGTGGCGAAGCGCTGCGGCGCGATGGTGACGCGAGACGACGATGGTGGCCGCGGTGGTGAGGCAGCGCGGCGACGGCGGCGCTCGGGAACGGATCTGAGAGGGAGAGAAAGGGCGAAGCGGACGAGGGAGAGAGGGGGAGAGTGACAGGGGGAGCCAGGGGGGACGAACGGGAGCTGCCCTTATCCTCCCGCATCCCTGTATCGTCGGTGGGGCGGCGGCGTGTCAGCGCGCGGGCGGCACGCGCGCTCCCGACCACGGGGAGGACGACAGCGCGAGGGAGAGAGGTGAGTGGGCCTGCTGGGCCGGGTTCGGGGCACTGTGCACTAAGGCCCAGTGCACAGTGCCTCGTTTTTTTTTTCTGTTTTTGTTTCTCTTTTTCTTTATTTCATTTCCTGTTTTGAAATAGTTAGGGCATTTCTACACTTTTGAAAAATGTGAGAGTTGTCCCAAATATTGCAATGCAATATTAGCTCTCACCAAAAAGTGGTTTGGGCAGATTTGGAGTTCATTTGTGTTTGAAATGATTTTAAATGAATTAATATTGCTGTTTTGGGTGCTGTTTCATCTTATTTGAGTCACTTGCCCAACTCCAAATATTTTGATATTGATTTTAGAAATGTTCCTGAATTATTTGCCATTTAATGAACATTTTCCCAACAGTGTTTGATCAACTTTATAATTCACCTTTGAATTTGAGTTGATTTTCAGATGTGAATTTGAATTGGATCATTAACCCATGTGACTTGGCACTGCAAATGATCGTGACTTGGCAGTTTTAACAGAGTGTCACAGAGCTTATTACAAGGGGGTGTTACAAGTTCTCCTCCTCTAAAAGAAATTCTCGTCCCGAGAATTTAGGAGGTAGAAGGAAAAAGTCCGGGATATTCTTCCCGAAGATGATCCTCGCGTTCCCAAGTGGCTTCGTCTTCAGTGTGATTCGACCATTGCACTTTTAGGAACTTGGTCGTCTTCTGACGAGTACGACGCTCAGCTTCGTCGAGGATGCGGATCGGATGCTCCTTATAGGAAAGATCATCTTGTAGCTCGAGCATCTCATGATCCACTGCACGGTGCGGGGATTCCTTGAAGCACTTACGGAGTTGCGACACGTGGAAGACATCATGGATATGGGAGAATTGCGGTGGCAACTCCAATTGATATGCCACCTGTCCACGTCTAGCCACGATGCGGAAAGGACCAATATAGCGAGGAGCTAGCTTGCCCTTGATTCCGAAACGACGGGTGCCCTTCATTGGAGTGACTCGAAGATAGGCTTGATCACCAGGTTGATAGATCACACCCCATCGCTTGCGATCATAATTACTCTTCTGATGGTCTTGAGCTGCTTTGAGATTCTCCCGGACAATTCGGACTTGTTCTTCGGCATGCTGAATAATGTCCGGTCCAACAAGAGGTCGTTCCCCAGTTTCTGACCAATTCAGAGGGGTTCGACATTTACGTCCATAAAGAACCTCAAATGGGGCCATTTTTAAGCTGGCTTGATAACTGTTGTTATAAGAGAACTCGGCATACGGGAGAGATTCCTCCCATTTCTTACCGAAGGATATAACACAGGCTCGTAGCATGTCTTCAAGCACTTGATTAACGCGCTCAACTTGGCCTTGAGATTGGGGATGATAAGCTGAACTCCAGGTAATATGAGTTCCCATTGCTTTCTGGAAACTTTCCCAGAAATGGCCAGTGAAAATGCTGCCACAGTCTGAACTGATTTCCTTGGGAATACCATGGAGTGAAACAATTCTGGAGATATATAGCTCTGTTAACTGACTAGCAGTAATAGTCTCCTTAACTGGCAGAAAGTGTGCAACCTTGGAGAGTTGGTCGACGACGACAAGAATGGCATCGTGACCCTTCTGAGACTTGGGAAGACCAGTAATGAAGTCCATTTGCACTTTATCCCACTTCCATAGAGGAATAGGGAGCGGTTGCAGAATTCCAGCAGGTTTCTGATGTTCTGCCTTCACGCGGCGACAAACGTCACACTCGGCAACATAACGAGAAATATCTTGCTTCATTCTAGACCACCAATACCTTTGTCGAAGATCTCGATACATTTTGGTACTACCCGGATGGATAGATAGCAGTGTATCATGGGCCTCCTTCATGACTTTGTCAGTCATCAGCTCGAAGCGAGGTACTACAATGCGGTCTCGGAAGTACAAGGTTCCATCTTCAGCGATCGAGAAATCCCTGTACTTTTGAAGGTAAAGTTCTTTCTTCATTAGATCAATTTCGGCATCTTTAGCTTGCGCAATCTTGACAGCTTTCTCAAGATCTGGTTGTATCACAAGGTTATTAAGAGAACCTTGAGGAATGATACAAAGATTCAGCTTGCGCAATTCTTCATATAGCTAGGGTTGAGATTGCTTTACCATGAGGTTGCTACAGTATGACTTGCGGCTCAAGGCATCAGCCATCACATTAGCTTTGCCGGGAGTGTATGAAATTCCACAATCATAATCGGTGATTGTTTCCAACCAACGCTGCTGACGAAGATTAAGTTCCGGTTGAGTGAACAAGTACTTCAAGCTCTGATGATCGGTGTAAATCTCACACCGATTACCAAGGAGGTAATGACGCCACTGCTTCAAAGCATAAATGACAGCAGCAAGTTCGAGGTCATGCACTGGGTAATTCTCTTCATGTGGACGCAGTTGTCGCGAAGCATAAGCAATAACTCTTCGCTCTTGCATTGGGACACAACCTAGTCCTTGGCGAGAGGCATCGCAGAAGATCACAAAATCTTTTCGAGAGTCTGGAGGAGCAAGGACTGGAGCAGAAGTCAGCTTGTCCTTGAGGGTCTGGAAGCCTTCCTGACATTTGTCTGTCCACTCAAACTTAACGCCTTTGTGAAGCAGATTAGTCAGGGGCTTGGTAATCTTGGAGAAATTTTCGATGAATCGGCGACAATAACTTGCAAGCCCGAGGAAACTTCTGACTTGCTTGACATTCTTCGGAGGGGTCCAGTCAAGAATAGCCTGAACTCGCTCCGGGTTAACTGCGATACCATCCTTGGAGATGACATGTCCAAGGTAGGTTACCTCAGAAAGCCAGAATTCGCACTTAGAGTACTTGGCATATAATTGGTGCTCTCGAAGTCTCTCCAGAACTAGTCGAAGGTGCTCAGCATGTTCTTCTTTGTTCTTCGAATAAACCAGAATATCATCCAGATATACCACGACGAATTTGTCGAGGTAATCCATGAATATATAATTCATTAGGCGGGAGAATGTAGCTGGAGCGTTTGTTAAGCCAAACGACATGACTGTGTACTCGTAAGAGCCATAACGAGTAACAAATGCAGTCTTCAGAATATCCTCTTCGCGGACACGGATCTGGTGATAACCCAACCTCAAGTCGAGTTTAGAAAACACCGAAGATCCAGCGAGTTGATCATACAAATCGTTGATCCGGGGAAGTGGATATTTATTCTGAATGGTTTCCTGGTTGATAGGACGATAATCTTGGACCAACCTATTCGTTCCATCTTTCTTCTTGACGAAAAGAGACGGTGCTCCCCATGCAGAGGAACTGGGGCGAATGAAACCCTTCCTTAAGGATTTATCAATTTCCTCCTTAAGCTCGATGAGGTGGTGCGGCGGCATCTTATAAGGACGCTTCGCAATAGGAGTGGTGCCAGGCTTCAAGTCGATGACGAACTCGACAGCTCTAGCAGGGGGTATTCCTGGAAGTTCTTCTGGAAAGACATCCGGGAAGTCACGGACAACTGGAATATTCTCGATCCCATCAAGCGGAGAAGCATTCAACGCATTCAAGGCATAAATTTGAGCCTCAGCGTTCTGGGTGAGATGAGCTTGATAGTTCACCATCTCATTTGATGGGTGCAAGAGGTGTACAACTTTAGTGGCACAATTGATTGAGGCGTAGTGAGCCTTCAACCAATCCATTCCCAGTATAAGGTCAATCTTTGAAGATTGCAGGATAATGGGGTTTGCATCAAAATGCAACCCTTCAACCTCAATAGTAACTCGGGGGCTGAATATGGAAGTTCGGCATCGTCCCGCGGGAGTGTTTATTACTATCGGATGTTGTAGCGTTTCGCACTTAACATCATGCAAGAGTGCAAATTGTTCTGACATGAATGAATGCGATGCACCTGAATCAAATAAAACGGATGCTGGTACTGAATTAACGAGAAGTGTACCCATCACAGTATCTGGTTGATCTGGAGCTTCAGACATGTTGACATGGTAACTCTGCCCACGACCATAAGGAGGTCTGGGATTATAATTGCGCTGTTGAGGAATACCACGGCCAATTCCACGGCCAGCAGAAGGGAGAGCCAGTTGATTCTGATTCTGAGAACAATCTCTAGCACGGTGACCTGGCTTGCCACACTTGAAGCATAGTCCGCTGTCAGGACGAGGTGCTGGAGCTCGAGGTGCTGGAGCTGGCAGGGGCTGTCTCGGTGGTGGAGGTGGCAGGCGTGGTGCAGCATAAGAGGGCCTCTTTGCAGGGGCTGATGAACGGAACATGCCTAGGGGAAACCAGATGCGTCGCTTCTGGGATGACGAGCCCGAAGATGAGCCCGATTCACGGGTGCGTCTGGACGCTTCCTTGTGCTTCTTAAGTCCAGTTTCAACCATGATGGCCTTATTCACCAAGGTGGCGAAATCAGGGTAATCTTGAACAAGAAGGGCTAACTAAATGTCATGGTGCAGTCCTTCACGAAACTTCTCCTGTCTGCGTTCATCAGTAGGAATGTCCTCTTCAGCGTAGCGAGATAAGTCCAAAAACTCGCGCTGATAGACTTCCATAGTCTTGTTTCCTTGGACAAGGCTACGGAACTCAGCCTTCTTCCTAGCTATGACAGCTACAGGAATGTAGCGGGCACGGAAAGCAATCTTGAACTCTGCCCAAGTGACGACAGTACCAGGCGGCAGAGTCTGTCGGTGAGTGGCCCACCATTGGGCTGCGGGACCCTTAAGAAGATATGTCGCAAAAGTGACATAGTTAATTTCGGCGACACTAGCAGACTCCATCTCATGAGAGATATCACGCAGCCAGTCATCTGCATCCAGTGGGTTGACTGTGTTGTGGAAAAACGATGGACTGAGCCTCATGAACTCTGGTAAGGTAATGGATGGTTGCTGCTGATTAGCATCAGGACGAGGGAATTGCTGCATAATCCCCGTCATAAACTGGCGGTTGAGTTCAAACTGTTGCATCATCGCTGCCATGTAATCAGGTGGTGGCGGCGGTGGCGGGTTGTTGTCAGCCATCCTGCTATTCCAACAGGGGTATTTCAGCGATAGCTTATGCAAGTGTTTAACAATAAACATGAGGTAACTCGACATTATTGAAAGAGTGCAATAGATGCTTAAAGTAGTCATTGAGACATACAGATCCATACACAGTCGGTTAAAATCGGGCAGCATAACGGCGCAAATTGAAAAACTAGAGACACACTAGGCGGCACGCAGGCACGCTGTAAGGAAGTACACAACGTGACATAGCAAAGGCTACATCAGCGTCGGAGAAAACCACGGAAACGGGGTAACTGCAAGTGCAGACGACGAATGTTCGTCGCGGCAGGATCCTGTGCTCCATATGCACTCTGATGCAGAACCCGGTCTCGAACTGTAAGAAGAGGTCCACGTGCAGGCGTGTGACCTCCCACTGCAGGCCAATCAATACCTAGCGGCATCTCGGTCCTGCGTGGGTAAAGAATATCCTCCGGATGTATCCCTGCACGAACAGCTGGTAGCAACTGTGTCATTGCCTCGTAGTAGCGTGCTTGAGTAGCGAACAACTCGACGGCTAGAGCCCGAACAGTGCGATCCAGAGCCTGAGTGCACTGAATCAGAACCTGCGGGTCGTAGCGTCGAGACTCGTACGGGGCACAGATAGCTGTGTAAAATGCAGTAGCATCTCCAACAGGTGCATACGGAATGTACCGAAACACAGTATCATCCAAGTTAGCACTGTGCTCTCCTCGGAGACGTGCGACAGCAGAGTAGGCGGCATCATGTACTGCCATCTCAATCGTCACGCCTAATCCATGAAAAAGGTGTAGCTCAGTGTCTGAGTTGTTCTGCTGATCATAAATCCGAACTTCAGCATAGTACTGTTCCTGGTTGAACTCGCGATAAACCTCATAGACCATGTACTCGGGATACCAGCGGTAACCCAGTCTACTCAGGAGGGCGATCAGAACAGCTGGAAATCCAGGGATATCACGAGCCCAAGTGCGAAGCACTAACTGGGTCGTAGGCCGCGGTGGAAACAGTCGATCCATCTGAAACAGAGAGATTCAGGGTTGTCATAAGACAATGAGAATTATAACCAATCTCGGAAGGAAAGGTTAAACAAAATAATGGAAAGGAAAATGATTATCAGACTAATCAGATCAAAGACAGGGAAATCGCACTGAATCCAGCTCTCCGGGTGGATAGAATTAATGAGATCCTAAATGTCGGTGTTAGTAAATTTTATTAAACCCGAATAGATGAGAGATTAGAATCCCAGAGTAAAGACGAGGAATAAAAGATCCTAATACCACCCAGTTGGCGACGTGGGCCCGTAAGCCACACAGCCAAGTTAGTAAAACAATTTTTGACCACTAGACTCAACTTCGGCCAAGGAATTGGGAAGGGGGATTCCTAGAGGCAGTCGGCTCTGATACCAACCTGTGACGACCCCGGCTTAATCATGCACTAATCATACACGCAAATGCGCACGATCAAGCCTAAGGACTCACTTGAAGATATCACAACACAACTCTAAAACATAAATAAAATCATACAAGCTTTATATTACAAGCCAGGGCCTCGAGGGCTCGAATACATAGCTCGATGGCATACAAGCGTCAGCGGAAGCATTAGATATCTGGGTACAGATATATTACAGAGAAAGAAATAAGCCTTCACAGAGGCGGGGTAAAATAAAATACTACGATCGAAAGGCGTATGCCTCCTGCCCTGGACCCTCCGATCCTACTCCTGGTCGTTAGTCGGCTCCTCGTAGTAGTAGTACTCGCCAGGCGGGTAGTAGTACTGGTCGTCGGCTGGGGCGTCTGGCTCAGGGGCTCCGTCGTCTGGTGGCATCAAATGGAAAATGGGGGAAAAAGAAAATAAAGCAAACGTGAGTACTCATCCGAAGTACTCAGCAAGCAAGGATCTACACTACATATGCATCATTTTCAAAGGGGGCTGTATATGTGGACTGGGCTGCAGAAATGCCAGAATAGAGGGGGAAAGCCTAGTCCTATCGAAGACTAGCATCTTCAACAATCTTCGACAGTCTTGCAGCATCAGGAAAGAGCAGATGAACAATAATATAAAGTAGTAGTAGTAGTAGTATCATCAACCTCGACCTGAGATCCTTTCTCGACTCCCTGCGAGAAAGCAATCCCAGAGCCGTACTATCCAGTTCTCATCACATGTTCTAGTTGTACCGATCGGGATACAACTCCGAGTGTCCGTTACCGTAGGACAGGCTATCGATAGAAGTTTCTTCCCTGCAGGGGTGCACCAACTTACCCACCACGCTCGCTTAACTCCGGCCGGACACACTTTTCTGGGTCATGCCCGGCCTCGGCCAAGCAACACGCCGCAACCCGACCAAATACTTAACAGAGAGGTCAGCACGCCGGACTAACCTATGCCCCCAGGGGTCTTGGGCCATCGCCCCGGGAACTCCTGCGCGTTGCGTGGGCGGCCGGAAGCAGACCTAGCAACCCCTTAATACAAGCGCGGTTGCGTAACCAGTCCAATCCAGCGCGCGCCGCTCAGTCGCTGACGTCCATTAAGCTTCGGCTGAAGTATACGACGCAGAACGCCCATACTATGCCCACGTGATGGTTAGTGCTATCGGGCCAGAGGCCCCTCGGATCAAATATCCAAACCGTAGTGGATTAGGAGCGCGCGGAAACGAGCAGAGACTCATGATCGATGTGACCCCGTCGCCCCGTCTCGAGGACTTGCGGCAAGGGCTAAGAATGCCCGGCCACGCCTCGTAGTTATCTCGCGGGCACCATCCAGGTCAACCCGACTCCACATCACTTCGCACTAAGCTCGCGCGGGTACCCCTCAGGGCCGACCCGTCTTTAGTATCATGGTTTAGTGCAAGTGCACTCATCAACAGTAACTGTGTGTCTGACACCAGGGGAGCCCTGAGGAATCACCCTCGATGGAACCCCACCTGATGTTATCATCAAGGTGAACGAAGGAGGAATCACCCTCGAGGTCCACACTTGAGGAGTTGCGCGACGACGTCGTTATCGGGGGTGGTGTAGGAGGAATCACCCTCGCTTACCACGACCGAGTAACTAACCTACAAAGTTAACATCAGAAGTGCTAACGAGGTATCACCCTCGGCACTCGACGGTAACCCAGCAGTGTCGGCAACTAAGGGGTAGTGATGTGCGGTGCCAGGGTCTGGTCTTCAATCCCGATGATCGGGTCTTCTGATGTCCAGCAGGGCAGTCGGGATCAAGTGGGGGTCTCTGTCGTGTCTCTACCCAGCCTATACTAAGCAGTCTAGGATAACCAGTAAGGTAACAAAGCAGGGTACAATAATCAGGCTATGCAGCAGATATAGGAAAACAGTAGCAGTAGCAGTTCTAATGCAAGCATAAGAGAGAAGGGAATAGGCGATATAGGCATGCTCAAAATGGGGGTGCTTGCCTGTTTGCTCTGGGGCAAGGACAAGGTCTTCAGTGGTACCGTCGGGGACGTAGTCGTACTCCTGTGCGGCGTCTGCCTCGGGAGCTACGTCAACATCGGGGTCTACCGAGAGAGAAGAGGGGGAGGAAACATGTAAACAATATGCAAACATATGCAATACGGTGCGTGTGATGCTATGATGCAGTGCAGGGTTGCCTAATTATGCATCTAAGTCATTTTAGTTATTTTTAGAATTAATCTAGGATTTAATATCCGACGTGTGTGCACTATTCATCTACCGGATTCGGGTCCGGAGTTACAAGTTCTTCTACGTAGGAGGTTCCGATGAAGAAACAGACGGCACGATCAGACTCGTCTCGTCGTTCTGAGCAACTTTCATGTTTTAACTTTTTCGATCCGAGCTACGGTTTAAAAGTTATTAATTTTTAAAGTTTATTTGAATTTTTGGAATTATTTTATTTACAGAAAATGGGTTATGACGTCAGCATGATGCACTGCTGACGTCAGCAGGTCAACAGCCGGCTGACCAGGGTCAAACCTGACATGTGGGTCTAGTGGGACCCACATGTCAGCCTCTGTTAGAGTTAAACAGAGTTAACTTAAACTATTTAGCTAACTAAACTACTGGGCCCACCTGTCAGTGCCTCATTAAGTTAATTAACTATTTTTAAAACATTTTAGTTAATTAGTGGGGGTGGGCCCCATCTGTCAGCGACTGTTGAGCCACGTCAGCAGCGCTGACCGTGGTCAACGCGGTTAAAAGGGGCCCGCGGGGCCCAGCGGCAGCGTCACAGGGGTGGACCCCACGCCTGGCCACGTCAGCCACCGGCGGCTGAACGCCGGCGGGCTCATAAACACGGCGGAGGCACGGGAACTCGTCGGATTTCGCCTGTGGGCGTCCATTTGGCGCGCGCGAGGGCGCGTTCGAACGAGTCGAACGTGCCGCGTCTAGTGGTGGTGGTGGCGCGGCCGGACTCGGCCGGAAACTACGCCGGCGACGAGCAATGGCGGCGGTGCGTTCGGGTGGTTGTCGGGAACGGCGCTAAGGCGCGCAGCAGCTCAAACGAACGGCCTAGGATGGCTCTACGCGGTGCGGGGAGCGTGTTGGACACGGCACCGAGCTCGTTGGGTCAGCGGGGGCCCGCCGGCGATGAGCGCCGTGGCGCTGTGCTCGGGCAAAAGCGGAACGGCGGCTATGGCCAACGACAGGCGACGCAGGGAGGAGGGGAAGGAGGTGTGGAGCTCACCGGGTGGCTAAGAAAAGCCGGCGACAGGTTAGTAGCCGTAGATCGTCGCCAGAGCCGAAGAAGAAGCCGGAGCAGAAGCGGAAGGG
This sequence comes from Thinopyrum elongatum, assembly GCA_011799875.1. NCBI lineage: Eukaryota > Viridiplantae > Streptophyta > Magnoliopsida > Poales > Poaceae > Thinopyrum > Thinopyrum elongatum. Next base: position 92,454,890 of record CM022302.1, on the reverse strand, counting down.
GGCGGCGTTGTGCGGCGTCTGCGGCGCTCCCCGTCTCCACCAGCTGGCTCTAGGCGGCGTAGACGAGCGCGGCGAAGCGCTGCGGCGCGATGGTGACGCGAGACGACGATGGTGGCCGCGGTGGTGAGGCAGCGCGGCGACGGCGGCGCTCGGGAACGGATCTGAGAGGGAGAGAAAGGGCGAAGCGGACGAGGGAGAGAGGGGGAGAGTGACAGGGGGAGCCAGGGGGGACGAACGGGAGCTGCCCTTATCCTCCCGCATCCCTGTATCGTCGGTGGGGCGGCGGCGTGTCAGCGCGCGGGCGGCACGCGCGCTCCCGACCACGGGGAGGACGACAGCGCGAGGGAGAGAGGTGAGTGGGCCTGCTGGGCCGGGGTTCGGGGCACTGTGCACTAAGGCCCAGTGCACAGTGCCTCGTTTTTTTTTTCTGTTTTTTTTCTTCTCTTTTTCTTTATTTCATTTCCTGTTTTGAAATAGTTAGGGCATTTCTACACTTTTGAAAAATGTGAGAGTTGTCCCAAATATTGCAATGCAATATTAGCTCTCACCAAAAAGTGGTTTGGGCAGATTTGGAGTTCATTTGTGTTTGAAATGATTTTAAATGAATTAATATTGCTGTTTTGGGTGCTGTTTCATCTTATTTGAGTCACTTGCCCAACTCCAAATATTTTGATATTGATTTTAGAAATGTTTGCTGAATTATTTGCCATTTAATGAACATTTTCCCAACAGTGTTTGATCAACTTTATAATTCACCTTTGAATTTGAGTTGATTTTCAGATGTGAATTTGAATTGGATCATTAACCCATGTGACTTGGCACTGCAAATGATCGTGACTTGGCAGTTTTAACAGAGTGTCACAGAGCTTAATACATGGGGGTGTTACACCCGCCATGGCCGAAACACGCCGCCGCCTGACCTCATCTCCGGTGACGTTCCGGTGGGCCTTTCGTCCCGTACTTCCCTCCATCCACCTAGTTAGCTTGCGTAGGTGCCGCAGGTGACAAACGCCAGTCGTTTTTGCCCTCTACAACGCCGTTCCCGAGCTAGACCGAACGCCGGCGTCCGCCTCGCCGCTCACCGCCGTCGTTTCCGGCCACCTCCGGCCCAGAGACTGCCACAGTTGGATGCGGCTCCATCTCCCCTGTCGATCGCACCTAGCCGCGTCGAGTTTGGGCCCGTGTACGTGAAACCCGCGCATCTCCGGCGAGGCAGCCGCCGCGAAGCGCTCGCCGGCGCGACTTCGGCGGCCCCGCCAGCGTGGCAAGGCGTGGGGTCCACCCACAGTCACTGCCAGCGGGCCCCGCCGAGCGTTTTGACCGTGTTGACCCGTGTCAACGCGCGTCACTGTTCACCTTAGCCACTGAGGTGTGGGGCCCACAGACTTAATTAGTGCTAATCAAATAATTAGTTTTCTGTTAATCATATAGAGACACTGACAGTAGGCCCCACCAACAGCTTAATTAGCATAACCCATTAGTTTAGCCTCTGAGTCAATGACATGTGGGTCCCACTGGACCCACATGTCAGGTTTGACTGGTCAGCCGTCCTATTAACTTGCTGATGTCAGCATTACCTCATGCTGACATCATAATTCATTTTCTGTAAATAAATAAATTCCAGAAATTCAAATAAACTTTAAAAATTCATAACTTTTAAACCGTAGCTCAGATCGAAAAAGTTAAAACATGAAACTTGCTCAGAACGACGAGACGAGTCTAATCGTGCCGTCCGTTTCTTTGTCAGAACCCCCTACGTAGACGAACTCGTAACTCCGGGCCCGAATCCGGCATATGAATAGTGCACACACACCGGTTAATAAATCCCGCGATAATCCTAAAAATAACTAAAATGACTTAGATGCATATTTAGGCAACCCTGCACTGCATCGTAGCTTCGCACGCACCGTGTTGCATTTGTATGCATTAAGTTTACCTGTTTCTTCCCCCTCTTCTCTCTCGGTAGCCCCTGACATCGACATAGCTCCCGAGGCAGACGCAGCTCAGGAGTACGACTATGTCCCCGACGGTACCCCCTGAAGACCAGCCCTTCTTGCCAGAGCAACCAGGCAAGCCCCCCCCCCCTTTGATCATCCCGATATCGCCTATTCTATTTTCTCATGCTTGCATTAGAATTTGCTGTGGATACTGTTATCCTATATCTGCTGCATAGCCTGATTATTGTAACCTGCTGTTGATACCTTACTGTTCATCCTAAACTGCTTAGTATAGTTTGGGTAGAGCCTCACTAGTGACCCCCACTTTATCCCGACTGCCCCGCTGGAGTTTCAGAAGACCCGACCAACGGGATCGAAGATCAGACCCCTGGCACCGCACCTCACTTCCCCTTCGTTGCTCGACACTACTGGGTTACTATCGAGGGCCGTGGGTGATACCTCGCCAGCACTTCTGATGATAACCTTGTAGGTTAGCTAATCGGTCGTGGTAAGCGAGGGTGATTCCTCCTACACCACCCCCGATAACGACGAAGTCGAGCAACACCTCACGTGTGGACCTCGAGGGTGATGCTTCTTACGTCCATCTTGATGTTACATCAGGTGGGAGTCCAACGAGGGTGATGCCTCGGATTCCCCTTGATATGGTGACCACACGGATGCCTTACATTACTGTTGACACTGATGCTTGGAAAGGCGGGTCGACCCTGAGGGGTACCCGCGAATGATGGATAGTTACCCGTGAGTTATTCTACGAGGCACGGCCGGGCATTCTTAGCCCTTGCAGCAAGTCCTCGAGACGGGGCGACGGGGTCACATCTTTCGTGAGTCTCTGCTCGTTACCGCAAGCCCCTAGTCCTAACGATTTGGATATTTGATTCGAGCAGGCCTCTGGCCTGATAGCACTAACCATCACGTGGGCATAGTATGGGCGTTCTACATCGTAACATCAGCCGAAAGCTCTGTCAGACGTCCAGTTCAGCATTTGCGGCCGGGCTGGGCCGGCACCATCCGGTAGTGGTGGAGCCTGGTTCGCCCTGCACGCAACGACCCGGAGGGCGAGGGGCGATGGCCCAAGACCCCCTTGCGCTTAGGAGGTAGACCGGCGGGGACCTCTCTGCTGAGCTATAGGTAGGGTTGCGGTGTATCGTTTGGCCGAGGCCGGGCATGACCCAGGAAAGTGTGTCCGGCCGGAGTTAAGCGAGCGTGGTGGGTAAGTTGGTGCACCCCTGTAGGGAAGAACACATCTATCGATAGCCGGTCCTACGGTAAAGGACACTCGGAGTTGTATCCTGATCGGTACAGCTAGAATTGAGATGATACCTGGATATGTGGCTCCGGGATCGCGTTCTCGCAGGGAGACGAGGAAGGATCTCTGGGCGAGACTGTTGCTTGCTACTACCACTACTACTTTATACTATGCTGCTCTGTACTCCTCTATATGCTGCAAGACGCTCGAAGATGCTTGAAGATGCTGAAGATGCTAGTCTTCGAAAGGACTAGGCCTTCTCTCTATTCTGGCATTTCTGCAGCCCAGTCCACATATACAGCCATCCCTTGATAATGTTGCATATGTAGTGTAGATCCTTACTTGCTGAGTACTTCGCAGTACTCACGGTTGCTTTGCTTTCCTTTTTTTTTACCTTATCAGCTGTCGTAACCGGATGACGGAGCCCCTGAGATCGCTGCCCCGCCGTCGACTATTTCTACCACCCCGAGGACGACTACTACTTCGAGTTGGCTATCGACCAGGAGTAGGTTCGGAGGGTCCTGGACAGGAGGCCTACGCCTTTTCGATCGTAGTGTTTTCTTTTGTCCCGCCTTCTTAAGGCCTTTCTGTTTTTCTTTTATATCTGTACTCAGATATTTGATGCTTCCGCTGACGCTTGTATGCCATCGAGCTATGTATTCGAGCCCTCGAGGCCCTGGCTTGTAATATAAAGCTTGTATGACTTTATTTATGTTTTAGAGTTGTGTTGTGATATCTTCAAGTGAGTCCTTAGGTTTGATCGTGTGCATTTGCGTGTATGATTAGTACATGATTAAGCCGGGGGCGTCACAGGTTGGTATCAGAGCCGACTGCCTCTAGGAGTCCCCCTTTCCAACTCCTTGGCCGAAGTTGAGTCTAGTGGTCCAAAACTGTTTTACTAACTTGGTTGTGTGGGTTACGGGCCCACGTCGCCAATTGGGTGGTATTAGGATCTTTTACTCCTCGACCTTTACTCTGGGACTCTACTCTTTCTTCTATTCGGGTTAAATTTTTTACTAACTCCAACATTAGGTTCTCGTGATCACATCCACCCGGAGTTCTGAAGTTATCCCCCCTTGCTTCAAGATTGAGGGCCAGGTTCTGCTTACAGGATCCTCTTATCGAGGGCACCCTATGTTGTCACTTGCAGATTCCTCGCTCCTACAGTTTTCTCCGATGTTGATGTAGCCTTTGCTATGTCTCGTTGTGTACTTCCTTACCGCGTGCCTGCGCGCCGCCTAGCTTGTCTAGCTGTGTGCGTATCCGAACTCCTATCGCCGTTTGTGTCCAACTCTGTGCATCGTTCTGTATGGCTTTAATGACTACTAATATGCACCTGATGCCTCCTTGTTCATTACTCATGTTACGTCATGAATGACCTCTTACACCTGCAATTTTGCTTGCTAAACTGCCCCTGTTGATTTGGCAGGATGGCTGACGATCCTCCTCCTCCTCCTTATATTGCCGCAATGATGCAGCAGTTCGAATTGAACCGTCAGCTCAACGAGAGTCTGGTTAAACGTTTGGAACGCAACGAGGCTCGTCAGGAGCCTGGACCGATCTCACTGTCAGAATTTGTTCGCCTCAACCCGTCTAATTTTCGCAATCCCACCAATCCTATGGATGCTGATGATTGGCTGCGTGACATCCAGTTCGAGATGGAGTCAGCTAATGTGGCCCCTGACAGTTACGTCACCTTTGCGACATTTCACTTGAAGGGTCCCGCTGCTCAATGGTGGGAAAGCCACAAGGATACATTGCCTCCAGAGACTGTAACCACTTGGCAGGAATTTCAGTCAGCTTTTCGTGCACGGTACATTCCACGAGGTCTGATCGACCAGAAGAAGCAGGAGTTCCGCAAACTCTCACAGGGCAAAATGACTCTGGATGAATATCAGAGGGAATTTCTTGAATTATCCCGCTATGCTAAAGATGACATCGACACCGACGCCCGCAAGTAGGAGAAATTCCGTGAAGGACTGCGTTCCGATATACAGCTCGCACTTCTTGTCCATGATTGTGAGGACTTTGCGACGCTTGTCAGTCAAGCCTACCGAGTTGAAACTGGTCTGGCTAAGTATCAGGAGTCGCTCAAACACACTCGTGAAGTAGGCTCATCTTCGGGTCAGCCTGTTCAAAAGCGTCGAGTGTGGATTCCGCACAACGTTCATCACCGACCTGCTCCAACACCAAGGTCATCTTATGTTGCACCTCGTCTGCCTCCGCCGCCGAGACAGCTAATGACTCACGGTGGACAGCCAAATGATGAGGCTCCTCCGCATAATGATGGTTTATGCCGCAAGTGTGGACAGCCAGGGCACCGTGCTCTCAACTGTCGCCAGGGTCAGCCGCAGGATTCGACGTGTCGACCTGTTGACAGTAGGAAGGGCCGTCGAAACCACCCTAGCAGAAAACGTAATGCTAGACCACCTGCTATGAATAGTGGTCAAGTCACCCATGTCAAAATGGAAGAAGCTCGAGGGTCCCCTAAAATCGTGATGGGAACTCTTCCAGTTAATTCAGTGGCAGCTTCTGTTCTCTTTGACTCCGGAGCATCACATTCCTTTGTGTCATAGCAATTTGCACAATTGCATGAGTTAACCATGAGCTCATTACCCACTCCAATGGAGATTAGTACTCCCCGTTCCAGGTGGCAAACCAAGATGGTAAGTCACAATAATCAGATCAGAATTGAAGGATTGATGTTCTCTGCTTCCCTTATTTCTCTTGGACCTTCCGACATTGACATCATCCTTGGCATGGATTGGTTGACAGCGAATAAAGCTCTGATTGATTGCGCTACTAAGACAGTCCGGCTCACCCACCCTTCTGGCCAGAAAGTACAGTACTCAGCTCGAACAGTTCAGAATGCAGAGAATCAGATATATGTTCTGAATGCATTAAATGCTTCACCTCTTGAAGGCATCGAGAACATTCCAGTTGTTCGTGATTTTCAAGATGTCTTTCCTGAAGAACTTCCAGGAATTCCCCCTGCTAGAGCTGTCGAGTTTGTCATCGACTTGAAGCCTGGCACTACCCCTATTGCGAAGCGTCCTTATAAGATGCCTCCGCACCACCTTCTTGAACTCAAGGAAAAAATCAACAAGTCACTTAAGAAAGGTTTCATCCGCCCCAGTTCTTTTGCTTGGGGAGCACCTTCCCTCTTTGTCAAGAAGAAGGATGGCACGAATCAGTTGGTTCAAGATTACCGACCTATCAACCAAGCAACAATTCAGAACAAGTATCCACTTCCCAGAATCAACGACCTGTATGATCAACTTGCTGGTTCCTCAGTATTCTCTAAGCTTGACTTGAGATTGGGATATCACCAGATCCGAGTTCGTGAAGAGGATATTCCGAAGACAGCATTTGTTACTCGCTATGGTTCTTACGAATACACTGTCATGTCTTTCGGCCTGACTAATGCTCCAGCTACCTTCTCCCGGTTAATGAACTACATCTTCATGGATTATCTCGACAAATTCGTCGTGGTATACCTGGATGATATTCTGGTTTACTCGAAGAATGAAGAAGAACATGCCGAACATCTTCGACTTGTACTGGAGAAGCTGCGTGAACACCAACTGTATGCCAAGTATTCCAAATGCGAGTTCTGGTTATCTGAAGTGACATACCTCGGCCATGTGATTTCGAAAGATGGCATAGCTGTTAACCCAGAACGAGTTCAAGCTATTCTTGACTAGAATCCTCCGAAGAATGTCAAGCAAGTAAGAAGTTTTCTCGGCCTTGCAAGCTATTGTCGTCGCTTTGTCGAGAATTTCTCAAAGATTGCTAAGCCTTTGACTGATTTTCTTCACAAGGGCGTTAAGTTTGAATGGACAGAAAAATGTCAGGAAAGTTTTCAAACACTCAAAGACAAGCTGACATCAGCCCCAGTACTTGCTCCTCCAGATTCTCGCAAAGATTTTGTGATCTATTGCGATGCCTCCCGTGAAGGATTAGGCTGTGTCCTAATGCAAGAACGTAAAGTGATTGCCTATGGCTCTTGTCAATTGCGTCCACATGAAGAGAATTATCCGGTACATGATCTAGAGCTAGCTGCTGTCATCTATGCACTGCAGTTGTGGCGACAATACCTCCTCGGTAATCGTTGCGAGATCTACACAGATCATAAAAGTCTGAAGTACTTGTTCACTCAGCCATCTTTAAACCTCCGTCAGCAAAGATGGATGGAGACCATTGCGGACTTTGATTTGGGTATTTCTTATACCCCTGGCAAGGCTAATGTAATGGCTGATGCATTGAGCCGTAAATCCTATTGCTGTGAACTTGAAGTCCACTTCTATATGAAGAGCTTCGAAAGCTAAATATCGAGATAGTTCCTCAAGGATACCTAAAAACATTGGTTGTTGAACCAGACCTTGAGAAGGCTGTTAAGAATGCACAAGCTAAAGATGCTGAAGTTGGTCTGATGAAGAAAGATCTTCACCTGGAAAAGTACAGGGATTTCGCGCTGTCTGAAGATGGAACCTTGTACTTCAGAGACCGCATTGTGGTACCTCGCTCCGAGCTTATGACTGACAGGGTCATGAAGGAGGCACATGATACACCGTTGTCTATTCATCCGGGTAGCACCAAGATGTATCGTGATCTTCGTCAAAGGTACTGGTGGTCTAGAATGAAGCAGGATATTGCTCGATATGTTGCTGAATGTGATGTTTGCCGTCGCGTTAAGGCAGAACATCAGAAACCTGCTGGAATTCTGCAACCACCCCCTATTCCTTTATGGAAATGGGATAAGGTTCAAATGGATCTCATTACTGGCCTTCCCAAGTCACAGAAGGGTCACGATGCTATTCTTGTCGTCGTCGACCAACTCTCCAAGGTTGCACATTTTCTGCCTGTCAAGGAGACGATCACTGCTAGTCAGTTAGCAGAGCTGTACATCTCCAGAATCGTTTCACTCCACGGTATCCCGAAGGAGATTAGTTCGGACCGTGGCAGTCTATTCACCTCCAAATTCTGGGAAAGTTTCCAGGAAGCTATGGGAACTCATATCACCTGGAGTTCAGCTTATCATCCTCAATCCCAAGGCCAAGTCGAACGAGTAAATCAAGTGCTTGAAGACATGCTGCGAGCTTGTGTTATTTCTTTCGGCAAGAAGTGGGAAGAATCTCTTCCGTATGCGGAGTTCTCTTATAACAACAGCTATCAAGCCAGCTTGAAAATGGCCCCCTTCGAAGTACTATATGGACGTAAGTGTCAAACCCCTCTGAATTGGTCATAAACTGGGGAACGACCGCTCGTGGGTCCGGATATTATTCAACACGCAGAAGAACAAGTCCGCATTGTCCGAAAAAATCTCAAGGCGGCCCAAGACCGCCAGAAGAGCAACTACGATCGCAAACGATGGGGTTTGACTTATCAACCTGGTGACCAAGCTTATCTGCGTGTCACTCCCATGAAGGGCACCCATCGTTTTGGAATCAAGGGCAAGCTAGCTCCACGCTACATTGGTCCCTTTCGCATAGTTGCCAGACGTGGACAGGTGGCTTATAAATTGGAGTTGCCGCCGCAATTCTCTCATATCCACGATGTCTTCCACGTATCGCAACTTCGTAAATGCTTCAAGGAGTCTCCGCACCGAGTAGTGGATCATGAGATGCTCGAATTGCAAGATGACCTATCTTATAAGGAGCATCTGATCTGCATTCTCGATGAAGCTGAACGACGGACTCGTCAGAAGACGACCAAGTTCCTAAAAGTGCAGTGGTCAAATCATACAGAAGACGAAGCCACTTGGGAACGCGAGGATAACCTCCGTGCTGAATACCCCGAACTCTTCCCCTCTACTTCTTAATTCTCGGGACGAGAATTTCTTTTAGAGGAGGAGAATTTGTAACACCCCTGTGTAATAAGCATTGTGCCATAATGCTAATCATGCCAAGTCATCATCATTTGCATTGCTTGATTATAGTGGTTAAACACCTCAATTCAAAATTCTCTTTGGAACTCAATTCAAATACAAAGTGAAATATGAAGTTGCTCAAAGCTTGTGGGAAAAATGTTCACATTATTGCAAATATTCCAAAACAATTATATGTTAAGGAACACAACATCACTCTTGAGCAAAGATGAGCATTATTAATTAAAACAGCACCATTTCAGCATTTTTAAATGCTATTCTATTTATGAAAAATCCAAACAGATTCAAATAATTCTCAAACTTGTTGTGGCAGTGTATAAAAGTGCTCCGGAATTATTGGACCATGTTACATATTTTCTTGAGTGATTTGGAGGCCCCACAGTTCCTTTTCCATCTCTGCTAAATTAAATGAAAAAGAAAAACAGAAGAAAAGGAAAAGGGGGCGAGCGCTTACCTGTGACTGGGCCGGAGCAACAGTGCCCGTGGCCCAGCCCAACTTACCTGCCCCCCCCTCGCTGTCGACCTCCCCATGGCTGGGCGCGCACGCACCGGTGGGCGTCCGACACGCCGCCGGCTACCGACGGACGGAGAGGATAAGGACGGCGCCCATCCACTCCCCCTGGTCACCACACCATTTTCCCCCTCGCTCATTCACTCGCTCGCCCGATCTCTCCCTTTCCTCCTTCAGGTCCGCCGCATCCGACCATGCTCGCCGCCGTTCACCACGCTCCACCGCGGCCACCGGCCGTCCCGCGCCCACATGGCGCGTCCACAAGCTCCGCCGCGTTCGTCCTCATCGCCTGGGGCCAGCCGTTGCCGCGGGGGAGCACCACAGGCCCCAGATCGAGCCGGCGCCCGCCTCGGATCACCGGAGCTCCGCTGCTCCGTTCTTCGCCTCCCCTGCGCTTCAAAGCCACCAAGGGCCACCGTGAGCCGCGCCGTAAGCTCCAGCTCTTTTTCCCTCTTTTCACGTCGTTGATTACGAGCTCTAGCAAGCTTCCCCGCCATGGCCGAAACACGCCGCCGCCTGACCTTGTCTCCGGCGACATTTCGGTGGGCCTTTGGTCTCGTACTTCCCTCCATCCACCTAGTTAGCTTGCGTAGGTGCCGCAGGTGACGAACGCCAGTCGTTTTTGCCCTCTACAACGCCGTTCCCGAGCTCGACCGAACGCCGGCGTCCGCCTCGCCGCTCACCGCCGTCGTTTCCGACCACCTCCGGCCCGGAGACTGCCACAGTTGGATGCGGCTCCATCTCCCCTGTCGATCGCACCTAGCCGCGTCGAGTTTGGGCCCGTGTACGTGAAACCCGCGCATCTCCGGCGAGGCAGCCGCCGCGGAGCGCTCGCCGGCGCGACTCCGGCGGCCCCGCCAGCGTGGCAAGGCGTGGGGTCCACCCACAGTCACTGCTAGCGGGCCCCGCCGAGCGTTTTGACCGCGTTGACCCGAGTCAACACGCGTCACTGTTCACCTTAGCCACTGATGTGTGGGGCCCACAGACTTAATTAGTGCTAATCAAATAATTAGTTTTCTGTTAATCATATAGAGACACTGACAGTAGGCCCCACCAACAGCTTAATTAGCATAACCCATTAGTTTAGCCTCTGAGTCAATGACATGTGGGTCCCACTGGACCCACATGTCAGGTTTGACTGGTCAGCCGTCCTGTTGACTTGCTGATGTCAGCATTACCTCATGCTGACGTCATAATTCATTTTCTGTAAATAAATAAATTCTAGAAATTCAAATAAACTTTAAAAATTCATAACTTTTGAACCGTGGCTCAGATCGAAAAAGTTAAAACATGAAACTTGCTCAGAACGACGAGACGAGTCTGATCGTGCCATCCGTTTCTTTGTCGGAACCCCCTACATAGACGAACTCGTAACTCCGGGCCCGAATCCGGCATATGAATAGTGCACACACACCGGTTAATAAATCCCGCGATAATCCTAAAAATAACTAAAATGACTTAGATGCATATTTAGGCAACCCTGCACTGCATCGTAGCTTCGCACGCACCGTGTTGCATTTGTATGCATTATGTTTACCTGTTTCTTCCCCCTCTTCTCTCTCGGTAGCCCCTGACGTCGACATAGCTCCCGAGGCAGACGCAGCTCAGGAGTACGACTACGTCCCCGACGGTACCCCCTGAAGACCAGCCCTTCTTGCCAGAGCAACCAGGCAAGCCCCCCCCCCCTTTGATCATCCCGATATCGCCTATTCTATTTTCTCATGCTTGCATTAGAATTTGCTACTGATACTGTTATCCTATATCTGTTGCATAGCCTGATTATTGTAACCTGCTGTTGATACCTTACTGTTCATCCTAAACTGCTTAGTATAGTTTGGGTAGAGCCCCACTAGTGACCCCCACTTTATCCCGACTGCCCCGCTGGAGTTTCAGAAGACCCGACCAACGGGATCAAAGATCAGACCCCTGGCACCGCACCTCACTTCCCCTTCGTTGCTCGACACTACTGGGTTACTATCGAGTGCCGTGGGTGATACCTCGTCAGCACTTCTGATGATAACCTTGTAGGTTAGCTAATCGGTCGTGGTAAGCGAGGGTGATTCCTCCTACACCACCCCCGATAACGACGAAGTCGAGCAACACCTCACGTGTGGACCTCGAGGGTGATGCCTCTTACGTCCATCTTGATGTTACATCAGGTGGGAGTCCAACGAGGGTGATGCCTCGGATTCCCCTTGATATGGTGACCACACGGATGCCTTACATTACTGTTGACACTGATGCTTGGAAAGGCGGGTCGACCCTGAGGGGTACCCGCGAATGATGGATAGTTACCCGTGAGTTATTCTACGAGGCGCGGCCGGGCATTCTTAGCCCTTGCAGCAAGTCCTCGAGATGGGGCGACGGGGTCACATCTTTCATGAGTCTCTGCTCGTTACCGCAAGCCCCTAGTCCTAATGATTTGGATATTTGATCCGAGCAGGCCTCTGGCCTGATAGCACTAACCATCACGTGGGCATAGTATGGGCGTTCTACATCGTAACATCAGCCGAAAGCTCTGTCAGACGTCCAGTTCAGCATTGCGGCCGGGCTGGGCCGGCACCATCCGGTAGTGGTGGAGCCTGGTTCGCCCTGCACGCAATGACCCGGAGGGCGAGGGGCGATGGCCCAAGACCCCCTTGCGCTTAGGAGGTAGACCGGCGGGGACCTCTCTGCTGAGCTGTAGGTAGGGTTGCGGTGTATCGTTTGGCCGAGGCCGGGCATGACCCAGGAAAGTGTGTCCGGCCGGAGTTAAGCGAGCGTGGTGGGTAAGTTGGTGCACCCCTGCAGGGAAGAACACATCTATCGATAGCCGGTCCTACGGTAAAGGACACTCGGAGTTGTATCCTGATCGGTACAGCTAGAATTGAGATGATACCTGGATATGTGGCTCCGGGATCGCTTTCTCGCAGGGAGACGAGGAAGGATCTCTGGGCGAGATTGGTTCTTGCTACTACCACTACTACTTTATACTATGCTGCTCTGTACTCCTCTATATGCTGCAAGACGCTCGAAGATGCTTGAAGATGCTAAAGATGCTAGTCTTCGAAAGGACTAGGCCTTCTCTCTATTCTGGCATTTCTGCAGCCCAGTCCACATATACAGCCATCCCTTGATAATGTTGCATATGTAGTGTAGATCCTTGCTTGCTGAGTACTTCGCAGTACTCATGGTTGCTTTGCTTTCCTTTTTTTTTTACCTTATCAGCTGTCGTAACCGGATGACGGAGCCCCTGAGATCGCTGCCCCGCCGTCGACTATTTCTACCACCCCGAGGACGACTACTACTTCGAGTTGGCTGTCGACCAGGAGTAGGTTCGAAGGGTCCTAGGCAGGAGGCCTACACCTTTTCGATCGTAGTGTTTTCTTTTGTCCCGCCTTCTTAAGGCCTTTCTGTTTTTCTTTTATATCTGTACTCAGATATTTGATGCTTCCGCTTCCGCTGACGCTTGTATGCCATCGAGCTATGTATTCGAGCCCTCGAGGCCCTGGCTTGTAATATAAAGCTTGTATGACTTTATTTATGTTTTAGAGTTGTGTTGTGATATCTTCAAGTGAGTCCTTAGGTTTGATCATGTGCATTTGCGTGTATGATTAGTACACGATTAAGCCGGGGGCGTCACACATGCCGTCTGGGTTTCTGCCATGGCACGCATTTACACGCCCTCCGCATCTGCCACCAACCCCGCCCAACGCATGCAGTACACGTGGCGGAAGCGCTGCAAGTGGGAAAGATAATGGAATGGCAGTTACCACCCCGTAAACGTGGGACGTGGGTAGCCCATGGATCGTGGCTCATAATCTCCCCCACAACGTCTTGCACGACGCGCGGGAAAACCGGAAACTGACTCAAGCTCAGATTAATGAAGAAGCAAAGAAGATCTCAAAGGGTGAGCTACCGCAGCCTCCCCGCCTGTGTACTGGACAGGGCATAGCCCCGACAACGCTCGGCAGCGCGTTCGGGCCAGGCCCGGGGGCTCCTGTCGGTGCAACAAACCCCAGGTGTGTTGCCCAGACTGTACACAGGCTCGAGAACAAGGTTGCAGCGTCCAAGACAAGACCAAGCAGAAGAGATCAGCTCTTTGAGAAATCAAAGGGCGGATCAAGAAGATCAAGACCAACCAAAGAAGCAAGATACCACTAAGGAAAAACCTCCCTTGCCGGGCAGGCGAGCCTAGCGGGGACGAGGTTGCCCCGAAGACAAGTCTCCAGATTGCCCCGGCAGGCTTGCCAGGGGCGCCGAGGGCGGGTTACCCCGCCAAGGCTCCACCGCTCCACCTCACAGCAATGCAAGTCATCGATCGGTGCGGTGTCGAGCCCCCAAGTGGCTAAGTGGCCGCTATTTGGCACGTGGCGGCCACTTCCAGAGGAAACCACCTCCAAATGACACCCATCTAGGGACGTGTCACGTAGGCAGGCGAGAAGGTGGCCGAACGGCACGGCAAGGCTTGCCAGGATACGCTACGATGTGACACTAAGCAGCGCATTTAATGCACTCTGTCATGTCTGTAGAGTTAGGTATGATAGCACTGTTTGCTATCTAATCAGTACGCAATGACTTATTTGCCATTGTGGTGACCCCTTGATCTATAAAAGGAGGGCCATGGCAACCTTAGAAAGGATTCGGACCCCTGTACACTCATACGCGTGTAGTTGCTCTCGCCCTGAGGCGACCCTGCCGGGCTAGAGCGCTGCGTCTCCACCTCGGTCCTCTCATCAATCCACCAAAGCAGGAGTAGGGTTTTACGCCTCGCGGCGGCCCGAACCTGGGTAACAACTGCCCGTGTGATCGATGTCGTGCTGCTCCGCGCCTTCGCTCTTTGTGCAATGCGTCCTTCCCCACTGCCGAACCACAAGGGGCCGATGGCCCCATAGGTGGCCGTGTTTGCCCATGACACAAGGAGATCGCCTACTTCGTGAAGATCTACCCGAGTGAGGCAAGTCCTTCATGGGCGATGGCCATGGTGGGATAGACAAGGTTGCTTCTTCATGGACCCTTCGTGGGTGGAGCCCTCCATGGACTTGCGCAACCGTTACCCTTCGTGGGTTGAAGTCTCCATCAACATGGACGTACGATAGCACCACCTATAGGAACCACGCCAAAAATCTCCGAGTCTACATTGCGTTTGCACACTCCAATCCCATCCCTTTACTTTCTTGCAATTAGCATGCTTTATCTTTTCCGCTGCATATACTCTTGCCATGCTTGCTTGAAATGTATTGTGAATGCTTAATCTTGTGCTAAATCTCCACCTCAACTTGAAGAACTTAAAAACTGGTACTTTTGCTTGTTGAGGGTCTAATCACGCCCCCTCTAGACACCTTTTCTCGATCCTTTCAATTGGTATCAGAGCCTTGGTCTCCATTGCTTTGGTTTAATCACCATTGGAGGAAGATGGATGAGTCTACGATTGAGAGTATTAGACGTAGAGTGCCTATGCTTGACGGAGAGTTCTATAGTGCTTGGAAAAATGAGATGCTTGAGATTTTCAAAAAATTTAATTTGAACAAGTATATTACTAGCCCTTGTGCGCCTCCTATTGATCCCTTGCATCCTACCCCCGATGAGTATCTTGACATGACCCACAATCTTAGAGCTATTGATCTTATCATTAGAGGATTGCCTAGAAATTTGCTTGTATGCTTGCCTATATTTGAATGTGCTTATACTATATGGAGACACCTTGATGAGCATTTTCCAAACTATTCCTTGAAAAAACTTGATGAGATTCTTCAAAAGTCCATTGCTTTTCATAAAATGAAACCTAGTGATCCTAAATTTGATGATTGCCTATTCGAGCTTCGTGACCTTATGCGTGCCAAAGGAGATGTTGGAGTCATTAGTAGCATCATTTCACAAGTCATTAGAATTCATAAAGATGCACATTGTCATGGTCATAAATCTAATGAATCACTCTCTCTAGGTGATGATCAATCACATGATGATGTTGAACATGGATATTATGATGAGGATGATGATAGTGACTTTGATCTTGATGAGTCAATGAGACACTTTGGTCTTATGGCTAACCTTCATGGTTACATGGCCGGAGGAAAGGAATGGGTTCTTGATAGTGGATGTACCGATCACATGACCGGAGACAAGGACATGTTTCGTGAGCTTGATGAAAATGATGGTCCCCGAAAGTATGTCACTTTTGGTGATAAGTCAAAGGGTAAGGTAGTTGGCCTTGGTAAGGTGGGCATCTCCCATGATAGCTCTATCCAAAATGTTATGCTCATTGAATCTCTTGGCTACAATTTAGTTTCCGTATCTAGACTAGCCGATTTCGGTTTCAATGTTCTATTCACTGAAGTAGATTGCCAAGTGTTTCGAAGAGACAATCATAATATGGTCTTTACAGGTATACGTAGAGGTGATCTATACATCGTTGATTTCACTAAAAGAGCTCAACCTCGAACTTGCTTAATTGCTAAATCTTCTAAAGGTTGGTTATGGCATAGAAGGTTAGGTCACATGGGCATGCGAAATCTTGATAAGCTTATTAAAGGTGATCATATCCTTGGTGTTAAAGATGTCATATTTGACAAGGATAGACTTTGCAGTGCTTGTCAAGCAGGAAAACAAGTTGGAGGAAGTCATCCCGTGAAGAACATCATGACCACGAGAAGACCGCTTGAGCTACTTCATATGGATCTTTTTGGTCCCAACGCCTACAAGAGTCTCGGTGGTAACTCATTTGGATTGGTCATTGTTGATGATTTTTCAAGATTTACGTGGGTGTTCTTTCTTGATGATACGTAGGTCCAAAAGATCTTCAAGAACTTTGCTAGGAAGGCCCAAAATCAATTTGAAGTGAAGATCAAGAAGGTTCAAAGCGACAACAGAACGGAGTTCAAGAACGCCAATGTGGATACCTTTCTTGACGACGAAGGGATTTCACATGAGTTCTCGGCTACGTACACACCTCAACAAAATGGAGTTGTTGAGAGGAAGAACCGAACACTTATTGAGATGGCGAGAACGATGCTTGACGAATACAAGACGCCAAGACACTTTTGGGCAGAAGCAGTTGAGACAGCTTGTCATGCTACGAATCGACTATATCTTCACAAGCTTCTCGGCAAGACGGCATATGAGCTTCTCACCGGTAACAAACCCCAAGTTGGATACTTTCGAGTATTTGGCTCAAAGTGTTACATTCATGATAAGCATCGTCGTTCGTAATTTGCCCCTAAATCTCGTGAAGATTTCCTACTCGGTTATGGCTCAAACTCTCACACTTACCGTGTCTACAACAATTTCACTTGAAAGGTTGAATAGACGGTAGATGTGAAGTTCGATGAATCTAACAGCTCACAAGTAGAGCAATTGCCAATTGATGTAGGAGACAAAGATCCTTCGGAAGCAATTCAAGACTTGTCTATTGGCAAGGTTCGTCCAACGGAGGTGAAGGAGAGTACTTCGTCCATTCAAGTGGAAGCCTCAACTTCACAACAAGGTGAACCACAAGTTGACTTAGAGGCATCCACAAGTGGAACACGTCAAGACGAAGGAAATGAGGAAGTGCAACAAGATGATCCACCTCAACCTCCTTCTCCACCTCGGCAAGAGAATGACAACGCCAACAACAATGAAGAAGGACAAGAAGAAGAGGAAGACAATGAAGAGGATGTTCAACCCCAACCCAAACAAAAGCTCTCACGAGTTAGAGCAAGAGTCTCAAGAGATCATCCCGTCGAACAAATCTTCGATGATATTCAAACCGGGAGAATCACTCGCTCTAAAACTCGTTTGGCTAACTTTTATGAACACTATTCATTCATTTCTAGTATTGAACCTATGAAGGTTGAAGAAGCCCTTGATGATCCGGATTGGGTGAATGCAATGCATGAAGAGCTACACAATTTCGAGAGGAATCAAGTATGGACGTTGGTTGAGAAGCCCGACGAGAAGCACAATGTCATTGGAACCAAATGGGTGTTTCGGAATAAGCAAGATGATGGTGGACAAGTTGTACGCAACAAGGCCCGTCTCGTCGCCCAAGGCTACACTCAAGTCGAAGGTATGGACTATGGTGAGACTTATGCCCCCGTTGCTAGACTTGAGTCCATACGCATCTTACTTGCTTACGCCAATCACCATGATATCACTTTATACCAAATGGACATTAAAAGTGCTTTTCTAAATGGTGAAATTGAGGAGGAAGTTTATGTTAAACAACCTCCCGGCTTTGTTAATCCCAAGAAACCTGATCATGTTTACAAACTTCACAAAGCTCTTTATGGTCTTAAACAAGCTCCTAGAGCATGGTATAAATGTTTGACCAAGTTTCTTATTGAAAAAGGCTTTGAAATTGGGAAGATTGATTCTACACTTTTTACTAAAAGGGTTAATGGTGAATTATTTGTGTACCAAATCTATGTGGATGATATCATATTTCGTTCGACTAACCCTTATTTTAGTGAAAAGTTTGGAAGGCTAATGTCGGAGAAGTTTGAGATGTCTATGATGAGTGAACTCAAATTCTTTCTTGGTTTGCAAATCAAGCAAACTAAGGAAGGTACCTTTGTTTCTCAAACAAAGTATACCAAGGACCTATTCAAGAAGTTCAACATGCAAGAAAGCAAAGGTATGAAAACACCCATGCCTACTAGTGGACATCTTGACTTGACAAAGGATGGCAAACTGGTTGACCAAAAGGTTTACCGCTCTATGATTGGTTCATTGTTATATCTATGTGCCTCCCGTCCCGATATTATGCTAAGTGTGTGCATGTGTGCATGATATCAAGTGGCCCCCAAAGAATGTCATCTTAAGGCTGTGAAAAGGATAGTGAGATACTTAATTCATACACCAAACTTTGGCATTTGGTATCCTAAGAGGTCTTCTTTTGATCTTGTTGGCTACTCCGATTCGGACTATGCCGGTGACATGGTACTTGTCAATTTCTTGGTAGATCTCTTGTGTCTTGGTCCTCCAAGAAACAAAACTCGGTATCCTTATCCACCGCCAAAGCGGAATACATTGCCGGCGGATCATGTTGTGCTCAATTACTTTGGATGACCCAAACCCTTAAGGATTATGGGATACATGTGAAACATGTTCCATTGCTTTGTGATAATGACAGTGCTATTAAGATTGCTCACAATCCCGTGCAACATTCTCGAACTAAGCATATTGAAGTTCGTCATCATGTCATTTGAGATCATGTTGCTAAAGGAGACATCAATCTTAAGCATGTTCGTACCGATAAGCAATTGGCAGATATATTCACCAAACCGCTTGATGAGAAAGCGTTTTGCCATTTGAGAGGTGAATTGAATATCATTGATGCCTCAAACTTGGAGTAGAAACACCATTTGGAAACATGCAAGGCATGAGCCTTTTATGACTAATCCTTGATATTTCTCTTATGATGATGATTATATGTCTTGGATCTATACTTGCACCCTTGCATGTTACCTAACCCTTGTAGGTACTTGGACGAATTCAAATCTATGAGATTGCAAGTCACTCACATTCTGAGCAATCTCTACATCACCAAGTCCCTATGATATGGTTGTTGATTATAAGGAAGCATGAATCCACTCAACATATCCTTTTTGACTATCTCAATTGGAATCTAGATTCATGATTGTCATTTTGGATACACAAGTGCTTTTCCTTGCAAGACTAACCCATGTAGGAAGATGAACTCAAACTCCAAGTAGTGCTCCCAACTCATGATGGACTACATCAACTTTGAGCATCCAACATAAGTTCAACTACATCATCAAGATCAACACCACCCAAGGTATGTCATTCCATCTTAGAGAAGCTTTGCGCCAAGACATGAGACAAAGCAACTCAACGAGATGTGAATACATCAAAATGCTTAAATGAAAAATGGAACCCCATTTTGAGTTTAAACGATGAGTATGACCTATGATCAAGTGATCTCACTTGACTCCTAAGTCAATATACTCTAACATAGGTGACTATGTCGCCGATCCCTTCTAGATGAAGTTCTCTAGTGTTTCTCTGTTCACTTACTTTGTGTTCTTGCATATATTTCTTGCTATCTTGTTCCCCTTATCAAAAAAAAAACTTCATCTAGATCTCTTTTCTTAACCTGTTTTCTCTGTGTCTTCTATATCTAATTCATTGCAAATCTTTCAGTAAATTCCTTGCAAATCCTTGTGAGATTTAATTTGCTTAGTGAGCTGAGTTGACAATTTTTTTTACTCTGTGTTGAACTCGATCCCTCTGATCCAAACCTATAGGTCTAACCGAAGCACAAGGACTCCTTGTGAATAGTTCATCGATACAACTGACATGGACTAACTCGGTCGCACCGATCAGGATCTTCTGTGACTCTGTTCACTCGGCGTCACCGACGAAAAACAATCGGCGTCACCGATTTCAACTCTGAGAAAAAGTTTTGCCATCTTTACTACCTATTTTCTTCAGCTCCACTCAATGATTCTTATCCTCTACCCACATCTTAAACTACATGCTGCTTTGTAGTGTGTCTCAAGGACCAAACTTATTTGACTCATGCTCCAGAAGTACCCTTCTTGGAAATTGATGTCAAAGGGGGAGAGAGAGCACATCAAAGCTTATCATATGAGCACATCTAAGCTCTTCCAGATGCTAGTAAAACAAAGAGGAGAGAAGTCACATGTCTTTAAGAGGGGAAAGACATGTCAATATTTGTTTGATCTTAGCTATTGCTAACATTCTTGTTGCTCTGAATTTTGGTTGTCTACACCATTTCTTGCTCTGATTTTCTCTCACACTACCTTCTCCCATTATCCAATATCAGATTCAGGGGGAGAAAGAGTTCACATCTAGGGAAGAAAATCTTTGGAATTCATTGCTTACCTTTAAAGTCTTTGGGGACATGTCAATATCTAAATAGAGTACCTAGTACTCACCCATTACATGTCATCCCAATCTTGGTACTCTTGTGGTTTCCTGAAATTGCTTTAATTAGAGTGTTCTTGTGTTATCTAACCCTGTTTTCCCAAGTTCACCTCTTCCAAAGCCAGCCCAAGACCACAAGGTAAGTATATGCATCATACTCATGTGCATGATGATCTCTTGCTGATGTACATATTGTTTGCAAGAAGGATTCATGAACATGGAGGTACACCTTCTATACACATCATTTGCTCTGATGCATATAGCCAAGATACATGTAACTCATTGCTTGCTCTGTCATGCTCATGCATTCACATGTTCTTATATTCTATCTTCACATGATTGCATACATGTAGGGGGAGCCTATGCATGTTACATGTCTTTCCAAAGCTTTACTTGTTACTCTTCTTATCTCTTATCTAAAGCTTTGATGTATGTTGTCATCAATTACCAAAAAGGGGGAGATTGAAAGCACAAGTGCTCCCTGGGTGATTTTGGTAATTAATGTCAACATATCTCTTGTTGGACTAATACTTTCACCTAGTGTATTTCAGATGAGTTCAACCATGGCGTGGTAAGGACAAGAGGATGTGGAACCCCTTCAAAATGCTAAGGACAAAGATTGGCAAAAGCTCAAGACTCTTCATTTCTATTTTAGTGATTCAAGATCACATTGAGTCCATAGGAAAGCCAATACTATTAAAAGGGGATGAGGTGTTGCTTAATGGTCTACTTGCTCAAAGTGCTTAGTGATATTGCTCCAAAACCCTCAGCCACTTTCTCATTTCCACATATGTCCAAAACTCAAAGTCAAACTCGGCCCCACCGATTTGATCTATCCGGCGCCACCGAGTTCAGTTGACATAGCCCCTGCCAGAAACCCTAAATGATTCGGTCTCACCAAGATGGCCCTGCAAACTTTCTGTTTCCCTTTGTAACATTTTGGTCTCACCGAAATGAGCGATCGGTCCCACCGAGTTTGCTTGACCAACTCTCTGTTTGCTCTTTGCTGAAATCGGTCTCACCGAGTTCATGCAATCGGCTTCACCGAGATGAGGTTTTGCCCTAGCCCTTGCATATCGGTCCCACCGAGTTGTTCCAGTCGGTCCCACCGAGATTCCTAACGTTCACATTTTGAACTGAATTGGTCTCACCGAGTTCTTCTATTCGGTCTGACCGAGTTGAGTCAAATGTGTGTAACGGTTGGATTTTGTGTGGAGGCTATATATACCCCTCCACCCCCTTCTCCATTCAAGAGAGAGCCATCAAAACGTGCCTACACTTCCACTACTCATTTTCTGAGAGAGAACCACCTACTCATGTGTTGAGACCAAGATATTCCAATCCTACCACAAGAATCTTGATCTCTAGCTTTCCCCAAGTTACTTTTCACTCAAATCATCTTTTCACCATAGACAAATCTGTGAGAGAGAGTTGAGTGTTGGGAAGACTATCATTTGAAGCACAAGAGCAAGGAGTTCATCATCAACACACCATTTATTACCTTTTGGAGAGTGGTGTCTCCTAGATTGGTTAGGTGTCGCTTGGGAGCCTCCGACAAGACTGTGGAGTTGAACCAAGAAGTTTGTAAGGGCAAGGAGATCGCCTACTTCGTGAAGATCTACCCGAGTGAGGCAAGTCCTTCGTGGGCGATGGCCATGGTGGGATAGACAAGGTTGCTTCTTCGTGGACCCTTCGTGGGTGGAGTCCTCCGTGGACTCGCGCAACCGTTACCCTTCGTGGGTTGAAATCTCCATCAACGTGGACGTACGATAGCACCACCTATCGGAACCACACCAAAAATCTTCGAGTCTACATTGCGTTTGCACACTCCAATCCCATCCCTTTACTTTCTTGCAATTAGCATGCTTTATCTTTTCCGCTGCATATACTCTTGCCATGCTTGATTGAAATGTATTTTGAATGCTTAATTTTGTGCTAAATCTCCACCTCAACTTGAAGAACTTAAAAACTGCTACTTTTGCTTGTTGAGGGTCTAATCACCCCCCCTCTAGACACCTCTTCTCGATCCTTTCATAGTTGCTGTTGAAGAAACTGTGCTCTTTTCAGTGTTGTAATGATTCTCTTTTTTCACATGAAAGTACACTCATGTTGACAGGAACAATTGGCATGAAGTTAACTGAATGTTCAAACTGAATTTGACAGACAAACTTATGAAAAAACAGAATTTGACAGCACATAGTTTCATATTCATTGAGAACATAATTGAAAGGTACAAGGCATTACAAGAGGAAACTGAATTTGGCATTACAAGAGCAAACAACCACAAGCACAACTGCACTGTAAAGTGCTTTGACAGACAAACTAATAGGAAGATCTTCAGACAAGTTCAGAGAGCGGGCAGACATCTTCAGAGCTCGACGTATGTTAGCCCTGGCCGTGGAGACAGAAACGGCAGCGGATCCACCGGTTCAGGCGGAGGCGGAACGCTGGTCGGCATCCGACCTGCCAAGCACTCCCACCTTGCCTTGCCCGCTGGAGTTCTCGCCTCCGCCCTAGCCCAGTTGATGATCTCGAACGCCGTTGCACTTGGGCGCGACATCCTGGCTCTCTCTTCCGCATTACTCTCGAAGTAGATTCTACGGCCCAAATTGCGCAGCTCCCAGTCGGCGTGCTGCTTGGCAACTTCGATACACCCTTCCCGGCGGACACGGGAGATAGTTAGCAACTTGTTTTCATCAATTCGAAAGATTTGGTTTAAGAATGGTAATTACCACTCCATTCTCAATGAAACGGGCACGGTGACCCTTGTTGAACTTAGTGTCAAGCATGGTGTACATAATGTCGATGTCGTCCGCAAGAGGTGGCCTCCTAAAAAATTTGCATAAACATAAGCATAAGCATATAAAAAAAATTAACATGAACTAGAGTTCATCATGAACTAGGAAACATATAGATGCATCACAAAGGTTCATCACATCCCAAAAAACCTATGAGTTCAATCTTTGAATAAGCATATGAAGATTTTTTTTAACATGAACATGAACTAGGGTTCATCATGTGGTTAAAAAATAAATAAAATACATATATCAAGATGCAATCACCAAGGTTCAAATGCATCATATCATACCATATTTCTCCAACAACATCCAACATGCATCATATCATATCATATTTCTCCAACAACATCCAACATGCATCATATCATATTTTTTTCAAAAACAAAAAACATGAACTAGGGTTCATCTTAAGCATATTTCCTCAAACACCATCCACTATACATCATGCATCATATCATATCAACATGCATCATCATATCAAAAAAAAATTCCTCCAACATGCATCTTATCAAAAAAAATTCCTTAAAAAAAATGAACTAGGGTTAATCTTCACACTACCAATCCAACTAGTGACTAGAGTTCATATCTAACACAATAGAACATCTAGAATCAACCTAAATCAATCCTAAGGTACAAAAAAATTTGAATCTAGTTCAAAAAGGGGAGTGATTTGAATCAAATAATGCGACGAATTGGAAGCTATTTGACTAAAACTAATTGGAGGGATCGGAGGAGCTTACTTTTCTCGTTTCGGGGCCATCTCGATCCGCAAAAACGATGAAGAAACGAAGAAGATCGGAGGGGGGAAGTGGAGGAGATGAGAGAGGGGGCGAGAGAGGAACTGCCTCTCTGTTCTTGGGGGTTGGGGCGGCTGGGTGTGGGGGGAGATGGGGGTGGGGCGGTCGGCCGCACCCAATAACTGTCCGCACCCTACCGCCAGGGAGCCTGGCGGTAGGATCAGACACCCTACCGCCAGGACCAGCGGCGGTAGGGTGCAAACGGAGAGGGACGGCGGCCGTTTGCACTGCTGACGTGGACTAGTTTCCTACCTCCAAGCCCCATGGCGGTAGGCTATGTAAGCCTACCGCCGAGCCCCCTGGCGGTAGGAAAAAGGATCAGATTTCAAAAAAAAATCAAACAGGGGTCAGATCCCGAATTTAGACCACAAAAAGGTCAAAACACGAAAATTTGCCGCGCCCCGCATCGCGCGTCCCTGGTCAGGTCCACGAACAACCGGCGTTGCGTGGTGGTGGGCTAGCGACAGTTACGTTTGACCTCCGCTGTCAGCGGTGCGTGGGGGTGCCGTCACGGGGCGTTTTCGGGCCCGTTTGGAACTCACGGGATTGGATTGGATCCCCTTCCCGCGGAGGGTTACTACTACCAGTCACACGGCGCCGCCCGCGCGCCTCATCGGCGTTTGGCCCCGGCGGCTTTTTACGATTCGGTGGAGTGGGTAGCGAGGAGGCGGATCGTGCATCGCATTGCTGTGAAAATGCCAACAGGAGAGTCACGCGTGCTCTGCGCACGCTGCAGTGCAGCCCATGATCACGATAGCATGGTTAATGGATGAACGGCCTTCACGTGGATGGCACTTCGCTCGTGCAGAATCTCGGCAATTGAGTTTGTGTGATCACAATTGAGTTTGTGGTACATTCCACTGCTCTTTTTAGTTGGTTTTCTAGCGTTTGTTCATAAATTCATTGGGTTATAAAAGACACGTTGGTTTGTTGATGACGGTTTGGTGAAAAATTGTTTCACGCACCGTTAGGCCCCATGAAGCGAAAAATAGTGACCACCCGGTGCAAAATAGACTTTGGGTGTTTCTAGTCTGTCAATGCGCTTGATGCTTATTAATTGCACTACATGAAAGATTGTGAAGATCGTTGGCTTCGTAGCGGTTTACTCCCTTTCACCTATATTTAGCTTGCCTCAAAAAAAAAAAAACCTATATTTAGCCTTCCAGGCTATTTCCACGTGGCGGGCGTGTTTGGTTACGAGTGAATGTCCAGTGGGAACCAAGTTGCCATGAGAACTCCGTGGAATACCTCTTCTCGCGCACGAGCAATCCTGATTCTTTCGAGTTATACATTACATTCAGGTGGGGATCATCATAATTTTCTTTTCTAGTGATTGTCATAAGTTGGTTGGGTTATCTAGCAGGCCTTGTAACATCTGTTCGGGGCGACGAAATTTTCGAACTGGAAGCATCGTAGGGCCAATTTTTGCTTCTCCGGTTGCAACTCGAAGGTCTTAGTAACCACCAGATCCATCAAGTATCACTTCATCTTACAGGCTCTACCATTTTCGCCCGCGGTGCAACCTGGAGAGGCATGTGCACTGTCACAGGCTGCAATGATGCATATGTCGATCAACCGCCATTTCATGTAGACATTTCTCTTCAGCTTTGCATATACGGTCAATAATACACTGGAAGTTTCCCTGGCGTTGAAAAGAAACAAAAACAGTTTAGCTATATAACAGTCGCCTGACTTTTTCCTATTGGTTCAGTCGATTTTCCTTTTACTCGGAACATGCATGCATGCAAGAATGGCTTTGGACTAGTTGTATGCATGGCTGCATGCGGTGCCATGCCTCCATGCCTGTATACGCGCTGCATCTTTTTTTATCTTTTCTTTTTCTGCATGTTAGTTTTCTTATGCGTGCGCGCGTGTGCGTCTGTGTTGTGTGCGTGCATATGTGTGAGACTGGGACGAACCATGTATATGAGACAATGGTTCAAATTAATTTTTGACGTATGCACGTGTTTTTGATTTTGCTTTTTTTTGGGTCAGCTTGTTATTATATGAATGTATAGACATAAGTATTATTCAAATGAGTGTAAATTATAATAAACTGTGAAAAATCATTAGTCTTATTTAGTTTTAGCTTTTAGTTTATTGTCTTTCTTCTTTAATTCTTTCTTAGGACTTTCTTTTGGCGAAAATTTCAGTATTATTAGTTTATTCTCGCATATTATGAAAAGTGCAATTTATGTGTAAATTATGTGCAAGTTTTTTTCATTTTCTTTCTTCTGGAAGGGTAATAACAATGCCACTAATTCATTCTTTCTTAGAAAAAATTCATTATTTTGATTATGTTTTAGTTTCTATTTTATTTTCTTTATTCTTTAAGGGTAATACTGAGCCACTAATCTATTTCTTCTTAGGAGACTTCCTTTTTACGGAAATTGCATATTATACACTTATTCTTACATATTACAAAAAGCACAATTTTTTTTGCAATTTGATGCACATTTTGTCATTACATTTTTTCATTTTATTTCTTCAACCAATTCACTAATTCATTCTTCCTTAGGAAACTTTCTTTGGCAAAAATTCAGTATTATAAGTTTATTCTTGCAAATTATGAAAAGTGCAATTTATGTGTAAATTATGTGCAATTTTTTCATTTTCTTTTCTGGAAGGGTAATAACAATTTCACTAATTCATTCTTCCTGAGAAAAACTTTATTATTTTGATTTTGATTTAGTTTTTATTTTATTTCCTTTACTCTTTAAGGCTAGTACCAAGCCATTAATCTATTTCTTCTTAGGAAACTTCCCTTTTACGGAAATTGCACTATTATACACTTATTCTTGCATATTATGAAAAAGCATAATTTTTGTGTAAATTTTGTGACATCTTGTCATTACTCTTTCTCATTTTCTTTCTTCTTAAATGGTAATACCAATGTCACTAATTCATTCTTCCTTAGAAAAAAATATTATTTTATTTATTTTTCTTTAAGGGCAATACCAATGCCACTAATTCATTCCCTATTAGAAAACTTATTTTTTTGGAAATTACACTATTATATACTTATTCTTGCATATTAGTGCAATTTCTTTGTAAATTGTGTGCAAATTTTGGTTTAGTTTTAGTTCTATTTTATTTTCTTTCAATTATTATATGTGCATTCTTGCATATTAAAAAAAAGCACAATTTATGTGTAAATTTTATGAAGTTTTTTCACTATTTGTTTTAATTTGCCTCAGTCAACTAACGCAAAATTTATTTTCAGTCGACTAACATGCATGGCTTGTTACTAGATTGAAATGCATTTATTTAGCTACCATCGATCGATGGGAGGGAATGCATGTGCGTACAGGTATTGACGTACTCCCTTTGTTCCCAAATATAAGTCTCTTTAGAGATTCCAATAAGACATACGGAGCAAAATGAGTGAATCTACACTCTAAAATATGTATACATATATCCGTATGTTGTAGTCCATTTGAAATGTCTAAAAAGACTTATATTTAGGAACGGAGGGAGTACAATATTGCAACTAGTCATGTACAGTGCGTGAAATGCATCCATGCATGTGTTTGAAGCCTCTGTCCCCCGTGGCGATTCTACGTGTAGGCTGTGAGGTCAGCCGACCCCATAGCTTTTTTAGAAAGCATCTTATAATTACTGTTCATTACGAAGAAAAAAATATAAAAAATACCATTGACCCCACAGATTATTGTGGCTGGCACCGCCACTGTCCGTCCCTCCGATCCGAAAAAACTGAGGAAGAGGAAGGTAGCTAGCTAGTAGTGTTGGTGCAGATACGTACGTATGTTCGTTGTGTACGTTCACTGCTCAACGGTGCGCGTACGAATTCTCTTGAAAGCGAATTAATATCGCGCTTGACACTGGCCGGCCAGCTCGCCTTGATTTTTTTATGTGCGATCCTGTTCAGCCTTGATTCACAGAGGTAGCGAAACAACTTTGGGTCAGTCGGCTGACCCGAATTAAATTTCCACTCGACTGACGTATAGTCAGTCCCAAACAAAAATCCACATTGCGCAAATTCAGCAAAAATATACTAGAAGTTGCTAAAAAATAGCAAGAAAACTCGCTTTCATATATTCGCATAAAAAAAAGGAAACTCGCTTTCATATGTGCACGTGACAAGATCGAATCCTGGAGAGCCCACGGACGTTCATCGTCGGCGGTGGTACGCCGAGTCCACGGAAACTCCAACTCTGGAGCGCGGGGAAACAGAAACAGAGCGCCAACTAATTGCCCGGGTTTTGCCGCTCTCTCTTTTCGGCGCTAATCTGAGCGGGAAGGACATCCCATTGACGCGAACTAATCGCGAGGTCAGCGGGGCCACCACCACCCTCACACACTCGCCCCGTGCGTGCATCTGGTCCACGTGCGCCGCGGCGCCCCGCATCGCGCGTCCCTAGTCAGGTCCACGAGGACCCGGCGTTGCGTGGTGGTGGGCTGGCGCCGGTTACCACGTTTGACCTGGTCCTGCGCTTCGCCGGGCGTTTGGCCCGGCCGCTTTTATGATTCGGTGGAGAGCCGCATTGCACTGCTGTGAGGTGAGGAAAGTCACGCATATCCTGCGCGTGCTGTAGCCATGATCACGATTCATGAATGAATGCCCTTCACGTGGATGGTACTTCCCTCGTGCAAAAACTCTGCGCAGCGTAAAGAGCGTCCCCAACGGATGCCAGAAATGGCGGCCGTGCAACCGGGGACAACTCCTCTCTCCTCCCGCTCCCGCTAGGGTTCCCCCGTCGCCGGCGGCGCCCTAGCCCCCTTCCGCCGCCGTCGGGGGCCCGGCGCGTGCGCCCCGCCCCGCCCCGCCCCCTCTCCCCTCCTCCCCGTCCCGCCCCTACGTCGTCTCCCCGAGAGTCGGTCGGGGCGGCGCGCGCCCCCTTCCCCCTCGTCCACCCCCTCCTTCTCCCCCCGACCGCCGTTGACGGTCGCCCCCGGATCTGGCCGGGTGGTGTCGGCGGCGGCGGGTCTTCCTGTACCCGCGCGTGCTCCTCATGCCCGAGGCGGGGGGCGGCGGCGGTGATGTTCGGCCGGTGGCGGTCCGGCATCCTGGTGGCGGCAGCCGGCGGCGTGCGCAGTGGTGGTGCTTCCACTTGGCGGCGGGGCAGTCCGGTGGTGCGGGGTGGCCGGTGTCGCGACCCGGCCCAGATCTAGGCCCGTAGGGCCCCATCTGGGTCCTAGCGGCCCGGCTCCGGCGCGGCCTCGAAGCCCACTATGCGGGGAGGCAGGGGAGCGGCTTGGACAGGGGCGGCGGCGCCGACTGCAGCGCGAAGGCGGGAACTTTACGGGCTTCTGAGAGCCCGGGCGGGCTTGTGGGGCCACGGGCCTGGTATGTTCCTGCTATTGCGCCCGGTCAGCTACCGTCACGACGGTGGAGGTGGGGCCCTCCCGCGTGCCGACGGTGCTGCTGCCCTAGTCCCGGCTCCTCTTCTTCCTTGTGCAGGCTATGCTTCGCGGTGCCGTGGTGAGACAGCGTGGGAAGCTTCATGACCGGGTTGGCGCATGGTGGTGGTCGGTTTGGTGGCGAGCTCCGGAGTGCCTGAGGTGAAGGTTGGGATCGGGAGAAATCCCTGTTGGCTTGGTCGACACCGACGCGGTGGCGCCTGAGGGTGCCGCCGGACCTTCCTGGAGGGCGTCGGGGCTACCCTCCCTCTCTCCTCGCCGCGTACCGGGGGAAACCCTTGGCAGCAGCGTCGTCATCGTCGCGTCCCTTCTTGAAGGTGTTGATTGGTACCGGCGCTTCGGAGTCTCGAAGCTTGGTGGGCGATCTCCGGTGGACGCAACGGTCGCGAGGCTTCTTCGTTTTTTTCGATCCGCCGTTGTCGGCATTTATTTCTGTTGTATTTTCTCTTTCATTTTTTTTGGGCGTGATTGTGCTGCTTCCGCCCCAGCACCTATCGTTGGTTGTCTCGGTTGGTTGCTTTGTAATACAAAGCGGGGGGAAACCTTTTTTCGGTAAAAGAAAAGAAAACGCCTCCAGCCGATGTCCTGCAGGGTGCTCGACTTTTTTTTACGTCATGCCTTAGTTTTTTTTTACGTAATACTCCCTCCATCTAGTAATTCCAGACAGAGGAAGTACCTAAGTTTTGCAAAAAGTGCCTTAAAAAGCTTTGCTAAAAGTGATGCAAATATACGTCGCCACTACCAACTGCCCTAAAACCAAAAACGCTTCGGCGGCAACCCAACCACCACTCGGTGAAACTTCCCTGCTGTCAACCGTCGCCACTCCACGTCGATTTTGGCCGATTCTCGCCACAGCCGCCACGACTTCGTCGGCCAACCCCAGCCCCGCCGCTCGGGACTTCCGCCGTGACTCCCGTGATCACCTCCCTGATTTCGGCCATCCCCGCCCCCGCTGCCCTTAAACGGTCACCGCAGCATCGTCATCGATAGCCAATGTCGATTAGCGGCCGCCGTTACCGCTAATCCATTTCTATAGACGAGCCTGTGGATTCATTTCCCCTTCGTCTTCCACTCCGACAGGTAGTGACGGGGAGGACAATCATGGTGCCTCGGCTCCAACTAGTAAATAGGTTAAGGTTTTAGTCCTCGCAAGGGTCATTAGCCTGGCTGGAGCACCAGGCATGATTGTTAGCCTGTGACGCTAGCTACACTTTCCATTGGATGAAATGTATGGGCCAACAGTACTTTATAAGTTGACAAAGCAATTGACTGCTAGCCAGACTCAGGACATGTGCCAAATACATCAACCCAGGCTAGCTTGACCAGGCATTCTTTTTTCTTCACTTTTTCAGGCCCAGGCGCTACTTTTACCCAGGCATGGAGGCGTGGACTCCAACCAAACTAGCTCTAGATCCACCATCTCGGTGTGCGGAGGTGATTTTTTTTCAAAAGTATGACAAATTTTATAGCAAATTTGAAAACTAGCAGGCTGAAACAAAAAAACCCAGAAATAGCACCCTGTCGGCTTCCCGTAGGCCGAGGGGGGGCCTGTCGGCCTCCCGTGGGCCGAGGGGTGGCTGGTCGGCCGGCTGTGGGCCGAGGGGGGCCTGGTCGGCCTCGTGGCGGCCCAGGGGAGGCCTGTCGGCCTAGTGGCGGCCGAGGGGGGCCTGTCGGCCTCCAGGAGGCCGACGAGCCCCTGGATAAGGCCGACAGCCTCCTTCTTCTTCCTCCCTTCTCTGCTTCTCCTTTCTCTCTCTCGTTTCTCTCTCTGTATTCTCCACCCCCGCGCCGATCTCTTCCCTCATCCACCCATTTTCATATCTAACCCGCAGAAACAATAGATCATAGCATTCTCCACCGGCGTACGGTAATTTTTTTTGCTATGGGGTAGTTTTTTGTGCGTGAGGAGGAGCCATGGTGGGGTGGAGGAGGTGTGGCTGGTGAGGAGGTGGTGGGGTGGACGCACTGGTGGTGAGGAGGAGGAGGTGGTGGTGAGGAGGAGTTCCGGTGGTGCAAGTAGTTCGCAAGGTGACCGGTGCCGCTGAGTTGAAGAGAGGAGGAAGAAGAAGGGGACATCGAAGGTATAACTATGTCGTCATAATTTTTATTAGTGTAGCAGGTAATATTTTTATTAGTGTAGCCAGTAATATTTTTAGTTAGTGTAGCCGGTAATTTTTTTGTTAGTGTAGCCGGTAATATTTTTGTTTAGTGTAGCCGGTAATATTTGTAGTTAGTGTAGCCGGTAATATTTTGGTTTAGTATAGCCGGTAATATTTGTAGTTAGTGTAGCCGGTAATATATTTTTTAGTGTAGTCGGTAATATTTGTAGTTAGTGTAGCCGGTAAATTTTTTTTAGTGCAGCCGGTAATATTTGTAGTTAGTGTAGCCGGTAATATTTTTTTAGTGTAGCCGGTAATATTTGTAGTTAGTGTAGCCGGTAAATTTTTTTTAGTGTAGCCGGTAATATTTTTAGTTAGTGTAACCGGTAATTTTTTTGTTCGTTGCGATTAATGAGAAGGTGGCAATGACTGACAGGTGAAAATGTCTGAATCAGTAAATTTGACTGTTTACTGCGGCCCTGGTAATGTTCGATATAATGAGTTGGGGGTTGATCTTAGCGAGTTTAAAAATGGTGTCATGACACTTTCAGACCCAAACAGAATGGACATTAGACAGTTGAAGTACTGGTTGACTACTAGTTTTGGGCTGGATCCTGAAGTATGTTCCGTCAGTATTCATGCATTGTGGACGAAATCCTGTAAAAATGTGAAGTGGGAGTTGATGCCGATAGATAGGAGCCAGCATTGGTTGACCCTGTTAAGTCGTTGCCGAGACAAAAGAATCCACCCATATGCCCTAGTGCAACCTGTGGCGAAGGAGGAGAATACCGTACAACTCCACGTGGGGTATGAACCCGGGCAGGGTAGTCAAGTGGCTAACGAGATTTATTTATCTGGGTCACAGCCACAGGATGTGGATGCTAGCCAAGAGTCAGACTACGTGCCACACAATGTTTGTGGTCATGATACTGGGCAGAGTCAGTCGATAATATTAGCTGGTTCTGGTGTTGCTGATGGGGATGAGGAAGGCGATGAAATGCAGAGGGTGATGGAGGAAGAGGACGAGGATGGATTTGCGGAGGATCTGGATTCTGAAAATTCCGAGGATGAAGTGGAGGTACCGATTCCTTCTGCATGGGATCAGGACATATCCACCGGCCTTACGGTCAACGATGGCCATGAGACTCCATGGCAGTATAATCTGAACCAAGTCCAGATAGGGGCTATGTTTGATACAAAGAAAAAATTGAAGTATGCGGTGATAAAGTGGGCTATGTATACGCAGAGGGTTTTCCGGACACACATATCAAGTCCAACAAATTATACCGTGAAGTGTGCTGAAACAGGTTGTCCTGCGAAGGTGCACGGGCACGTGCCGAAGTATAACATCCACTGGGTTGTCACCAATGTGGTCCCATATAATTGTGTGAGGAAAAACCTGTTGGTTCGTCATCCAAACCTGACTTCAACTCTCATTGCGCAACTCATGTATACTGAGATAGTGGAGAAGAAAGATATGGAAGCAAAACACATCCAGACAGCAGTGAAGGTCAGATGGAATTATGAGATTCCTTATGAGAAGGCTTGAAGGGCTAAGCAGAAGGCTATGGAGGAAAGGTTTGGGACGTTCTTCGACTCATATGATAATGTTGTCCGTCTCCTTGACATACTGAAGGAGAGGAATCCCGGCACTTATGTTAACATACAACACACGAGGTTGGAAAGTATACCAGATTTCAAGGTGTTGAAACGAGTATTCTTCTCTTTCGCTATGTGCATCGAAGCTTTCCGGCATTGTCCTCCTGTGATGTTTGTGGATGATACATTCCTGACTGGTCAGTACAAAGGGCAAATCCTGACTGCTATTGGTGTGGACGGGAACAATCAAATCATCCCACTTGCCATGGCATTTGTGGAGGGTGAGAACTTTCCGAGCTGGGTATGGTTCTTCCGTCAAGTTAAAATTGCGATCGTGAAAGACCGACCAAACGTCTGTGTCATTCATGATAGACATGCTGGTATATTGAAGGCCGTGAAGACACTAAGGAATCCAACAGCTGACGAACCAACACCTTGGAAGGACTTGCAGAGCCGGTGGTGCATGCGCCATCTTGGGGCTAATTTTTTCTCACAGTTTAAGAACAAACGGTTGATGAACTTGTTCAAAAAATTATGCAACCAGAACCAGCAGCGCAAATACGAATTTATTTGGTCAAAACTAGATGAGTTTACTAAGAAGCAGGTCCGTGCGAGGAAGAAAATGGAAAAAGATCAGGTTAAATTAGCAGCACTCATCGCGGAGCAAGAGGAGCCAGTAGGTCTTTGTGACTTGCCAGCAATTGACCCTCCTAATACTCAGAGAAAGAAGGGCAGGGCAATAAAGAATTTTTCTGAGTGGATAGAGAAAGAGCCTCCGGTGAATTGGTCTTTGCTGCATGACACCCATGGAGCTAGGTATGGCCACATGACAACCAATCTTGCAGAGGTGTATAACTTTGTACTCAGAGGGAATAGAGCATTGCCACTCATAGCTATTGTAGAGGCTGTATTCCATGGCACTTTGAGATATTTCAGAGAAAGGCACGAGTTAGCAAAGAAGCATATTGCAGATAACCAGAACACACCTTATTGTAGCTGTGTCATGGAGTACATGGCAAAGAAGATAGAGAAAGCAAAGAAGCACACTGTCAGACTCATAGGTAATCAGGAAATGAGGTATGAGGTTCAGCTTCCTACAGATGGTTTTGGTTCTGCAAATGAGGTGAAGACACACGAGGTAAAAATTGGAACGGAATTTTATCCAACTTGTGAGTGTACATGCAACAAACCGAAGTTGTTGCACCTGCCTTGCTCACATGTGTTGGCTGCCTGTGGCCAGATTGAGTTGGACGCTATCTCCTTCGTGTCCCCATACTATTTAAAAGATGCAGTACTCAATGTCTGGACAGGTGAGATGACAGGGTTTAGAGTCGTCGGCAATTTCAACAAGGTAAACGATGGGCAGAGAGTATACATTCCGGATCCAGAACTTCAGCGAACAAGCAGGGGCAGACGTAAGGTAAAGCGCATCCGAAACGATATGGACCAATCTGAAGCTGGTGGAGCAACCAGACAATGTTTGCTATGCGCGGCTTATGGGCATAGGATGAAATATTGTCCCGACCTGAACAAAGACGGTGCTTCCACATCGACGAGTGCTTCTACATCGACGACTGCGACAACAGTAGGAAGAGGCGGACATGGTCGTGGCAGTCGTGGTGGTCGTGGCAGTCGAGGCCGAAGGGGCGGACGAGGAAGAAATAACTCGCAAGCTATATAATGTGTTGGACTATGTTTTAATTTGTAATATGTGTTGGACTATGTTTTAATTTGTAATATGTGTTGGACTATGTTTTAATTTGTAATATTATTTGACTATGTTATAATTTGTAATATGTCTGGACTATGTTTTATTTTGTAATATTATTTGACTATGTTTAATTTGTAATATGTCTGGACTATGTTTTAATTTTTAATATGTCTGGACTATGTTTTAATTTGCACCTGAGATTTGTTGTTTGAATTGCAGATATGGCTTCGTATCCGTTGCTTAATCGTAGTATTGATAGAGGGCACCGGGCTGCACTTATGGAAGCGGGCAAGAACTTAGACGTGTTGGTCACTTGCTCCCCAAAGTCTAACTGGATGATACACCATTCATGGGTTAATAGGTATGTGTCGGTATAATGACTTACTATGTTTGACATCATTTTGATAGCCGCTAACTGTATGCTACATTCTCTTTATTTTGTAGGTTAAGTTGGGCTGGACTTCTACCCTTGGCATGGCTGGTTGAGGGTACATTGGATGAGTGGGTTGAACATCCGCAATTGGATGAGGCAGGTGAACCAATGCAGTTACGCAAGAGGCAAGTGAAACGTTTCTCTTACGACAAGTCACTCATTACCTGCTTAGTAGATAGATGGAGACCAGAGACACATACGTTTCACTTTCCCTGGGGAGAGATGGCGCCTACTTTACAGGATGTGTCTTACTTGTTGGGATTACCTCTGGCCGGTGCTGCCATAGGTCCTTTAGAGGCAGAATCTGGTTGGCTAGCATCGATGCAGGGCCGTTTTTTGGCTGCGGTGCCAACTGCTAAGGTCCTATACAACGATACTCACGGGCCTCGTTTTAAGTGGTTGACCCAGTTTCAGGTAACCTTCATGGCAAGTTTAAAAACTGATGTTTTCATTGTTGTCCTCATTGCATAGTTCAAACAATCTTTGGTTTCTATGTAGATTGTCTCCTTAGGATATCCCAATGTTCAGTTGTCAGAGGCACAGA
Source organism: Thinopyrum elongatum (assembly GCA_011799875.1). NCBI lineage: Eukaryota > Viridiplantae > Streptophyta > Magnoliopsida > Poales > Poaceae > Thinopyrum > Thinopyrum elongatum. The sequence goes on along the minus strand of CM022302.1, from coordinate 92,419,056 downwards.
TTGACCGATCCCTAGAGGCATATATTTTGTGGTTGTTCGGCAAGACGATGTTCACGGAGAACCACGTGACCACTGTCGATGCACGACTCATCGGTATTGCACGAGAGATAGCTAACGCACGTTGCCCTGGGGACATTCTGCAGAGGAGTTTTGGTTCTGCTGTGTTAGCGGCTACGTACAGAGGCCTGTGCAAAGCTTGCTCGTTGAAGGCTAGAAAATCAGGTATTACAGGATGTCCACTATTGTTGCAGCTCTGGTCATACGAGAGATTCCCTATTGGTCGACCCTATGTCTATGTTGATAGACCTTTTGGTTTGGAGGACATGGCTGGGACTTACGTGCCTGCTATCGGCGACTTGCCTACTATGGGATCTGTTTGGACACGGAGAGAGGTATTTTCATATTAAGTAACAACATGAATTACTAATGCTTATTTCTTGCCATTCAATAGTATTACTAATGCTTATTTCTTGTCATGCACAGAGACAGTTCGTGCATAGCCAGGTGAGGGGCTGCTACCCCTCCTTCACGGCGCAGTTTGATAGTTTGCACGAGGATCAAGTTATCTGGGAGCCATACTCCCATCAGGCTATATTATCCAGGTGTCCAGTTGGGATTTCTGGATTGTGCACTAGAGATCGGCACTATTGGATGACCAAGGCCAAGTTGGTGTTCGACGTGACGGTTGAGGAGATGGCTCTTCATAGGGTGATGAGACAGTTCGGCCTATGCCAAGAGCCTGACATTCCAGTTATTCCACACTTACCAGATCACGTGCACAAGTAAGTAATACTATTTTAGTTCTCAGGTCTGCATTCAGAATATCACTAATCATGTAACGCGCATGTCAATCTCAGGTACAGTCGCGCAGGAGGAAACAAGTCCCACGATTCTTGGCTTCGCGACATTAGCCCTTACGTGGACGAATGGACTACTGCGCCGACAAATATCTGGGATGAGGTTCGGCCCTTTGACTGGGACAAGTTCAGGTTGTATCTGCAGAGTTACCGGCATAGCACCAGGATGTACTTGGTTCCATCAGCAGCTCCTGATCAGATCGAAGCCCCTCTCACCAGCGATATGTACCCAACTGCCTCTGTTATGGGAACCAGACACCACGCGGTACGTGCTATGGTTCTCACATGTTAAGTTTTTTCTTAACCTGAACATATACAATTGGTTGACTATTCGTGTTGTCTGCCATACAACAATGATCTAATTGGTTAACTCTCCGTGTACAGGGTGACTTGACAAGCGAGGCGCTAGAGGAGGTTTTCGCTTTAATGCAACGCTTTGAGAGGGGAGATAATATCCCACCACGAGAGAACGTCTCATGGTTGAGGCGTCTTGATGAGAAGCTACGGGGGATTTACGCAGCTGTTACATGTAGACGATCTTCGGATGTTGCTATTCCTCGTCCAGCACATCGTCCGCCACGCCACTCTCTGCAGTGTTCAGAACCTCGACCCTCTGTGCAGCGTTCAGAACCATGACCCTCTGTGCAGCGTTCACAACCAGGGAGCTCTTCCTGGCAGCAGACACCTCCTTCACAACCAGGGAGCTCTTTCTTCCAGCAGCCACCTCCTTCAGAACCAGGGGGCTCTTCCTGGCATCATCAGATGGACCTAGGTAACACTACTTTGTACATTCTTTTAAACATTGTAGGTTCGCAAATCAATTTTACATGTTTTACTTTACCGCAGTCGGCAGCCAGTCGCAGCCGTTCATGCATTCAGTCCAGTCACCGATGCTTAGTGGTGCTGGTTCGTTCTTAGCCGGCGACGACGACGATGATGACCGAGCTGCAAACACCTATGAGTTCTCGCAGACAGTTCTTCACACTCCACCACCACCATTGACGCAGGAGACACAGACATACGAGGTTATCTATGGTCGTGGTAATTGTCAGCGTCATCCACCGGCTGATCGCTTATCTGTAGGGTAACGCAGCAGAAAACAAAAAAATTCCGACCTACGCACCAGCCCAGGACCACTATGGAGACTGCATACAAGGTTTGATCATTTCGTTACCGACTCGTAGCGCAGCGGAAGTAGAGTCGATGACGATCGGCGGTGCAGATCCCCGCAGCTAGGATTTACAACCTCCCAACCGCGAGGATGTATACCCTCGTCTTCCCTTCGGACAGCCCTCCGGGAGGCGGTCGAACAGTCCCCCGGACGGTGTCGCGGACAGCCCTTCGGGAGGACCTTCGAAACTCGAACGGTCACTCGGACAGCCCTTCGGGAGGACTCACAGAACTCGGACCGTCACTTGGACAGCCCTTCGGGAGGCACTCTCGAACAGCCCCTCGGGCACTAAGATCGAAACTACGACCTCTCTACAGAGTTGCACACATACGGTGTCATCTATCTGGCAGGGCTTCGCCGTCCAGAACTAGTTCCCACCGGAACCCAGACAGCCTTTCGGCTCTACGAAACTATTTCGCGGGGAGGGAGAGAGAAGCCAGATCATTGCAATGGCACATGTATGTGAGAAGGAGTGAGTCTTTAGGCAGCCCCCTCCACCCCTATTTATAGGCCAAGCCCAAGGGTGGCTTCTCCAAGAAGCCAAGGGGAAAAATACCAAAGGACCCTCAAGGTGGCTTCTCCAAGAAGCCACCCAAAAAGCACTTTCACTATTCACGACGACATTTTTCAGCGTCCGTTCGAACTGAAAATATTTATGTGGGCTTAGAACAATTCCAGTACCCACTAAAATAATTTTCAACGCGTTCTGGAACAATTCCAGATTAGTGATTTTCATCTGCGAAAAGCATCTGAAGCGGTTCCGGCAGCTCCGAAACATTTCCGGTTTTTCTTCCAGAAAATTCCCAGAAGTTTCCAGAATGATTCTGGCACCCTCCAAGAATTATCAGGCATGTGCCGAAACCAATTTGACTTAATGGTATCCTCTGAAACAACTTTTCAGTTTCACCGGAACTCATCCGGTGACCTCTCTCTGCGGAACTTTTCCGCTGTCCGAAACTTTTCGGTGTCCGAAACTTTTTCGGTGATTTTCTCTCAGACTCCCTGTCTAGTATTCAGCAGATAGATGACCCTTAAGCGTGTGACCCTATAGGTTCGGTGAAGTATAGACATGACCTGGAACCCCTTCCGATCAATGATCAACATCGGAGCCATGGACACCCATATTGACCCCTATACCCACACGAATGAATATTCGAGTGAACCTCCAGCTGCCATGTGCTATTCCTATTGCTTCGCGATATGTTACAAATACCCGAGGTGAGACATGTTGGCATTCCCGTGGATCAACAACTTGTCCACTATGCTAGTTACCTCGTTACCGGTATTGTTCTCTTTTCTCGTTACCGTGTTCCGGCATCCCCGTGATCAAATCACAAAGTGTCTGGCCAGACGATGATGGATACCGTAACACCGAGAGGGCCCAGAGATATCTCTCCATCGTCGGAGGAGCAAATCCCAATCTTGAGCTATCAAGTTACTTGACATACTTTCCCATGAACCCGTAAGCCGCCGTAATAGCCACCCATTTACGGATGACGTTTAACAAACCCCAAAGTTCATGAAGCAAGCATGAAGAAACTCGATACTCTCATGGTCTGAGGAATCATGCAAACGTTAACCATCTCTATGTTATTAACCATTAACTTGTGACGAATGAATCTCATAGCATAACACCAATCGGGTCGATTCAACACAAATGTTCTTCTAACATTGTGCCCTCAAAGTTGATGGCATAGACATGCCCATGATTGGGAAAACATAATCATCATGCAACACTTGAGCTAGTCTTAGAGGCATGACTAGGAATACATTTTACCGTTTATTATTCCACACGTGCACATGGGTTTTCCCCAGAGCCTTTATGGATATACGGGCTCGGGAACCACAGCAGTTATAGCATGGAACATAAACCTAATTATGAACACGGAGATAAATAATAACATTTATTATTGCCTCTAGGGCATATCTCCTACATTATCGCCTTCCGGTCCTCGTCCGAGGAAGACCCAGATTCGTCGTCGTCCCCCCCAGTGATATCGTTATCTATGTATGAGTCGTTATCTATATTAGTTTCAGACTATTCACATATGTTACTATCGCACTTGCTTCTATCTGATCAGGATACATATATTATTTTATGTATGCGAGAGACATATTACTATTAATCCGCATTGTTATTCGAGTTACATTTCCAAAGAGACTGCAACCGATAATTAAGATACAAGTACATCTCACATAAACGGTAGGACTGAACTTACAAAATACAGCTTACATACTACATGAAGGCATCATCGTCATCCTCCGTCGCTGCAGCACTCTTGCCCTTCGACGATGCGGTACTCTTGCCCTTCGACGATGCGGTACTCTTGCCCTTCGACGATGAGGTACTCTTGGCCTTGGTGCTCGGCATGAAGATATCGTCTTCGTCTTCGCTGTCGGCAGTTCATAAATATGTATGCTCTGCTTCAATCCTTATAAAATTTTCACTCTTCGTCTGCAATACCTTCTTCCACCTTCCATGCAACCTAAGAAGTTCTTTACGTACCTCCTCATAGGTCCTTTCAGGCCACCCAGACCTACGTAATGCGTGAGCCAACTCATTCTGTATGGTGTCACTACAGATGAGTTCGTCCCATGGAACTATCCTATTGTCCATCCTGAAACTGGTGGCTAGCCTAAGAAGACATTTGCTCATCTCAGGGTGAAAACTACGATCGAAAGGATAATCGGACATCTCGACTACACTAAAATGGACTGCTTATCTAACTCCGTGTGAAGGGGGTTTTATAGGTAGAGAGGAGAAAATGGCGGGAAAGAACGACTGCGGTATGGAGGGAAAGGTGCCGGGAACATATGGCGGGAAGGGGTTGGCGGGAAACGGGTGGCGGGAAGGGGTTGGTGGGAAACGGGTTGCGGGAACATATATCGGCACAGAGTTGGCGGGAAAATATTGAGGAAAATGAGGGGGAATGGTTGTGCAACAATTATAATGAATTTATTTGTAAAAAAAACACTTAGAACCCCTTGGCCCACAGCACTGCCTACTACACTACACTGCACTGCCTACCCACCTTACTCTCAAGGGGTTTTATAGGAAGAGAGTAGAAAATGGCGGGAAAGGGTTGACGAGAAAGGATGGCGGGAAAGGTAGCATAAATAATATTTATACAATAATATTTTTACAATATTTATAAGACGGGCAATCGTTGTACATCATTAATAAGTCAAATTTCACAAAAAAACATTTCGGCTTACCATGGGCCAACAGGAGCCCACTCGGCCGTGTGGAGGACTCGTCGGCTTCGTGTAGGCCGACAGGCCACTAGTCGGCCTACTGGTGGCCGACAGGCCCCCCATCGGCTTACTGGTGGCCGACAGGCCCCCATCGGCCCACCCTAGGCCAACAGCCCCCCCGTCGACCCAGCCCAGGCCGACAGGGTGCTATTTCTGATATTTTTGCATTCTGCCCAATAATTTTCAAAAAGGCTATAAATTTAGTCATAGTTTTGAAAAAAAATCTGCGGAGGTTGGGGTATCTTGTTGTGCGTACGCGACGACAAAATCTGCGAGGAAGAAAATGGAAAAAGATCAGGTTAAATTAGCAGCACTCATCGCGGAGCAAGAGGAGCCAGTAGGTCTTTGTGACTTGCCAGCAATTGACCCTCCTAATACTCAGAGAAAGAAGGGTAGGGCAATAAAGAATTTTTCTGAGTGGATAGAGAAAGAGCCTCCGGTGAATTGGTCTTTGTTGCATGACACCCATGGAGCTAGGTATGGCCACATGACAACCAATCTTGCAGAGGTGTATAACTTTGTACTCAGAGGGAATAGAGTATTGCCACTCACAGCTATTGTAGAGGCTGTATTCCATGGCACTTTGAGATATTTCAGAGAAAGGCACGAGTTAGCAAAGAAGCATATTGCAGATAACCAGAACACACCTTATTGTAGCCGTGTCATGGAGTACATGGCAAAGAAGATAGAGAAAGCAAAGAAGCACACTGTCAGACTCATAGGTAATCAGGAAAGGAGGTATGAGGTTCAGCTTCCTACAGATGGTTTTGGTTCTGCAAGTGAGGTGAAGACGCACGAGGTAAAAATTGGAACGGAATTTTATCCAACTTGTGAGTGTACATGCAACAAACTGAAGTTGTTGCACCTGCCTTGCTCACATGTGTTGGCTGCCTGTGGCCAGATTGAGTTGGACGCTATCTCCTTCGTGTCCCCATACTATTTAAAAGATGCAGTACTCAATGTCTGGACAGGTGAGATGACAGGGTTTAGAGTCGTCGGCAATTTCAACAAGGTAAACGATGGGGAGAGAGTATACATCCCGGATCCAGAACTTCGGCGAACAAGCAGGGGCAGACGTAAGGTAAAGCGCATCCGAAACGATATGGACCAATCTGAAGCTGGTGGAGCAACCAGACAATGTTTGCTATGCGCGGCTTATGGGCATAGGATGAAATATTGTCCCGACCTGAACAAAGATGGTGCTTCCACATCGACGAGTGCTTCCACATCGATGACTTGCGACAACAGTAGGAAGAGGCGGACGTGGTCGTGGCAGTCGTGGTGGTCGTGGCAGTCGAGGCCGAAGGGGCGGACGAGGAAGAAATAACTCAGAAGCTATATTATCCAGGTGCCCAGTTGGGATTTCTGGATTGTGTACTAGAGATCGGCACTATTGGATGACCAAGGCCAGGTTGATGTTCGACGTGACGGTTGAGGAGATGGCTCTTCATAGGGTGATGAGACAGTTCGGTCTATGCCAAGAGCCTGACCCTTCAGTTATTCCACACTTACCAGATCACGTGCACAAGTAAATAATACTATTTTAGTTCTCAGGTCTGCATTCAGAATATAACTAATCATGTAACGCGCATGTCAATCTCAGGTACAGTCACGAAAGAGGAAACAAGTCCCTGCATTCTTGGCTTCAAGACATTAGCCCTTACGTGGATGAATGGACTACTGCGCCGACAAATATCTGGGATGAGATTCGGCCCTTTGACTGGGACAAGTTCATATTGTATCTGCAGCATTACCGGCATAGCATGAGGATCTACTTGGTTCCATCAGCAGCTCCTGATCAGATCAAAGCCCCTCTCACCAGCGATCTGTTCCCAACTGCCTCTGTTGTGGGAACCAAACACCACGCGGTACGTGCTATGGTTCTCACATGTTAAGTTTTTTCTTAACCTGAACATATACAATTGGTTCATTATTCGTGTTGTCTGCCATACAACGATGATCTAATTGGTTAACTCTCCGTGTAGAGGGTGACTTGACATGTGAGGCGCTAGAGGAGGTTTCCGCTTTAATGCAACGCTTTAAGATGGAAGATAATATTCCACCGCGAGAGAACGTCTCATGGTTGAGGCGACTTGATGAGAAGCTACGCGGGATTTACGCAGCTGTTACATGTAGACGATCTTCGGATGTTGCTATTCCTCGTCCAGCACATCGTCCGCCACGCCCCTCTCTGCAGCGTTCAGAACCTCGACCCTCTGTGCACCGTTTGGAACCACGACCCTCTGTGCAGCGTTCAGAACTACAACCTTCACAACCAGGGAGCTCTTCCTGGTAGCAGACACCTCCTTCACAACCAGGGAGCTCTTCCTGGCAGCAGACATCTCCTTCACAACGAGGGACCTCTTCCTGGCAGCAGACACCTCCTTCACAACCAGGAAGCTATTTCTGCCAGCAACCACCTCCTTCACAACCAGGGAGCTCTTCCTGGCATAATCAGATGGACCTAGGTAACACTACTTTGTACATTCTTTTAAACATTGTAGGTTCGCAAATCAATTTTACATGTTTTACTTTACCGCAGGCAGCAGCCAGTCGCAACCGTTCATACATTTAGTCCAGTCACCGATACTTAGTGGTGCTGGTTCGTTCTTAGACGGCGATGGCGACGACGATGACCGAGCTACAAACACCTATGAGTTCTCGCAGACAGTTCTTCACACTCCACCACCACCATGGACGCAGGAGACACAGACACTGACAGACCAGATTGTCTATGGTCGTGGTCATCGTGAGACTCGTCCACCGGCTGAGCGCTTATCGCCTTCTGGTCCTCGTCCGAGGAAGCCCAAGATTCGTCGTCGTCCCCAGCAGTGATATGGTTATCTATGTATGAGTCATTATCTATGTATGAGACATGCTTGATGTATGTGTTACTATTGCACTTGCTTCTATCAGAGTTGGAGACATATATCGACCTATGTATGCGAGAAACATATTACTATTAATTCGCATTGTCATTCCAGTTACATTTCCACAGAGACTACAATAGTTCATTCAGATACAGGTACATCTGAATTAAACGGTAGGGCTGAATTTAAAAAAAATGAAACTTACAGACTACATGAAGGCATCATCGTCATCCTCCGTCGATGCGGTACTCTTGTCCTTCGACGATGCGGTACTCTTGCCCTTCGACGATGCGGTACTCTTGCCCTTGGTGCTCGGCATGAAGATATCGTCTTCGTCTTCGCTGTCGGCAGTCCATAAATATGTATGCTCTGCTGCAATCCTTAAGAAAGTTTTACTCTTCGTCTGCACTACCTTCTTCCACCTTCCATGCAACCTAAGAAGTTCTTTACGTACCTCCTCATAGGTCCTTCCGGGCCACCCAGACCTACGTAATGCGTGAGCCAACTCATTCAGTATGGTGTCACTACCGATGAGTTCGTCCCATGGAACTATCCTATTGTCCATCCTGAAATTGGTGGCTAGTCTCAGAAGACATTTGCTCATCTCAGGATGAAAACTACAATCAAAAGGATAGTCGGACATCTCGAGTACACTACACTGCACTGCTTACCCACCTTACTGTCAAGGGGGTTTTATAGGTAGAGAGTAGAAAATGACGGGAAAGGATGGCGGGAAAATATGGCGGGAAAGGAATGCCGGGAAAGAGTTGCGCGGAAGCATAAATAATATTTTTACAATGTTTATAAGACGGGCAATCGTTGTATATCATTATTAAGTCAAAATTAAAAAAAAAACATTTCAGCCTACCAGAGGCCGATAGGCCACCCCTCGGCCAGCCAGAGGCCGACAGGCCCCTCTTCGGCTTCCCGTAGGCCGACAGGCACCTCTTCGGCCCACCGCAGGCCGACGGGGTTATAATTTTGATTTTTTGGCGTTCAACCCTATAGATTTCATATTTGCTATAAATCCCGTCATAGTTTTGAAAAAAATCCTATCTCGGGCCGTGCAGTATAGCGCGGCGATGTGTGCTCGTCTTTTTTCTCATGCATATACGTTAGCTGTCAAGTTGAAATACATGCGTGCCATGCACTGGTGTGCTAGCTTTGTACGTGGGCCGCGGGTGCGTAGGGGATACACAAGCACGTCATGAGCCTGATGGGGGGAGGGCGATATTAATTCTGGGCCCGTCTGGGGCTGCAGGCTAGCCTAACCCCAGAAGCAGTGCTTTTTATTCCCCTGGTCAGACGTAATCTTCTTTTTTTTTCAGGTGAAAAGGAAGATTTTATTTCATCGATTAGGACATAAGTCATTCTTACAAATATCAGGGACGTCTCCTGGTCCCGAACCCAACCACACCACAGTGCGACCTTCTGTCCGTTAAAGGAGGCCAGATAATGGCTTGCACCATTCTGTTCCCTACGAACATGAGATCTTGCCAAACAGGCTGCTATGCTTGATAAGGGTCGCCATGTGTGGCTTATTTCTCCTCATGACCCAATTTGTATTCCCTTAAACATCATCAGTGATCAGTAAAGTTTGGCAAATCTTAAAAAAAGACGATTTCATCCCCTTCCCTCCTGGTAGCTGTGCGGAGCGACGATTCACCATGGATGGACTCGAGTTCTTCTTTGAAGAAGCAGATTCAGGGTGAGAACCAGTCTGCCCCGCGTAATTTCTCTTGCTCTTACTTCTTCCAAACTGAAATCTGTTTTGACTTGGATATTCTACTCCTTGATTTCGCAACGATTTGTCCTTGAGTCCTTCGTCTCCAGTAGTTGGTTTGGATCTGGCTGACTGAGAATCGTGTGTGTGCTCCAGGTTGGTTCCTAGGCTAGATGCGGGTGATTTTTTGGGTGGGGGAATCGATGTTGTCGAGTCTGTGGTTGCTTCCATCCATGAAGCTCGCGGGCGCTCCGCTGAGGTGATTTCTTCTGAACCCATGGACAGCAGCAGCGCCGAAGACCAGTTCCAATTGGTGGAAGCCAATGGCTGTGTTTGTTACAGCTTTAGGACCAGTTTCTTATGAGAAAAAACCGAAGCTGAAACAGACAGGTAAAATCGAACCGTTGCCGGTCCACAGCCCAAAATGGTTTCGAGCCTTTTCACGTGTTACTGGTCAAAGCACGCACGGGCATGCTTCGCTCGCAAAGCTGATGGCTTCGACGCCACAGGCCCGAAGTAACCCTGGCGAAACAAGGCAATTACACCGAAACAGCCATTCCAAGTCGATCGACCCCTTCTGTCGTTGCGTGCTAGTGCTTATGGATTCGTGTAATACCCGCACGCCTCAGGCCAGCACGTATGTGTACACGGACGAATACCCGCACCTACGTACGCATACATATTCGGGTACTCGCGTGCCGGCCAGCACGTACGTATACGTACCCAAATACCCGCGCAGGTATGTACGTGATGTGTTTTTATTTTTCAGGTGTGACATGCTTGTGTGTGTGTTGAGCTCGTCTAAGTGCTTGTTGTGTGCTGTGTGAGTAACGTACGAGAGATTGAACCATGCCATTGGCGGACGGGAACCGTGTCACATTGTTATCCTCATCCTTAAAAGTTCAGATCAGCAAGCATCAAGTCAGTCCGATCTCCGAAGCTCCCTCGCCGTCGCTATGAACCGACATTAGCACTGTAGGGGCATTTCAGCCTTTTCACCAGCTCACAGCCGTTTTCATAGCTGCGTTGCCAAACAGCTAACCATTACTGTAGCTGTTTCCTCGGCACAGCAGCTTTGCCAGCACAGCAACGTCCACAGCTGAATCTGTTGAAGCTGAAGCCCAAACAAACACAGCCAATGTTGCCTCGTACCGCAACGGTGAGTGCGAGGTCGTTGGTGACTCAAACGACATGGCTCCTCAAGATACGACCGCTGCAGCTGTACAAGAGGATGGAGATGCAAAGGGTGTGGTCGTCAACAACTCAAAAGGCTCTTGCTGGACTCGACGGTAACGAACAGTCACCCTGGCATGGCACATGTTGACGGAGTCAACTCCCGTGCCGCGTACCGGCGTACATGAAACTGGAGTGATGCACGCTTGACGGCGACGTGGAGCTGTGCTGCACTCCGGTGCCTGCTGGTGTACGTGAGCCCGCACAGAATATCAAAAAGCAAATACGGCCGCTGTACAGCGGACTCTTCTACGAATACAGTCAATATACCGGAGCGTCATGCACGCTTGGCACCGATCGTGACGAGCACGGACGGGGCTGATTCCGGCCTGCAGGTAGCTCGGCCACCAAAGGCCATTTTCGCTACTGAAGATACTTTGTCCACCTTCAAAGAAAATACTTTGCCCAATCGAAATTCATGGGGCGATGCACCTGTTCCTAGTTGGGCACTAGCCTATGCTTGTGCGAGCAGCAAGAAAAAAAAAGACGAGAAAAAAGATGGCTTGAGCCACGATAGTGAGCTATCATGTTTTGGCCTATTGCAAAAAAATTGTTTTATTTTCTGATGAACTTCTAACCAGTTCAGTTTCTCTACATCTGCATTTGTTAGTAATTCCTAACATATTACTATGTAGAGGTAATATCGGTGGCAGTCATAGAACTTGCATATAATGTTTAGTTTAGTGCTAAAAGATGCAAAATACGTTATTGCAGTCACATAATTTGCCTATGCGTGCAGATATGGTTACTTCTTCCGTATCCGCCGTATCTAGTGCTCACGTGGCGTGTCAGCATGAATGTGGCCCACATGACAGTGGCTAGAGTGGTGAGGCGTTGGGTGAGCCACACTTTTTTTTTGTAGAAAACGTCTTTGATTTTTATTTAATTACGCCCCTATCAGCACATAGTAGAGCCAAGGGGATCCACGAGCACTATTTTTTTCAGAAACTACCCTTGCATTTTATTTATTTACAATGAAAATCCTCAAATAAAATTAAAAACACAACTATTTTTTTCAGAAACCACCCTTGCATTTTATTTATTTACGCTGGAAGTCCTCAAATAAAATAAAAAACACTAGAGCTCGGATTTGAACCGACGACCTGCTGCGATTAACAATGCTTGATAACCAATCGACCTACTGATGTTTGACATGAATTAAAGATATATACATAATTAATCTTCTGTATTCAATCTTTTTTCTATGCTAGCAAACAATTTAAATTTTAGATAATTTTTTTAGGCAAATCAACTTAATTTTTGTTTGATTTTAAATAATTTTAAATTTGAAACCTAGAGAAAAGGAAATATAGTGCAAAATAAATGTACGTAAATTTTTCAGACAAATCAACTAAATTTTTGTTCGAATTCAATTTTTTTTATTAAATCTTGATAATGAAAAATATATGCCAAATCAACTATTTTTGTGAATTTGAATAGATTTATATTAAAAAATCTAGATAAAAGAAGATATATTGCATAATGAATGTGCGTAAAATTCTTTCAGGCAAATCAATGAAAATTTTGATTGAATTTGAATAGCTTTAAATTTGAAAATCTAGACAAAAGAAAATATAGTTCATCGTCCGAAAGAAATTTAAAATTTGAATAATTTTAAATTTTAAAAAATAGACGCTCAATCAGAATGATCCCGCTCTCGTCATAATATGCCCATGTCATGGACAATTTCTATTCCCTGCATAGTTTTCTTAAATAGAACAAGATAAATAAAACATATGCACGAACATTTATATTCCCTGCCTGATTTTTATTTAAATGTGTGAACATTTTTTGAAGGCAAAATACGTTTTTTATAATTACAAAATATTTCTTACAGCGTTTAATTTTTGTTACATGTCACGTATTTTTTTGTAAAGCATGAACATTTTTTAAATGTCACAAACAACAGAATTTAAGTTGTTTTCTTAGATCCATTTATTCCTGCAGGGAATAACACGACAGATCTTTTGTTTATTTTTGAAATTTTCGGACAAATCAACTATTTGTTTTGAATTTTAATAGTTTTAAATTAAAAATCTATATAAAAGAAGATATAGTGCAGAATGAATGTGCGTAAATTTCTTTCACACAAATCAGTGGAAATTTTGTTTGAATTTGAATAGCTTTAAATTTGAAAATATAGATAAAAAATATAGTTCATCTGATTTGTCCGAAAGAAATTTAAAATTTGAAAAAATGGATGCTTAATCAGAATGATCTCGCCCCTATCAGCACATGTCATGGAGAATTTCTATTCCCCGCGTAGTTTTCTTAAATAGAACAAGATAAATAACAACAGATGCACGACCATTTATATTCCCCGCCAGATTTTTATTTAAATACGTGAGCCTTTTTAAAATGCAACTTACGTTTTTATAATTACAAAAATATTTCTTACAATGTTTAAATATTTTGTTAGATGTCATGAATTTTTTTGTAACGGATGAACAATTTTTTGTCCGAAACAACAGAATTTAAATTCTTTTCTTACATCTATTTATTCCTGCGGGGAATAGCATGACAGGTCTTTAGTTTTGGTTTATTCCTTTGTTGGGCGGAGCGAACATTGTGTTAAAGAACATTTCGTTTGTTTTACTTGCATCAATTTATTCCGGGTTGAGTGGATAGTGCAGTTAGCTTATGGAGTGCGGGGCGTCGAATAGAATCCCCTTGGCGCTATTTTTAATTCATGTTTCTCGCGAGCCACTATGTGCTGAAGCCTGAAGGTGCGTAATTAAATAAAAGTTGATGGCGTTTTCTGCATAAAAACAATCAATTCTTGGCTCACCCAACGCCTCACCACTCCCCCGCCCACTGATATGTGGGCCGCATTCATGCTGACACGCGATATGAGCACTGGGTACGGAAGAAGTGACCGTACCTGCACGCATAGGCAAGTTATATGATTGCAATGACGTATTTTATAACTTTTAGCACTAAATTGAATACCAGATGCAAGTTTTATGACTGCCACTGATATTACCTCTACTATGTAATGTCTGCACATTTTCTATCAACATATGTATGGATGCAGTTTTAATTGCTATATGTTGATTATGCTTGAAAATGATATGACTACTTTTAATTTTTACACATATCTTATTGATTGCATTTGTGACAATGTATAGCTTTGTTCACAAATCCGTGGTCTATGATACGTCTTCGTTGTATTTATATTTTTTGATTATTTCATGTCAATATTCTAGAACTTCCACATATTTTTTGCAACATTTTATATTATTTTTGGGACTAACATATTGATCCAGTGCCCAGTGCCAGTTCCTGTTTTTTTTGCATGTTTTTTGTTTCGCAGAAAATCCATATCAAACGAAGTCCAAATGCGATAAATTTTTACGAAGATTTTTTTTAAATATATATGATTTTTGAGAGGAAGAATCAATGCAAATAGAGGCCCGCGGCCTTCACAAGGCATCAGGGCGCCACCCCCCCGGGGCGCGTGGGGTTGCCTTGTGGCCACCTCGTAAGTCGGTTGGAGTCCTTCGGCCGCAAGGAAGCTTATATCGGGAAAAATATCGTGTTAAAATTTCATCCCGATCGGAGTTACGGATCTCCGGGAATATAAGAAACGGTTTTCGGCCGGAAACAGAGACGCGAAACAGGAGAGAGAGAGATTGAGAGAGAGAGAGAGATCCAATCTCGGAGGGGCTCCTGCCCTCCGGGAGCCATGGTGGCCAAGGACTAGAGGGGAAACCCTCCTTTCATCTAGGGGGGGAGGCCAATCAAGAAGAAGAAGGAGGGGGGGGGGGTCTCTCCCCCTCTCTCCCGGTGGCGCCGGAGCTCCCGCCGGGGGAACCATCGTGACGGCGATCTACTTCAAGAAAGTCGCCGTCTTCATCAACACCTCCATCACCTTCCCTCATCTATATTCAGCGGTCCACTCTCCCGCAACCTGCTGTACCCCCTACTTGAACATGGTGTTTTATGCTTCATATTATTATCCAATGATGTGTTGCCATCCTATGATGTTTGAGTAGACTTTTGTTGTCTATGGGTAATTGGTGAATTGTTATGATTGGTTTAAATTGCTTGTGGTTATGTTGTTGTCCTTTGGTGCCCATCATATGAGCGCTCGTGGATCACACCGTAGGGTTAGTTGTATGTTGATAGGACTATGCATTAGAGGGCAAGAGTAACGGGAACTTCTTCCTACCATAGAAATTGATTCATACGGGATTGAAGGGGGACCAATATATCTTAATGATATGGTTGAGTTTTACCTTAATGAACTTTAGTAGTTGCGGATGCTTGCTAATAGTTCCAATCATAAGTGCATAGAATTCCAAGTAAGGGATGACATGCTAGCAGTGGCCTCTCCCACATAAAAACCTGCTATCGGTCTAGTAACTTAGCCAATTGCTTAGGGACAATTCCGCAAATCCTACAACCACTTTTCCACACTCGCTATACTAACTTAATTGTTCTTTTAGTAAAACAGCACCTAAGTTTTATTTTCACATTCTTTATTATCTTACAAATTTATCTTACTACACCTACAAAGTACTTCTAGTTTTACTACTTGTTTGTAAGTAAAGCAAACATTGGTGTGCGTACAGTTGTATCGGTGGTCGATAGAAATTGAGAGAATATTTATTCTACTTTTAGCCCCTCGTTGGGTTCGACAGTCTTACTTATCAAAAAAGGCTACAATTGATCTCCTATACTTGTGGGTTATCAGTCTACACCACCCTGTGGTGATTACCCTGTGGCGACACATACTAGGCCGTGATCTGGAAAACATTGCGGCGGTTAAACCGATAGAAGAGAGTGAGATTAATGAGTTGGGTGTTTGCGATATGGAACATATGTGTGAGGAACTGGTACCCACGAGTCTGCTAGATTCAGAGATCTTGGAGGTAGAGGAGCATGCGGCTTCTTTACACCCAACCGAGGGTGCCGGTAATGATCTGAGTCATGCGGACTGCGAGATCGATCCAGGAAAGCCCAAACGCACACGAAAGAGGAAGGGATACGGCCTTTCTGTTGTGCGTCAGAGCGCTAGGATTAAATTCAAGCGGAAATTCCATGATGATCCATGAAAGGGATTTTCTGGAATAGCAGAGGCCTTGCAGACATGGCTAAGCGTAGGTTTCTGACGAAGACTTCCAAGGATTACAGGCTTGATTTTATTGCGTTGCTTGAGACAGGACATGATAATTTTATCTCACAGTTTCTTGGAACTATTTCTGGTAGCCTGGACTTTGATTGGCACTATTTGCCACCTAGGGGAAGGTTTGGTGGGATCTTACTCAGAGTTAACTGCGAGTCTCTTGAGGTGGTAAACGTGTTTTTGGGTGAGTTCGCCGTCAAATTTCATGTGCAATCGAAAGTTGACGGTTTCAGGTGGGCACTGGTTGTTGTGTACGGGGCGGCATAGCCAGAGTTCAAACCTGATTTCCTTGCAGACCTGGTCAGGATTTCCCGGGGGGGGGGGGGGGGGGGGTGGGGGGGGGGGGGGGGGGGGGGGGGGGGGGGGGGGGGGGGAGCTTACCCATTTTAGTCGGTGGGGATTTTAACATCATTAGGAGGCGAGAAGAAAAGAATAATGACAACTTCGACGACAGATGGTCGTTCATGTTTAAACTTATCATTGAAAGCCTAGATCGAAGAGAGATATACCTCACAAAAAATTCCCCTGATAACGGTGTGAGCGTTACAAAGAGGAATTTCTGATCACACACCTCTTCTTGTTGATTCCGGTGATGCGGTGCACATTGGAAACAAAAACATTTTCTCTTTTCGAAACTGCGTGGTTCGAGAGAGAGGATTTCCTTGACTTGACAGCAAGGGAATGGGCCTCGCAGCAAAGGGGTGAGTCGAGTGTCGAAAGATGGCAATTTAAGATTGGGATAATTGGTTTTAGACCCTTAGTTGTGTCCCCCTCGTCAGTATTGCCCCTAGTTTCTGAAAACACGTGGTCTTGCCCAACCCACTTTGGTCGTCTTATGCTTTTGCCCTTTGACCGTTTGACTGTCACTTTGAAAACTTCATAACTAATTCATACTAAATCAGAAAAATGCAAATAAGGTACCAAAATGTTTAGAAAAACATCACCTGTATGTCAATGTCACTTGCATTCATGACAAAAGTGTTGGTAAGTGCCCATTTGAGTTTTAGCTCTTTTGATACCACCATGAACAGTAAAAAATCTAAAAAAATTCAAAAAAAAAAGTTGGTGGCAAAGAATGACAAATGTTTTAAGTGCTTGCCAAGTTTCATCAGGGAATGCCATTCCTGATTCGTTGGTGGCAAAGAATGACAAATGTTTTAAGTGCTTGCCAAGTTTCATCAGGGAATGCCATTCCTTTTTTTTGAATTTTTTTAGATTTTACTGTTCATGGTGGTATCATAAGAGCTAAAACTCGGATGGGCACTTACCAACTCTTTTGTCATGAATGCAAGTGACATTGACATACATGTGATGTTTTTCTGAACATTTTGGTATCTTATTTGCATTTTTCTGATTTAGTATGAATTAGTTATGAAGTTTTCAAAGTGATGGTCAAACGGTCAAAGGGCAAAAGCACAAGACGAATAAAGTGGGTTGGGCAAGACCGCGTGTTTTCAGAAACTAGGGGCAATCCTGACGAGGGGGGCACAACTAAGGGTATAAAACCAATTATCCATTTAAGATTAGACACTTGCGACAGTTTTTTAGGGGCTCCCGAGAACAATAGTGGTATTTATAAGCAATAGAAAGAGAGGCTACTTAATATCATGAACGATCTTGATACTAAAGCCAAGAATAACTCGCTAGACATTGATGAGCGAGTGGCTAAAAGAGAGGCTGAGGTCAGTTTGGTGAAGCTTCTCAGAGAAGAAGAGATCAAATGGGCGCTTAGAGCTAAAGTGTAGCGCGTGGTTCAAGGGGATAACTGTAACACCCCCTTGTAATAAGCTCTGTGACACTCTGTTAAAACTGCCAAGTCATGATCATTTGCAGTGCCATGTCATATGGGTTAATAATCCAATTCAAATCCACATCTGAAAATCAACTCAAATTCAAAGGTGAATTATAAAGTTGATCAAACACTGTTGGGAAAATGTTCATTAAATGGCAAATAATTCAGGAACATTTCTAAAATCAATATCAAAATATTTGGAGTTGGGCAAGTGACTCAAACAAGATGAAACAGCACCCAAAATAGCAATATTAATTCATTTAAAATCATTACAGATTCAAATGAACTCCAAATCTGCCCAAACCACTTTTTGATGAGAGATAATATTGCATTGCAATATTTGTGCCAACATTCACATTTTTCAAAAGAGCACAAGTGGCCTAATCATTTTGAAACAGAAAAAGGGATAAAAGAAATAAGAAAAAAAGTGAAACGCTACTGTTGGCTGGGCCTAAGTGCACAGTGTGCGGCCCAGTCCAACAGCGGCCCACCTCACCTCCCTCCTCGTGCGTGTCGGCGCGCCCCTGGCCGCGCGCGCCAGCGCCAGCCGGGCGGCGACACGCCGACGGCCACCGACGCCGCAGCCACCCGAGAGGATAAGGTCGAGGCCCGGCGTCTCCCCTGGCTCTCCTCGCCACTTTCCCCTCTCCTCCCTCGCTCGCTCTGCCCCTCGCTCCCTCCCAGATCTGGCCACCGAGCGCCGTCGTCGCCGCACTTCGCCATTTGCCGTGGCCACCGGCGACCCCGTGCTCGTCCACCGTGCCGGCCAGCTCCACCGTCGTCTTCCTCATCTACTGGAGGCCTCAGCTGGAGCTGGGGAGCACGGAACCACCGGATCCCCTTCGTCCTCAACTACGGTCGCTGTCGTCTTCTTCGCCTCCGACGCCGGCCTTCTGCTGCTACAAAACTATCGAGGGCCTACGTGGGTGCCGCACGGTGAGCCTCTCCTCTCCCTGCTGCTCCTCGTTGGTCCCCTAGCGCCTTATAGCCAGCTGCCGTCGTTGCCGAGCTCTGCTCGCCGCTGTGCACTTCGCCGCCGCGGCCACAGACGCCGTCGTGCTCGTCCGGACCCAGCATCGAGCTCCTGGAGCTCGTGCGAGTCCAACGCGATCACTAGCGCGCCTCCCCGAGCGTTGTAGCCCTAAATCCACCGATGCCCGATTCCGGCGTCCGCCGGCGACGACCTAGCGCTCGTTTCCGGCCGTTTTAGCTCGCGCTCATGCTTTAGATCGACGCGGCGCCTTTCCCTCGTTCGAACGCGACCAGCCCCGGCCGTTTTGGTGGCGTGTGGGCGAAACCCGACGGGCGTCCGAGCCGCGCCGCCGCGATTTTGGTCGCCGGCGCAACTCCGGCGCCTGCCGCCGACATGGCCGCCACGTGGGACACCCCTGGGTCACTGCCAGTGGGTCCCACAGGCCCCGCTGACCACGCTGACCGTGGTCAACGCGCTGACGTGGCGGCGCAATGCCACTGACAGGTGGGCCCCGTGACTAATTAACCTAATTAAAGATTTAACTAATTAGAAACTAATTAGATTAACCTAATGTCTCACTGACATGTGGGGTCCACCCCCTAATTAACCCTGGTAATTAAATTAATCCACTGATTAGCCTAAACAGAGGCTGACATGTGGGTCCCACTGGACCCACATGTCATATTTGACTGGTCAGCGGCGCTGTTGACCGCTGACGTCATGCTGACGTCATAATTCATTTTCTGTAAATAAATAAATTCCAGAAATTCATATAATCTTTGAAAATTAATAACTTTTAAACCATAGCTCGGATCGAAAAAGTTAAAACATGAAAGTTGCTCAGAACGACGAGCCGAGTCTGATCGTGTCGTCTGTTTCTCCATCGGAACCCCCTACATAGAAGAACTCGTAACTCCGGACCCGAATCCGGCAGATGAATAGTGCATACACGTCGGATATTAAATCCTAGATTAATTCTAAAAATAACTAAAATGACTTAGATGCATAATTAGGCAACCCTGCACTGCATCATAGCATCACACGCACCGTATTGCATATGTTTGCATATTGTTTACCTGTTTCCTCCCCCTCTTCTCTCTCGGTAGACCCCGATGTTGACGTAGCTCCCGAGGCAGACGCCGCACAGGAGTACGACTACGTCCCCGACGGTACCACTGAAGACCTTGTCCTTGCCCCAGAGCAAACAGGCAAGCACCCCCATTTTGAGCATGCCTATATCGCCTATTCCCTTCTCTCTTATGCTTGCATTAGAACTGCTACTGCTACTGTTTTCCTATATCTGCTGCATAGCCCGATTATTGTACCCTGCTTTGTTACCTTACTGGTTATCCTAGACTGCTTAGTATAGGCTGAGTAGAGACACGACAGAGACCCCCACTTGATCCCGACTGCCCTGCTGGACATCAGAAGACCCGATCATCGGGATTGAAGACCAGACCATGGCACCGCACATCACTACCCCTTAGTTGCCGACACTGCTGGGTTACCGTCGAGTGCCGAGGGTGATACCTCGTTAGCACTTCTGATGTTAACCTTGTAGGTTAGTTACTCGGTCGTGGTAAGCGAGGGTGATTCCTCCCACACCACCCCCGATAACGACGTCGTCGCGCAACTCCTCAAGTGTGGACCTCGAGGGTGATTCCTCCTTCGTTCACCTTGATGATAACATCAGGTGGGGTTCCATCGAGGGTGATTCCTCAGGGCTCCCCTGGTGTCAGACACACAGTTACTGTTGATGAGTGGACTTGCACTAAACCATGATACTAAAGACGGGTCGGCCCTGAGAGGTACCCGCGCGAGCTTAGTGCGAAGTGATGTGGAGTCGGGTTGACCTGGATGGTGCCCGCGAGATAACTACGAGGCGTGGCCGGGCATTCTTAGCCCTTGCCGCAAGTCCTCGAGACGGGGCGACGGGGTCACATCGATCGTGAGTCTCTGCTCGTTTCCGCGCGCTCCTAATCCACTACGGTTTGGATATTTGATCCGAGGGGCCTCTGGCCCGATAGCACTAACCATCACGTGGGCATAGTATGGGCGTTCTGCGTCGTATACTTCAGCCGAAGCTTAATGGACGTCAGCAACTGAGCGGCGCGCGCTGGATTGGACTGGTTACGCAACCGCGCTTGTATTAAGGGGTTGCTAGGTCTGCTTCCGGCCGCCCACGCAACGCGCAGGAGTTCCCGGGGCGATGGCCCAAGACCCCTGGGGGCATAGGTTAGTCCGGCGTGCTGACCTCTCTGTTAAGTATTTGGTCGGGTTGCGGCGTGTTGCTTGGCCGAGGCCGGGCATGACCCAGAAAAGTGTGTCCGGCCGGAGTTAAGCGAGCGTGGTGGGTAAGTTGGTGCACCCCTGCAGGGAAGAAACTTCTATCGATAGCCTGTCCTACGGTAACGGACACTCGGAGTTGTATCCCGATCGGTACAACTAGAACATGTGATGAGAACTGGATAGTACGGCTCTGGGATTGCTTTCTCGCAGGGAGTCGAGAAAGGATCTCAGGTCGAGGTTGATGATACTACTACTACTACTTTACATTATGTTCATCTGCTCTTCCTTGATGCTGCAAGACTGTCGAAGAATGTTGAAGATGCTAGTCTTCGATAGGACTAGGCTTTCACCCTCTATTCTGGCATTTCTGCAGCCCAGTCCACATATACAACCCCCTTTGAAAATGATGCATATGTAGTGTAGATCCTTGCTTGCTGAGTACTTCGGATGAGTACTCACGTTTGCTTTATTTTCTTTTTCCCCATTTTCCATTTGATGCCACCAGACGACGGAGCCCCTGAGCCAGACGCCCCAGCCGACGACCAGTACTACTACCCGCCTGGCGAGTACTACTACTACGAGGAGCCGACTGACGACCAGGAGTAGGATCGGAGGGTCCAGGGCAGGAGGCCTACGCCTTTCGATCGTAGTATTTTATTTTACCCCGCCTCCGTGAAGGCCTATTTCTCTCTCTGTAATATATCTGTACCCAGATATCTAATGCTTCCGCTGACGCTTGTATGCCATCGAGCTATGTATTCGAGCCCTCGAGGCCCTGGCTTGTATGACTTTATTTTATGTTATAGAGTTGTGTTGTGATATCTTCAAGTGAGTCCTTAGGCTTGATCGTGCGCATTTGCGTGAATGATTAGTGCACGATTAAGCCGGGGTCGTCACAGGTTGGTATCAGAGCCGACTGCCTCTAGGAATCCCCCTTCCCAATTCCTTGGCCGAAGTTGAGTCTAGTGGTCAAAAATTGTTTTACTAACTTGGCTGTGTGGCTTACGGGCCCACGTCGCCAACTGGGTGGTATTAGGATCTTTTATTCCTTGTCTTTACTCTGGGATTCTAATCTCTCATCTATTCGGGTTTAATAAAATTTACTAACACCGACATTTAGGATCTTGTTAATTCTATCCACCCGGAGAGCTGGATTCAGTGCGATTTCCCTGTCTTTGATCTGATTAGTCTGATAATCATTTTCCTTTCCATTGTTTTGTTTAACCTTTCCTTCCGAGATTGGTTATAATTCTCATTGTCTTTTGACAACCCTGAATCTCTCTGTTTCAGATGGATCGACTGTTTCCACCGCGGCCTACGACCCAGTTAGTGCTTCGCACTTGGGCTCGTGATGCCCCTGGATTTCCAGCTGTTCTGATCGCCCTCCTGAGTAGACTGGGTTACCGCTGGTATCCCGAGTACATGGTCTATGAGGTTTATCGCGAGTTCAACCAGGAACAGTACTATGCTGAAGTTCGGATTTATGATCAGCAGAACAACTCACACACCGAGCTACACCTTTTTCATGGATTAGGCGTGACAATTGAGATGGCAGTACATGATGCCGCCTACTCTGCTGTCGCACGTCTCCGAGGAGAGCACAGTGCTAACTTGGATGATACTGTGTTTCGGTACATTCCGTATGCACCTGTTGGAGATGCTACTGGATTTTACACAGCTATCTGTGCCGCGTACGAGTCTCGACGCTACGACCCACAGGTTCTGATTCAGTGCACTCAGGCTCTGGATCGCACTGTTCGGGCTCTGGCCATCGAGTTGTTCGCTACTCGAGCACGCTACTACGAGGCGATGACACAGTTGCTACCAGCTGTTTGTGCAAGGATACATCCGGAGGATATTCTTTACCCACGCAGGACCGAGATGCCGCTAGGTATTGATTGGCCTGCAGTGGGAGGTCACACGCCTGCACGTGGACCTCTTCTTACAGTTCGAGACCGGGTTCTGCATCAGAGTGCATATGGAGCACAGGATCCTGCCGCGACGAACATTCGTCGTCCGCACTTGCAGTTACCCCGTTTCCGTGGTTTTCTCCGACGCTGATGTAGCCTTTGCTATGTCACGTTGTGTACTTCCTTACCGCGTGCCTGCGTGCCGCCTAGTGTGTCTCTAGTTTTTCAATTTGCGCCGTTATGCTGCCCGATTTTAACCGACTGTGTATGGATCTGTATGTCTCAATGACTACTTTAAGCATCTATTGCACTCTTTCAATAATGTCGAGTTACCTCATGTTTATTGTTAAACACTTGCATAAGCTATCGCTGAAATACCCCTGTTGGAATAGCAGGATGGCTGACAACAACCCGCCACCGCCGCCACCACCTGATTACATGGCAGCGATGATGCAACAGTTTGAACTCAACCGCCAGTTTATGACGGGGATTATGCAGCAATTCCCTCATCCTGAAGCTAATCAGCAGCAACCATCCATTACCTTACCAGAGTTCATGAGGCTCAGTCCATCGTTTTTCCGGAACACAGTCAACCCACTGGATGCAGATGACTGGCTGCGTGATATCTCTCATGAGATGGAGTCTGCCGGTGTCGCCGAAATTAACTATATCACTTTTGCGACATATCTTCTTAAGGGCCCCGCAGCCCAATGGTGGGCCACTCACCGACAGACTCTGCCGCCTGGTACTGTCGTCACTTGGGCAGAGTTCAAGATTGCTTTCTGTGCCCGCTACATTCCTCTAGCTGTCATAGCTAGGAAGAAGGCTGAGTTCCGTAGCCTTGTCCAAGGAAACAAGACTGTGGAAGTCTATCAGCGCGAGTTTCTAGACTTATCTCGTTACGCTGAAGAGGACATTCCTACTGATGAACGCAGACAGGAGAAGTTTCGTGAAGGACTGCACCATGACATTCAGTTAGCCCTTCTTGTTCAAGATTACCCTGATTTCGCCACCTTGGTGAATAAGGCCATCATGGTTGAAACTGGACTTAAGAAGCACAAGGAAGCGTCCAGACGCACCCGTGAGTCGGGCTCATCTTCGGGCTCGTCTTCCCAGAAGCGACGCATCTGGTTTCCCCAAGGCATGTTCCGTTCAGCAGCTCCTGCGAACAGGCCTTCTTATGCTGCACCACGTCTGCCACCTCCACCATCGAGACAGCCCCTGCCAGCTCCAGCACCTCGAGCTCCAGCACCTCGTCCTGACAGCGGACTATGCTTCAAGTGTGGCAAGCCAGGTCACCGTGCTAGAGATTGTTCTCAGAATCAGAATCAACTGGCTCTCCCTTCTGCTGGCCGTGGAATTGGCCGTGGTATTCCTCAACAGCGCAATTATAATGCCAGACCTCCTTATGGTCGTGGGCAGAGTTACCATGTCAACATGTCTGAAGCTCCAGATCAACCAGATACTGTGATGGGTACACTTCTCGTTAATTCAGTACCAGCATCTGTTTTATTTGATTCAGGTGCATCGCATTCATTCATGTCAGAACAATTTGCACTCTTGCATGATGTTAAGTGCGAAACGCTACAACATCCGATAATAATAAACACTCCCGCGGGACGATGCCGAACTTCCATATTCAGCCCCCGAGTTACTATTGAGGTTGAAGGGTTGCATTTTGATGCAAACCCCATTATCCTGCAATCTTCAAAGATTGACCTTATACTGGGAATGGATTGGTTGAAGGCTCACTACGCTTCAATCAATTGTGCCACTAAAGTTGTACACCTCTTGCACCCATCAAATGAGATGGTGAACTATCAAGCTCATCTCACCCAGAACGCTGAGGCTCAAATTTATGCCTTGAATGCGTTGAATGCTTCTTCGCTTGATGGGATCGAGAATATTCCAGTTGTCCGTGACTTCCCGGATGTCTTTCCAGAAGAACTTCCAGGAATACCCCCTGCTAGAGCTGTCGAGTTCGTCATCGACTTGAAGCCTGGCACCACTCCTATTGCGAAGCGTCCTTACAAGATGCCGCCGCACCACCTCATCGAGCTTAAGGAGGAAATTGATAAATCCTTAAGGAAGGGTTTCATTCGCCCCAGTTCCTCTGCATGGGGAGCACCGTCTCTTTTCGTCAAGAAGAAAGATGGAACGAATAGGTTGGTCCAAGATTATCGTCCTATCAACCAGGCAACCATTCAGAATAAATATCCACTTCCCCGGATCAACGATTTGTATGATCAACTCGCTGGATCTTCGGTGTTTTCTAAACTCGACTTGAGGTTGGGTTATCACCAGATCCGTGTCCGCGAAGAGGATATTCCGAAGACTGCATTTGTTACTCGTTATGGCTCTTACGAGTACACAGTCATGTCGTTTGGCTTAACAAACGCTCCAGCTACATTCTCCCGCCTAATGAATTACATATTCATGGATTACCTCGACAAATTCGTCGTGGTATATCTGGATGATATTCTGGTTTATTCGAAGAACAAAGAAGAACATGCTGAGCACCTTCGACTAGTTCTGGAGAGACTTCGAGAGCACCAATTATATGCCAAGTACTCTAAGTGCGAATTCTGGCTTTCTGAGGTAACCTACCTTGGACATGTCATCTCCAAGGATGGTATCGCAGTTAACCCGGAGCGAGTTCAGGCTATTCTTGACTGGACCCCTCCGAAGAATGTCAAGCAAGTCAGAAGTTTCCTCGGGCTTGCAAGTTATTGTCGCCGATTCATCGAAAATTTCTCCAAGATTGTCAAGCCCCTGACTAATCTGCTTCACAAAGGCGTTAAGTTTGAGTGGACAGACAAATGTCAGGAAGGCTTCCAGACCCTCAAGGACAAGCTGACTTCTGCTCCAGTCATTGCTCCTCCAGACTCCCGCAAAGATTTTGTGATCTTCTGCGACGCCTCTCGCCAAGGACTAGGTTGTGTCCTAATGCAAGAGCGAAGAGTTATTGCTTATGCTTCGCGACAACTGCGTCCACATGAAGAGAATTACCCGGTGCATGACCTCGAACTTGCTGCTGTCATTTATGCTTTGAAGCAGTGGCGTCATTACCTCCTTGGTAATCGGTGTGAGATTTACACCGATCATCAGAGCTTGAAGTACTTGTTCACTCAACCGGAACTTAATCTTCGTCAGCAGCGTTGGTTGGAAACAATCACCGATTATGACTGTGGAATTTCATACACTCCCGGCAAAGCTAATGTGATGGCTGATGCTTTGAGCCGCAAGTCATACTGTAGCAACCTCATGGTAAAGCAATCTCAACCCCAGCTATATGAAGAATTGCGCAAGCTGAATCTTTGTATCATTCCTCAAGGTTCTCTTAATAACCTTGTGATACAACCAGATCTTGAGAAAGCTGTCAAGATTGCGCAAGCTAAAGATGCCGAAATTGATCTAATGAAGAAAGAACTTTACCTTCAAAAGTACAGGGATTTCTCGATTGCTGAAGATGGAACCTTGTACTTCCGAGACCGCATTGTAGTACCTCGCTTCGAGCTGATGACTGACAAAGTCATGAAGGAGGCCCATGATACACCGCTATCTATCCATCCGGGTAGTACCAAAATGTATCGAGATCTTCGACAAAGGTACTGGTGGTCTAGAATGAAGCAAGATATTGCTCGTTATGTTGCCGAGTGTGACGTTTGTCGCCGCGTGAAGGCAGAACATCAGAAACCTGCTGGAATTCTGCAACCGCTCCCTATTCCTCTATGGAAGTGGGATAAAGTGCAAATGGACTTCATCACTGGTCTTCCCAAGTCTCAGAAGGGTCACGATGCTATTCTTGTCGTCGTTGACCAACTTTCCAAGGTTGCACACTTTCTGCCAGTGAAGGAGACTATTACTGCTAGTCAGTTAGCAGAGCTATATATCTCCAGAATTGTTTCACTCCATGGTATTCCCAAGGAAATCAGTTCAGACCGTGGCAGCATTTTCACTGGCCATTTCTGGGAAAGTTTCCAGAAAGCTGTGGGAACTCATATTACCTGGAGTTCAGCTTATCATCCCCAATCCCAAGGCCAAGTTGAGCGCGTTAATCAAGTGCTTGAAGACATGCTTCGAGCCTGTGTTATATCCTTCGGTAAGAAATGGGAGGAATCTCTTCCGTATGCCGAGTTCTCCTATAACAACAGCTATCAAGCCAGCTTAAAAATGGCCCCCTTTGAGGTTCTTTATGGACGTAAATGTCGAACCCCTCTGAATTGGTCAGAAACTAGGGAACGACCTCTTGTTGGACCGGACATTATTCAGCATGCCGAAGAACAAGTCCGAATTGTCCGGCAGAATCTCAAAGCAGCTCAAGACCATCAGAAGAGTAATTATGATCGCAAGCGATGGGGTGTGGTCTATCAACCTGATGAACAAGCTTATCTTCGTGTCACTCCAATGAAGGGCACCCGTCGTTTCGGAATCAAGGGCAAGCTAGCTCCTCGCTATATTGGTCCTTTCCGCATCGTGGCTAGACGTGGACAGGTGGCATATCAATTGGAGTTGCCACCGCAATTCTCCCATATTCATGATGTCTTCCACGTGTCGCAACTCCGTAAGTGCTTCAAGGAATCCCCGCACCGTGCAGTGGATCATGAGATGCTCGAGCTACAAGATGATCTTTCCTATAAGGAGCATCCGATCCGCATCCTCGACGAAGCTGAGCGTCGTACTCGTCAGAAGACGACCAAGTTCCTAAAAGTGCAATGGTCGAATCACACTGAAGATGAAGCCACTTGGGAACGCGAGGATCGTCTTCGGGAAGAATATCCCGGACTCTTTCCTTCTACCTCCTAAATTCTCGGGACGAGAATTTCTTTTAGAGGAGGAGAACTTGTAACACCCCCTTGTAATAAGCTCTGTGACACTCTGTTAAAACTGCCAAGTCATGATCATTTGCAGTGCCATGTCATATGGGTTAATAATCCAATTCAAATCCACATCTGAAAATCAACTCAAATTCAAAGGTGAATTATAAAGTTGATCAAACACTGTTGGGAAAATGTTCATTAAATGGCAAATAATTCAGGAACATTTCTAAAATCAATATCAAAATATTTGGAGTTGGGCAAGTGACTCAAACAAGATGAAACAGCACCCAAAACAGCAATATTAATTCATTTAAAATCATTACAGATTCAAATGAACTCCAAATCTGCCCAAACCACTTTTTGATGAGAGATAATATTGCATTGCAATATTTGGGCCAACATTCACATTTTTCAAAAGAGCACAAGTGGCCTAATCATTTTGAAACAGAAAAAGGGATAAAAGAAATAAGAAAAAAAGTGAAACGCTACTGTTGGCTGGGCCTAAGTGCACAGTGTGCGGCCCAGTCCAACAGCGGCCCACCTCACCTCCCTCCTCGTGCGTGTCGGCGCGCCCCTGGCCGCGCGCGCCAGCGCCAGCCGGGCGGCGACACGCCGATGGCCACCGACGCCGCAGCCACCCGAGAGGATAAGGTCGAGGCCCGGCGTCTCCCCTGGCTCTCCTCGCCACTTTCCCCTCTCCTCCCTCGCTCGCTCCGCCCCTCGCTCCCTCCCAGATCTGGCCACCGAGCGCCGTCGTCGCCGCACTTCGCCATTTGCCGTGGCCACCGGCGACCCCGTGCTCGTCCACCGTGCCGGCCAGCTCCGCCGTCGTCTTCCTCATCTACTGGAGGCCTCAGCTGGAGCTGGGGAGCACGGAACCACCGGATCCCCTTCGTCCTCAACTACGGTCGCCGTCGTCTTCTTCGCCTCCGACGCCGGCCTTCTGCTGCTACAAAACTATCGAGGGCCTACGTGGGTGCCGCACGGTGAGCCTCTCCTCTCCCTGCTGCTCCTCGTTGGTCCCCTAGCGCCTTATAGCCAGCTGCCGTCGTTGCCGAGCTCTGCTCGCCGCTGTGCACTTCGCCGCCGCGGCCACAGACGCCGTCGTGCTCGTCCGGACCCAGCATCGAGCTCCTGGAGCTCCTGCGAGTCCAACGCGATCACTAGCGCGCCTCCCCGAGCGTTGTAGCCCTAAATCCACCGATGCCCGATTCCGGCGTCCGCCGGCGACGACCTAGCGCTCGTTTCCGGCCGTTTTAGCTCGCGCTCATGCTTTAGATCGACGCGGTGCCTTTCCCTCGTTCGAACGCGACCAGCCCCGGCCGTTTTGGTGGCGTGTGGGCGAAACCCGACGGGCGTCCGAGCCGCGCCGCCGCGATTTTGGTCGCCGGCGCAACTCCGGCGCCGGCCGCCGACGTGGCCGCCACGTGGGACACCCCTGGGTCACTGCCAGTGGGTCCCACAGGCCCCGCTGACAACGCTGACCGTGGTCAACGCGCTGACGTGGCGGCGCAATGCCACTGACAGGTGGGCCCCGCGACTAATTAACCTAATTAAAGATTTAATTAATTAGAAACTAATTAGATTAACCTAATGTCTCACTGACATGTGGGGTCCACCCCCTAATTAACCCTGGTAATTAAATTAATCCACTGATTAGCCTAAACAGAGGCTGACATGTGGGTCCCACTGGACCCACATGTCATATTTGACTGGTCAGCGGCGCTGTTGACCGCTGACGTCACAAGGACGTCATGCTGACGTCATAATTCATTTTCTGTAAATAAATAAATTCCAGAAATTCATATAATCTTTGAAAATTAATAACTTTTAAACCGTAGCTCGGATCGAAAAAGTTAAAACATGAAAGTTGCTCAGAACGACGAGCCGAGTCTGATCGTGTCGTCTGTTTCTCCATCGGAACCCCCTACATAGAAGAACTCGTAACTCCGGACCCGAATCCGGCAGATGAATAGTGCATACACGTCGGATATTAAATCCTAGATTAATTCTAAAAATAACTAAAATGACTTAGATGCATAATTAGGCAACCCTGCACTGCATCATAGCATCACACGCACCGTATTGCATATGTTTGCATATTGTTTACCTGTTTCCTCCCCCTCTTCTCTCTCGGTAGACCCCGATGTTGACGTAGCTCCCGAGGCAGACGCCGCACAGGAGTACGACTACGTCCCCGACGGTACCACTGAAGACCTTGTCCTTGCCCCAGAGCAAACAGGCAAGCACCCCCATTTTGAGCATGCCTATATCGCCTATTCCCTTCTCTCTTATGCTTGCATTAGAACTGCTACTGCTACTGTTTTCCTATATCTGCTGCATAGCCTGATTATTGTACCCTGCTTTGTTACCTTACTGGTTATCCTAGACTGCTTAGTATAGGCTGGGTAGAGACACGACAGAGACCCCCACTTGATCCCGACTGCCCTGCTGGACATCAGAAGACCCGATCATTGGGATTGAAGACCAGACCATGGCACCGCACATCACTACCCCTTAGTTGCCGACACTGCTGGGTTACCGTCGAGTGCCGAGGGTGATACCTCGTTAGCACTTCTGATGTTAACCTTGTAGGTTAGTTACTCGGTCGTGGTAAGCGAGGGTGATTCCTCCCACACCACCCCCGATAACGACGTCGTCGCGCAACTCCTCAAGTGTGGACCTCGAGGGTGATTCCTCCTTCGTTCACCTTGATGATAACATCAGGTGGGGTTCCATCGAGGGTGATTCCTCAGGGCTCCCCTGGTGTCAGACACACAGTTACTGTTGATGAGTGGACTTGCACTAAACCATGATACTAAAGACGGGTCGGCCCTGAGAGGTACTCGCGCGAGCTTAGTGCGAAGTGATGTGGAGTCGGGTTGACCTGGATGGTGCCCGCGAGATAACTACGAGGCGTGGCCGGGCATTCTTAGCCCTTGCCGCAAGTCCTCGAGACGGGGCGACGGGGTCACATCGATCGTGAGTCTCTGCTCGTTTCCGCGCGCTCCTAATCCACTATGGTTTGGATATTTGATCCGAGGGGCCTCTGGCCCGATAGCACTAACCATCACGTGGGCATAGTATGGGTGTTCTGCGTCGTATACTTCAGCCGAAGCTTAATGGACGTCAGCGACTGAGCGGCGCGCGCTGGATTGGACTGGTTACGCAACCGCGCTTGTATTAAGGGGTTGCTAGGTCTGCTTTCGGCCGCCCACGCAACGCGCAGGAGTTCCCGGGGCGATGGCCCAAGACCCCTGGGGGCATAGGTTAGTCCGGCGTGCTGACCTCTCTGTTAAGTATTTGGTCGGGTTGCGGCGTGTTGCTTGGCCGAGGCCGGGCATGACCCAGAAAAGTGTGTCCAGCCGGAGTTAAGCGAGCGTGGTGGGTAAGTTGGTGCACCCCTGCAGGGAAGAAACTTCTATCGATAGCCTGTCCTACGGTAACGGACACTCGGAGTTGTATCCCGATCGGTACAACTAGAACATGTGATGAGAACTGGATAGTACGGCTCTGGGATTGCTTTCTCGCAGGGAGTCGAGAAAGGATCTCAGGTCGAGGTTGATGATACTACTACTACTACTTTACATTATGTTCATCTGCTCTTCCCTGATGCTGCAAGACTGTCGAAGAATGTTGAAGATGCTAGTCTTCGATAGGACTAGGCTTTCCCCCTCTATTCTGGCATTTCTGTAGCCCAGTCCACATATACAACCCCCTTTGAAAATGATGCATATGTAGTGTAGATCCTTGCTTGCTGAGTACTTCGGATGAGTACTCACGTTTGCTTTATTTTCTTTTTCCCCATTTTCCATTTGATGCCACCAGACGACGGAGCCGCTGAGCCAGACGCCCCAGCCGACGACCAGTACTACTAC
The DNA here is from genome assembly GCA_011799875.1 of Thinopyrum elongatum. Lineage (NCBI taxonomy): Eukaryota > Viridiplantae > Streptophyta > Magnoliopsida > Poales > Poaceae > Thinopyrum > Thinopyrum elongatum. The sequence goes on along the minus strand of CM022302.1, from coordinate 92,387,157 downwards.
CCGCCTGGCGAGTACTACTACTACTACGAGGAGCCGACTGACGACCAGGAGTAGGATCGGAGGGTCCAGGGCAGGAGGCCTACGCCTTTCGATCGTAGTATTTTATTTTACCCCGCCTCCGTGAAGGCCTATTTCTCTCTCTGTAATATATCTGTACCCAGATATCTAATGCTTCCGCTGACACTTGTATGCCATTGAGCTATGTATTCGAGCCCTCGAGGCCCTGGCTTGTAATATTAAGCTTGTATGACTTTATTTTATGTTATAGAGTTGTGTTGTGATATCTTCAAGTGAGTCCTTAGGCTTGATCGTGCGCATTTGCGTGAATGATTAGTGCACGATTAAGCCGGGGTCGTCACAATAACAATACATAGTTTTTTCCATATGATTTTCAATGGGAAACATAGGGAAAAAGGATCATGCAACTTGAACAGAACGAAGGCACAATTGTTGGTCATGAGAACCTTAAGATGTATATTATGAATTTTTACAAAAAATAGTTCGGGGCCCAGTTGAGAATTATGTCTCACTCAACGAGAGTGTAGTTGAGGTCATACCACAATTGGGAGATGGTGAGAATGAGGTTCTCACAGCCCCATTTTTCGAGAAGGAAGTGCTTGAGGCTATTTTGCAAATGAAAAATAACAAAGCACCTGGTCCAGATGGCTTCCCAGTAGAGTTCTATAAGAGGTGTTGGGATATTATTAAGGGTGACTTGGTGCCTATGTTCCATGATCAGTTTAATGCTCACTTGAAACTATTTAAATTGAACTTTGGAACAATCACATTGTTACCAAAGAAGGAAGAAGTCGTTCGCATTGAGTAGTTCAGACCGATATGTCTGCTTAATGTCAGCTTCAAGATTTTCACAAAAGTTGGTATGAACCGTCTGACACAGATTTGCTCATTATGTGGTTCAACCAACTCAAACTGCCTTCATGCCTGGACGGCACATACTCGAGGGAGTTGTCGTCCTCCATGAAACCTTACATGAAATTCATTCGAAGAAACTCGATGGAGTGGTCTTCAAAGTCGATTTCGAAAAGGCTTATGATAAAGTGAAGTGGCCATTCTTACAGCAAGCCTTGCGTATGAAAGGGTTCGATGCGGCCTGGCAGAAGCAGGTCGAATCTATTGTACCAGAAGGCAGCGTTGCAATCAAGGTTAATGATGATATAGGTCATTAATTCCAAATGCAAAAAGATGACGACGGGGAGATCCGATGTCTCCTATCCTTTTTAATGTTGCCACTAATATGTTGGCTGTTCTCATCAATAGAGCGAAAGAAGACGGCCAAGTAGGTGGTCTTATCCCACATCTGGTGGATGGTGGGGTATCCATTCTACAATATGCAGATGACACCATTATTTTCATGGAACATGATCTAGCTAAGGCAAGGAATATGAAATTAGTTTTATGCCTTTTCGAACAACTGTCTGGATTGAAGATTAATTTCAATAAGAGTGAACTATTATGTTTTGGACGCGCCAAAAAAGAATAGGATAATTATAAACAGTTGTTCGGTTGCGAGCTAGGTTCTTTACCCTTTACATACCTGGGAATCCCAATTCATCATCGAAAACTCACCAATAAAGAGTGGAAATGTATAGAAGATCGATTTGAAATGAAATTGAGTAGCTGGAAGGGCAAACTCTTATCTTATGGGGGCGTTTGATCCCTATCAACTCCGTACTCACGAGCATGCCGATGTTCCTCCTTTCCTTCTTTGAGGTACCCGTAGGGGTGCGGAAAAGATTGGACTTCTATCGATCTCAATTTTTCTGGCAAATTGACGAGAACAAAATGAAATATAGGTTGGCCAAATGGGATATTATTTGTAGGCCGAAGGACCAAGGGGGCTTAGGCATTGAAAATCTTGAAGTAAAAAATAAGTGTCTGCTTAACAAATGGCTATATAGACTGTCAGTAGACACGGATGGGGTATGGGTACAGTTGTTGCGTAATAAATACTTACATTCTAAAACGTTGGCACAAGTTATAGCACAACCGTCTGACTCTTCTTTTTGGAAGGGGCTTATGAGGACAAAGAATGCCTTCTTCAACAGGAGCAAATTCATTGTAGGGAATGGACAGGGTACCAGGTTTTGGGAAGACACCTGGTTGGGTGAAACCCCACTAGCTATGTAGTACCCTTCCCTCTATAACATTGTACAGCGGAAAGAGCTTTTTGTTTGTACGGTGTTGGGGTATGTTCCTCTTAACATTCACTTTAGACAATCGCTACTGGGCGAACATTGGGATAGATGGCCGCATCTCGTGCGCAGGTTAATGAAGGTTAACCTTTCTGATGCAGCAGACTCCTTTCATTGGAAATTGTCCGTGTCAGGAGTCTTCTTGGTTAAGTCTATGTATACAGACTTGATAAACACCGGGACTGTCCCGAGGTCGATTCACATTTGGAAAATTAAGGTGCCGTTGAAAATCAAGGTATTCATGTGGTTTGTGCGTAAGGGAGTCATTTTGACAAAAGATAACTTGGCAAAGCGTAGCTGGGAAGGTAGTTAAGGTTGTTGCTTTTGTGATCAGAACGAAACAAGAGAACATCTGTTTCTCCTTTGCCCACTTGCTAAGTTCCTGTGGCAGACCATTCACGTAGCCTTTAACGTTGCTCCACCCATCTCGGTTACACATTTATTTGGGACTTGGTTAAATGGGATTGATCCTAAAACTGCGGCACATATTCGAGTAGGAGTGTGTGCATTACTTTGGGCCATTTGGAATTATCGGAATGATGTTGCCTTTAACAGACAAACCATCACAAAAAATGTGCAGGTTATCTTCAGGGCGTTGGCTTGGATCCGTACATGGTCCTTACTCAGCCGTGTGGACCACAGGGAGCTTATGAATATTTGGTGCAACAGATGGGAGATGGTTGCACGGGATACATACAACCGGTTTGGATGGTGGTCCAACAATAGGATAGGTGTTTAGTCATCTTAACCTATTTTCGTCGGTTGTGGCATATCATTCTTTTTTATGAGCTTCGTAAGACTTTCTGAGACCTTGTATTGAACCTGGACCTTTAATAATATGGTTGTGTACATCAAGAGATGCAGAGGCCGGGGGCATTCCTCCTTTTCGCAAAAAAAACACACAAGGTTTTAGGAAGTACCGTAAGAGTAAGGTCTACACTACTTAGTCATAAGAGTGTCTACGCCACTTGGTGGTGATTACCTCTATGTGTTCTACTCCCTCCATTCCTTAATGTAAGGTGTATAATTTTCGGCACGGTGACCAAGGCACATAATTTTACACAATTTGGGACGAAATTAACCTTGGCTAAATAATGATTAGCGGCAAGTAAATCATTTAGACTTGGAAAGGAAGAGATGCATGCAATCGGGGGAGAGATACTTTCCTTTTCTTCTGTATAATGAGAGATACATGCAATTGGAGGAGATATTCTTTCCTTTTTCTGGAGGGCTAAAGACGGAATTATGAGGATTTTAAAGAAATGCACCTTACATTGTGAAATTTTGTTAAAAAACAAATACACCTTATATAAAGGAACGGAGGGAGTACAAAATAAAGATATACGCCATGTTATGGTGATTATTTTTGAGAAAAGTCCACATTTCAACACCGAACTAACCACTTGGTTTAATTGACAACCCTGAACTTCGAAACGCATGTGAAGGAAGGAACGAAAGCAGGAGCAGAAGCGCGAGGAACCTTTCATTGTTGTTGGTAGGAACCATATTTGTTACGGCTGTGCTCGAGCCAAGAACGCTCTGCAGGTTTCTACAATGAGATGTATAGCAGGAGGACGTTCAATTTCTTTTGGACAGAATCTTCAGTGGGACATAAAACTGGGAGGAAGCTGAACACCTCTCGTTTTGTCCTGCTTTTAACAGAAACTCTCCATTTTGACGCAATCTCCTGGTTTTTATAAATAAAAATAGTTGAGCACCTGAGCAGTAGCCCCACTTATAACAATCCTAAAAGATTATACTTAAAAGAAAGGAAAAACTGCGCATGTAGTGAGATCATACAGATACAGTAGCATTCTTCTTCCCAGCCAGCTAATAGTGAGAATCCTGGTAAAGATCCGGCAAAAGTTGGGTTTTGCAAGGAGTAAACTAAATCTCTCTGGCAGCATGTAGAAACAAGTTGACAAGCGTCAAGCACTACACAAGGAACCCAATGCTGTTCTTGCTCCAAGAGAGAGTAAGATTACCTGCCGGATTGTACGAGGGTGCGATAAAATTTCATTCCAGTAACCCATACTCTAATAACATAACAAAGTAGGAGTAGTAGGCAGAAGAAGCATGTTCCAGCTGCAGTCAGAGAGAGATATGGTGACATTGCAGCATTCACTTGCCCAGACTGTTGTACCAAAACTTCAAGCTGATAGCGTATCTAGAAAATTACAGAAACCTCTCCTTCCTAGCTAGAAAAGCATACGGGACTAGCCTACAGGTTGACCTTTTGTAAGTATCAAAGAAATGCTATATGTGCACACACACAAAAATCAGCAATTAAACATCTCGTGCATGTGTACAACTGAAAAGACAATTAAGTTTCCCACACAAGCAAGTGTTTCTAGCCCAGCTTAGGCAGAACAAAGCCACAATTGCATAGGGTAAGACCGTAGGAGTAGTTTCAGCAGATGTGGTTACGACATGCCAGCTCCCTCGGTCAGTAATATTTTTAGATCCTTCCCACAGAGATATTTCACGGTGCACTATTTTTGCATCCAAGAACTTCTTTTGCAGTTTTAACAGGGGTAACTTCATAAGTTACTGGAACCATTACAGAGGAACTTTAGACTAGAAATAGAGCAGACTTGTGCGGAAGACAATGCAATCTTTAGGCATCAACACCATCTACAAAATGAGCACAAGACAGTGCAATCTTCAGGCATCAACCCTGTGTATGGGTCTGAAGGGGTTCAACCACTGAGAAATCATGGACATGTTTATTGGCATGGATGTAGTCCTGAATTCAAACCGAGCATGTCGAGAAGCTCTGTTTTCCACTTGTAGCAGCCTATATTGATAAGCCACCATTTCACTGCCGTAGTGATTATATACTTCAAATTCCATCTTATCTAGCACCTTTGCATTCAATACAAAGAACCTGGCAAATTCAACCTGTCTCCCATAGCCCTGGAATGACTTAAACACCACTTTTTTGAGATGGGACTCAAGGCATTCGATTGGATACAGTGGGTCATACTGAGGCTCATTTTCCTCATGCATCTCATAGTGTTTATGAAACTGCGAAACGGGAAGGAGAGGCAATATGTTAAAGCTGTTGCTAACTAGACTATTATAGATTTATAGTATGTTAAACAAATCAAACATTTAAAGAAAGCAAAGATGAGTACTCACAATAACACAGAGCTTTTCCAAACACGGGAACCACCTAAGGATGTTAAGAACTGCAAGCAATTTATCTCCAGAAGGCTTGAGAGCCAAAACCTTCAAGGTGCGCATCGAGTTTGTGGAGTTGACTGAGTTTATTCCCTGAAGAAAACAAAAGGAGTGAACATAAAAAATATAGTCTGCATGTAGGAATGCCGAATGCAAGAATACAAGATGACGCTGTTGCAACCTGGAAGAGTAGGAGCTTGGAGACCACAACCAAGAAAGGGCCCAATATCTTCAGATTAGGCGCACTAATCACCCTGACAGTGACACAATCGTCTCTGTTACAATCAGTTAACAGTAACCTTAGAAGGCGGGGAGCATCTTCGATGACCAGTTCCGTTTTTTCACTAGAGCTATGACGGAAGATGATGGTCGTAATAGTCGGCGAGCTGACACGGAGGCAACCCGCAGCACGAACTTCGGCCATGTATAAGCTCTCCAAGGCATGGCAGCCAGAGAGCAGTCTGTGGAAGACATCCGCTGAGATGGAAATGTAAAAAAGGGTGAGCTTCTTGAGGAGGGGAAAATTCATGCACGGCACGATCTCGCCACGGATATCACAATGGCTGATCTTGGCAATGAGGAGGGTGGATGCAGAGCGGAGCACTGTTTCCAGCAGCGGGGAGTTGGCGTGGCTTATATCGAGCTCCTGGAGGTTGGCGAGGGCTCGGGATTGAAACCACTCCTGCGCCCAGAAAAAGAGTAACCCGGAGCGGGGGCAGTTTATGTAAAATCGGCGGGTAGGGCCTGGGTGCCGGGAGATTATCTCTGAGATGGCGGCGCGGGGGATAAAGGAGGTGAGGACGGGGACGCCGGGGAAGCCGCGGGGTGGTGGGTTGCGGACCTCGATGTTGAGAGGCGCGGAGAGCCACAGGTGGCGCCACCGACGGGAGAGGGCTTGGGTGCGGCCGCCGTCCTTGGTGGGGAGGAGGGAGATGATGGTGCCGAGGATGTCGTCGGCGAGCCTGCTGATGAAATCGCCGGCGGTCTCGTCGCAGTCGCTGTTTCTTGCCCACTTCCATGCGGTCCCATGGGATTCGGGCGCCGGTGCTGCCGCCGCCGCCGCCGCCGCCCATGCTGCTTCTTTCTTCTCCATGGCCGGCGACTAGATAGACGGAAGATTTGGGGTCAATACATTGACCGCCGCTCCTCGCCACAAGTCACCACTCGCGGCTGGGGAATGGAGCGGGAGGGTCGGAACCGGGATGGGGAGCTAGGGTTGGCCGCCGCCCGCCGCGACGGAGAGGCTCATTGGGTTTGGAGGTTTGGGGAATGGGGGCTTTTAATTTCGAGAAGAACTTGGTCAGGCGCGGCGTCAAACCGAATTTCGATTTTTTTTATTGAAACGGAAAACCGAATTTCGATTAGACAAAGTATCTTCGGTACTCTCTCTTTCGTCTGTTTTTAAATTCAAAACTGTTCACTTTTTTCTGAACTTCAAAACTGTCCACTTTGATGCAATCTCCAGATTTGAAGCTATTTTACGAAAACGCTTGGCAACAGCCGCTGCACATGTGCCCAGGTAGCCCACACCCCACTAATGTTTAGGTAGAAGGCTCCCATGGCAGCATGCCTCCCATCCCCATCTCGCCTCCATTTTGATTACACAACCACCCCCTCAATCCCGCTACGCTCTCGAATCTCGCCAATCTGCCATGGCGATCTCCACCAACGGCTCCTCGGCACCGGCGCTCAAGCTCACGCCGCGAGCATCACCGGTGCGAGCACCACATCAAGATGATCCATTCCAACGTCTATGACATGCTCACACTTGTAACACCCTCAGTGGTTAGCTACAGTAATCCCCCTTTTGATAATGCCATGTCATCATGATCAACAATGCTTAAACATCATTGGATCATATCTCTTTTCAAATTCAAATTCAAATGGAAATTCAAACTGAAAGTGAAAATAAAAGTTATTCAAATCTAGGAACTAAAATGTTCATAAAATTGTAAATAATCCAGAGACAATTCTAAAATTGTAATCAACATTTACTAAATTATTTAAATAACTCTAACAACCTAAAACAAAACCAAAACAGAAATAATTAATCCATATTCATTTAATTAAAATCCAAATGAAAAGATCTGGACTCCAAACCTTTTGTAGCAGTGCTAGAAATTGCACTGAACTTATTGGGGCAAGACCCATGTTTTACAAAATTGGAAAAGTGCGAAAAGAAAATACAAAACTAAAACTAAAAAGAAAAACAGAAAAGGAAAGAGAAAAAAGGAAAAAAGCCCACTGTGGCTGGGCTCTAGTCACCCGCGCGGCCCAGCCCACTCCCCTCGCTCGTCCCCTACCTCCTCTGTTCACCGCGCGCGCTGTCGCCGCGCCCGCACGCCGCGCGTTCCCCCCCCCCAACTCTCCCTGGTCGACAGCGCGCTGCCGCGCCCTTTGTGGAGGATAAGGGCAGAGCCTCGCGATCCCCTGGCGTCCCGCTCGCTCACTCTCCCCTCGCTCTCTCTCTGTTCCCCCAGATCCCGATCGCGCCCGTCGCCATGGCCCCGTCCTAGCCGCGGCCACCGTTGTCCCCTCGACGCCTCTCCGTGTCCGTCTGCTCCGCCGCTGATCGCTGCATCAGCCAGTGCCGCTTGGCGGAGCTGGAAGCCCCTGCCTCGCCCGCGTCGACCTTCTCCTTCTTCTACGGCCACCGCGGCCTCGCCGTCGATCCGCGCCACCTCGAGCTCCTCCGGCGTCCCCAGGCCTCCTCGTCAATGTTGTGAGCACACGCGCACGCTCCCCTTTGTGACGACCCCGGCTTAATCGTGCACTAACCATACACGCAAATGCACACGATCAAGCCTAAGGACTCACTTGAAGATATCACAACACAACTCTAAAACATAAATAAATTCATACAAGCTTTATATTACAAGCCAGGGCCTCGAGGGCTCGAATACGTAGCTCGATGTCATACAAGTGTTAGCGGAAGCATCAGATATCTGGGTACAGATATATTACAGAAATAGAGATAAGCCTTTAGGAAGGCGGGGCAAAATAAAACACTACGATCGAAAGGCGTAGGCCTCCTGCCTAGGACCCTCCGAATCCTACTCCTGGTCGTCTGTCGGCTCCTCGTAGTAGTACTCGCCGGGAGGGTAGTAGTAGTAGCTGCAGTCGTCGACGGGGGCAGCTAACTGAGGGGCTCCGTCATATGGCGGCGTCAATTGGACATGGGGAGAAAAAGAAAATAAAGCAAACATGAGTACTCATCCGAAGTACTCAGCAAGCGAGGATCTATACTACATATGCAACATTTTCAAAGGAGGCTGTATATGTGGACTGGGCTGCAGAAACGCCAGAATAGAAGGGAAGGCCTAGTCCTATCGAAGACTAGCATCTTCAAGCATCTTCATCAGTCTTGCAGCATTAGAAGAGTGCAGAGTAGCATAATGTAAAGTAGTAGTAATATCATCAACCTCGGCCAGAGATCCTTCCTCGACTCCCTGCGAGAAAGCAATCCCAGAGCCATACTATCCATTTCATCTGAAGTCACCAGTTCTAGTTGTACCGATTGGGATACAACTCCGAGTGTCCGTTACCGTAGGACAGGCTATCGATAGATTGTTTCTTCCCTGCAGGGGTGCACCAACTTACCCACCATGCTCGCTTAACTCCGTCCGGACACACTTTTCTAGGTCATGCCCGGCCTCGGCTAAGCAACACGCCGCAACCCGACCAAATACTTAACAGAGAGGTCAGCACGCCGGACTAACCTATGCCCCCAGGGGTCTTGGGCCTTCGCCCCGGGAACCCCTGCGCGTTGCGTGGGCGGCCGGAAGCAGACCTAGCAACCCCTTAATACAAGCGCAGTTGCGTAACCAGTCCAATCCAGCGCGCGCCGCTTAGTCGATGACGTCTATTAAGCTTTGGCTGAAGTATACGACGCAGAACACCCATACTATGCCCACGTGATGGTTAGTGCTATCAGGCCAAAGGCCCCTCGGATCAAATATCCAAACCGTTAGTGGATTAGGAGCGCGCGGTAACGAGCAGAGACTCACGAAAGATGTGACCCCGTCGCCCCGTCTCGAGGACTTGCGGCAAGGGCAAGGAATGCCCGGCCACGCCTCGTGTTCAGCTCTCGGGCACCATCCAGGTCCACCCGAGCCCACATCACTCGCAATTAAGCTCGCGCGGGTACCCCTCAGGGCCGACCCGTCTTTAGTATCATGTTTCAGTGTAAGTCACAGTAACAACAGTAACCGTGTGTCTAACACCAAGGGAACCCTGAGGAATCACCCTCGATGGAGTCCCACCTGATGTTCTCGTCAAGGTGAACCAAGGAGGTATCACCCTCGAGGTCCACACTTGAACAATTGCACGACGATGTCGTTATCGGGGTGGTGTAGGAGGAATCACCCTCGCTTAACACAACCGATTAACTAACCTACAAGGTTATCATCAGAAGTGCTGACGAGGTATCACCCTCGGCACTCGATAGTAACCTAGTAGTGTCGGCCACTAAGGGAAAGTGACGTGCAGTGTCGGGGCCTAGTCTTCAATCCCGTTGCTCGGGTCTTCTGATAATCCAGCGGGGCAGTCGGGATATAGTGGGGTCTCTGATGGTCTCTACCCAACCTATTCTAAACAGTTTAGGATAACAGGTAAGTATCAACAGCAGGTTACAAGTAAACAGGCTATGCAGCAGATATAGGATACAGTAACATCAGCAGATTCTAATGCAAGCATAGGAGAGAAGAGAATGGGCGATATCGGAATGCTCAAAAAGGGGGGGGGGATGCTTGCCTGTAAGCTCTGGGGCAAGTTGCTGGTCGTCGGGGACGTAGTCGTACTCCGGAGCGGCGTCTACCTCAGGAGCTACGTCAACGTCGGGGTCTAACCGAGAGAGAAAAGGGGGAGGAAACAGGTAAACATAATGCAATCAAATGCAACACCGGGTATGCTATGCTACAATGCAGTGCAGGGTTGCCTAAAGATATGTCTAAGTCATTTTGGTTATTTTACGATTAAAGTTGGATTTATTATCCGGTAGTTATGCACTAATCATCTATCGGATACGGACGAAATGTTATGGGTTCTCCTACGTAGGGGGTTCCGACATGAAAACAGACGACACGATCAGATTCGTCTCGTTGTTCTAAGCAACTTTCATGTTTTAAGTTTTTCGATCTGAGCTACGGTTTAAAAGTTATTAATTTTCAAAGTTTAAATGATTTTCTGGAATTATTTTTATTAACAGAATTGAATTATGACGTCAGCATGATGCCATGCTGACATCAGCAGGTTGGCTGACCAGTCAAACCTGACATGTGGGTCCAGTGGGACCCTCATGTCAGCCTCTGTTACTTTTAACAGTGAATTAAACTGATCAGAGTTAACTAGGGGGATGTGGGCCCCGGGTGTCAGTGGGTGATTAGTTAATCTAATTAGTTTTATTTATTAAAATGTTTATTAGGTTAATTATCAGAGGGGGTCCCACATGTCAGTGGCTCGGCTCGGCCCAGTCAGCACGTTGACCCGAGTCAACGGGGTCAACGGGACCAGGGGACCCACTGTCAGCGACTAAGGACGGGCCCCACCGAGCCACGTCAGCACGGCGGCCGGAGATCGCGCCGGCGACCTCTCCAGCAGCGGAAGTTCGCCGGAGTGCGTCGGATTCGCGCTACAGGGGTCCATTTTGTTGGGGAACGCAGTAATTTCAAAAAATTTCCTACGAACACGCAAGATCTATCTAGGTGATGCATAGCAACGAGCGAGAGAATGTGTCCACGTACCCTCGTAGACCGAACGCGGAAGCGTTTAGTAACGCGGTTGATGTAGTCGAACGTCTTCGCGATCCAACCGATCAAGTACCAAACGCACGGCACCTCCGCGATCTGCACACGTTCAGCTCGGTGACGTCACTCGTACTCTTGATCCAGCTGAGTCCGAGGGAGAGTTTCGTCAGCACGACGGCGTGGTGACGGTGATGATGAAGTTACCGACGCAGGGCTTCGTCTAAGCACTACGACAATATGATCGAGGTGAAAATCTGTGGAGGGGGCACCGCACACGGTTAAACAATCAACTTGTGTGTTCTAGGGTGCCCCCCTCCCCACGTATATAAAGGAGGAAGGAAGGAGGTGGCCGGCCTAAGGGGGAGGCGCACCAAGGGGGTGGAGTCCTACTAGGACTCCAAGTCCTAGTAGGATTCCACCAAGAGGAGAGGGGAAAAGAGGGGGGCTGCGCCCCAACCCCTTGTCCAATTCGGACTGGGCTTGGGGGGGGGGGGGGGCCACCTCCTGGCTGCTGCCTCCTATTTCCCGTATGGCCCAATAAGGCCCATTACTTCTTCCGGTGAATTCCCGTAACTCCCCGGTACTCCGAAAAATACCCGAATCACTCGGAACCTTTCCGATGTCCGAATATAGCCTTCCAATATATGAATCTTTACCTCTCGACCATTTCGAGACTCCTTGTCATGTGCCCGATCTCATCCGGAACTCCGAACAAACTTCGATCATCAAATCACATAACTCATAATACAAATCGTCATCGAACGTTATGCGTGCGGACCCTACGGGTTTGAGAACTATGTAGACATGACTGAGACACATCTCCGGTCAATAACCAATAGCGGAACCTGGATGCTCATATTGGCTCCTACATATTCTACGAAGATCTTTATCGGTCAAACCGCATAACAATATACGTTGTTCCCTTTGTCATCGGTATGTTACTTGCCCGAGATTCGATCGTCGGTATCATCATACCTAGTTCAATCTCGTTACCGGCAAGTCTCTTTACTCGTTCCGTAGTGCATCATCCCATAACTAACTCATTAGTCACATTGCTTGCAAGGCTTCATATGATGTGCATTACCGAGAGGGCCCAGAGATACCTCTCCGATACTCGGAGTGACAAATCCTAATCTCGATCTATGCCAACTCAACAAACACCTTCGGAGACACCTGTAGAGCATCTTTATAATCACCCAGTTACGTTGTGACGTTTGATAGCACACAAGGTGTTCCTCTGATATTCGGGAGTTGCATAATCTCATAGTCAGAGGAATATGTATAAGTCATGAAGAAAGCTATAGCAATAAGCTTAACGATCATTATGCTAAGCTAACAGATGGGTCTTGTCCATCACATCATTCTCCTAATGATGTGATCCCGTTCATCAAATGACAACACATGTCTATGGTTAGGAAACTTAACCATCTTTGATTAACGAGCTAGTCAAGTAGAGGCATACTAGGGACACTTTGTTTTGTCTATGTATTCACACATGTATCAAGTTTCCGGTTAATACAATTCTAGCATGAATAATAAACATTTATCATGATATAAGGAAATATAAATAACAACTTTATTATTGCCTCTAGGGCATATTTCCTTCACATTTGACGCGAGGTTGGGCTGGTTCGATCGAGCATTCAACGACGCGTCTAGTGGTGGTGGTGGTTCCGCCGGAATCGGTCGGAATCGTCGCCGGCGTCGAGCAAAGGCGGCGCCGGAGTTTGGGCCTCAACGGAAACATGGCTACGCGGTGCTCTCGCACGTGCTAACTAGCTAGGGGGGGAGTTGCGGACCTCCAGGAGCGCGTTGGCGCCACTGGCTCAAGCTGCCGAAGCTCGGGAGCGCGTCAATGGCTCATGCGGCGGCGGTCAGAGCACGGCCATGCTAGCAGCTCAACGGCGGCACGCTGGCGAGTGGAGAAGGGAGCAGGGGGAAAGCGCAACTTACGTAGCGGCACGCCGAAGGCCGTTGATAGCTTAGGAGCAGCAGAATCATCGCCGGTGATGGAGAAGATCGGCGGCGACCGAACGGAAGGGGACGGGGCGATTCCGGCGCTGTGGTGGCTTCGGGCTCCAGCTGCTACCACCGGACGTCGAGGAAGATCATGGCGAAGACGACGGACGCGTCGGTGGAGCGATGCGGTGGCTGTGGCCGCGGAGACGAGCGCGGTGCGGCGGCGATGGCGTTCGGTGGCGATGGGATCTGGGGGAAGAGAGCGAGGGGAGAGGGGAGGAGTGGTCGGGGAGGACCAGGGGAATGGAGGAGGAGTTCCTTATCCGCTCCGCTGCTCCTGTAGTGTCGGCGGGCGCCGACGTGTCATCGCCCGGCTAGCGCGCGCGCGCGGCCATGGCGCAGCCGACACGGGGAGGAGGGAGAAGGAAATGGGCCTGGTGGGTGTAACACCCCCGGTGATTAGCAACAGTAATCACTTTTGATAATGACAAGTCAGCAAGGTTAACAGTGTCAAATCATCATTAGCATCATATTGCATTTCAACTCCTAACTCAAATTCAAAATTTAAATGAAAGTGAAATATAAAAGTTGTCCAAACCTAAAAAACTAAAATGCTCAGTAAATAACAAATATTGCAGAGGCTAGTCTAAAATTGAAACCAACAAATAATAAAATATTTAGGTGGCACTAACATGATTAAAACAGCTAGGATTAATGCATATTAATTATTGTAAAATTTGTGGGAGCTCCAATTGTCTCCAAACTAATTTTTGGTAGTGTTAGGTAATGCCTAGTATTTATTGGAACAATTGCCATGTTCTATAACAATCATTTTGAGGCCTAACTTTTTACTAAACAGGGAAATAAGAATAAATAAAAGGAAAAAAAACAAAACTAACAAAAAAGAAAGAGAAAGCAGAAACCCCCCTCCTCCTGGGCCGAATGGCCCAGCTAGTCAGGCCGGCCCAGCTGTTGGCCAGCCCACTGGCCCATCAGGCCCGCCCCCGCCCCCGCTCCCATATCCCCACTCCCTTATCCTCTCGCCCCCCCGTACCAACCCCAACGCAACCCCCCCACTCTTCCCCTCCCCCGATCCAGATCGGATCGGGGCACGCATGCATCGGCCTCGCAACCCCGACGCCGTGCCGCCTCCTCGCCGGCCTGCACCTCGTCACCGCGTCGCCGTCGTCCCCGACATCCTCCCCGCGCCCCGCTGCCACTCCCCTACCGGCCCCGTGAGCTCCCTCCCTTCCCCTTTCTGTCCCGTGCGGCCGTCACCACGTCCGGGCCGCGCTCACCGCGCCCGGCCGCGTCCCGCAGCTCCACGCCGGCGCGCTGCCCGCGCCGTGCTCGAGGCCACCACCGGCCCGCCCCGCGCCTGCTCGCTATGCCCCGCGCGCGTCTCGGCCTGCCTTTGGCCGCGCCCGAGCCCGCACGGTCTAGCGCTCGCACACCCACGCCCCTGCCCCCCCACCGCGCCGCTCCTGCTCCGTCGCGGCCCTCCTGCGTCGCGCGCTCGCCCGCTCCCTTGCTGCCACCGTTACTCACCGCCGCAGCTGCCCCCCCTTTGCTCCGCCTACCGCGGCCGTCGCCCGCGCTGGCTGCGCCCGCTCCGGCCATGGCTTCGCCGTGGCCACCGGCCCCCTGCTCCAGCCCCTGCTGGGTCCACCCGCACCTGGGCGTGCGCCTACCCGGGCCGCGCCCTGCACGCGCCTGTGCGCGCCCACCCGCGCCAGCCATCGCCCGCGTCGCCCTGCTCCGCCCCGCGTCGCTTTCCTCCTGCGGCGAGACCGCGCCTGCGCCGATCTGTCGCTGCTCGCCGCTCCGCCGCGCCACCACTGCCTAAAGCTGCTGCTGCCCCGCGGCCGTCGCCGTCCCGTCACCCCCTCCTCCGACCGCGCCGGCGCCCCAGTCGGGTGCGCCCCTGCCGGCCACGCCCGCAGCGCCCATTCGGGCTACGCCCGACGCCCGTTTCGCCCGTGCCCGACCCGCTAGGCCCCCAGGGGCCTATGACAAGTGGGGCCCCGCCCTGGAACGTTTTAAAAAAAATAAATAAAAATTAATTAATTAAGTGAATTAATTAACCTAATTAATTTGGTTTAATTAACCTAATCATTTAATTAAACTAATTAAATCCTGTTTAGATTAATCTAATTTAATTAATTAATTTAATTAATTAGTTAACCCTAATTAACCTAACTAGTCTATGACATGTGGGACCCACGTGTCAGGACGCCTGCACATGTCATGCTGACGTCATGCTGATGTCAGCATAACACTGTTTCGGATAATGTTAATTTAAATAATTAATTAAAATCCAGAAATTAATAAAAACTTTAGAAAATCATATTAAATAATCCGTAACTCCGATGAAAATACTTTATACATGAAACTTGCTCAGAATTCCGATACGAACCCGAATACGCCCTCCGTATTCCTGTCAGATGCCTCTAGCTATAAGAGCATTGAACTTTTAGACAGATTTCAGTAAATGAATAGTGCCCAACTTTAATTAAATAAATCCGAATAAATTCCTAAATTAACTAAATCATTTAGTTAGGCAGTAGAACACCCCGGCACTGCATATTGTCATGTCATACTTTGTGTAGCATTGTTTGCTTTGTATTTACTGTTTCCTCCCCCCTCCTTCTCTCTCGATAGACGCTGAGACCGCTGACGACACTGCCGTGAACGACTACTACGTCGACGACCCTTCTCTCTCGACACAGCTTCCAGGCAAGCCCCCCCTTGATCAACCCGATATCGCCTATTCCTTCTCTCTACTGCTTGCATTAGAGTAGTGTAGCATGTTACTGCTTTCGGTTAATCCTATTCTGCTGCATAGCCTGTCTTTGCTACTACTGTTGATACCTTACCTGCAATCCTAAAATGCTTAGTATAGGTTGCTAGAATTACATCAGTGGCCCTACACTCTTGTCCGTCTGCCATGCTATACTACTGGGCCGTGATCACGTCGGGAGGTGATCACGGGTACATATACTATATACTATTACATACTTTTGTTACTGTTCGGAGATGGGGGCTGAAGGGGCAGGTGGTTCCATCCAGGCAGAGGTGGGCCTAGGTTCCCGACGGCCCCCGAGTGTTACTTTGTGGCGGAGCGACAGGGCAGGTTGTGACCACCTAGGAGACAGGTGGGCCTGGCCCTGGTCGGCGTCCGCGGTTACTTCAAATTAACACGCTTAACGAGATTGGGTATTTGATCCGAGCCTGGCTACGAGCCTATACGCGCTAACCACCACGCAGGAACAGTTATGGGTACTCGACGTCGTGGTATCAGCCGAAGCCTCCTAGACGTCAGCGACTGAGCGGCGCGCGCCGGGTTGGACCGCGTAACGCAACTTCCTTTGTAATGGAGGTTGCTAGGTCTGCTCTCCGGCCGCCCACGCAACGTGCAGGTGTGCAATGGGCGATGGGCCCAGACCCCTGCGCGCATAGGATTTAGACCGGCGTGCTGATCTCTCTGTTAGGCCTAGGTAGGGCTGCGACGTGTTGATCTTCCGAGGCCGGGTATGACCCAGGAAAGTGTGCCCGGCCAGAGGGATCGAGCGTGTTGGGTAATGTGGTGCACCCCTGCAGGGAAGTTTATCTATTCGAATAGCCGTGTCCCTCGGTAAAAGGATGACCCGGAGTTGTACCTCGACCTTATGACAACTAGAACCAAATACTTAATAAAACACACCCTTTCAAGTGCCAAATACAACCCGGTGAACGCTCTCTCACAGGGCGACGAGGAGAGGATCGCCGGGTAGGATTATGCTATGCGATAATACTTGGTTAACTTACCATCTACTCTCTTCTATATGCTGCAAGATGGAGGCTGCGAGAAGCGTAGTCTTTGACAGGATTAGATATCCCCCCTCTTATTCTGGCTTTCTGCAGTTCAGTCCACTGATATGGCCCTTTACACATATACCCATGCATATTTAGTGTAGCTCCTTGCTTGCGAGTACTTTGGATGAGTACTCACGGTTGCTTTGCTCCCCCTTTTTTCCCCTTTTCTTTTCTTTCTGGTTGTCACAACCAGATGCTGGAGTTCAGGAGCCAGACGCCACCGTCGACGACGACCCCTACTACTCTGGAGGTGCCTACTACTACGTGCCGGCTGCCGACGACGACCAGGAGTAGTTTAGGAGGATCCCAGGCAGGAGGCCTGCGCCTCTTTCGATATGTATCCCAGTTTGTGCTAGCCATCTTATGGCAACTTGTTTAACTTATGTCTGTACTCAGATATTGTTGCTTCCGCTGACTCGCCTATGATCGAGCACTTGTATTCGAGCCCTCGAGGCCCCTGGCTTGTATTATGATGCTTGTATGACTTATTTTACTTTTAGAGTTGTGTTGTGATATCTTCCTGTGAGTCCCTGATCTTGATCGTACACGTTTGCGTGTATGATTAGTGTACGATTGAATCGGGGGCGTCACAAGTTGGTATCAGTGCCGACTGCCTGTAGGATCCCCCTTTCCAACTCCTTGGTCGAAGTTGAGTCTAGAAACCGAAAACTATTTTACTAACTTGGCTGTGTGTCTTACGGGCCCACGTCGCCATTGGGTGGTATTTGGATCTTTTATTCCTCGTCTATACTCTGGGACTCTGTTCTCTCTTCTATTCGGGTTAAATGATTTTGCTAAATGTAACTCTAGGTTCTCGTAAATATTTTCTCCCGGAGAGCCCCTCACTGGAGATGATCGCCTACTTCACCAGAAGATTTCGAAGATACCCTTCGATGTTTTCCCGAGACCTTTGTGCTCATCGCTTTTGAAATTCCTTACCACCGATATATCCTTATGTATAATTACATACACTTGCCATTCATACATTCAATCCAGTTGATCTTGTTATTACAAGATGCCCCGAACAACTTTTCGTTGTTCCGACAATCCTTTGAGCTTACTGCCTTGCAGTTCTTGCCTCATGAATACCCCCTACGGATAATTCCTCGCACTTACCGAGTGTCCGTTCCTCCTCCTTTGTTCATATGATTCACAAGATGCATACAAATACTATTCGATCTTTCGAAAATCCTTAACAGCTTATTGCTCTGCAAATACTTGTCTGCTTGCATTATGGATGCTTTCCATACGACTGGCAATATTCATTAGTATCCTTTGACACCGTTATTTTCATCTTATTGATTCAACATGAGTGCGAATGCACGCATTCATCAGTTGATCCTTTCTAATTATCTTCCGGCTCAGACGTCCTTTTGAACATGAGCTGGTTCTCGACCAATCAAATTGTCATCGATTGTGCCCCTAAGCCTACTCGACTTACCCATCCTTAATCAGAGCCCTTGCTCCTGATCTCTTGATTTGGAAATCATAAATTCCCTTGCATTGAACTTTGAGTTAGTTAGTTGTTTCTATAATCTGATGCCTCTGCATACTTCTTCTTCCTCTGATTGAGTACCGTTACTCACATCAGCTCCGTTGTGGATCGCCCGATCCATTGTTGGATTGTTATCCGACAGTGTCTTTCATATTCAATCACCTTGTGAGTTCTTCCCTTGATACATGATGCATTTGGTAAATTGTATCCTCTGCGTTCCCAACCATACTCTGCTTTCGAGCTTGTATAAATTACTCCTGAAGCGTTATATGTTCCTAAGATGCCCTATGGGATGAACATATACCTTCCCTAAACCGTGTGAACCCGAAAGTTTACACAAGACATTCTCTTCCGGTGTTTTACCAGATACATTTCAATTCCACAACTTCTTCGAAGACGAGAAGTGAATGAAATGATATGCATTGAAGAAGTGGGAGTCGACCTTGAGCTTTGTGTTCATGCCCATGGAAATGATGTAGACCGTCTCGGAAGCTTCTTGCAAAGTGATTTCCATCTGTATAATTCTTTTGGTATCCTTAAATTGAACCTTGTAGTTATGGTCCCGACCATACTAACCTTATTCATTATATCTGAAAGGAAACCATTCCAGTGCCTCGTCTATTTTTGACGAGATTAAAGTATCCGCTATCGCAAGTCAACGACCCAGCTCAACTTCTATCTTGTTCTACCTTTGAGTATTACCCCCTGGTATCCCGATGATATCATGGGACTGCAATACTTCTTATGAGTCTTCGTCAAGTATTCCTTCTCACTGATTCAGTATTCCACGGGTTTTGGGTTGTTTGTCAACTGAGAACATCGATAAGTGAATCGAATCCACCCTGTGATCCAATACTCCTAGTAATGTACTGCTGGGAAATTTAACTTTCAACTCATGTCATTATTAGCCTAATCGGCTACATCGTTATCTTAACTATGCTACCTAGTACTGCTTCTCGGAGCACAATTTCGACGATGAGTTAAACTTACATCGATCTTCATCGTCATATCTTTTGCCTTGAACAGCAAGCTTGATTCCGAGTTTGTGTCGTACCATGGTTTCAATAGCCTTTCGCTTCATCATTCCTTTTGCTTGATGTCATCGATGATCGATTACATCTTCAAGAAGCCTCTCAACAAATGTGTCGGATCACCTTCAACACTTTGACTTCTTTCGAGATGTCAACTGTGTTCTTGTTGAGGAATACCCTCCTTGCCCTCGATGCTTTTTGTTATCATCGACAACACCCTGAACTTCTTTTCATCGCGAGCTTGTCCGTGTTATGGATGCAACTTGCTATCCTGTTTGCATTATATTCTACCTTGAAGTATTACTGTCCTTTATGCCGAGTATGTTGTGAGGATTGCTTCACCTCTTTGAAAATTCTTGGCATAGTGATACTTCTCACCGTCACCATTCCTTCTTGGTCCCCGTGTTGTTTCTAACCGGAATATCGACAATTGAACTATGATGTGTGAATTCAAAACTTCTAGCAACCCTATTGTTTTGAAGTGAATGGCCGATAGTTTCATTCTAAGTCCTTTGGTTATCGAATCACCATTCTGACATTGATCGTGCTACTTGGTCCATATTTCCAGGTGCACTTTCGTTCAATGTTTAATTGAGGATGTTTTCCTCGAGCATACATCATTATATCATTTGGTCTAACAAATGTCATCTTCTTGTTCGCATAATTGTGGAGATCCATCTTGTGGAATTCTCGATGAATTGTCGCTGAGTCCATCAGCCACCTCCTCATCCTCTCCTTGGTTTAATGATGAACTATTGCTTCGGGAACCCGCTCCTATAGTTCATTTCCCGAGAATCTTACAATGTCATCTCGACAATTTGTGTTGCACCTTTTCTTCCCGGGCATCCTGAGTCTGAGGTATCCTGACACCAATCAGATCTGAATCTCGGTCAGACATAATGTTTGGAACATAATTCCCGGAGTTATAATATTGGTCCTTTGATGACCCGGTTAGGTGATGTCATGCCTAGCACACCTGGCTGGAGGACTTAATAATATAGTTTCTTTCTTTTGCAAGAATAGCCATTCTTCCAGGAGGAAATTGTAAGACTTATTCTTGATGGATCCCTTGTGTATCCAAAGCCTGACCTTTATCTGATAACCCTGTCGATGCTATCTCGAAGCATAACTATGGTACTCCGTACATCCTTAAGAACATTTGTGGCCCAATGCTAAATGTTTCTTGAACAGTTACCCAAACACAGTTGTATGGGTGCATATCATGATTCTTCTTACTCCTATTAACTAAATGGCCATGCCTTTGATCTCAGACACGTATATCATGCCCCGCTTAGCCTTGGGAAGGATATACTCCTATTTACTTGTGTTTAAACACATTTTCCTTTCCATTGTTTTGTTTAATCTGATAAACATATTTTCCTTTCCATTGTTTTGCTTAACCTTTCTTGTGATCTATATGATCTAAGCAGTAATATTTTCCTGCTTGTGCAAACACCTCAGTGTACAACTCTGCCAGTAAGACCCTGTTCCTATTGTTGATGACATTTCGGTAGCCGCCGATGGACGAGAACTTTGCCTATTTGGTCCGCCTCGTTCAACGAGCAGGAAAATGGTTCTCTTCGTCCCTCGCCCTTGGTACCAACATTGTTACCGACATAACTGACAGGTTATTCTCTAACATGCCTTGCTATCATGATTATGTAACATGATAGCGCCCTTCCTACTTTTAACCCACATGGTGGGCCCATAACCCACAGTTCCACAGGATCGAAACCTGACTCTCCTGTACACCCCCTGTTCCCAAGGTTGTTCCTCGCGCGTGGCCTCGTATGTAATTCACGAGCCACCTTCCGTGAGATCACCAATTCTGGTATTAAACACAATACTTATTCCCGTTGCTCTGAACCCCAGACATCGAACGATTGTCTATCCGCTTGAAACTTCATATGGTACCTTCTTACTTGGCTCTCGATGTGTTTCGTTTGTTCAACTCGAGAGATACTCATGTGTTCAATCCTGGGTTAACCCCAGATGGTTTTCCCTTATACCATTCTATCGTTGTAGAGCAGCCCCTCACCTATTCGTAAGTACGACGGAATTACCGAAGAAAAGATGCCGACTTCCTCATGATGAGCTGAAGCAGAGAAATGAAGACATCAACGTAATGGGTCGACCTCTTCGAGAAGAGCACCCAGGACCGAGAAGATCCGTTAGAGTTTCGTAACCATGACTCCCCCCCTACTCCCCCGCTTAAATTCTCGGGACGAGAATTCTTGATAGACGAGGAGAATTGTAACACCCCCGGTGATTAGCAACAGTAATCACTTTTGATAATGACAAGTCAACAAGGTTAACAGTGTCAAATCATCATTAGCATCATATTGCATTTCAACTCCTAACTCAAATTCAAAATTTAAATGAAAGTGAAATATAAAAGTTGTCCAAACCTAAAAAACTAAAATGCTCAGTAAATAACAAATATTGCAGAGGCTAGTCTAAAATTGAAACCAACAAATAATAAAATGTTTAGGTGGCACTAACATGATTAAAACAGCTAGGATTAATGCATATTAATTATTGTAAAATTTGTGGGAGCTCCAATTGTCTCCAAACTAATTTTTGGTAGTGTTAGGTAATGCCTAGTATTTATTGGAACAATTGCCATGTTCTATAACAATCATTTTGAGGCCTAACTTTTTACTAAACAGGGAAATAAGAATAACTAAAAAGGAAAAAAAAAACAAAACTAACAAAAAAGAAAGAGAAAGCAGAAACCCCCCTCCTCCTGGGCCGAATGGCCCAGCTAGCCAGGCCGGCCCAGCTGTTGGCCAGCCCACTGGCCCATCAGGCCCGCCCCCGCTCCCATATCCCCACTCCCTTATCCTCTCCCCCCCGTAACCCTACCCCCCACGCACCCCCCCCACTCGCGCCCCCACTCTTCCCCTCCCCCGATCCAGATCGGATCGGGGCACGCACGCATCGGCCTCGCAACCCCGACGCCGTGCCGCCTCCTCGCTGGCCTACACCTCGTCACCGCGTCGCCGTCGTCCCCGACATCCTCCCCGCGCCCCGCTGCCACTCCCCTACCGGCCCCGTGAGCTCCCTCCCTTCCCCTCTCTGTCCCGTGCGGCCGTCACCACGTCCGGGCCGCGTCCCGCAGCTCCACGCTGGCGCGCTGCCCGCGCCGTGCTCGCGGCCACCACCGGCCCGCCCCGCGCCTGCTCGCTATGCCCCGCGCGCGCTTCGGCCTGCCTTTGGCCGCGCCCGAGCCCGCACGGTCTAGCGCTCGCACACCCACGCCCCTGCCCCCCCACCGCGCCGCTCCTGCTCCGTCGCGGCCCTCCTGCGTCGCGCGCTCGCCCGCTCCCTTGCTGCCATCGTTACTCACCGCCGCAGCCGCCCCCCCACTTTGCTCCGCCTACCGCGGCCGTCGCCCGCGCTGGCTGCGCCCGCTCCGGCCATGGCTTCGCCGTGGCCACCGGCCCCCTGCTCCAGCCCCTGCTGGGTCCGCCCGCACCTGGGCGTGCGCCTGCCCGGGCCGCGCCCTGCACGCGCCTGTGCGCGCCCACCCGCGCCAGCCATCGCCCGCGTCGCCCTGCTCCGCCCCGCGTCGCTTCCCTCCTGCGGCGAGACCGCGCGCCTGCGCCGATCTGTCGCTGCTCGCCGCTCCGCCGCGCCACCACTTCCTAAAGCTGCTGCTGCCCTGCGGCCGCGCGCCGTCGCCGTCCCGTCACCCCCTCCTCCGACCGCGCCGGCGCCCCAGTCGGGTGCGCCCCTGCCGGCCACGCCCGCAGCGCCCATTCGGGCTACGCCCGACGCCCGTTTCGCCCGTGCCCGACCCGCTAGGCTCCCAGGGGCCTATGACAAGTGGGGCCCCGCCCTGGAACGTTTTAAAATAAGTAAATAAAAATTAATTCATTAAGTGAATTAATTAACCTAATTAATTTGGTTTAATTAACCTAATCATTTAATTAAACTAATTAAATCCTGTTTAGATTAATCTAATTTAATTAATTAATTTAATTAAATGTTAATTAATTAGTTAACCCTAATTAACCTAACCAGTCTATGACATGTGGGACCCACGTGTCAGGACGCCTGCTGATGTCATGCTGACGTCATGCTGATGTCAGCATAACACTGTTTCGGATAATGTTAATTTAAATAGTTAATTAAATTCCAGAAATTAATAAAAACTTTAGAAAATCATATTAAATAATCCGTAACTCCGATGAAAATACTTTATACATGAAACTTGCTCAGAATTCCGATACGAACCCGAATACGCCCTCCGTATTCCCGTCAGATGCCTCTAGCTATAAGAACATTGAACTTTTAGACCGATTTCAGTAAATGAATAGTGCTCAACTTTAATTAAATAAATCCGAATAAATTCCTAAATTAACTAAATCATTTAGTTAGGCAGTAGAACACCCCGGCACTGCATATTGTCATGTCATACTTTGTGTAGCATTGTTTGCTTTGTATTTACTGTTTCCTCCCCCCCTCCTTCTCTCTCGATAGACGCTGAGACCGCTGACGACGCTGCCGTGAATGACTACTACGTCGACGACTCTTCTCTCTCGACACAGCTTCCAGGCAAGCCCCCTCCCTTGATCAACCCGATATCGCCTATTCCTTCTCTCTACTGCTTGCATTAGAGTAGTGTAGCATGTTACTGCTTTCGGTTAATCCTATTCTGCTGCATAGCCTGTCTTTGCTACTACTGTTGATACCTTACCTGCAATCCTAAAATGCTTAGTATAGGTTGCTAGAATTACATCAGTGGCCCTACACTCTTGTCCGTCTGCCATGCTATACTACTGGGCCGTGATCACGTCGGGAGGTGATCACGGGTACATATACTATATACTATTACATACTTATGTTATTGTTCGGAGATGGGGGCTGAAGGGGCAGGTGGTTCCATCCAGGCAGAGGTGGGCCTAGGTTCCCGACGGCCCCCGAGTGTTACTTTGTGGCGGAGCGACAGGGCAGGTTGTGACCACCTAGGAGACAGGTGGGCCTGGCCCTGGTCGGCGTCCGCGGTTACTTCAAATTAACACGCTTAACGAGATTGGGTATTTGATCTGAGTCTGGCTACGAGCCTATACGCGCTAACCACCACGCGGGAACAGTTATGGGTACTCGACGTCGTGGTATCAGCCGAAGCCTCCTAGACGTCAGCGACTGAGCGGCGCGCGCCGGGTTGGACCGCGTAACGCAACTTCCTTTGTAATGGAGGTTGCTAGGTCTGCTCTCCGGCCGCCCACGCAACGTGCAGGTGTGCAATGGGCGATGGGCCCAGACCCCTGCGCGCATAGGATTTAGACCGGCGTGCTGACATCTCTGTTAGGCCTAGGTAGGGCTGCGACGTGTTGATCTTCCGAGGCCGGGTATGACCCAGGAAAGTGTGCCCGGCCAGAGGGATCGAGCGTGTTGGGTAATGTGGTGCACCCCTGCAGGGAAGTTTATCTATTCGAATAGCCGTGTCCCTCGGTAAAAGGATGACCCAGAGTTGTACCTCGACCTTATGACAACTAGAACCAGATACTTTATAAAACACACCCTTTCAAGTGCCAGATACAACCCGGTGATCGCTCTCTCACAGGGCGACGAGGAGAGGATCGCCGGGTAGGATTATGCTATGCGATAATACTTGGTTAACTTACCATCTACTCTCTTCTATATGCTGCAAGATGGAGGCTGCCAGAAGCGTAGTCTTCGACAGGATTAGATATCCCCCCTCTTATTCTGGCTTTCTGCAGTTCAGTCCACTGATATGGCCCTTTACACATATACCCATGCATATGTAGTGTAGCTCCTTGCTTGCGAGTACTTTGGATGAGTACTCACGGTTGCTTTGCGCCCCCCCCCTTTTTTCCCCTTTTCTTTTCTTTCTGGTTGTCACAACCAGATGCTGGAGTTCAGGAGCCAGACGCCACCGCCGCCGACGGCCCCTACTACTCTGGAGGTGCCTACTACTACGTGCCGGCTGCCGACGACGACCAGGAGTAGTTTAGGAGGATCCCAGGCAGGAGGCCTGCGCCTCTTTCGATATGTATCCCAGTTTGTGCTAGCCATCTTATGGCAACTTGTTTAACTTATGTCTGTACTCAGATATTGTTGCTTCCGCTGACTCGCCTATGATCGAGCACTTGTATTCGAGCCCTCGAGGCCCCTGGCTTGTATTATGATGCTTGTATGACTTATTTTACTTTTAGAGTTGTGTTGTGATATCTTCCCGTGAGTCCCTGATCTTGATCGTACACGTTTGCGTGTATGATTAGTGTACGATTGAATCGGGGGCGTCACAGTGGGCTGGTCCAGGGGCACTGTGCACTTAGGCCCAGTGCACAGTGCCTCGTTTCATTTTTCTTATCTCTGTTTTTCTATTTTCTTTATATATTTTCTGTTTTGCATTGGTTAGGACACTTTTGCACTTTTGTAAAATATGAGACTAGGTCCAAATATTACAACGCAATATTGGCTTTCACCAAAAATTGGTTTGGGCAAATTTGGATTTCTTTTGAATTTGATTTATTTATAAAGGAATTAAATAGTGCTGATTTGGTGCTGTTTCATGTTGTTGGAGTCATTAAACTAATCCAAGTATCCTTGGTTATATTTTTAATAGTGCTTTTGGAATATTTTCTATTTAGTGAACATTTTTCCAATAGTGTTTGAGCAAATTTATTTTGCACTTTTGAATTTGAGTTGATTTTCAGAATAGAGTTTGAATTGTTTTGATTAACCACTATGACTAGGCACTGCAAATGAGATGATTTGGCACTATTAGCAGTTGATCACAGTGGCTATTACACATGGGTGTTACACCCTTCTCTCTCTTCTGCGCTCTAGCATGCTCCGTCACCGTCCCCGCGAAACAGGGCTCCGCCGGCCGCCATGGCCGCCGCCTACGCGCCGTGCGCGCTCCCGACCGCGCGCGAGCCACTGGCGCGCTCCAGGGCGCGCGCAACACCGCGCCGAGCCCCTAGCTCGCCCTCCAGCCCGCTCCAGCCTCGCCCCTGTCCACGCTCGATCCTCGCCACCGCCACGGCTCGTCACCGGCGCCCCTGCCGACCACCACTGCACCTGCCACCGCCACCCCTAGATGCGCACGAGCGCCAGGGTCCCGTAAAGCTACTCCACGCGCGATTTGGTGAACCGTAGCGAGATTCCGTCCGATTCCGGCGTAGAACCGCCGCGGGAGGCTCGCCGGAGCTCTCTCCGGCGTCGCCGCTGACGTGGCCCTCCGGGCCCCACCCCTGTGCCACTGACCGCGGGCCCCACGGGTCCCAGTTGACCCCGCTGACCGGGTCAACTGCCGATGTGGCACAGTGGCCCACTGACACGCGGGCCCCGCCGCTAAAATGTTTTAAAAATAAATGAAAATGTTAATTAATCTGCTAGTTAATTAGTTAACTAAAGCTGACACTGACAGTGGGTCCCACTAGATAGTTAGGTTAATTAGTTAGTTTAATCTTCTGTTAAATTAGTCTAGCCTATGACAGGTGGGTCCCACCTATCAGGTTGACCAGTCAACAGGTCTGTTGACCTGCTGACATCATAAAGCACTGTTTCGGATAATGTTAATTTAAATAAATAAAATAATTCTAGAAAATCAATAAAACTTTGTAAAATCGTAGAAAATAAACCGTAGCTCAGATCGAAAAACTTTGTACATGAAAGTTGCTCAGAACGATGAGACGAATCCAACCGTGATGTCTGTTTCCGTGTCGGGACCCTCTACGGAGGTGAACCCGCAACTTTTTGCCCATTTCCGATAGATGAATAGTGCATATATACCTGTTAATAATTCCAACTTAAATCCTAAAGTAACTAATATGGTTTAGACATGTCTTTAGGCAACCCTGCACTGCACGTTAGCGTAGCCTGCTCTGTGTTACATATGTTTGCTGAGTATTTATCTGTTTCCTCCCCCTCTTCTCTCTCGGTAGACCCCGCTATAGACGCAGTTCCCGAGACCGTGCAGCTCAGGAGCCCGACGACACCGTTGACGACCTTGCCTTTGCCGCCAAGCAACTAGGCAAGCACCCCCCTTTGAGCATGCCCATATCGCCTATTCTCTTCTCTCTTGTGCTTGCATTAGAACTGCTGCTGCTACTGCTTTACCTATTCTGATGCATGACCTGATTTTGTAACCTGCTGTTGATAATTACCTGCATATCCTAAACTGCTTAGTATAGGCTGGGTAGAGACCCCAGTGACCCCACTTGTCCCGACTGCCCCGCTGGATTATCAGAAGACCCGGTTAACGGGATTGAAGATCAGGCCCCGGCACCGCACATCACCCCCCTTAGTTGTACGCCACTACTGGGTTACTATCGAGTGCCGAGGGTGATACCTCGTCAGCACTTCTGATGTTAATCTGGTAGGATAGTTCATCGGTTGTGGTTACCGAGGGTGATTCCTCCTTCACCGCTTCCGATAACGACGCTGTCGTGCACCACCTCAAGTGTGAACCCATCGAGGGTGATTCCTCCGAGTTCACCATGACAGATACATCGAGTAGGAATCCAACGAGAGTGATACCTCGGATTCCCCTGATGTTATGGACACATGGATACTTGGACTTTACAATTGTTACTTGGAAAGGCGGGTCGACCCTGAGGGGTACCCGCGAGTGATATGGAGACGGGTTGGCCTGGAGGTTGCCCGAGATATGAATACGAGGCGTGGCCGGGCATTCTTAGCCCTTGCCGCAAGTCCTCGAGACGGGGCGACGGGGTCACATCGATCGTGGGTCTCTGCTCGTTACCGCACTACCAACACACTATGATTTGGATATTTGATTCGAGTGGGCCTCTGGCCCGATAGCACTAACCATCACGCGGGAAAAGTTATGGGCACTCTGCATCGTATGCATCAGCCGAAAGCTCTGTCAGACGTCCAGTTCAGCCTCGTGGCCGGGCCGGGCCAGTGCCATCCAGGACTGAGGTGGTGCTCGTCCCGACCCTGCACACACCGACCCGGAGTGCACAGGGCGATGGCCCAAGACCCCTAAGCGCTTAGGATATAGACCGACGGGGACCTCTCTGCTGAGCTGTAGGTAGGGTTGCGGTGTATCGTTTGGCCGAGGCCAGGCATGACCCAGGGAAGTGTGTCTGGCCGGAGTTAAGCGAGCGTGGTGGGTAAGTTGGTGCACCCCTACAGGGAAGAACTAATCTATGCATAGCCGGATCCTCGGTAACGGACGCTCGGAGTTGTATCCCGATTGATACAACTAGAACTGGATACTTGTGATGAGAAATGGATAGTATGGCTCTGGGATTGCTTTCTCACAGGTAGTCGAGAAAGGATCTCTGGGCGAGGTTGATACTGATTACTGCTACTACTTTATACTGTACTAATCTACACTCTTCTAATGCTGCAAGACCGCTGAAGATGCTAGTCTTCGATAGGACTAGGCCTTCTCTCTATTCTGGCATTTCTGCAGCCCAGTCCACATATACAGCCTCGCCTTGATAATGTTGCATATGTAGTGTAGATCCTTACTTGCTGAGTACTTCGAATGAGTACTCACGGTTGCTTTGCTTTCTTTTCCCCCATATCCGTTTCATGCGACCAGATGACGGAGCCCCTGAGACAGCTGCCCCCGCCGACGATCGCTACTACTACCCTGAGGGTGGATACTACTACGAGTTGGCCGACGACCAGGAGTAGGTTCGGAGGGTCCCAGGCAGGAGGCCTGCGCCTTTCGATCGTAGCTTTGGTTTTGCCCCGCCTTTCTAAAGGCTTATCTGTTTCTGTTTCATATCTGTACTCAGATATCTGATGCTTCCGCTAACACTTGTATGCGAGCTTATGTATTCGAGCCCTCGAGGCCCCTGGCTTGTAATATAAAGCTTGTATGACTTTATTTATGTTTTAGAGTTGTGTTGTGATATCTTCCCGTGAGTTCTTAGGCTTGATCATGTGCATTTGCGTGTATGATTAGTGCACGATTGAGCCGGGGGTGTCACAACACTCTTGAGTGGTGGTGTTTGCAGAGGGAGTTGGAGATGGTCGCAACATGACCTGTGTTGCAATAGATGGTTACCACAACATGGTCTATGTTGCAACGAGTGACCGCAACATAGTCCATGTTGCAATGGTTGATCAAAGGCCATGTCACGCAATCCGGAGGTGACCGTAACATGATCCGTGTTGTGATGATCTGATGGATCACATAGGATAACTCGAACGACTGTCGTCCCGAGCGATCTTTACAAAAGATCAATCGGGTGACGCGTAACCCCATCTTTTTTCCATAGAACTCAGGGAACTTTATTGTTGTACTTGTACTTGACAGTGATCCAGTTAGAATCAGCCTATTGTCTGTTAACCAGAAAATCAAGGCTCTTGTCTAGCCAAACATCCGATAGGACTAGTGTGCAAGCTATCTTAGCACATTGATCTACGCTTGTATTATTAACCCTGCTTACATGGTGGATCGAGAAAGAAGCAAAACTAGAAACCTTTCCCCAATTTCATCTAAGATTGGCGCAATAATCAAACGAGAATTAATGCGCGAGCAGAAACCTTAGAGTTGAGCAAAGATGACTCCTTCATGGAGTGCTAAGGCTTCTGCCATAAACGGATCTGTAATCCGTAATCCCCAGCAGCAGACTTACCAAGCTCCCAAGAAAGACAGATGAGCCGGGCTACACCTCCCACACACATCAACATCAATTGCACCGTCCCTGTTGATTTTAAACCTGGATCAGGGGGTGCCAGCAATGGCCTACATGAGATTTCGTGCAATCAGCTGGCAATGACAACAACACCAAGTCCTCATGCACCCATTTCATAGCTTGTCTTGGGTCGAAGACATCTTGCCAATGAGTCCATCTGTTCCTAGCTGACCAAATTGCATGCATAATTGTGATGATCTTGTAGGTTTCTTGGTTAGTGAACATTTTTCTAGCAACATATCTCTTGCCCACGTCATTGGATGTAATTATGTGTGTTTCAACTAGAAACTTTCCCTTGCAGTAGCCCAGTACCGTTGCACATGTGAACGCCCAATAAGGGCATGCATGGGATCTTCGTCCATGGCTTCGCACATGTCGCGGCGGCCAATCTGTTTTATGTGGCCGTGCTTGAGGGTTAGCGAATCCGGTAGAATCCCTCACAAAACACGCCACCAAAAACTCTCACCATCGAGATGACATTGAGTTTTCAAAGAGAGGACCATAACTGTTTTTTCAGACATTGATGGTGCCGCTATCGACCCTTATTGTCGCCCTCCCGCGGTCCTATTGTTGACTTCCAAACTCCATGCCCAGCTCTGTTGTTGCCTCATGCAGCCTCACCGTCACCTAAAAGTTCCCTGGTTCTCCTCCTAGAGCTGAATCTAATTCCTCATCTTCCTGCTCAAACCCTTTTTTTTCTTATCCTTTTGTTCATGGTGTAATTTGGCTAGTAGTTTGTAGTTAGGCCAAATTAATTTAAATGACTGGTTAGATTATTGGTTGACATAAATATTTTGGACTTGCTGTTTGGTTCAAAATGCAGGCTTGGATCATAGTACAGTACATGTGTTGCAGCGGCAGATCAGGCGTAGCAACGTTATTTACCCAGGACAAATATATGGAGTTTTGCATGGATTAGAGGCTACCGAGGACAAGTGATGGCGTTGAGCTAAAATGCAGCTGTTTAAGACTGCTACCAAGCTGAAGGAGTTTTTGGCATGAGCGATCGAGTTATGTACGTGAAGGTGCACAACACAAGGAGGATGATTAATCATTGTTATATCATGTGATAGCGGCGTGGCCGGTATATTTTATTCATAAGGCAAGAAGAGTATATAGCTAGGAGGGGTCGCCGGCTGATTCAAAACGTAAGTACATACGTGGTAGTCCAATTAAGATGACCTGATTAGATTCTAATCGGTTTAGATTTTAGAGTTCTATTCGTATACGTCAAGGGCTGCCTTGTATACGCGAAAGTCCAGCGTGCCTTGTATATATAAGGCCACGGCCGATTGGAAAGCCACCAGCAATCGATCTATTCACAAAAACATATTACTTTTCCACGTTCGTTTTCTTTCTGTCGCTACTTCCTGCCGAGCCCTAGCAGCCCTAGGGTTTGGTGATCTTTGCCGTTTTGCGCTGGAAAACGGTCGTCTCTCCTCTACGAAAGCGAGGAAATCTTTGTTGCTTTGCTCGTAAAGCAATCGTTCGTCGTCACGAAAGCACGACACATATCCTGGTGTTGCGCGGCGATTTCGCGTGCCAACACAATTGGCGACTCTGCTGGGAACGAGAAGAAGAAGAGGTACACGATGAGTACCGAATCCAAGAACGGGAGCGACATCGACCCGGAGAACGTCATCGCCGTCACACTCGACGATCTGTCGGAAGATGATCGGCGCGAGCTTGAAGAGGAGCTTGAGAAAGAAAAGGTTGAGAGGTTGAAGCTGAAGTTGGCTGGATACGCGAACACGAGGAATGGCGTCGTAAAAAAGGTAGTTTCGAGCCCTTCCGATGCGCTCAGCACTCAGGTAAAAAACTCAACCGAAGAAATTGCTCATCTAATTGATGTGTCCGTAGCTAGTAAATATGGTTCTGATATGGAAAATATGGCACATACAATTACTCGCGCAGTAGCTAGTAGGCTTGAAGAATTTAAGGTGCAGTTTAATAAAGATCTTGAAAATTGCCTACCTGGTCATGTACGCTCATTAGTGCTGCAAGTTAATGATGAGTATTCTGGAAAAAGACCGATGCCACCAGATAGTAGCAGATTTAACAATTTGCCAAGTAATATACATACGCCTAGTGCATCGGCTAATGCTATGCAACCTCACGTCTCTTTAAACAATAATCTGGATGGCCGGAACTATGTTGCTAGTTCGGCTAATAATTTTGTTCCTAGTACTACTGCTCCTATTGTTTCGACTGCGGTTCCAGAAAACCACAATAGCAATAACCGAAGTTTTGGGTTTAATTCTAATATGTAGCAGCCTAGTTATCGGACAGTGGCATATAGTATGCCACCACTACCGCCTGTCGGTACCGGGGTTCCGTATGGGCCGGTACCTGATTCATATTTTAGTGGGCCTCCGTTGCAAACTTCTCATGCTCCAATTTCTTTGCCGGAATTTCCGCCACGTGCTTGTGTTTCATCTGCTCCACAAGCCAGTTCTCTACAGCCCAATGATAATTTTAAAGATCAACTTGCTAGTATACTTAGAGAATTTGGTTTAGAACCTAAGGGTAGAGCACGTGCATATCAAAAACCATACCCTGATTACTTTGACTCGACACCATATCCTCGTGGTTTTAGAATTCCAGATTTTGTTAAATTCACGGGGGAAGATGGTAGATCTACTTTTGAGCATGTAGGACAATTTTTAGCACAATGCAGCGAGGTCGGCACATCGGATGTTTTTAGACTAAAATTATTTCCTTTATCTTTATCCGGTACTGCATTTACTTGGTTTACATCGCTTGCTCCTAATTCTATTTCAACATGGGCACAATTGGAGCAAAAATTTCATGAGTATTTTTATAGCGGTGAAACAGAACTTCGGCTTTCAGATTTAACTATGGTTAGGCAGAAATATAATGAACATGTTCATGATTATATTAGGAGGTTTAGGGATGTCAAAAACCGATGTTTCA
Source organism: Thinopyrum elongatum (assembly GCA_011799875.1). Classification (NCBI taxonomy): domain Eukaryota; kingdom Viridiplantae; phylum Streptophyta; class Magnoliopsida; order Poales; family Poaceae; genus Thinopyrum; species Thinopyrum elongatum. The sequence continues at coordinate 92,354,085 of CM022302.1, read as the reverse complement.
GCTTGACCATAGCCGAAAATGATTTAGTCAATCTTGCCTTTTCGGGTCTACTCGCTCATATTAAGGAGAAACTAGAAGGGCAAGAATTTTTAGATGTTAATCAAGTTTTGCAGAAGGCTTTGGCGCAGGAAAACCGGGCTAAGGAAATTAAACAATACAGCCGGTTTAAAGAAAATAGAAATAAAGAGAAGGATAACCATGTGGTTAATGCCTTAAATTATGATAGTGATTCGGCTAGTGAGGATGATGTTAACATATGTGTAGCCGAATGGGTTCAAGCGCCAAAGTCAAAACCATTTGCATGTTCTGCTTTGAAACCTACAGCTGCTAGAAGAGAAGAAATTAAATACACTTTTGATGTTAGCAAGTGTGATATGTTACTGCAGAATAAATTAATTAGAGTGAGAGAGGGTCATGTAATTCCACCTCCAGAAGAATTGGGTAGAAGAGCTTATTGTAAATGGCACAATTCTTTTTCTCATACTACTAATGATTGTAACGTGTTTCGTCGACAGGTGCAATCGGCCATCAATGAAGGACGATTGACGTTTACAGAAGGCTCTAAGATGAAGCTCGACAGCGACCCTTTTCCTATCAATGTGGTTGAGCTTGAGAGTAAAAAAATGCTTATTCGGTCGGATCAGACCGAATCTGCAAGAGAGAAAAATGTTGTTGATAACAGTGCTCCTCCAAGGATGATCAAACCAAAAAATCCAGAAATAGGAGTGTGAAAAGTCAACGGGGGAAGGAGACAAGCTCCAAGGCCAAAGCCGACAGTTAGCATGTTGTTGGAAAAATATACTTCACGCAAGACCAACAATGTGTTTAATCGGCTCGGAGGTAATAAGCGTCCTAGATCTCCTTCTGGACCTCACAGTCATGAGCAATGGCAAGGAAGTGCATATGACCAACAGCCGTATTTTGCAATGGAGCCGACATATTGGGGTTGTACACCTCCTATGTATCCGCAGTTTCCTCCATGGAGGTTTAATCCTTGGGCGCCATATCCTACAGGGCCAGCAGGTTATTTTCAGCTGGGATGGATCCCGCCGAGGCCTATGTTCAGACCAAACGTACATGAGAAAAGGGCTCGGTTCAATGAGGAGGCTAGATCACATAACGCCATCGAGATTCGAGGAGGTCGATCACCGGTATGCAGTGCAGAGCGCAACAACTATAAGGGCGACCACAAGCGCGTATGGGTGCCGGTGAAACATGCCGATCCTAAACCCGAAAAAAGTGCAGATGATTTAGATGCTGCTCATGGTCTAAAAATAGTAGAACACCAGTCAGATGTTGTCAATTGTAGAGAAACAAGCAGTGTCTCAAAAGAAGCTCTCGGTACAGAGGAGAAAAGTAATGGCGTAAAGTTGCGGCAAGCTGGCCAGTCTAATCAATTTGAAAAGCAAACTAATTCTGGGCATGACCCGCATGCACGGCCAGATGCTATATCCTCACGTACTATTCAGAATCCTAAATCGGTTAGCACACAAGCTGATTTGGTCATAAAGAATGGTTGCACAGGAACGTCCAAGAGTTTGCCTCCGAGGAGTTTCAAGTCTAATACTAGTACATCTACACGTTGGGACTCGGGCAATGTACGCGGCCAAGGATTTAATGCCAATACCGTATATGATCAGCAGAGAAGTTTTTTGGCCAGAGATAAAATGTTTGCCAGAAAAACAGAAGCACGCCAGTATAGGCCGAAGGACCCGGGGGGCAGCCAAATTAAGTCTGTCGCGCCAGGGACTAAACCAGCACCGCAGTGGTGCCCAAAGGGACTTACTCACACTCAAAAACGACGTGTACAGCGACTGCGAACATTGGAAATAAAGGAAGAGATAGCTGAGAAGAAGCACGATAAATGGTTCAATCAAGATAAACCAATAATACCCACAAAGACTTGGAAGGAAAAGCGCATCGCAGCGGAGGAAAATAAAAATATGGATGACGCAATTGTTGCTGAAAATTCAGAGAATAACGGAGACGCACCTATTGATATGGATGTTAACATGGTGTTCGCATTGCCTGCTGAATTTCGCGCGCCCGAGGCTGAAATTCCTGAACTTGTTCTTGGCCCAAAGAATGCTACATTTGAGAAACCAGAGAAGCATGGACAGCACCTAAAACCATTATTTATCAGAGGTCACATTGATGGTAAGCCTATTGGTCGCATGCTTGTTGATGGCGGTGTAGGTGTTAATATTATGCCCTTTTCGGTATTTTCTAAGCTGAACCGAAAAGAGAGTGAGTTAATGAGGACCAATATGGGACTTAGCGGGTTCTCAGGTGAATTATCTGAAGCTAAGGGTGTTATTTCTATGGAGCTCACAGTCGGAAGCAAAACATTGTCGACTGCATTTTTTGTTGTTGATGTCAAAGGCCGGTATAATATTCTGTTGGGACGCGACTGGATTCATGCAAATTGTTGCATCCCTTCTACCTTACATCAGTGCTTAATTCAGTGGGTTAATGATGATGTGGAGGTGATTGAGGCCGACAATTCTTCATGCATTGCTTTGACGGATGCGCCGGTTGATTGGCAACACGGTGAGATGCGATGTTTGACTGGTAGGGATTTGTCGGACTATGACTATATCAGTATTGGTAGAGATGGTTTTGTACCTATAAATGCACAGCCGGCTAATGTAGCTCGGCTTAATGATTTATCTATATAAATGATGAATAAATATGATAGTATTAAGTGGCTACAAAGACGCACGGAGGAGTATCGTTCCGGAAAGAGCGATATGCATGAAACAATTGAAGATTTTGATGACATGGAAAAGTTTGGACAAGGATTCTCATCGGCTGATCCACTTGAAGAAATTGATATTGGTGATGAAAGTATTCCGAGACCTACATTTATCAAAGCTTGCTTGAAAGCCGATCAGAAAAGCAAGGTATGTCTATTACTTAAAGAATTCATTGATTGCTTTGCTTGGAATTATACTGAGATGCCCAGTTTGAGTAGAGATTTAGTGAAACATAGACTACCTATTAAATCTGGTTTTAGGCCGCATAAACAACCTCGTAGAAGTTTCAATCCTAATTTGTATGACCGCATCAAAGAAGAAGTTGATCGGTTGATAAAAGCTAAGTTTATTCGGCTGTGTAGATATGTAGATTGGGTTTCTAATATTGTGCCCGTGGAAAAGAAAAATACTGGTAAGATTAGAATTTGTGTTGATTTTAGAGATTTGAATAAGGCTACTCCGAAAGATGAATATCCTATGCCTATAGCCGACATGCTTATTAATGATGCATCGGGACATAAAGTGATTAGCTTTTTAGATGGTAATGCGGGTTATAATCAAATATTTATGGCCGAACAAGATATGTCTAAGACTGCTTTTCGTTGCCCAGACTTTGTTGGTTTATTTGAGTGGGTCGTTATGACGTTTGGGTTGAAAAATGCCGGTGCTACATACCAACGAGCTATGAATTTAATTTTTCATGATCTTCTCGGCATTGTACTAGAAATATATATTGATGACATAGTTGTTAAATCGGATGGGTTTGATCATCATTTAGCCGATTTAAGATTAGCTTTTGAAAGGATGCGCCGGTATGGATTAAAAATGAACCCACTCAAATGTGCTTTTGGCGTGTCGGCTGGTAAGTTTTTAGGCTTCATAATTCATGAAAATGGCATAGAGATTGACCCTAAGAAAGTGGAGGCAATTAGAAATTTGGAGGAACCCACGTGTAAAAGGGATGTGCAAAAATTGTTAGGAAAAATTAATTACTTGAGACGATTCATATCTAACCTGGCAGGGAAAATTGAATCGTTTGTTCCTCTACTTCGGCTAAAGAATGAGGCCAAATTTACTTGGGGGGCAGAGCAACGAGATGCTTTCAATAATATAAAGCGATGCTTGTCGAATCCTCCAATATTGCGGGCACCCAAGTCCGGTGTACCGTTCAGGTTGTACATTGCTGCACAAGATAGGGTGATTGGTGCGGTGCTGGCGCAAGAGGTCAGCGGGAAAGAATACATCACTGCATACTTAAGCCGTCGTTTGCTCGACGCCGAAAGTCGGTACGTGTTTATTGAAAAGTTATGCTTATCTTTATACTATGCATGTACCAAGTTTCGGCCTTATCTTCTTTCTAGTACTTGTGTAGTTGCTTGCCAGGCCGACGTCATTAAGTATATGTTGCAACAACCGATTCTTAGTGGTAGGATTGGAAAGTGGGCTTACGCACTAATAGAATATGATTTAACATATGAATCGTTGCGTGCTATGAAGGGTCAAATTATCGCCGATTTTATTGTTGATCATAGGATTAAGGATGATGAAAATATTAATTATGTTAGTGTATGCCCATGGAAGCTTTACTTTGATGGATCGGTTTGTAGGGACGGGCAAGGCGTCGGTAATGTTTTAGTTTCACCTAACAATGTTGTTTATGATACATCGGTCCGTTTGGAATATCCTTGCACTATTAACCAAGCTGAGTATGAAGCTTTGCTGTTTGGTTTGCAAACTTTGGTTGATATGGGCGTAAAGGATATAGATGCTTTTGGGGATTCGCTTCTGGTAGTACAACAAATTAAAGGCGAATTTCAATGTTTCGATGGGTTATTAAATAGTTATTTGGACCGATGTTTAGATATAATTAAGTCTCTAGATACGTTCACCATCCATCATATACCTAGAGAGGAAAATTCTAGAGCTAATAGTTTAGCACAGCAGGCATCCGGTTATCACATTAGTAGAGGAAAGTTTTTTATATTAAAAAAGCCGATGCATGCTAATGTAGGGAATGAGTCAATCATGTTTGATACTTTGCCACGGGGTGCACTTGGGCCTAGCACAGTTGAACAACTAACTGTACAATGTAGTGCAGATTCGGTGCATGGGTCACAAACGACCGAATTAGCAAATAATTTAGAACTAAGTGATTGGAGAGTTCCTCTAGTTAATCATTTAAAGGATCCAAGTCAAACGAGAGATAGGAAAATTCGGCGACAAGCTTTAAAATATACTTTGTTTAATGACGAGTTGTATCGCCGAACAATAGATGGGTTATTTTTAAAATGCTTGGATTCTGATCAATCTAGAATAGCTATGGGTGAAGTGCACGAAGGAATATGTGGAACACATCAGTCGGCTCACAAAATGCGATGGTTGTTAAAACGAGCGGGGTTTTATTGGCTGACTTTGCTAGAGGATTGTTTTCGGTACTATAAAGGTTGTGAGTCATGTCAAAAATTTGGTAATGTACAGTTAGCGCCCGCGTCTATGTTAAATCCCATAATTAGGCCATGGCCATTTAGAGGATGGGGCTTAGATTTTATTGGTGAAATACATCCTTCGTCTTCTAAAAGACATCGCTTCGTCCTAGTTGCCACAGATTATTTTACTAAATGGACTGAAGCAGTTCCTTTGAAAAATATGACTCATAAGGAAGTTATTAGTTTTGTTTTAGAGCATATTATTCATAGATTCGGTATTCCTCAAACTACTACTGATCAAGGTGCTTCTTTTATGTCTCATCAATTTCGTGAATTTGCCGAATCTTTAGGAATTAAATTGTTAAATTCGCCGCCTTATTATGCTCAAGCTAATGGACAGGCCGAATCTAGCAATAAAACTTTAATTAAGCTTATAAAGAAGAAAATTGAGGAGCATCCGAAAAGATGGCATGAGGTACTATCGGAAGCTTTATGGGCTCATCGGATTTCTAAGCATGGAGCGACTCGAGTAGCACCGTATGATCTAGTATATGGTCAGGAGGCGGTGTTACCTATAGAGGTTAATTTACAAGCTCTTAGAGTGGCCAGACAAAATGATTTGTCGGCTGTAGATTATAATGACTTGATGATGGATAAGATAGATGACATTTCAGAAGAGAGATTAAGAGCCTTGCGAGAAATTGAGAAGGAAAAATTAAGAGTGGCTATGGCTTATAATAAAAGGGTGAGAGAAAAATCATTTCAAATAGGAGATTTAGTGTGGAAAACGATTTTACCTATTGGAACTAAAGATAGAAAATTCGGCAAATGGTCGCCGAGTTGGGAAGGCCCGTATAAAATTGTAGAGATTGTTCCTGGAAATTCATATTTTGTACAATCTTTGCAGGGAGAGAAGTTGTCCAGAGCGCTCAATGGAAAATATTTGAAAAAATACTATCCTAGCATGTGGCAGGAGGCTTGAGCACATTTGGCCGATATGTTGTTTAAGATATCGCCCTAAGAAAATTTGGCCGATGTATACTTTGGACATCGTCCTAAGCAATTATATGGCCGGTGAATTGATCGACATCGTCCTAAGGTATTATAGTAGTGTTTTTTATGAATACAATTATACCAAAAACAGGGGGGCATGTGTTCATGGTGTAATTTGGCTAGTAGTTTGTAGTTAGGCCAAATTAATTTAAATGACTGGTTAGATTATTGGTTGACATAAATATTTTGGACTTGCTGTTTGGTTCAAAATGCAGGCTTGGATCATAGTACAGTACATGTGTTGCAGCGGCAGATCAGGCATAGCAACGTTATTTACCCAGGACAAATATATGGAGTTTTGCATGGATTAGAGGCTACCGAGGACAAGTGATGGCGTTGAGCTAAAATGCAGCTGTTTAAGACTGCTACCAAGCTGAAGGAGTTTTTGGCATGAGCGATCGAGTTATGTACGTGAAGGTGCACAACACAAGGAGGATGATTAATCATTGTTATATCATGTGATAGCGACATGGCCGGTATATTTTATTCATAAGGCAAGAAGAGTATATAGCTAGGAGGGGTCGCCGGCTGATTCAAAACGTAAGTACATACGTGGTAGTCCAATTAAGATGACCTGATTAGATTCTAATCGGTTTAGATTTTAGAGTTCTATTCGTATACGTCAAGGGCTGCCTTGTATACGCGAAAGTCCAGCGTGCCTTGTATATATAAGGCCACGGCCGATTGGAAAGCCACCAGCAATCGATCTATTCACAAAAACATATTACTTTTCCACGTTCGTTTTCTTTCTGTCGCTACTTCCTGCCGAGCCCTAGCAGCCCTAGGGTTTGGTGATCTTTGCCGTTTTGCGCTGGAAAACGGTCGTCTCTCCTCTACGAAAGCGAGGAAATCTTTGTTGCTTTGCTCGTAAAGCAATCGTTCGTCGTCACGAAAGCACGACACATATCCTGGTGTTGCGCGGCGATTTCGCGTGCCAACACCTTTCTTATTGTTGCATTTCAAGACTAAAATACCTTTTGGAGAGGATGTATGACACTTATTCATTTCTTATGGCCAAAGATGGTTGCCACCTTATTTGTCGCGTTGATCAGACTATGACTGTTATTGTCTGATTCGTTTTGTCCTCCTTTTTTGATATGCTCTCTGTTCTTGTCATTTGTGATCACTATATATTGCATGGTTCATGGTTCATCACTTGCAGTCTCATTGTTCTAGATCAATAGGAATTTTGTGTGGTGGGATCCCTGATCAAGAATTTGGTCAATTAACCAGTTAACGTGCCAATTAATCCCTACTTGGGTCACCGAGTAGCCGATAAACTGATAATTTGACTAATTAATTGATTAACTATCCGACTAGCTTATGAATCCCCTACTCGTCAGCCAACCGAGCAGCTACCAGTTAACGATTTCCTCAACAATGGGTGGGATAGATTGGATAACTTACTCGTTTGGTGGGTTTTTACATTTGTCTCGCATATCAAGGGCCTGAACCTCCCGTCGTTATGCCATCACGAAGGTGTTGGCCCGGTCCCGTGTACGTCTCGTGAGAAATCCTGACCCAACAGCCGAACGTGGCTTGGGAAACAGGAAATTACCCCGTTTCGCACACGATCCGACCGACGATAGACAGTCGCAATGGTGTCCCTCGAATGTCGCCTCCGGAAAACCGTTGCCCCCCGGGGGCAATGTCATCGCTGTCCCGGTCCCCTGTACGTCTCACGTGAAATTCTGACCCAAACCATAGATATATTCAAGCATTTTGGACATATAGATTTGTATGTGGTATGTTCTATATATATGCATTATATATGAACTCTATTTTTGATGATATCAAACAAAATATTTGTTGTCCACCAAATCTATAATGTCGTATTGCATTTGCTAGTTGTTACTAACACAACCCACATATGTTTCTTGTATTCGCCGCTATGAATGTGCAAACAAACAAGTTATAAAGGATATTTGATTATATTCAACACTATGCACTCTGACGTTGATCTGAGAAAATTTTGGAGGATATCAGACTATGTTTACTTTGATCGAACACTTCGGTATCTACAACATAGATCTGTGGACCTTTTTAATTAGCAGAATATCAATAGTTTTTTTTTATAAAAATATGTGTTCCTAGGGAAGTTTTCTATTGAGATTGTCCAATGCATAGGATTAGAATTTAATAATTATTCTCTAATGATCACTACTAACTTGAAAGGAAAACTTTCTTTGGATCAAGCCTTTTGAAAAATATTTTATATGAGTTTGTATGCATTTCCCATGAAGTAATCAAATACACTTTTAGGTTGGATATTGTTTTGAATTCTTTAAGATTTATTGAAGGTGTTGCAATCATAGTTTATTTATTTATTTATTTTTGTGCTTTGTTAGTCATGTGAACCGAAATATTAACCTAAGGCATGAGGACGCAACTAATTTGTGGCAGAATTTGATGGTATCACTAGATTATGTTTACCACAGGTAAAATTTCACCTAACATAACTTTATGGTGGCTATGAAACCATATAATTTGGAATCTCATTGTTTTGGAATCTATATAGTAATGTATTTATTTTACCAAAAATGTCAAATAAATTAAATATGATGCCCTCGCATTTGCGAGGACCACCTTGGTAGTTGAAAAGAAAGAAAAACTGTGCCCACTGCACTTGGTAAAGTAGCATTCTTTTTCACAGCCATCTTGGGAATATATAGTACTAGCAGCCACAAGAATTCACTACTAGTACATTTTTTCCAAAACTTCCGCTCTAAAAACACTATAGCTCCACACCATATAGCCTACCCACCCAGTGATAAAGTTCCAGTAAAAGCCTTGTTTTGCAAGCAATAAACATGTGTATAAAAACTCAATCTCTCCGGCAACAATGCAGGGAACAAGTTAACAAGCGTCAAGCAGTACACACAACGATCCCTGTCAAAGCCAACATTATTTTCACTTTCAGGTTCTCAGCCCAATCCAATGCTGATCCTGCTAAATTTTGTTCAACACACGATGCTACTCAATTTCATTTCAGTAAAACTCAAAACATTTTAAAAAATCAACCATCAGCAAAACTTTAAGCTGATCGCAAAATTTCAGAAACCTCTCCTTCCTAGCTAGAAAAGCATAGGGGCCTAGCCTACAGGTTTACCTTTTGCAAATATCAAACAAATGCGGTATGTACGCAAAAGATCAAATCAGCAATTAAACATCTCGCGCATGAGTATAACTGAAAAGACAATTAAGTTTCCCACACAAGCTTGTGGTTCTAGCCCAGCTTAGGCAGAACAAGGTGGCCACAATTGCATATGGTAAGACCATAGGAGTAGCTTCGGCGGATGGGGTTACCACCTGCCTCTCCGTCCTGTTACTACTTTCGGCAGTAATATTTCTTACCCCCTCCCCACGGAAAATTTCCACAGTGCACTATTTTTGCATTCAGGAACATCTTTTCCAGTTTTAACAGGGGTAACTTCATAAGTTACTGGAACTATTACAGAGGAACTTTATTAGACTAGAAATAGAGCAGACTTATGCGAAGGAAGACGAGGCAATCTTCAGGCATCAACCCCATCTACAAAATGAGCACAAGACAGTGCAATCTTCAGGCATCAACCCAGACTATGGCTTTTTGAAGGGGTTTGCCACTGACAAATCGTGGATATGCTTCTTTACAAGGCACTCAGTCTGTATGAAGTATTCCTGAACTCAACACATGTCAATCTGTCCATATTTAGTAGGGCTAATCCTGAAATCAAACCGAGCATCTCGGGAAGCTCTGTTTTCCACTTGTAGCAGCATGCGCTGATAAGCCGCCGTTTCACTGTTGTACTCATTATATACTTCAAATTCAATTCTGTCTAGCACCTTTGCATTCAATACAAAGAACCTCGCAAATTCAAGCTGTTTCCCATAGCCCAAGAATGACTTGAACACTACTTTTTTTAGATGGGTCTCAAGGCATTCGATTGGATGTAGTGGGTCATACGGAGGCTCAATTCTGTTATCCCTGCATTGACGAAACTGCAAAATGGGAAGGGAGGCATATGTTAAAACTGTCGCTAACTAGATGAGAGAAATGAGTACTCACAGTGACATAGAGCTTTTCCAAACAGGGGAACCACTTGAGGATGTTAAGAACTGCATCCAGTTTATCTCCAGAAGACCTGAGAGCAAAAACCTTCACAGTGCGCATCGAGTTTGTGGAGCTGACTGAGCTTAATCCCTGAAGAAAACAAACAATGAACATATAAAGTATATTTATCTACATGTAGGAATGCCGAATGCAACATTAGAAGATGACGCTGCTGCTACCTTGAAGAGTAGGAGCTTGGAGACGACCACTAAGAAAGGGCCCAATATCTCCAGATTAGGCGCCCTAATTACCCTGATAGTGACGCGATCATCACGGTTACAATCAGTTAATAGTAACCTTTGAAGACGAGGAGCATCCTCGATGACCAGTTCCACTTTTTTACTAGTACTAGAGCTATGACGGAAGATGATGCTCCTAATAGTCGGCGAGATAACACGGAGGCGACCCGGAGCATGAAAATCGGCCATGTATAAGCTCTCCAAGGCATGGCAGCCGGAGAGCAGTCTGTGGAAGACCTCCTCTGAGATGGAAATGTTAAACAGGGTGAGCTTGTTGAGATTGGGGAAATTCATGGGGGGCACGATCTCGAAGGGGAAATCGCAATGGTCGATCTTGGCAACCAGGATGGTGGATGCAGAGCGGAGCACTGATCCCAGCAGCAGGGGGTTGGCGTCGCTGATATCGAGCTCCTGGAGGTGGGCGAGGGCCTGGGAGTGAAGCCAGCTCGCCACCTGGGCGTGGAGGTCGGCGAGGGCCGGGGAGTGAAGCCAGCTCGCCGCCTGGGCGTGGAGACCGCCCTCGCCGGCGCCGGGGCAGAGGAAGTAGAATCGGCGGGCGGGGCCAGGGTGCTTGGAGATTATCTCGGTGACGGCGGAGGGTGGGACGCGGGAGGAGGTGGGGACGCCCCGGGGTCGGGTGCTGACCTCGAGGTTGAGAGGCGCTGAGCGCCAGAGGTGGCGCCACCGGCGGGAGAGGACCGGCGTGCGGCCGCCGTCCTTGGTGGGGAGGAGGGAGATGATGGCGCCGAGGATGGCGTCGGGGAGCCTGCTGATGAAATCGTCGGCGGTGGTCACGCCGCAGTCGACACTCCGTGCCCGCTTCGCTGCGGTCCCATTGGATTCGACCGCCGCCGCCGCCGCCGTACCCGCCGCCTCCTCCTTCTCCATGGCCGGCGACCGGCAAGTCGGAACCGGGACGGAGGGATAGGGTTGGCCTGGTCGCCGCCCGCCGCGGCTCACTGGGTACGTTTTGGGGGGAGCTCGGTAGGCAGCGGTGCCTCCTATATTTAACTTGGGGATTTTGCATATAGCCAAGCGTTGAGTACCATGTTCATGCGAATCATGCCAGCATTAAATCACGAGGACACGAACCATCAGACCACACCAAAAGTTGCTGAAAAATGGACGAACTGAACCGTCGCCAAAAATAACTGACTTAAATGACAAGAGTGTGAGCAGAATACAAGAGTGACAGTAGCAGAATCGATACATCATCAACAGAAAAAAAAAGGCAGTCCAGTAAACAAACTTACTTCCATGCATGGGTGATTCACAATTCATGTGTGGATCTTATTTGAAACGCCACAGCTAACAAATTTGACCGTGTATAAACATAACACCGACCATACATATATAGAACCCTCAAAAAAAAAAAAGACCATACATATATAGAGAGAGCTAAAAGCAGAAGTTCTTTTTGCTTTGTTGGATACATCCAGTAAAAAAGAAGAATCAAGATCCTCCTTTCCCCGCAAAAAAGAAGTCCTCCTTGAAATTTGCAGCAAAAAAAAAAAAAAGCCAGCCTAGTCCAACAATAGAAGCTACTAGATGTGAAATGGTCCAACCAAGTACTCCCTCCTTTTTGGTTTATAGGGCTTATCTCAAAATTTTAGGTTTCTCGTTTTATAAGTCTCAGTTTGATTGTTCCCCATCCACTAGTAGAAAACATGCCTTTGGTCTGGAGCAATAGGCCCGGCCTGGTTTGGGCCCGGGACTAATGTGATCATTAGTCGTGATCCCAACGGCTAGGAGCACGGCCACCATTAGTCCCGGTTCGTTTGTGACCTCTAGTCCCGGTTGGTGGTACCAACCGGGACTAAAGGGGTGGTGGCCGGCTGGCGTCAGGCTGGGGCCCCCGCGAGCCCCTTTAGTCCCGGTTGGTGATACCAACCGGGACTAGAGGTGGACCTTTAGTCCCGGTTGGTATCACCAATCGGGACTAAATATGTCCCTATATAAACCCCTGCTTCGTCCAGCCCGAGCTCGAGCTCATCCTCTCTGTTTTCTTCCCCTAGCTCGAGCTCATCCTCCATTGTTGCCAAGATTTGTGAAGATTTGAGGCACCCCATCTATCCAAGTGTTTAAAAGGTTAGCAACTTTGTCCTTTCATCTCTCATTGCTAATTTAGCTCGTTTCATGTTCTATAAGTATAGTCATTTGTAGGTTTTAGTTTGGGAGTAATTATGTGGGAGTTTATTTGATTTATATGCAATTTGAGCTCAAATTAACTTCTTAGTTTGCATATGTGTAGGTGTGGTTTACCTAGTGCCTTCCCGTCCTCACCGCCGTCGATCGCTCGCGTCGTCCCGTCGCCGGCACCACCTTGGTGAGGCTCTTGTTCTTATCCTTTTTGTGAAAAAAAATCTTATTTGTATGATTTAGATAGTTGCTTGTATAATTTTCTTACTTGTATGATTGTTTGTTATACGTAGTGCCATGGTTTTGATATCCTTCCCCGTCGGCCCTCGCCCGGTTTATTATTCGGATGTGGTATATTATCTTTTATTACTATTTGTTGCATTCGTGTTTATGACAATTATGCCTATCAAGTTGACATAGATATTTTTATCTCGGAGGTATGTGAACCGGAAGTTGCAACCGACCCTCTTGTCGAGAAGTTAAATTTAGTTGAAAAAACGAGTATTTGAAAGAAGAATTGAAAAGAATTGAACAAGAGAAGATGAAATTGGAATTGTATGTTGCCGATGTCGTCGATGATCACAAGATCAAGATGGATGCAATGCGCTTGAAGATTAGAAAGATTAGAAAATATACCGTTAATAAAGAGGCTTGGTATCATTATGTTGTTGGATCAATTATTACCTTAGTTGCGATTTTGATCGCATTTGTTGTTGCATTTAAATGCTTTAGCTAGATAGTTGTATGTTGTTTTATGAGAATAAGTGTGTATGAACTTTATGTATGAACTTGTATTAATTTGGTCTTCTCGGTGTTGTGTAATGAAGATGAGCCGGCAGTGGATGTACGATGACCGACGCTCTCCCCAGTTCATTAATGGCGTGCATAGTTTTCTGTGTGCGACTGAGGCAAACAAGCGGAATGGTTTTACGTGTTGTCCATGTGGTGTCTGTAAGAATGATAGAAATTACTCTAGCTCAAAAGTCCTTCACGTCCACCTGCTTACGTCCGGTTTCATGTCCGGGTATAACTGTTGGACCAAGCACGAAGAAAGAGGGGTTTTAATGGAAGAGAATGAAGAAGAAGAGGATGATGACAACTATCCTAGGTTCCCTTAATACGATGGTACTACAATTGTTGGGGAACGTAGTAATTTCAAAAATTTCCTACGCACACACAGGATCATGGTGATGCATAGCAACGAGAGGGGAGAGTGTGTCCACGTACCCTCGTAGACCGAAAGCGGAAGCGTTAGCACAACGCGGTTGATGTAGTCGTACGTCTTCACGATCCGACCGATCCAAGTACCGAACGCATGGCACCTCCGAGTTCAGCACACGTTCAACTCGATGACGTCCCGCGAGCTCCGATCCAGCAAAGCTTCACAGGAGAGTTTCGTCAGCACGACGGCGTGGTGACGGTGATGATGATGCTACCGATGCAGGGCTTCACCTAAGCACCGCTACGATATGATCGAGGTGGATTATGATGGAGGGGGGCACCGCACACGGCTAAAAGATCAATGATCAATTGTTGTGTCTATGGGGTGCCCCCTGGCCACGTATATAAAGCATGGAGGGAGGAGGAGGCCGGCCCTTACAGGGCGCGCCCAATGTGTGGAGTCCTACTAGGACTCCCTAGTCCTAGTAGGATTCCACCTCCCACATGGAATAGGAAAAGGGGAAGGGAGAAGGAGAAGGAAGGAAGGGGGCGCCCCCTTTCCCTAGTCCAATTCGGACCAGTCCATGGGGAAGGGGCGCAGCCACCCTTGAGGCCTTTCTCTCCTTTCCCGTATGGCCCATTAAGGCCCAATACGAATTCCCGTAACTCTCCGGTACTCCAAAAAATACCCGAATCACTCGGAACCTTTCCGATGTCCGAATATAGCCTTCCAATATATCGATCTTTACCTCTCGACCATTTCGAGACTCCTCGTCATGTCCCCGATCTCATCCGGGACTCCGAACAAACTTCGGTCATCAAATCACATAAACTCATAATACCGATCGTCACCGAACTTTAAGCGTGCGGACCCTACGGGTTCGAGAACTATGGAGACATGACCGAGACACGTCTCCGGTCAATAACCAATAGCGGAACCTGGATGCTCATATTGGCTCCCACATATTCTACGAAGATCTTTATCGGTCAAACCGCATAACAACATATGTTGTTCCCTTTGTCATCGGTATGTTACTTGCCCGAGATTTGATCGTCGGTATCTCAATACCTAGTTCAATCTCGTTACCGGCAAGTCTCTTTACTCGTTCCGTAATACCTCATCCCGCAACTAACTCATTAGTTACAATGCTTGCAAGGCTTATAGTGATGTGCATTACCGAGTGGGCCCAGAGATACCTCTCCGACAATCGGAGTGACAAATCCTAATCTCGAAATACGCCAACTCAACAAGTACCTTCGGAGACACCTGTAGAGCACCTTTATAATCACCCAGTTACATTGTGACATTTGGTAGCACACAAAGTGTTCCTCCGGTAAACGGGAGTTGCATAATCTCATAGTCATAGGAACATGTATAAGTCATGAAGAAAGCAATAGCAACATACTAAACGATCAAGTGCTAAGCTAACGGAATGGGTCAAGTCAATCACATCATTCTCCTAATGATGTATCCCGTTATCAAATGACAACTCATGTCTATGGTTAGGAAACATAACCATCTTGATTAACGAGCTAGTCAAGTAGGGCATACTAGTGACACTCTATTTTGTCTATGTATTCACACATGTATCAAGTTCGGTTAATACAATTCTAGCATGAATAATAAACTTTATCATGACATAAGGAAATAAAATAAATTTATTATTGCCTCTAGGGCATATTTCTTCAGTCTCCCACTTGCACTAGAGTCAATAATCTAGTTCACATCGCCAGTGATTTAACACCAATAGTTCACATCACCATGTGATTAACACCCATAGTTCACATCGCTATGTGACCCACAACAAGGTTTACTAGAGTCAATAATCTAGTTCACATCGCCATGTGTTTAACACCCAAAGAGTACTAAGGTGTGATCAAGTTTTGCTTGTGAGAGAAGTTTAGTCAACGGGTCTGCCACATTCAGATCCGTATGTATTTTGCAAATTTCTATGTCTACAATGCTCTGCACGGAGCTACTTTAGCTAATTGCTCCCACTTTCAATATGTATCCAGATTAAGACTTAGAGTCATCTGGATCAGTGCCAAAACTTGTATCGACGTAACCCTTTACGACGAACCTTTTGTCACCTCCATAATCGAGAAACATATCCTTATTCCACTACGGATAATTTTGACCGCTGTTCAGTGATCTACTCCTAGATCACTATTGTACTCCCTTGCCAAAATCAGTGTAGGGTATACAATAGATCTGGTACACAGCATGGCATACTTTATAGAACCTATGGCTGAGGCATAGGGAATGACTTTCATTCTCTTTCTATCTTCTGCCGTGGTCGGGCTTTGAGTCTTACTCAATTTTACACCTTGTAACACAGGCAAGAACTCTTTCTTTGACTGTTCCATTTTGAACTACTTCAAAATCTTGTCAAGGTATGTACTCATTGAAATAACTTATCAAGCGTCTTGATCTATCTCTATAGATCTTGATGCTCAATATGTAAGCAGCTTCACCGAGGTCTTTCTTTGAAAAATTCCTTTCAAACACTCCTTTATGCTTTGCAGAATAATTCTACATTATTTCCGATCAACAATATGTCATTCACATATACTTATCAGAAATGTTGTAGTGCTCCCACTCACTTTCTTGTAAATACAGGCTTCACCGCAAGTCTGTATAAAACTATATGCTTTGATCAATTTATCAAAGCGTATATTCCAACTCCGAGGTTCTTGCACCAGTCCATAGATGGATCGCTGGAGCTTGCATATTTTGTTAGCACCTTTAGGATTGACAAAACCTTCTTGTTGCATCATATACAACTCTTCTTTAATAAATCCATTAAGGAATGCAGTTTTGTTTATCCATTTGCCAGATTTCATAAAATGCGGCAATTGCTAACATGATTCGGACAGACTTAAGCATAGATACGAGTGAGAAACTCTCATCATAGTCAACACCTTGAACTTGTCGAAAACCTTTTTGCGACAATTCTAGCTTTGTAGATAGTAACACTACTATCAGCGTCCGTCTTCCTCTTGAAGATCCATTTAATCTCAATGGCTCACCAATCATCGGGCAAGTCAATCAAAGTCCATACTTTGTTCTCATACATGGATCCCATCTCAGATTTTATGGCCTCAAGCCATTTTGCGGAATCTGGGCTCATCATCGCTTCCTCATAATTCGTAGGTTCGTCATGGTCAAGTAACATGACCTCCAGAACAGGATTACCGTACCACTCTGGTGCGGATCTTACTCTGGTTGACCTACGAGGTTTGGTAGTAACTTGATCTAAAGTTACATGATCATCATCATTAGCTTCCTCACTAATTGGTGTAGGAGTCACAGGAACAGATTTCTGTGATGAACTTACTTTCCAATAAGGGAGCAGGTACAGTTACCTCATCAAGTTCGACTTTCCTCCCACTCACTTCTTTTGAGAGAAACTCCTTCTCTAGAAAGGATCCATTCTTAGCAACGAATGTCTTGCCTTCGGATCTGTGATAGAAGGTGTACCCAACTGTCTCCTTTGGGTATCCTATGAAGATACATTTCTCCGATTTGGGTTTGAGCTTATCAGGATGAAACTTTTTCACATAAGTATCGCAACCCCAAACTTTAAGAAACGACAACTTTGGTTTCTTGCCAAACCACAGTTCATATGGTGTCGTCTCAACGGATTTAGATGGTGCCCTATTTAACGTGAATGTAGCTGTCTCTAATGCATAACCCCAAAACGATAGTGGTAAATCGGTAAGAGACATCATAGATTGCACCATATCTAATAAAGTATGGTTACGATGTTCGGACACACCATTACGCTGTGGTGTTCCAGGTGGCGTGAGTTGCGAAACTATTCCGCATTGTTTCAAATGAAGACCAAACTCGTAACTCAAATATTCTCCTCCACGATCAGATCGTAGATACTTTATTTTCTTGTTACGATAATTTTCCACTTCACTCTGAAATTCTTTGAACTTTTTAATTGTTTCAGACTTATGTTTCATCAAGTGGATATACCCATATCTGCTCAAATCATCTGTGAAGGTGAGAAAATAACGATACCCGCTGCGAGCCTCAATATTCATTGGAGCACATACATCAATATGTATGATTTCCAACAAATCTGTTGCTCACTCCATTCTTCCGGAGAACGGCGTTTTAGTCATCTTGCCCATGAGGCATGGTTCGCAAGTATCAAGTGATTCATAATCAAGTGATTCCAAAATCCCATCAGCATGGAGTTTCTTCATGCGCTTTACACCAATATGACCTAAACCGCAGTGCCACAAACAAGGTGCACTATCATTATTAACTTTGCATCTTTTGGCTTCAATATTATGAATATGTGTATCACTACGATCGAGATCTAACAAACCATTTTCATTGGGTGTATGACCATAGAAGGTTTTATTCATGTAAACAGAACAACAATTATTCTCTAACTTAAATGAATAACCGTATTGCAATAAACATGATCAAATCATATTCATGCTCAACGCAAACACCAAATAACACTTATTTAGGTTCAACACTAATCCCGAAAGTATAGGGAGTGTGCGATGATGATCATATCAATCTTGGAACTATTTCCAACACACATCGTCACCCCGCCCTTAACTAGTTTCTGTTCATTCTGCAACTCCCGTTTCGAGTTACTACTCTTAGCAACTGAACCAGTATCAAATGCCGAGGGGTTGCTATAAACACTAGTAAAGTACACATCAATAACATGTATATCCAATATACCTTTGTTCACTTTGCCATCCTTCTTATCCGCCAAGTATCTAGGGGCAGTTCCACTTCCAGTGACTAGTTCCTTTGCAGTAGAAGCACTTTAGTCTCAGGCTTAGGTCCAGACTTGGGCTTCTTCACTTGAGCAGCAACTTGCTTGCCGTTCTTCTTGAAGTTCCCCTTCTTCCCTTTGCCCTTTTCTTGAAACTAGTGGTCTTGTCAACCATCAACACTTGATGCTTTTCTTGATTTCTACCTTTGTCGATTTTAGCATCACGAAGAGCTTGGGAATCGTTTCCGTTATCCCTTGCATATTATAGTTCATCACGAAGTTCAAGTAACTTGGTGATAGTGACTAGAGAACTCTGTCAATCACTATCTTATCTGGAAGATTAACTCCCACTTGATTCAAGTGATTGTAGTACTCAGACATTCTGAGCACGTGCTCACTAGCTAAGCTATTCTCCTCCATCTTGTAGGCAAAGTACTTGTCAAAGGTTTCATACCTTTCGACACGGGCATGAGTATGAAATACCAATTTCAACTCTTGGAACATCTTATATGCTCCGTGGCGTTCAAAACAATTTTGAAGTCCCGGTTCTAAGCCGTAAAGCATGGTGCACTAAACTATCAAGTAGTTATCATACCGAGCTTTGTCAAACGTTCATAACGTCTGCCTATGCTCCTGCAATAGGTCCGTCACCTAGCGGTGCATCAAGGACATAATTCTTCTGTGCAGCAATGAGGATAATCTTCAGATCACGGATCCAATCCGTATCATTGCTACTAACATCTTTCAATTTAGTTTTCTCTAGGAACATATCAAAAATAAAACAGAGGAGCTAAACGCGAGCTATTGATCTACAACAACATAATTTGCAAATACTACCAGGACTAAGTTCATGATAAATTTGTTGGGGAACGTAGCAGAATTTTAAAATTTTCTACGCATCACCAAGATCAATCTATGGAGTCATCTAGCAACGAGTGAGAGGGGAGTGTATCTACATACCCTTGTAGATCGCGAGCGGAAGCGTTCAAGAGAACGGGGTTGATGGAGTCGTACTTGTCGTGATCCAAATCACCGATGACCGAGCGCCGAACGGACGGCACCTCCGCGTTCAACACACGTACGGAGCAGAGACGTCTCCTCCTTCTTGATCCAGCAAGGGGGGGGGGAGAGGTTGATGGAGATCCAGCAGCACGACGGTGTGGTGGTGGAAGCAGCGGGATTTCAGCAGGGCTTCGCCAAGCGCTACTGGAGGAGGAAGAGGTGTCACGGGAGGGAGAGGGAGGCGCCAGGGGCTGAGCTGTTTCTCCCATGCACCTCCCCACTATATATAGGGGTGGAGGGGGCTGGTTTCTTGCCCTCCAAGTCCATTGGGGCGTTGGCAAAGGTGGAAGGAAAGAAATCCCATCCTTTCCCTTCCCCACCGATTGTTATCCCCCTTTTTTAGGGATCTTGATCTTATCCCTTCGGGATATGATCTTATTCCTTCTAAGGGGGAATCTTGGTGCGCCTTGACTAGGGGTGTGGGGCCTTGCCCCCACTACCCACGTTCATGTGGGTCCCCACATGCAGGTGGGCCCCACTCCGGAACCTTCTAGAACCTTCTCGGTACAATACCGAAAAATCCCGAACATTTTCCGGTGGCCAAAATAGGACTTCCCATATATAAATCTTTACCTCCGGACCATTCCGGAACTCCTCGTGACGTCCAGGATCTCATCCGAGACTCCGAACAACCTTCGGGTTACCGCATACTAATATCTCTATAACCCTAGCGTCACCGAACCTTAAGTGTGTAGACCCTACGGGTTCGGGAGACACGCAGACATGACCGAGACGACTCTCCGGTCAATAACCAACAGCGGGATCTGGATACCCGTGTTGGCTCCCACATGCTCCTCGATGATCTCATCGGATGAACCACGATGTCGAGGATTCAATCAATCCCGTACGCAATTCCCTTTGTCTATCGGTACGATACTTGCCCGAGATTCGATCGTCGGTATCTCGATACCTTGTTCAATCTCGTTACCGGCAAGTCTCTTTACTCGTTTCCGTAACACATCATCCCGTGAACAACTCCTTGATCACATTGAGCTCATTATGATGATGTCCTACCGAGTGGGCCCAGAGGTACCTCTCCGTTACATGGAGTGACAAATCCCAGTCTCGATTCGTGCCAACCCAACAGATACTTTCGGAGATACCCGTAGTCCACCTTTATAGCCACCCAGTTACGTTGTGACGTTTGGTGCACCCAAAGCACTCCTACGGTATCCGGGAGTTGCACAATCTCATGGTCTAAGGAAAAGTTACTTGACATTGGAAAAGCTTTAGCAAACGAACTACACGATCTAGTGCTAGGCTTAGGATTGGGTCTTGTCCATCACATCATTCTCCTAATGATGTGATCCCGTTATCAATGACATCCAATGTCCATGGTCAGGAAACCGTAACCATCTATTGATCAACGAGCTAGTCAACTAGAGGCTTACTAGGGACATGTTGTGGTCTATGTATTCACACATGTATTACGATTTCCGGATAACACAATTATAGCATGAATAACAGACAATTATCATGAATAAGGAAATATAATAATAACCATTTTATTATTGCCTCTAGGGCATATTTCCAACAGTCTCCCACTTGCACTAGAGTCAATAATCTAGTTACATTGTGATGAATCGAACACCCATAGAGTACTGGTGTTGATCATGTTTTGCTCGTGAAAGAGGTTTAGTCAACGGATCTGCTACATTCAAATCCGTGTGCACTTTACAAATATCTATGTCTCCATCTTGAACATGTTCACGTATGGAGTTGAAGCGACGCTTGATATGCCTGGTCCTTTTGTGAAACCTGGGCTCCTTGGCAAGGGCAATAGCTCCAGTGTTGTCACAGAAGAGAGCCATTGGACCCGACGCATTTGGAATGACTCCTAGGTCGGTGATGAACTCCTTCATGCATACTGCTTCGTGTGCTGCCTCCGAGGCTGCTATGTACTCCGCTTCGCATGTAGAACCCGCCACGACGCTTTGCTTGCAACTGCACCAGCTTACCGCTCCACCATTCAAAATATACACGTATCCGGTTTGTGACTTGGAGTCATCCGGATCTGTGTCGAAGCTAGCGTCGACGTAACCCTTTACGACGAGCTCTTCGTCACCTCCATATACGAGAAACATATCCTTAGTCCTTTTCAGGTACTTCAGGATGTTCTTGACCGCTGTCCAGTGTTCCTTGCCGGGATTACTTTGGTACCTACCTACCAAACTTACAGCAAGGTTTACATCAGGTCTGGTACACAGCATGGCATACATAATAGACCCTATGGCTGAGGCATAGGGGATGACACTCATCTCTTCTATATCTTTTGCCGTGGTCGGGCATTGAGCCGAGCTCAATTTCACACCTTGCAATACAGGCAATAACCCCTTCTTGGACTGATCCATATTGAACTTCTTCAATATCTTATCAAGGTATGTGCTTTGCGAAAGACCTATGAGGCGTCTCGATCTATCTCTATAGATCTTGATGCCTAATATATAAGCAGCTTCTCCAAGGTCCTTCATTGAAAAACACTTATTCAAGTAGGCCTTTATACTTTCCAAGAATTCTATATCATTTCCCATCAGCAGTATGTCATCCACATATAATATGAGAAATGCTACAGAGCTCCCACTCACTTTCTTGTAAACACAGGCTTCTCCATAAGTCTGTGTGAACCCAAACGCTTTGATCATCTCGTCAAAGCGAATGTTCCAACTCCGAGATGCTTGCACCAGCCCATAGATTGAGCGCTGGAGCTTGCATACCTTGTCAGCATTCTCAGGGTCGACAAAACCTTCCGGTTGTATCATATACAACTCTTCCTTAAGAAAACCATTAAGGAATGCCGTTTTGACGTCCATTTGCCATATCTCATAATCATAGTATGCGGCAATTGCTAACATGATTCTGACGGATTTCAGCTTCGCTACGGGTGAGAAAGTCTCATCGTAGTCAACACCTTGAACTTGTCGATAACCCTTAGCGACAAGCCGAGCCTTATAGATGGTCACATTACCATCTGCGTCAGTCTTCTTCTTAAAGATCCATTTATTTTCTATGGCTTGCCGATCATCGGGCAAGTCAGTCAAAGTCCATACTTCGTTTTCATACATGGATCCTATCTCGGATTTCATGGCTTCAAGCCATTTGTCGGAATCCGGGCCCGCCATCGCTTCTTCATAGTTCGAAGGTTCACTGTTGTCTAACAACATGATTTCCAGGACAGGATTGCCATACCACTCTGGTGCGGAACGTGTCCTCGTGGACCTTCGAAGTTCAGTGGTAGCTTGATCATGATCATTATCAATAACTTCCTCTCTAGCCGGTGTAGGCTCCACAGAAACATTTTCCTGTGCTGCGCTACTCTCCGGTTCGAGGGTCATCTCATCAAGCTCCACTTTCCTCCCACTTACTTCTTTCGAGAGAAACTCTTTCTCTAGAAAGGATCCATTCCTGGCAACAAAGATCTTGCCCTCGGATCTTAGGTACAAGGTATACCCAATAGTTTCCTTAGGGTATCCTATGAATACGCATTTTTCCGACTTGGGTTCGAGCTTCTCTGGTTGAAGTTTCTTCACATAAGCATCGCATCCCCAAACTTTCAGAAACGACAGCTTAGGTTTCTTCCCAAACCATAATTCATACGGTGTCGTCTCAACGGATTTTGACGGTGCCCTATTTAAAGTGAATGCGGCAGTCTCTAAAGCATAACCCCAAAAGGATAGCGGTAAATCGGTAAGAGACATCATAGATCGCACCATATCCAATAGAGTGCGATTACGACGTTCGGACACACCATTACGCTGAGGTGTTCCAGGCGGCGTGAGTTGTGAAACAATTCCACATTTCCTTAAGTGCGTGCCAAATTCATGACTCAAATATTCTCCTCCACGATCTGATCGTAAGAACTTTATTTTCTTGCCACGTTGATTCTCAACCTCACTCTGAAATTTCTTGAACTTTTCAAAGGTCTCAGACTTGTGCTTCATCAAGTAGACATACCCATATCTACTCAAATCATGGGTGAGGGTGAGAACATAACGATAACCACCGCGAGCCTCAACACTCATTGGACCACACACATCAGTATGTATGATCTCCAATAAGTTGGTTGCTCGCTCCATTGTTCCGGAGAACGGAGTCTTGGTCATCTTGCCCAAGAGGCATGGTTCGCATCTGTCAAATGATTCATAATCAAGAGACTCCAAAAGTCCATCTGCATGGAGTTTCTTCATGCGTTTAACACCGATATGACCAAGGCGGCAGTGCCACAAGTATGTGGGACTATCGTTATCAACCTTGCATTTCTTGGCAATCACATTATAAACATGTGTAACATCAAGTTCGAGATTCAATAAAAATAAACCATTCACCAGCGGGGCATGACCATAAAACATATCTCTCATATAAATAGAACAACCATTATTCTCAGATTTAAATGAGTAGCCATCTCGCATTAAGCGAGATCCAGATACAATGTTCATGCTCAAAGCTGGTACTAAATAACAATTATTGAGGTTTAAAACTAATCCCGTAGGTAGATGCAGAGGTAGCGTGCCGACGGCGATCACATCGACCTTGGAACCATTCCCGACGCGCATCGTCACCTCGTCCTTTGCCAGTCTACGCTGATTCCGCAGTTCCTGCTTTGAGTTACAAATATGAGCAACCGCACCGGTATCAAATACCCAGGAACTACTACGAGTGCTGGTAAGGTACACATCAATTACATGTATATCATATATACCTTCGGTATTGCCGGCCTTCTTGTCCGCCAAGTACTTGGGGCAGTTTCGCTTCCAGTGACCGTTTCCCTTGCAATAAAAGCACTCAGTCTCAGGCTTGGGTCCATTCTTCGACTTCTTCCCGGCAGCTGGCTTACCGGGCGCGGCAACTCCCTTGCCGTACTTCTTGAAGTTCTTCTTACCCTTGCCCTTCTTGAACTTAGTGGTTTTATTCACCATCAACACTTGATGTTCCTTTCTGATCTCTGCCTCCGCTGACTTCAGCATCGCATATACCTCAGGAATGGTCTTTTCCATCCCCTGCATGTTGAAGTTCATCACGAAGCTCTTGTAGCTAGGTGGAAGCGACTGAAGGATTCTGTCAACGACCGCGTCATCCGGGAGATTAACTCCCAGCTGAGACAAGCGGCTGTGCAACCCAGACATTTTGAGTATGTGCTCGCTGACAGAACTATTTTCCTCCATCTTACAGCTGTAGAACTTATCGGAGACTTCATATCTCTCGATCCGGGCATGAGCTTGGAAAACCATTTTCAGCTCTTCGAACATCTCATATGCTCCGTGATGCTCAAAACGCTTTTTGGAGCCCCGGTTCTAAGCTGAAGAGCATGCCGCACTGAACGAAGGAGTAATCATCGGTGCGTGTCTGCCAAACGTTCAAATCGTCTGGCAGTGCTGGGAGAGCAGGTGGGTCACCTAACGGTGCTTCAAGGACATATGATTTCTTGGCAGCTATGAGGATAATCCTCAGGTTACGGACCCAGTCCGCATAGTTGCTACCATCGTCTTTCAGCTTGTTTTTCTCTAGGAACGCGTTGAAGTTGAGGGTAACATTAGCGTTGTCCATTTGATCTACAAGATAGATATGTAACATTTAGACTAAGTTCATGACAATTAAGTTCATCTAATCAAATTATGTAATGAACTCCCACTCAGATAGACATCCCTCTCGTCATCTAAGTGATTACATGATCCGAATCGACTAGGCCGTGTCCGATCATCACGTGAGACGGACTAGTCATCAACGGTGAACATCCCCATGTTGATCGTATCTTCTATACGACTCATGCTCGACCTTTCGGTCTCTTGTGTTCCGAGGCCATGTCTGTACATGCTAGGCTCGTCAAGTCAACCTAAGTGTATTGCTGTGTAAATCTGGCTTACACCCGTTGTATTCGAACGTTAGAATCTATCACACCCGATCAACACGTAGTGCTTCGAAACAACGAACCTTCGCAACGGTGCACAGTTAGGGGGAACACTTTCTTGAAATTTTAGTAAGGGATCATCTTATATATGCTACCGTCGTTCTAAGCAAATAAGATGCAAAAACATGATAAACATCTCATGCAATCAAAATAGTGACATGATATGGCTATTATCACTTTGCTCCTTTTGATCTCCATCTTCGGGGCTCCATGATCATCATCGTCACCGGCATGACACCATGATCTCCATCATCATGATCTCCATCATCGTGTCTTCATGAAGTTGTCTCGCCAACTATTACTTCTACTACTACGGCTAAAGGTTAGCAATAAAGTAAAGTAATTACATGGCGAATTTCAATGACACGCAGGTCATATAATAAATTAAGACAACTCCTATGGCTCCTGCCGGTTGTCATACTCATCGACATGCAAGTCGTGATTCCTATTACAAGAACATGATCATCTCATACATCACATATATCATTCATCACATCCTTTGGCCATATCACATCACAAAGCACTTGCTGCAAAAACAAGTTAGACGTCCTCTAATTGTTGTTGCAAGTTTTTACGTGGCTGCTATAGGTTTCTAGCAAGAACGTTTCTTACCTACGCCAAAACCACAACGTGATATGCCAATTTCTATTTACCCTTCATAAGGACCCTGTTCATCGAATCCGATCCGACTAAAGTGGGAGAGACAGACACCCGCTAGCCACCTTATGCAACTAGTGCATGTCAGTCGGTGGAACCTGTCTCACGTAAGCGTACGTGTAAGGTCGGTCCGGGCCGCTTCATCCCACAGTCCCGCCGAATCAAGATAAGACTAGTAACGGCAAGAAGATTGACAAATCAACGCCCACAACTACTTTGTGTTCTACTCGTGCAAGATACTACGCATAGACCTAGCTCATGATGCCACTGTTGGGGAACGTAGCAGAATTTTAAAATTTTCTACGCATCACCAAGATCAATCTATGGAGTCATCTAGCAACGAGTGAGAGAGGAGTGTATCTACATACCCTTGTAGATCGCGAGCGGAAGCGTTCAAGAGAACGGGGTTGATGGAGTCGTACTCGTCGTGATCCAAATCACCGATGACCGAGCGCCGAACGGACGGCACCTCCGCGTTCAACACACGTACGGAGCAGAGACGTCTCCTCCTTCTTGATCCAGCAAGGGGGGAGGAGAGGTTGATGGAGATCCAGCAGCACGACGGTGTGGTGGTGGAAGCAGCGGGATTTCAGCAGGGCTTCGCCAAGCGCTACTGGAGGAGGAAGAGGTGTCACGGGAGGGAGAGGGAGGCGCCAGGGGCTGAGCTGTTTCTCCCATGCACCTCCCCACTATATATAGGGGTGGAGGGGGCTGGTTTCTTGCCCTCCAAGTCCATTGGGGCGTTGGCAAAGGTGGAAGGAAAGAAATCCCATCCTTTCCCTTCCCCACCGATTGTTATCCCCCTTTTTTAGGGATCTTGATCTTATCCCTTCGGGATATGATCTTATTCCTTCTAAGGGGGAATCTTGGTGCGCTTTGACTAGGGGTGTGGGGCCTTGCCCCCACTACCCACGTTCATGTGGGTCCCCCCATGCAGGTGGGCCCCACTCCGGAACCTTCTAGAACCTTCTCGGTACAATACCGAAAAATCCCGAACATTTTCCGGTGGCCAAAATAGGACTTCCCATATATAAATCTTTACCTCCAGACCATTCCGGAACTCCTCGTGACATCCAGGATCTCATCCGAGACTCCGAACAACCTTCGGGTTACCGCATACTAATATCTCTATAACCCTAGCGTCACCGAACCTTAAGTGTGTAGACCCTACGGGTTCGGGAGACACGCAGACATGACCGAGACGACTCTCCGGTCAATAACCAACAGCGGGATCTGGATACCCATGTTGGCTCCCACATGCTCCTCGATGATCTCATCGGATGAACCACGATGTCGAGGATTCAATCAATCCCGTACGCAATTCCCTTTGTCTATCGGTACGATACTTGCCCGAGATTCGATCGTCGGTATCTCGATACCTTGTTCAATCTCGTTACCGGCAAGTCTCTTTACTCGTTTCCGTAACACATCATCCCGTGAACAACTCCTTGATCACATTGAGCTCATTATGATGATGTCCTACCGAGTGGGCCCAGAGGTACCTCTCCGTTACATGGAGTGACAAATACCAGTCTCGATTCGTGCCAACCCAACAGATACTTTCGGAGATACCCGTAGTGCACCTTTATAGCCACCCAGTTACGTTGTGACGTTTGGTGCACCCAAAGCACTCCTACGGTATCCGGGAGTTGCACAATCTCATGGTCTAAGGAAAAGTTACTTGACATTGGAAAAGCTTTAGCAAACGAACTACACGATCTAGTGCTAGGCTTAGGATTGGGTCTTGTCCATCACATCATTCTCCTAATGATGTGATCCCGTTATCAATGACATCCAATGTCCATGGTCAGGAAACCGTAACCATCTATTGATCAACGAGCTAGTCAACTAGAGGCTTACTAGGGACATGTTGTGGTCTATGTATTCACACATGTATTACGATTTCCGGATAACACAATTATAGCATGAATAACAGACAATTATCATGAACAAGGAAATATAATAATAACCATTTTATTATTGCCTCTAGGGCATATTTCCAACAAAATTAAAGTTCAATTAATCATATTACTCAAGAACTCCCACTTAGATAGACATCTCTCTAATCATCTAAGTTATAACGTGATCCAAATCAACTAAACCATAACCGATCATCACGTGAAATGGAGTAGTTTTCAATGGTGAACATCACTATGTTGATCATATCTACTATATGATTCACGCTCGACCTTTCGGTCTCAGTGTTTCGAGGCCATATCTGCATATGCTAGGCTCGTCAAGTTTAACCCGAGTATTCTGCGTGTGCAAAACTGGCTTGCACCCGTTGTAGATGAACGTTGAGCTTATCACACCCGATCATCACGTGGTGTCTCGGCACGATGAACTTTGGCAACGGTGCATACTCAGGGAGAACACTTTTACCTTGAAATTTAGTGAGAGATCATGTTATAATGCTACCGTCAAACAAAGCAAAATAAGATGCATAAAGGATAAACATCACATGCAATCAATATAAGTGATATGATATGGCCATCATCAAATTGTGCTTGTGATCTCCATCTCTGAAGCACCGTCATGATCACCATCGTCACTGGTGCGACACCTTGATCTCCATCGTAGCATCGTTGTCGTCTCACAAACTATTGCTTCTACGACTATCGCTACCGCTTAGTGATAAAGTAAAGCAATTACAGGGCGATTGCATTGCATACAATAAAGCGACAACCATATGGCTCCTACCAGTTGCCGATAACTCAGTTACAAAACATGATCATCTCATACAATAAAATATAGCATCATGTCTTGACCATATCACATCACAACATGCCCTGCAAAAACAAGTTAGACGTCCTCTACTTTGTTGTTGCAAGTTTTACGTGGCTGCTACGGGCTGAGCAAGAACCGTTCTTACCTATGCATCAAAACCACAACGATAGTTCGTCAAGTTAGTGTTGTTTTAACCTTCACAAGGACCGGGCGTAGCCACACTCGGTTCAACTAAAGTTGGAGAAACTGACACCCGCTAGTCACCTGTGTGCAAAGCACGGCGGTAAAACCAGTCTCGCGTAAGCGTACGCGTAATGTCGGTCCGGGCCGCTTCATCCAACAATACCGCCGAACCAAAGTGTGACATGCTGGTAAGCAGTATGACTTGTATCGCCCACAACCCACTTGTGTTCTACTCGTGCATATAACATCTACGCATAAAAACAGGCTCGGATGCCACTGTTGGGGAACGTAGTAATTTCAAAAATTCCCTACGCACACACAGGATCATGGTGATGCATAGCAACGAGAGGGGAGAGTGTGTCCACGTACCCTCATAGACCGAAAGCGGAAGCGTTAGCACAACGCGGTTGATGTAGTCGTACGTCTTCACGATCCGACCGATCTAAGTACCGAACGCACGGCAACTCCGAGTTCAGTACACGTTCAACTCGATGACGTCCCGCGAGCTCCGATCCAGCAAAGCTTCACAGGAGAGTTTCGTCAGCACGACGGTGTGGTGACGGTGATGATGATGCTACCGACGCAGGGCTTCGCCTAAGCACCGCTACGATATGATCGACGTGGATTATGATGGAGGGGGGCACCGCACACGGCTAAGAGATCAATGATCAATTGTTGTGTCTATGGGGTGCCCCCTGGCCACGTATATAAAGGATGGAGGGAGGAGGAGGCCGGCCCTTACAGGGCGCGCCCAAGGTGTGGAGTCCTACTAGGACTCCCTAGTCCTAGTAGGATTCCACCTCCCACATGGAATAGGAAAAGGGGAAGGGAGAAGGAGAAGGAAGGAAGGGGGCGCCCCCTTTCCCTAGTCCAATTCGGACCAGTCCATGGGGAAGGGGCGCAGCCACCCTTGAGGCCTTTCTCTCCTTTCCCGTATGGCCCATTAAGGCCCAATACGAATTCCCGTAACTCTTCGGTACTCCGAAAAATACCCGAATCACTCGGAACCTTTCCGATGTCCGAATATAGCCTTCCAATATATTGATCTTTACCTCTCGACCATTTCGAGACTCCTCGTCATGTCCCCGATCTCATCCGGGACTCCGAACAAACTTCGGTCATCAAATCACATAAACTCATAATACCGATCGTCATCGAACTTTAAGCGTGCGGACCCTACGGGTTCGAGAACTATGTAGACATGACCGAGACACGTCTTCGGTCAATAACCAATAGCGGAACCTAGATGCTCATATTGGCTCCCACATATTCTACGAAGATCTTTATCGGTCAAACCGCATAACAACATACGTTGTTCCCTTTGTCATCGGTATGTTACTTGCCCGAGATTCGATCGTCGGTATCTCAATACCTAGTTCAATCTCGTTACCGGCAAGTCTCTTTACTCATTCCGTAATACATCATCCCGCAACTAACTCATTAGTTACAATGCTTGCAAGGCTTATAGTGATGTGCATTACCGAGTGGGCCCAGAGATACCTCTCCGACAATCGGAGTGACAAATCCTAATCTCGAAATACGCCAACTCAACAAGTACCTTCGGAGACACCTGTAGAGCACCTTTATAATCACCCAGTTACATTGTGACATTTGGTAGCACACAAAGTGTTCCTCCGGTAAACGGGAGTTGCATAATCTCATAGTTATAGGAACATGTATAAGTCATGAAGAAAGCAATAACAACATACTAAACGATCAAGTGCTAAGCTAACGGAATGGGTCAAGTCAATCACATCATTCTCCTAATGATGTGATCCCGTTAATCAAATGACAACTCATGTCTATGGTTAGGAAACATAACCATCTTTGATTAACGAGCTAGTCAAGTAGAGGCATACTAGTGACACTCTATTTTGTCTATGTATTCACACATGTATCAAGTTTCCGGTTAATACAATTCTAGCATGAATAATAAAAATTTATCATGACATAAGGAAATAAAATAATAACTTTATTATTGCCTCTAGGGCATATTTCCTTCAACAATGGGAGAAGAAGCTGAAGAAGAGGCATCAGATGAGCCCGCTGATGATCTTGGCCGGCCCATTGCTGATGCAAAGAGAAACTACGCAAGTGAAAGGAGAAGTTGAAGTTGCAGCGCATGTTAGAGGATCACAAGAAATTGTTGTACCCAAATTGCGAAGATGACAAGAAAAAGCTGGGTACCACACTAGAATTGCTGCAATGGAAGGCAGAGAATGGTGTATCTGACAAGGAATTTGAAAAGTTGCTGAAAATGTTAAAGAAGATGCTTCCAAAGAACAACGAATTGCCCGACAGTACATACGAAGCAAAGAAGGTTGTCTGCCCTCTAGGATTAGAGGTGCAGAAGATACATGAATGCCCTAATGACTGCATCCTCTACCACGGTGAGGAGTACGAGAATTTGAATGCATGCCCGGTATGCGGTGCATTACGCTATAAGATCAGCCGCGATGACCCTCGTGATGCTGAGGGCGAGCGCCCCAGGAAGAGGATTCCTGCCAAGGTGATGTGGTATGCTGCTATAATACCACGGTTGAAACGTTTGTTTCAAAACAAAGAGCATGCCAAGTTATTGCGATGGCACAAAGAAGACCGTAAGAAAGACGGGAAGTTGAGAGTACCGCTGATGGGTCGCAGTGGAGAAAAATCGAGAGAAAGTGGCCGGAGTTTGCAGATGACGCAAGGAACTTATGGTTTGGTATAAGTGCAGATGGCATTAATCCTTTTGGGGGGCAGAGCAGCAATCATAGCACCTAGCATGTGACTATATGTATCTATAACCTTCCTCCTTGGTTGTGCATGAAGCAGAAGTTCATTATGATGCTAGTGCTCATCCAAGGCCCTAAGCAACCCGGCAACGACATTGATGTGTACCTAAGGCCATTAGTTGAAGAACTTTTATAGTTGTGGGATATAAAAGGTGTACGTGTGTGGGATGAGTACAAACAGCAGGAATTTGATCCTACGAGCGTTGCTGTTTGTAACCATCAATGATTGGCCTGCTCTTAGTAACCTTTCAGGACAGACAAACAAGGGATATAATGCATGCACACACTGTTTAGATGAGACCGAAATTATATATTTTGATAAATGTAAGAAGAATGTGTACCTGGGACATCGTCGATTTCTTCCGATCAAGCATCTCTTAAGAAAGAAAGGCAAGCATTTCAAAGGTGAGGCAGATGACCGGAAGAAGCCTGACCACCGTACTGGTGATCATATACTTGATATGGTCAAGGATTTAAAAGTAATCTTTGGAAAGGGTCATGACAGACAATCTGTTCCGAATGACGCTGACGGACACGCACCCATGTGGAAGAAGAAATCTATATTTTAGGACCTACCCTATTGGAAAGTCCTAGAGGTCCGCTCTACAATCGACGTGATGCATGTGATGAAGAATCTTTGTGTGAACCTGCTAGGCTTCTTGGGCGTGTATGGGAAGACAAAAGATACACCGGAGGCACGGGAGGACCAGCAACGTATGCACGAAAAAGACGGCATGCATCCAAAGCAGTATCAAGGTCCTGCCAGCTACGCTCTTACCAAAGAAGAGAAGGAAAACTTCTTTGAATGTCTGCTCAGTATGAAGGTCCCTACTGGCTTCTCGTCAAATATAAAGGGAATAATAAATATGGCAGAGAAAAAATTCTAAAACCTAAAGTCTCATGACTGCCACGTGACTATGACGCAATTACTTCTGGTTGCATTGAGGGGGCTTCTACCGGAAAACGTTCGATTAGCCATTGTGAAGCTATGTGCATTCCTCAGTGCAATTTCTCAGAAGGTAATCGATCCAAAAATCCAACCAAGGTTACAGAATGATTTGGTGCAATGTCTTGTCAGTTTCGAGTTAGTGTTCCCACCATCCTTCTTCAATATCATAACACACGTCCTAGTTCACCTAGTCGAAGAGATTGCCATTATGGGTCCTGTATTTCTACACAATATGTTCCTCTTTGAGAGGTTCATGGGAGTCTTAAAGAAATATGTTCATAACCGTGCTAGGCCAGAAGGAAGCATCTCCAAGGGCCATGAAACAGAGGAGGTCATTGAGTTTTGTGTTGACTTTATTCCTGACCTTAAGCCGATTGGTGTTCCTGAATCGCAGCATGAGGGGAGACTGGGTGGAAAAGGCACGCTAGGAAATGATTCAGTAATATGTATGGACGGGCATTCTTCGGCGCAAGCACACTACACAGTTCTACAAAATTCCACCTTGGTGGCTCCATATATCGAGGAACACATGGATATTGTACGCTCCAAGAACCCGGAGCAGTCTGAGCCCTGGATTAAACGTACACACATGGCGACTTTCGGCGGTTGGTTGCAAAAAAATCTCATGAATGACGACACTGTTGGAGATGAGCTGTACTTGTTGGCCAAGGCACCATCTTCGACTATATTGACTTTGAAAGGGTACGAAATAAATGGGAATACATTTTACATGATCGCCCAAGATAAAAAGAGCACCAACCAAAACAGTGGTGTCCGCTTTGATGCAACAAACAACAATAAGAAAAAGGACACATATTATGGTTACATAGAGGAGATATGGGAACTTGACTATGGACCTTCTTTTAAGGTCCCTTTGTTTCGGTGCAAATGGGTCTATCTGACAGGAGGCGGGGTAAAGGTAGACCCGCAGTACGGAATGATAACAGTGGATCTCAACAATCTTGGGTACACAGACAAACCATTCGTCCTAGCCAATGATGTGGCGCAGGTTTTCTATGTGAAGGACATGTCTACCAAACTAAGAAAAAGAAAAGATAAGGAAGCGAATACATCATACGATGAGCCAAAGCGCCACATAGTTCTTTCAGGGAAAAGAAACATCGTGGGAGTGGAGGACAAGACAAACATGTCGGAAGATAATGAAAAGTTTCATGAAATTCGTCCCTTCACAGTGACGACTGACCCAAGCATCCTGTTAAATGATGAAGATTGTCCATGGTTATGGCGCAAAGGGACACGCGCAAAGAAAACATTTTATACCCCAAGATCGCACTTTGGGATGTGACTGGCTTCACCGTCTTCTCTAGTGAGTTTTCGGACTTATAGCTGGAAAGTCACACTTCGGACAAACCGGAGGGAATCTTTGTAAGAGTTAGGGTATATATGTGTTTTGACATTTTGGCATTTGAAACGCGAAGAAACATTTTGTAGGAGTTAATCAATGCAATTATGTCCAAACAAAATATTTCACTATGTATTTTGCAAGGTTGATCATACGCGGTTAGTCCCATTTGAAACCAAGCTAACATGATCTCCTTGATGCACCACTTGCCCTAGATGAATATTTAGACCATTTTAGCAGGTGTACCAAGTTTGAGCTCATTTGGACATGTTTAGCAATGTAAAGTTGCTCAAACTAGAAAATGGACAGAGATTGTTTTGAGGGAATTTGATGATGTTATCTTGTTCTCCAAGACATGAGACTTGGCAAGATTATCAAATATGACATTGCTACTTCTTGAGCTTGCGTTGGTTTTTCCCTTGAAGAGGAAAGGGTGATGCAGCAAAGTAGAGATAAGTATTTCCCTCAGTTAGAGAACAAAGGTATCAATCGAGTAGGAGGTACAAGCAAGTCTCCAATCTATGCACCTGCACAAACAATCAAACACTTGCACCCAACACGATAAAGGGGTTGTCAATCCCTTCACAGTCAATTGCAATGGTGAGATCTGATAGAGATAGATATAAAAGATTACTAAAACAAAAAACAAAGTAAAAACAAATAAATTGCAGCAAGGTATTTTTGGGTTTTTTGGTTTATATACCTGAAAATATATGATGGAAAATAGACCCGGGGGCCATAGGTTTCACTAGAGGCTTCTCTCTTGAAAGAAAATAATACGGTGGGTGAACAAATTACTGTCGAGCAATTGATAGAAAAGCGCAAAGTTATGACGATATCCAAGGCAATGATTATGAATATAGGCATCATGTCCGTGTCAAGTAGACCGACTCCTGCCTGCATCTACTACTATTACTCCACACATCGACCGCTATCCAGCATGCATCTAGAGTATTAAGTTCATAAGAACGGAGTAACGCCTTAAGTAAGATGACATGATGATGGATAAACTCAAGCAATATGATGAAACCCCCATCATTTTACCCTTGATGGCAATAATACAATACGTGCCTCGCTACCCCTACTATGTCACTGGGTGAGGACACCGCAAGATTGAACCCAAAACTAAGCACCTCTCCCATTGCAAGAAATACCAATCTAGTTGGCCAGACCAAACCAATAATTCGAAGAGAAATACAAAGATATCAAATCATGCATATAAGAATTCAGAGAAGATTCAAATAATATTCATAGATAATCTGATCATAAATCCACAATTCATCGGATCTCGACAAACACACCGCAAAAAAGTATTACATCGGATAGAACTCCAAGAACATCGAGGAGAACATTGTATTGAAGATCAAAGAGAGAGAAGAAGCCATCTAGCTACTAGCTATGGACCCGTAGGTCTGTGGTAAACTACTCACGCATCATCGGAAGGGCAATAGGGTTGATGTAGATGCCCTCCATGATCGAATCCCCCTCCGGTAGATCACCGGAAAAGGCCCCAAGATGGGATCTCACGGGAACAGAGGCTTGCGACGGTGGAAAAGTATTTTTGTGGACGCTTCTGGTGGTTTGGGAATATATCTGAATTTATAGGCCGAAGATTAGGGTTAGAGGACCTCCAGGGGGACCACAAGCCAGGGGGCGCCCCCCCACCCGGGCCGCGCCCCTACGGCTTGCCGTCTCCTTGTAGGTCTTCTGACCTCCTCTCCAAGTCTCATAGGTGGCTTCTGGTCCAAGAAAAATCATCGTGAAAGTTTTATTCCGTTTGGACTCCGTTTGATATTCCTTTTCTATAAAACTCAAAAACAAGGAAAAAAACAGAAACTGGCACCGGGCTCTAGGTTAATAGGTTAGTGCCAAAAATAATATAAAATAGCATATTAATGCATATAAAACATCCAAAATAGATAATATAATAGCATGGAACAATAAAAAATTATAGATACGTTGGAGACGTATCAAGCATCCCCAAGCTTAATTCCTGCTCGTCCTCGATTAGGTAAATGATAAAAACAGAATTTTTGATGTGGAATGCTACCTAACATATTTATCCATGTAATATTCTTTATTGTGGCATGAATGTTCAGATCCATAAGATTCAAAACAAAAGTTTAATATTGACATAAAAACAATAATAATTCAAGCATACTAATAAAGCAATCATGTCTTCTCAAAATAACATGGCCAAAGAAAGTTATCCCTACAAATTCATATGGTCTGGCTATGCTCTATCTTCACCACACAAAAATATTTCAATCATGCACAACCCCGGAATCAGCCAAGCAATTGTTTCATACTTTAGTGTTCCCAAACTTTTTCAACTTTCACGCAATACATGAGCGTGAGCCATGGATATAGCACTATAGGTGGAATAGAATATGGTGGTTGTGGAGAAGACAAAAAGGAGAAGATAGTCTCACATCAACTAGGCGTATCAACGGGCTATGGAGATGCCCATCAATAGATATCAATGTGAGTGAGTAGGGATTGCCATGCAACGGATGCACTCGAGCTATAAGTATATGAAAGCTCAAAAAGAAACTAAGTGGGTGTGCATCCAACTCGCTTGCTCACGAAGACCTAGGGCAATTTGAGGAAGCCCATCATTGGAATATACAAGCCAAGTTCTATAATGAAAAATTCCCACTAGTATATGAAAGTGACAAAATAAGAGACTCTCTATCATGAAGATCATGGTGCTACTTTGAGGCACAAGTGTGGAAAAAGGATAGTAACATTGTCCCTTCTCTCTTTTCTCTCATTTTTTTATTTTGGGCTCTTTTTTTTCTTTTTTTTGTTTGGGCTCTTTGGCCTCTCTTTTTTTAAAAAAAAAATTTCGTCCGGAGTCTCATCCCGACTTGTGGGGGAATCATAGTCTCCATCATCCTTTCCTCACTTGGGACAATTCTCTAATAATGATGATCATCACACTTTTATTTACTTTACAACTCAAGAATTACAACTCGATTCTAGAACAAAATATGACTCTATATGAATGCCTCCGGTGGTGTACCGGGATGTGCAATGACTCAAGAGTGACATGTATGAAAAATATGAACGGTGGCTTTGCCACAAATACGATGTCAACTACTTGATCATGCAAAGCAATATGAAAATGATGAAGCGTGTCATAATAAACGGAATGGTGGAAGTTGCATGGCAATATATCTCGGAATGGCTATGGAAATGCCATAATAGGTAGGTATGGTGGCTGTTTTGAGGAAGGATATATGGTGGGTGTAATGCACCGGCGAGAGTTGCGCGGTACTAGAGAGGCTAGCAATGGTGGAAGGGTGATAGTGCGTATAATCCATGGACTCAATGGCAAAAGTCTAGAAGCTATTGAAAAAAAGTACTACACGCATGCCCCTAGGGGAAGGGTTGGTAGGAGTTAACCATCACGTGATCCCGACCTCAACACAAAGGATGGCAATCAAAAAATAAATCATGCTCCGACTTCATCACATAACGGTTCACCTTACGTGCATGCTACGGGAATCAAAAACTTTAACACAAGTATTTCTACCAATCCATAATTACTCACTAGCATGTCTCTAATATCACCATGTTTATATCTCAAAACAATATGCAAGGAATCAAACTTCTCATAGTATTCAATGCACTTTATATGAAAGTTTTTATTATATCCCTCTTGGATGCCCATCATATTAGGACTAAATTCATAACCTAAGAAAATTACCATGTTGTTTAAGACTCTCAAAATAATATAAGTGAAGCATGAGAGTTCAACAGTTTCTATAAAATAAAGCCACCGCTGTGCTCTAAAAAGATATAAGTGAAGCACTAGAGCATATTGCCTAGATCAAAAGATATAAGTGAAGCACATAGAGTATTCTAATAAATTCATGATTAATGCGTGTCCCTATCAAAAGGTGTGTACAGCAAGGATGATTGTGGCAAACTAAAAAGCAAATACTCATATCATACAAGACGCTCCAAGTACAACACATATCATGTGGTGAATAAAAATATAGCCCCAAGTAAATTTACCGATGGATTGAAGACGAAAGAGGGGATGCCATCCGGGGCATCCCCAAGCTTAGATGCTTGGTTGTCCTTTAATATTACCTTCGGGTGCCTTGGGCATCCCCAAGCTTAGGCTCTTGCCACTCCTTATTCCATAGTCCATCGAATCTTTACCCAAAACTTGAAAACTTCACAACACAAAACTCAACAGAAAACTCATGAGATCCGTTAGTATAAGAAAAGCAAATCACCACTTTTTGGTACTGTTGTGAACTCATTCTTTATTTATATTGGTGTAATATATACTGTATTCCAACTTGGTTCATACCCCCCGATACTACCCATAGATTCATCAAAATAAGCAAACAACACATGAAAAACAGAATCTATCAAAAACAGAACAGTCTGTGAAGATCTGAATTAAGCTAAAAATTCTGTAACTCTAAAAATTCTGAAAAATTAGGACAACCTGGGAAATTTGTATATCAATCTTGTGTAAACAATTCAGTGTTTTTTGTCGCTTCTGTGAATTATCAAAATTTTGCAACTGGACGCAAAAGTTTCTGTTTTTCAGCAAGATCAAATCAACTATCACCATAGACCATCCCAAAGGTCTTACTTGGCTCAAACACTAATTAAAACACCAAAACACAATTACTACAGAGGTAATAATGTGTAATTATTGAAGAACAGTAGCAAAAACAAAAAACATAAAAATAAAATTGGGTTGCCTCCCAACAAGCGCTATTGTTTAACGCCCCTAGCTAGGCATATTGCAATAGATCTAGGTATTGTCATCTTTGGTATTTTTCTCCATGGATGTGTTCTCATCTTGGGGTTTTGCAAATATAACTTGGAACACATTGTCCATAGAGATTTTGGCATTGTCAAGTTGCCCATCTACGTATCCCCTTTGCTTCCCGGCTACAATCCAAGAATATTGTTGATTAACATCATTGAAAACTTGTTGGATCATATCTAAAACGGGGATTTTCTTTTTAAGATTCTCATCAAAAATTTGATTATTTCCAAGCAAATGTCTCAACATATAGTCACTATTGTAAAGAATCTCATCTATCACCAGTTTTTCATGGCTCATACCATAAGAATAAAAAGTTTCCCTAGCTTCCCGTACTATGTGATCAAATTCATTCATAAGAACACGGATAGCTATATTTTTAGCTTTAGGATCTTCTATAACGGGTAGCTCATAAAACAATCTTTGCAAGGTAGGATGAGTATGAATAAATCTATTTTCAAACTTCAGAACTAGTGCTGAAATAGCCTCCGCATAAGTTTTAGTTCTTTTAAGTATAGGGGCATCATCAAAAGGCAAATTGCCGACACAATTGAAAGATTCTTGGATATGTTGTTTTCCCATAAAATTCCCTTGCCCCAAGACAAATTTTTTAGCATCCAGATTGCCAGATCATCCAATTTTAGGAGTAAGGCCATCGTCTGTTTCTGCCATACCAAAGTCACTCATGATGAATTCAAGCAAACAAAAGATCAAGCGGAAAGAAAGGCGAATAAAAAGGGAAATCTTTTTGTGTTTTTTTGAAAATCATTTTAGAAGTGGGGGAGAGGAAAACAAGAGGCAAATGGCGAATAATGTAATGCAAGAGATGAGAGTTTATGATGGGTACTTGGTAGGCTTGATGTAGAACCTCCCTGGCAACGGCGCCAGAAATTCTTCCTGCTACTTCTTGAGCTTGCGTTGGTTTTTCCCTTGAAGAGGAAAGGGTGATGTAGCAAAGTAGAGATAAGTATTTCCCTCAGTTAGAGAACCAAGGTATCAATCCAGTAGGAGGTACAAGCAAGTCTCCAATCTATGCACCTGCACAAACAATCAAACACTTGCACCCAACGCGATAAAGGGGTTGTCAATCCCTTCACGGTCAATTGCAATGGTGAGATCAGATAGAGATAGATATAAAAGATTACTAAAACGTAAAACAAAGTAAAAATAAATAAATTGCAGCAAGGTATTTTTGGGTTTTTTGGTTTATAGATCTGAAAATATATGACGGAAAATAGACCCAGGGGCCATAGGTTTCACTAGTGGCTTCTCAGTTGAAAGAAAATAATACGGTGGGTGAACAAATTACTATCGAGCAATTGATAGAAAAGCGCAAAGTTATGACGATATCCAAGGCAATGATTATGAATATAGGCATCATGTCCATGTCAAGTAGACCGACTCCTGCGTGCATCTACTACTATTACTCCACACATCGACCGCTATCCATCATGCATCTAGAGTATTAAGTTCATAAGAACGGAGTAACACCTTAAGTAAGATGACATGGTGTAAAGGGATAAACTCAAGCAATATGATGAAAACCCCATCTTTTTACCCTTGATGGCAACAATACAATACGTGCATCGCTACCCCTACTATGTCACTGGGTGAGGAAACCACAAGATTGAACCCAAAACTAAGCACCTCTCCCATTGCAAGAAATACCAATCTAGTTGGCCAGACCAAACCGATAATTCGAAGAGAAATACAAAGATATCAAATCATGCATATAAGAATTCAGAGAAGATTCAAATAATATTCATAGATAATCTAATCATAAATCCACAATTCATCGGATCTCGACAAACACACCGCAAAAAGTATTACATCGGATAGAACTCCAAGAACATCGAGGAGAACATTGTATTGAAGATCAAAGAGAGAGAAGAAGCCATCTAGCTACTAGCTATGGACCCGTAGGTCTGTGGTAAACTACTCACGCATCATCGAAGGTGCAATAGGGTTGATGTAGATGCCCTCCGTGATCGAATCCCCCTTCGGCAGATCGCCGGAAAAGGCCCCAAGATGGGATCTCACGGGAACAGAGGCTTGCGGCGGTGAAAAAGTATTTTTTTGGACGCTTCTGGTGGTTTGGGAATATATCTTAATTTATAGGCCGAAGATTAGGGTTAGAGGACCTCCGGGGGGACCACAAGCCAGGGGGCGCGCCCCCCCTGGGGCACGCCCCTACGGCTTGCCGTCTCCTCGTAGGTCTTCTGACCTCCTCTCCAAGTCTCGTAGGTGTCTTCTGGTCCAAGAAAAATCATCGTGAAAGTTTTATTCCGTTTGGACTCCGTTTGATATTCCTTTTCTGTAAAACTCAAAAACAAGGAAAAAAACATAAACTGGCATTGGGCTCTAAGTTAATAGGTTAGTCCCAAAAATAATATAAAATAGCATATTAATGCATATAAAAAAATCCAAAATAGATAATATAATAGCATGGAACAATAAGAAATTTTAGATACGTTGGAGACGTATCAGACATTTGTGACATGCTAAATTTTCTTAGAATTTATGTTGAATAATTTCTTTGAAAATATTTCAAAAGCTTGAAATATCCATAAAGGTAATTGAGGTTACCTATTAAAAATAACTTGATAGAACTATTTGTCACTCTCTGATGAAAATTAAAACTCCTCATGTTGACTAACAGAAACATAATATAATTTGGCAAAAGAATAACAAGAAAACATAAACTAAAATATTTAAAACAAATGAAGGTATAGAACTAAAACAGCTAAACAGAATATGTTTGTATTAAAACACCTAATTAAACTAACCTAAAAATTACCCAATTGAACATACTGATAAAACACACTAATATTAAACAGTAGAAAAAAGAATCACCCAAAAATATATTTTTAAACTAAAGTTATTCACAAACTAGTGATTCACACACAAATTTCAAAGAATTCAAATTAAAACTATTCAAATTTGAAAACTACTCGCACTAACAGAAAGTTTATAAAGCAAAAAAGATTCACTCAAAAACTATAAATATTGCCTGTAAGTAGAAACGAAAGTAAAGAAATAGAGCAAAAAACAAAAACAAAAAACTTGAAAAAGACCTTTAGTCCCAGTTGCCTTCACCAGCCGGGACTAAAGCTCCTCCTCACGCGCTTAATTTGGGCCGCCTGATAATGCCCTTTAGTCCCGGTGCGTGGCTGGAACTGGGACTAAAGGTCCCGCGTATATATATAGGACTTAGCCTTTCCTGGTTCCAGCAACCGCCCGGGAGATCAAATCCAGAAGAAGACGCCGCCAGGCTGCCGCTCGTCGCCGTCACGCCACTCCTCGTCTTCGACCTCCTCCTCGCCGCCCCTCTTTGGTGAGCACCCTGCTCCTCCTTCCTCGCTCCCCCGCTCCCCTGCACTGCCTACGGCCGCCGCTGCCCTGCCTCGGCAGCCGCCGTGTGCGCCTCCGTACATGCCCTGCCTCGACCGCCGCGTCACCGCGGCCCCATAGGACCTCCTCCTGGGCCAAATAGTGGCCGGGGTGATACGTCTCCAACGTATCTATAATTTTGATTGTTCCATGCTGTTATATTATAATTCTTGGATGTTTTACAATCATTTTATAGCAACTTTATATCATTTTTTGGGACTAACCTATTGACATAGTGCCCAGTGCCAGTTGCTGTTTTTTTGCTTGTTTTTTACTCCGCAGGAAATCAATACCAAACGGAGTCCAAACGCAGCGAAACTTTTTGGTGATTTTTTCTGGACCAGAAGACACAAGTTGGGCCAAGAAAGTACCTGAGGGGGGCTTCGAGGGGAGCACAACCTACCAGGGCGCGCCTGGGGGCCCAGGCGCACCCAGGTGGGTTGTGCCCACCTCGGCCACCTCCCGCGCCACCTCTTTGCTCTATAAATACCCCAATATTCCAGAAACCCTAGGGGAGTCGACGAAAATCAATTCCAGCCGCCGCAAGTTCCAGAAACCACATATCCAATCTAGACACCATCACGGAGGGGTTCATCATCCTCATTGGTGCCTCTCCGATGATGCGTGAGTAGTTCATTGTAGACCTACGGGTCCGTAGGCAGTAGCTAGATGGCTTTCTCTCTCTCTTTTTGATTCTCAATATAATGGTCTCTTGGAGATCTATTTGATGTAACTCTTTTTTTGCGGTGTGTTTGTTGGGATCCGATGAACTTTGAGTTTATGATCAGATCTAGTTTTTTATCCATGAAAGTTATTTGAGTCTTTTGATCTCTTATATGCATGATTACTTATAGCCTCATATTTCTTCTTCGAATCTTTGGTTTAGTTAGGCCAACTAGATCGATTTTTCTTGCCATGGGAAGAGGTGCTTTGTGATGGGTTCGATCTTACAGTGCTTGATCCCAGTGACAGAAGGGGAACCGACACGTATGTATCGTTGCTATTAAGGATAACAAGATGGGGTCTATTTCTACATAAATAGATCTTGTCTACATCATGTCATCGTTCTTATTGCATTACTCCATTTCTCCATGAACTTAATACACTAGATGCATGCCGGATAGCGGTCGATGTGTGGAGTAATAGTTGTAGATGCAGGCTGTAACATCCCCAGCATCACACTACAGTAATCCCTTATGACCAGTGCCAAGTCATCTTCATTTGCAAAGCTTGGTCATAGTGGTTAAACACCTCATATCTGTGACGCCCCCGGCTTAATCGTGCACTAATCATACACGCAAATGCACACGATCAAGCCTAAGGACTCACTTGAAGATATCACAACACAACTCTAAAATATACATAAAGTCATACAAGCATATATTACAAGCCAGGGCCTCGAGGGCTCGAATAAATAAGCTTGATGACAATCAAGCATCAGCGGAAGCGTTAGATATCTGGGTACAGATATATTACAGAAAGAGAGAGAAGCCTTTAGAAGGCGGGGAATGTAAAATACTACGATCGAAAGGCGCAGGCCTCCTGCCTGGGACCCTCCAATTCTACTCCTGGTCGTTAGCCATCTAGAAGTAGAAGCCGTCCTCGGGGTGGTAGAAATAGTCGATGGTGGAACAGCTATCTCAGGAGCTCCGTCATCTGGTCGCGACAACTGATAAGGGAGAAAAAAGGAAAGCAAAGCAACCGTGAGTACTGCGAAGTACTCAGCAAGCAAGGATCTACACTACATATGCAACATTATCAAGGGATGGCTGTATATGTGGACTGGGCTGCAGAAATGCCAGAATAGAGAGAAGGCCTAGTCCTTTCGAAGACTAGCATCTTCAGCATCTTCAAGCATCTTCGAGCGTCTTGCAGCATATAGAAGAGTACAGAGCAGCATAGTATAAAGTAGTAGAGGTAGTAGCAAGCAACAGTCTCGCCCAGAGATCCTTCCTCGTCTCCCTGCGAGAAAGCGATCCCGGAGTCACATATCCAGGTAACATCCCAATTCTAACTGTACCGATCGGGATACAACTCCGAGTGTCCTTTACCGTAGGACCGGCTATCGATAGATGTGTTCTTCCCTGCAGGGGTGCACCAACTTACCCACCACGCTCAATTAACTCCGGCCGGACACACTTTCCTGGGTCATGCCCGGCCTCGGCCAAACGACACATCGCAACCCTACCTACAGCTCAGCAGAGAGGTCCCCGCCGGTCTACCTCCTAAGCGCAAGGGGGTCTTGGGCCATCGCCCCACGCCCTCCGGGTCGTTGTGTGCAGGGTGGATACCAGCACCGCCTCGGAAGGCCGGTACGATCCGACCGTGCCACAATGCTGAACTGGACGTCTGACAGAGCTTTCGGCTGATGTTACGATGCAGAACGCCCATACTATGCCCACGTGATGGTTAGTGCTATCCGACCAGAGGCCGGCTCAGATCATATATCCAAATCGTAGTGTCCTAGTGGCTTGCGGTAACGAGCAGAGACTCACGAAAGATGTGACCC
The DNA here is from genome assembly GCA_011799875.1 of Thinopyrum elongatum. NCBI lineage: Eukaryota > Viridiplantae > Streptophyta > Magnoliopsida > Poales > Poaceae > Thinopyrum > Thinopyrum elongatum. The sequence continues at coordinate 92,309,153 of CM022302.1, read as the reverse complement.
CGTCGCCCCGTCTCGAGGACTTGCTGCAAGGGCTAAGAATGCCCGGCCGCGCCTCGTGGAATAACTCACGGGTAACTATCCATCACTCGCGGGTACCCCTCGGGGTCGACCCGCCTTTTAAGTAATAGTATCAACAGTAATGTAAGGCATCCGTGTGGTCACCATATCAAGGGGAATCCGAGGCATCACCCTCGTTGGACTCCCACCTGATGTAACAACAAGATGGACGTAGGAGGCATCACCCTCAAGGTCCACACGTGAGGTGTTACGCGACTTAGTCAGTATCAGTGGTGGTGTAGGAGGTATCACCCTCGCTTACCACGACCGATCAACTAACCTACAAGGTTATCATCAGAAGTGCTGACGAGGTATCACCCTCGGCACTCGATAGTAACCCAGTAGTGTCGAGCAACGAAGGGAAAGTGAGGTGCGGTGCGGGGCTGATCTTCAATCCCGTTGATCGGGTCTTCTGAAACTCCAGCGGGGCAGTCGGGATAAAGTGGGGGTCACTAATGGGGCTCTACCCAGTCTATACTAAAACAGTTTAGGATAGAAGGCAGTTATCAACAGTAGGCTACAATAAACAGGCTATGCAGCAGATATAGGAAAAACAGTAACAGTAGCATAATTCTAATGCAAGCAGGAGAATTAGAATAGGCGATATCGAGATGATCAAAGGGGGGGGGGCTTGCCTGGTTGCTTGGCGGCAAGGGCAAGGTCGTCAGTACTGTAACCAATCACCGGAGCTGCGTCGATCTCGGAGGCTACGTCGGCACCGAAATCTACCGAGGGAAAAGAGGGGGAGGAAAACAGTAAATACGAAGCGACATATGCATGAAAATACGATACGCGATGCTAGAGGTGGTCTATCGTAGTGATACACGACAACGGTGAAGGAGGGGATCATTCGGGAATGTTTTCCTGGTTCCGGACGTTAGTCAGACAGATGAACCGGAGAGGGACGGTTGCATGCTCGCAGCATTAGAGGTAGGTGAAAGCTAGGATGCAGTGCAGGGTTGCCTAAAAGAGCTATCTAAACCATTTAATCATTTTAGGATTAAGGTTAAAATTAATCACCGGTATAAGTGCACTATTCATCTGCCGGAAATGAGCCAAAAGTTGCGGGTTCTCCTACGTAGAGGATCCCGACATGGAAACGGACGACACGATCAGACTCGTCTCGTCGTTCTGAGCAAGTTTCATATAGAAAGTTTTTCGATCGGAGCTACGGTTTAAAAGATATGAATTTCTAAAGATTTTATTAATTTTCTGAAATTATTTTTATTTAATAAACTCAACATTATCCAGAATAGTGCCTGCTGACGTCAGCATGACGTCAGAAATGCGTCAGCCAGTCAACTGAGCTGCTGATTGGGTCAAACTGACAGGTGGGGCCCACCTGTCAGCCTCTCAGGATTTAACAGAGGATTAAAACAAATCAACAGGGTTAATTAGTAGGTGGGGCCCTACTGTCAGTGACTGATTAGTCTATTTAAATTTTCATTTAGGCCTAATCCGGATTAATTAGTTGCGGGACCCACACGTCAATGGCCCACGGGTGCCCAGTCAGCAGTTGACTGGGTCAACCCAGTCAACTGGAGCCCGTGGGGCCCTCTGTCAGTCCCACAGGGGCTGCCATGTCGACGCCTGGTCAGCGTCGCCGGAGTTTCGCCGCCGGCGACCAATTCAGCGGTGGCGCGGCTCGGGAGGGGTCGGAATTCGCCCTCTGGCCACCAAATCGGTCGCGGACGGGCGCGTTCGGAAGCGGGGATCGAGCCGCCTCGATCTGCGGCGGTCTCCTGGTCAGAGGGGCCCTACGGCGACGGCGGCGAGCTTGGAAACATCGCCGGAATTCGGCCACGACCGGATCGGGCGCTGTAGGGCACTAGGAGGCGAGCGAGTGGGCGCGTTGGACTTGCGCAGGCGCACTGAGCACGAAGTAGTGCTCGTCTCAGCATGACGACGAGGGGGTTCACGGCGACGAGCTCGCCGGCGGCGTTGAGTTCGGTCACTTCTATTGCGGCGTCTACGGCGACGGAAAGGTGCGGTAGAGAGAGGGGAAACGCGCGCGGGCTTACAGTGAGCCTGCAGGTGTGCTCAAGCCTGCTCGGGGAAGCTCGTCGTGGCCGGAATCATCGACGGTGTTCGTCGGTGCAGAGGAAGAAGAAGAGCTCGAGGGAGTCGATTCGGGGCGGCTCCGGTCGAGCGAGTAGACATAGTCGACGTAGACGACGATAGCGCTCCTCCTGGACACGCGGTGCAGCTCGGGGTGGCCGGTGGCCGTGAGGTCGGGCGACGCACGGCGGCGACCGCGTCGGGCGCCAATGGGATTGAGCAGGGGAGAGTGAGGAGAGGGGTGGGGAGTGAGTGACCGAGGGGGAAAGTGACGGAGGAGGCAGGGGGAATGGACGGGGGCGAGCTTATCCCCTCGCCCACCCGTTCCTGCCGCGGTGGCGAGCGGCGACCGGTGCGGGCGTTCGGCGCCAAGGAGACGGCGACACGGAGAGGAGGTAGGTGGAGGAGTGGGTTGGGCCTTGCAGCGCAGTAACAGGTGGGTGGCCTTCGGGCCTTTTCCCTTTCTAAGTTTTCTGTTTCCTTTTATTTATTTCAGAGACAGAAAAGGATTTTTGTAGGCCACCAAACATTTTAGAAAAATGTGGAACTAAGCCACAAAATCCTCTAGCAATATCTGGCACTGCCACAATTAGTTTGGAGGCCATTGGAATTTATTTGAAATTTTCATAAATGGAAAAGTATTTAAAAGTGCTGAAATATTGCTGTTCTAGTTGCTACTGTTCATCTTTCCACAAGAGTGATGTTGTTCTCCTTAACAAATAAATGTTATGGAATTTTGCAAGGTGATGAACATTTTTCCCACAAGTATGGAACAACTTTAATTTTCACTTTTGAAATTGAGTTGATTTTTCAGAATAGCATTTGAATTGAATATTTCACCAAAGTGATAAAGCACTGCAAATGGAGATGACCTGGCAGTATCATTTGCTGATCACTGTAGCAATTACAAAAGGGGTGTTACAAATTCTCCTCCTCTAAAAGAAATTCTCGTCCCGAGAATTAAGAAGTAGAGGGGAAGAGTTTGGGGTATTCAGCACGGAGGTTATCCTCGCGTTCCCAAGTGGCTTCGTCTTCAGTGTGATTCGACCACTGCACCTTCAGGAACTTGGTAACCTTCTGACGAGTCCGACGTTCAGCTTCATCGAGAATACGGATCGGATGCTCTTTATAAGACAAGTCATCTTGCAATTCGAGCATCTCATGATCCACTGCTCGGTGCGGAGATTCTTTGAAGCACTTTCGAAGTTGTGACACGTGGAAGACGTCGTGGATGTGGGAGAATTGCGGCGGCAACTCCAATTTATATGCCACCTGTCCACGTCTGGCAACTATGCGAAAAGGACCAATATAGCGAGGAGCTAACTTGCCCTTGATTCCGAAACGACGGGTGCCTTTCATCGGAGTGACACGAAGATAAGCTTGATCACCTGGTTGATAAGTCAGACCCCATCGTTTGCGATCATAGTTGCTCTTCTGGCGGTCTTGAGCCGCCTTGAGATTCTCTCGGACAATACGGACTTGCTCTTCGGCGTGTTGAATAATGTCCGGTCCAACAAGAGGTCGTTCCCCAGTTTCTGACCAATTCAGAGGGGTTCGACATTTACGTCCATATAGTACTTTGAAGGGGGCCATCTTCAAGCTGGCTTGATAGCTATTGTTATAAGAGAACTCGGCATACGGGAGAGATTCTTCCCACTTCTTACCAAAAGATATAACACAAGCTCGCAGCATGTCTTCGAGCACTTGATTGACTCGTTCGACTTGGCCTTGGGATTGTGGATGATAAGCTGAACTCCAGGTGATATGAGTTCCCATAGCTTCTTGGAAACTTTCCCAGAATTTGGAGGTGAATAGACTGCCACGGTCCGAACTAATCTCCTTCGGAATTCCGTGGAGTGAAACGATTCTGGAGATATACAGCTCTGCTAACTGTTTAGCTGTGATCGTCTCCTTGACAGGCAGAAAATGGGCAACCTTGGAAAGCTGGTCGACGATGACAAGAATAGCATCGTGACCCTTCTGTGACTTGGGAAGACCAGTAATGAAGTCCATTTGCACTCTATCCCATTTCCACAACGGAATAGGAAGTGGTTGAAGAAGTCCTGCAGGTTTCTGATGTTCTGCCTTTATGCGACGACAAACGTCACATTCAGCAACATAACGAGCAATATCCTGCTTCATTCTAGACCACCAGTACCTTTGACGAAGATCACGATACATCTTGGTGCTACCCGGATGAATAGACAGCGGTGTATCATGTGCCTCCTTCATGACCTTATCAGTCATAAGCTCGAAGCGAGGTACGACAATGCGGTCTCTGAAGTACAAGGTTCCATCTTCAGACAATGAGAAATCCCTGTATTTTTCCAGGTGAAGATCTTTCTTCATCAGACCAATTTCAGCATCTTTAGCTTGCGCAATCTTAACAGCCTTCTCAAGGTCTGGTTCAACAACCAAGTTTGATAGGTATCCTTGAGGAACTATCTCGAGATTTAGCTTCCGAAGCTCTTCATACAGAAGTGGTTGTTCTAGCTGGACTTCAAGTTCACAGCAATAGGATTTGCGGCTCAACGCATCAGCCATTACGTTAGCCTTGCCAGGGGTATAAGAAATACCCAAATCATAGTCTGCAATGGTCTCCATCCATCTTTGCTGACGAAGGTTTAGAGATGGTTGAGTGAACAAGTACTTCAGGCTCTTATGATCCGTGTAGATCTCGCAACGATTACCGAGGAGGTAATGTCGCCACAACTGCAGTGCATAGATGACAGCAGCTAGTTCTAGATCATGTACCGGATAATTCTCTTCATGCGGACGCAACTGACGAGAGCCATATGCAATCACTTTACGTTCCTACATTAGGACACAGCCTAGTCCTTCACGGGATGCGTCACAATAGATCACAAAATCTTTGCGAGAATCTGGAGGAGCAAGTACTGGGGCAGATGTCAGCTTGTCTTTGAGTGTTTGAAAACTTTCTTGACATTTTTCTGTCCATTCAAACTTAACGCCCTTGTGAAGCAAATCAGTCAGAGGCTTAGCAATCTTTGAGAAATTCTCGACAAAGCGACGACAATAGCTTGCAAGGCCGAGAAAACTTCTGACTTGCTTGACATTCTTCGGCGGAGTCCATTCAAGAATAGCCTGAACTCGTTCTGGGTTAACGGCAATGCCTTCTTTCGAAATCACATGGCCGAGATATGTCACTTCAGATAACCAGAACTCACACTTGGAATACTTGGCATACAATTGATGTTCACGCAGCTTTTCCAGTACAAGCCGAAGATGTTCGGCATGTTCTTCTTCATTCTTTGAATAAACCAGAATATCATCCAGATATACCACGACGAATTTGTCGAGATAATCCATGAAGATGTAATTCATTAACCGGGAGAAGGTTGCTGGAGCATTAGTCAAGCCGAAAGACATGACAGTGTACTCATAAGAACCATAGCGAGTAACAAATGCTGTCTTCGGAATATCTTCTTCACGAACTCGGATCTGGTGGTATCCCAATCTCAAATCAAGCTTAGAGAATACTGAGGAACCAGCAAGTTGATCATACAGATCATTGATTCTGGGAAGCGGATACTTATTTTGAATTGTTGCTTGGTTGATAGGTCGGTAATCTTGAACCAACCGATTCGTACCATCCTTCTTCTTGACAAAGAGGGAAGGTGCTCCCCAAGCAGATGAACTGGGGCGGATGAAACCCTTCTTAAGCGACTTGTCGATTTCTTCCTTAAGTTCAATAAGGTGATGCGGAGGCATCTTGTACGGACGCTTTGCAATAGGGGTAGTGCCTGGTTTCAAGTCGATAACAAACTCGACAGCTCTGGCAGGGGGAATGCCTGGAAGTTCTTCCGGAAAGACATCTTGAAAATCACGAACAACTGGAATGTTCTCGATGCCTTCAAGAGGTGAAGCATTCAATGCATTCAGAACATATATCTGATCCTCGGCATTCTGAACTGTCTGAGCTGAGTATCTGACTATCTGGCCGGAAGGATGAGTGAGCTGGACTGTCTTAGCAGCACAGTCAATCAAAGCTTTATTCGCTTTCAACCAATCCATACCAAGGATGATGTCAATGTCGGAAGGTCCTAGTACAATGAGAGAAACCGGAAAAAGTAGATCTCCAATCTCGATGTGGTTATGAGGGCTTACCATTGTGGTTTGGCATTTGGATCTCGGGGACTGAACCATTAGGGGAGTGGGTAATTTCTCCAAGTATAACTCATGTGACTGAGCAAATTGTTGGGACACAAAAGCATGCGATGCTCCAGAATCAAAGAGAACAGAGGCTGGTACTGAATTCACAGAGAGTGTTCCCAGCACGATAGTCGGTTCCTTCTGAGCCTTTTCAACATCGACGTGATTGGCATGGCCAAGTACAACAGTAGACGGTATGGCATTACGGTTTCTGAATCGGCGGTTTCGACAACTCTTCTTACGACCAACAGGAGGACATGGTGCAACCTGAGGAGATGCCATAGCATTAGGCTGTCCACCCTGAACTATTAGCTGTCTCGGCGGTGAAGGCAGACGAGGTGCAACATAAGATGGTCTTGGTGTTGGAGCAGGTCGGTGATGAATATTGTGCGGAATCCAAACCCGACGTTTCTGAACAGGCTGACCCGAGGATGAGCCAGCTTCACGAGTGCGTTTGAGCGACTCCTGATACTTAGCCAGACCAGTTTCAACTCTGTAGGCTTGACTGACAAGCGTCGCAAAGTCTTCACAATCATGGACAAGAAGTGCGAGCTGTATATCGGAACGCAGCCCTTCACGGAATTTCTCCTGCTTACGTGCGTCAGTGTCGACATCATCTTTAGCATAGCGGGATAATTCGAGAAATTTCCTCTGATATTCATCCATAGTCAGTGTGCCCTGTGTGAGTTTACGGAACTCCTGCTTCTTCTGGTCGATCAGACCCTGAGGAATGTACTGTGCACGAAAAGCTGACTGGAATTCTTGCCAGGTGGGTACAGTCTCTGCAGGCAACGTATCCTTGTGGCTTTCCCACCATTGAGCAGCGGGACCCTTCAAGTGAAATGTCGCAAAGGTGACATAACTGTCAGGGGTCACATTAGCTGACTCCATTTCAAATTGGATGTCACGAAGCCAATCATCAGCATCCATAGGATTGGTGGAGCTGCGGAAAACAGACGGGTTGAGGCGCACGAATTCTGACAGAGTTATTGGGATGTGCTGTTGCTGAGCATTATGAGTTGGAAACTGAGCCAATACTCCGGTCATGAACTGACGGTTGAGTTCAAACTGCTGCCTCATTTCGACAATATAGGGTGGAGGTGGAGTATCATCAGCCATCCTACCAAATCAACAGGGCAGTTTAGGAAGCAAAATTGCAGGTGTATGGAATGACTCATGAAGCAATACGCACAACAGAAGGAAGTGCAATAGATACTTCATCATATTCACACCAGACACTCAAATCCACACATAGCCTCGGTTACAATCCGGCATTACGACAGCTGAAAAAGAGAAGGCTAGACAACTAGGCGGCGCGCAGGCACGCGGTAGGGAAGTACACAACGAGACATAGCAAAGGCTACATCAACGTCGGAGAAAACTGTAGGAGCGAGGAATCTGCAAGTGTCAACACAGGGTGCCCTCGATAAAAGGATCCTGTAAGCAGAACCTGGCCCACAATCTTGAAGCAAGGGGGAATATTTCAGAACTCCGGGTGGATGTGATTACGAGAACCTAATGTTGGAGTTGGTAAAATTTTAACCCAAATAGATGAGAGAGTAGAATCCTAGAGTAAAGGTCGAGGAGTAAAAGATCCTAATATCACCCAGTTGGCGACGTGGGCCCGTAAGCCACACAGCCAAGTTAGTAAAACAGTTTTTGACCACTAGACTCAACTTCGGCCAAAGAGTTGGAAAGAGGGAACTCCTAGAGGCAGTCGGCTCTGATACCAACCTATGACGCCCCCGGCTTAATCGTGCACTAATCATACACGCAAATGCACACGATCAAGCCTAAGGACTCACTTGAAGATATCACAACACAACTCTAAAATATACATAAAGTCATACAAGCATATATTACAAGCCAGGGCCTCGAGGGCTCGAATAAATAAGCTTGATGACAAACAAGCATCAGCGGAAGCGTTAGATATCTGGGTACATATATATTACAGAAAGAGAGAGAAGCCTTTAGAAGGCGGGGAAAGTAAAATACTACGATCGAAAGGCGCAGGCCTCCTGCCTGGGACCCTCCAATTCTACTCCTGGTCGTTAGCCATCTAGAAGTAGAAGCCGTCCTCGGGGTGGTAGAAATAGTCGATGGTGGAACAGCTATCTCAGGGGCTCCGTCATCTGGTCGCGACAACTGATAAGGGAGAAAAAAGGAAAGCAAAGCAACCGTGAGTACTGCGAAGTACTCAGCAAGCAAGGATCTACACTACATATGCAACATTATCAAGGGATGGCTGTATATGTGGACTGGGCTGCAGAAATGCCAGAATAGAGAGAAGGCCTAGTCCTTTCGAAGACTAGCATCTTCAGCATCTTCAAGCATCTTCGAGCGTCTTGCAGCATATAGAAGAGTACAGAGCAGCATAGTATAAAGTAGTAGAGGTAGTAGCAAGCAACAGTCTCGCCCAGAGATCCTTCCTCGTCTCCCTGCGAGAAAGCGATCCCGGAGTCACATATCCAGGTAACATCCCAATTCTAACTGTACCGATCGGGATACAACTCCGAGTGTCCTTTACCGTAGGACCGGCTATCGATAGATGTGTTCTTCCCTGCAGGGGTGCACCAACTTACCCACCACGCTCAATTAACTCCGGCCGGACACACTTTCCTGGGTCATGCCCGGCCTCGGCCAAACGACACATCGCAACCCTACCTACAGCTCAGCAGAGAGGTCCCCGCCGGTCTACCTCCTAAGCGCAAGGGGGTCTTGGGCCATCGCCCCACGCCCTCCGGGTCGTTGTGTGCAGGGTGGATACCAGCACCGCCTCGGAAGGCCGGTACGATCCGACCGTGCCACAATGCTGAACTGGACGTCTGACAGAGCTTTCGGCTGATGTTACGATGCAGAACGCCCATACTATGCCCACGTGATGGTTAGTGCTATCCGACCAGAGGCCGGCTCAGATCATATATCCAAATCGTAGTGTCCTAGTGGCTTGCGGTAACGAGCAGAGACTCACGAAAGATGTGACCCCGTCGCCCCGTCTCGAGGACTTGCTGCAAGGGCTAAGAATGCCCGGCCGCGCCTCGTGGAATAACTCACGGGTAACTATCCATCACTCGCGGGTACCCCTCGGGGTCGACCCGCCTTTTAAGTAATAGTATCAACAGTAATGTAAGGCATCCGTGTGGTCACCATATCAAGGGGAATCCGAGGCATCACCCTCGTTGGACTCCCACCTGATGTAACAACAAGATGGACGTAGGAGGCATCACCCTCAAGGTCCACACGTGAGGTGTTACGCGACTTAGTCAGTATCAGTGGTGGTGTAGGAGGTATCACCCTCGCTTACCACGACCGATCAACTAACCTACAAGGTTATCATCAGAAGTGCTGACGAGGTATCACCCTCGGCACTCGATAGTAACCCAGTAGTGTCGAGCAACGAAGGGAAAGTGAGGTGCGGTGCGGGGCTGATCTTCAATCCCGTTGATCGGGTCTTCTGAAACTCCAGCGGGGCAGTCGGGATAAAGTGGGGGTCACTAATGGGGCTCTACCCAGTCTATACTAAAACAGTTTAGGATAGAAGGCAGTTATCAACAGTAGGCTACAATAAACAGGCTATGCAGCAGATATAGGAAAAACAGTAACAGTAGCATAATTCTAATGCAAGCAGGAGAATTAGAATAGGCGATATCGAGATGATCAAAGGGGGGGCTTGCCTGGTTGCTTGGCGGCAAGGGCAAGGTCGTCAGTACTGTAACCAATCACCGGAGCTGCGTCGATCTCGGAGGCTACGTCGGCACCGAAATCTACCAAGGGAAAAGAGGGGGAGGAAAACGGTAAATACGAAGCGACATATGCATGAAAATACGATACGCGATGCTAGAGGTGGTCTATCGTAGTGCTACACGACACCGGTGAAGGAGGGGAACATTCGGGAATGTTTTCCTGGTTCCGGACGTCTGTCAGACAGATGAACCGGAGAGGGACGGTTGCATGCTCGCAGCATTAGAGGTAGGTGAAAGCTAGGATGCAGTGCAGGGTTGCCTAAAAGAGCTATCTAAACCATTTAATCATTTTAGGATTAAGGTTAAAATTAATCACCGGTATAAATGCACTATTCATCTGCCGGAAATGAGCCAAAAGTTGCGGGTTCTCCTACGTAGAGGATCCCGACATGGAAACGGACGACACGATTAGACTCGTCTCGTCGTTCTGAGCAAGTTTCATATAGAAAGTTTTTCGATCGGAGCTATGGTTTAAAAGATATGAATTTCTAAAGATTTTATTAATTTTCTGAAATTATTTTCATTTAATAAACTCAACATTATCCAGAATAGTGCCTGCTGACGTCAGCATGACGTCAGAAATGCGTCAGCCAGTCAACTGAGCTGCTGATTGGGTCAAACTGACAGGTGGGGCCCACCTGTCAGCCTCTCAGGATTTAACAGAAGATTAAAACAAATCAACAGGGTTAATTAGTAGGTGGGGCCCTACTGTCAGTGACTGATTAGTCTATTTAAATTTTCATTTAGGCCTAATCCGGATTAATTAGTTGCGGGACCCACACGTCAATGGCCCACGGGTGCCCAGTCAGCAGTTGACTGGGTCAACCCAGTCAACTGGAGCCCGTGGGGTCCTCTGTCAGTCCCACAGGGGCTGCCATGTCGACACCTGGTCAGCGTCGCCGGAGTTTCGCCGCCGGCGACCAATTCAGCGGTGGCGCGGCTCGGGAGGGGTCGGAATTCGCCCTCTGGCCACCAAATCGGTCGCGGACGGGCGCGTTCGGAAGCGGGGATCGAGCCGCCTCGATCTGCGGCGGTCTCCTGGTCAGAGGGGCCCTACGGCGACGGCGGCGAGCTTGGAAACATCGCCGGAATTCGGCCACGACCGGATCGGGCGCTGTAGGGCACTAGGAGGCGAGCGAGTGGGCGCGTTGGACTTGCGCAGGCGCACTGAGCACGAAGTAGTGCTCGTCTCAGCATGACGACGAGGGGGTTCACGGCGACGAGCTCGCCGGCGGCGTTGAGTTCGGTCACTTCTATTGCGGCGTCTACGGCGACGGAAAGGTGCGGTAGAGAGAGGGGAAACGCGCGCGGGCTTACAGTGAGCCTGCAGGTGTGCTCAAGCCTGCTCGGGGAAGCTCGTCGTGGCCGGAATCATCGACGGTGTTCGTCGGTGCAGAGGAAGAAGAAGAGCTCGAGGGAGTCGATTCGGGGCGGCTCCGGTCGAGCGAGTAGACATAGTCGATGTAGACGACGATAGCGCTCCTCCTGGACACGCGGTGCAGCTCGGGGTGGCCGGTGGCCGTGAGGTCGGGCGACGCACGGCGGCGACCGCGTCGGGCGCCAATGGGATTGAGCAGGGGAGAGTGAGGAGAGGGGTGGGGAGTGAGTGACCGAGGGGGAAAGTGACGGAGGAGGCAGGGGGAATGGACGGGGGCGAGCTTATCCCCTCGCCCACCCGTTCCTGCCGCGGTGGCGAGCGGCGACCGGTGCGGGCGTTCGGCGCCAAGGAGACGGCGACACGGAGAGGAGGTAGGTGGAGGAGTGGGTTGGGCCTTGCAGCCCAGTAACAGGTGGGTGGCCTTCGGGCCTTTTCCCTTTCTAAGTTTTCTGTTTCCTTTTATTTATTTCAGAGACAGAAAAGGATTTTTGTAGGCCACCAAACATTTTAGAAAAATGTGGAACTAAGCCACAAAATCCTCTAGCAATATCTGGCACTGCCACAATTAGTTTGGAGGCCATTGGAATTTATTTGAAATTTTCATAAATGGAAAAGTATTTAAAAGTGCTGAAATATTGCTGTTCTAGTTGCTACTGTTCATCTTTCCACAAGAGTGATGTTGTTCTCCTTAACAAATAAATGTTATGGAATTTTGCAAGGTGATGAACATTTTTCCCACAAGTATGGAACAACTTTAATTTTCACTTTTGAAATTGAGTTGATTTTTCAGAATAGCATTTGAATTGAATATTTCACCAAAGTGATAAAGCACTGCAAATGGAGATGACCTGGCAGTATCATTAGCTGATCACTGTAGCAATTACAAAAGGGGTGTTACAATATCAAATCCCTCTTTGAAATCAATTCAAATTCAAAGTGAGAAGTGAAGTTGTTCAAAACTTGCTGGAAAAATGTTCATCATCTAGCGAAAATTCCAAAACAATTGTTGTTAAGGCAAACAACATCACCCTTACGCTAAAATGAGCTGTAGCATTTAAACAGTGCTATTTCAGCAATTTAAAATTTGGAAATTCATTTTTGCAAAATACAAATGATTTCCACTGGTCTCCAAAATATTTGAGGCAATGCCTAAAATCACCAGGGATTTAATGGGACACCTTCCTTATTTTTCCTAAGTGGGATGGTATCTCAAATAATCTTTCTCTCTCTCTGTCTATTAAATAAAAAGAAAAACAGAAGAAAAAGGAATAAGGGCGAGCACTTACCTGGCCCTGGGCCGAAGCCACAGTGCGTCCCAGCCCACTAGAGGGCCTCCTCCCACCTACTTTGCCTCGCTGTCGACGCAGCTATGGCCGAGCTCGCACCGCTCCGGCCACGGCTCGACACCGCGACAAAGCAGGCGGCGGGGGATAAGGGCGACCCTAGGCCCTTCCCCCCTGGACGCCTCGCCTTCATTCCTCCCTCCTTTCTCCTCGCTAGCGCCGCACGCTCTTCTTCCCCCTCTGCCCGAGAGCGTCACCATCGCCCTCCGTCGTCTGCACGGCCACTGGCGGCCCCGTACCCGCTGGCTCTGTCAGCAAGCTCCGCCGCGGAAGACCACCTCTCCTGGTGCCTCCAGGCGGAGCTGTGGAGCCCTGCTGCGGCCTAACGCCATCGCCCCATCCACGGCTGCCGTGGCTGCTCCGACGAGCCCCGCCGCCTCTGCTGCTCCAAAGTCTGTCGCGGGCCTCCGTGTGCCACACCGTGAGCTTCTCTCCCACCCCTTCCCCTCCGTTAGCATGCCGCTACCAACGCCACGCGCTGCCGTCTGCCATTGCCGGCGAGCTCCTAGGTACAGAGCCGCTCGAGCTCCACCGCCTGGCCCTTTGTGCTTCTGGCACTCGCCGTAGTCCGCCTGGCCGGTTAACTCGTTCGAAAACGACCCGAATCCGCACGCCCGAGCTCGCCCGAAATGCGTCGCCGCCAACCTCGACGCCGGCGACATTTCTGGCGATCCCAGCTCCGGCCAGTACCACCACGAGACGCGTGACACTGCAAGCTTTCGAACGCCACCAGAAACGCACGATTTGAAGCACTGTGGAGTAAGCCTGAGGTCACCAGAGTAGCGCCGTCGTGCGCGAGATCGCCGGAGTGCCTGCCGGCATCGGTGCTGACCTGTCACCGTGCGGGGCCCGCCCACGGTCACTGACAGTGGGCCCCTGGGCCCACTTTGACCTAGTTGACCGCGGTCAACTGCGACTACTATTTACTGCTGAGGCTGACGTGTGGGCCCCTGCGTTTAATTAAACTAATTAGGTTTTTAAACTAATCTGTTAATTAGTATAGACACTGACATGTGGGGCCCACCCCCTAATTAGCTCTGTTTAGTTTAACTTAACCACTGTTAAAGTCACTGTCAATGACAGGTGGGACCCACTGGTCAGTTTGACCAGTCAGCGGGTCTGTTGACCTGCTGATGTCATGCTGACACTCTGCTGACGTCATATTTCTTTTCTGTTGATTTAAAATAATTCCAGAAAATGATTTAATCTTTGAAAATTCATAGAATTTAAACCGTAGCTCGGATCAAAAAACTTTATACATGAAAATTGCTCAGAATGACGAGACGAATCCAACCGTGCCATCTGTTTTTTGTGTCGGGACCCTCTACGGAGGTGAACCCGCAACTTTTAGCCTGTTTCCGGTAGATGAATAGTGCATATATACCAGTTAATAAATCCATCTTTAATCCTAAAATAACTAAAATGATTTAGACATGTCTTTAGGCAACCCTGCACTGCACGTTGATGACCCACAAGTACAGGGGATCAATCGTAGTCCTTTCGATAAGTAAGAGTGTCGAACCCAACAAGGAGCAGAAGGAAATGACAAGCGGTTTTCAGCAAGGTAATGTCTGCAAGCACTGAAATTATAAGTAACAGATAGTTTTGTAGCAAGATAATTTGTAACGAGCAAGTAACGGTAATGGTAACAAAAGTGCAGCAAGGTAGCCCAATCCTTTTGAGGCAAAGGACAGGCCAAAACGGTCTCTTATGATAAGCAAAGTGTTCTTGAGGGTACACGGGAATTTCATCTAGTCACTTTCATCATGTTGGTTTGATTTGTGTTCACTACTTTGATAATTTGATATGTGGGTGGATCGGTGCTTAGGTGCTGTTCTTACTTGAACAAACCTCCTACTTATGATTAACCCCCTCGCAAGCATCCGCAACTACGAGAAAAGTATCAAGAATAAATTCTAACCATAGCATTAAACTTTTGGATCCAATCGGTCCCTTACGGAATAGCGCATAAACTAGGGTTTAAGCTTCTGTCACTCTCGCAACCCATCACCTAATAACTACTCCACAATGCATTCCCTTAGGCCCAAATATGGTGAAGTGTCATGTAGTCGACGTTCACATGACAACACTAAGGGAATCACAACATACATATCATCAAAATATCGAACACATATCAAGTTCACATGATTACTTGCAACATGATTTCTCCCATGACCTCAAGAACAAAAGTAACTACTCACAAATAATAATTATGCTCAAGACCAGAGGGGTATTAAATAGCATAATGGATCTGAACATATAATCTTCCACCAAATAAACCATATAGTGATCAACTACGAGAAGCAATCAACACTACTAGTCACCCACAAGTACCAATCTATAGTTCCGATACACAGATTGAACACAGGAGATGAACTAGGGTTTGAGAGGAGATGGTGCTGTTGAAGATGTTGATGGAGATTGCCCTCCCCAAGATGGGAGAGTTGTTGGTGATTGATGTCTACTACGCAACTTGTTCTTGTAGACTTGTGTTGGGCCTCCAAGCACAGAGTTTTGTAGGACAGTAGCAATTTTCCCTCAAGTGGATGACCTAAGGTTTATCAATCCGTGGGAGGCATGGGATGAAGATGGTCTCTCTCAAACAACCCTGCAACCAAATACAAGAAATCTCTTGTGTCCCCAACACACCCAATACAATGGCAAATTGTATAGGTGCACTAGTTCGGCGAAGAGATGGAGTGTAATATGGATGGTAGAAATATATTTTTATAAACTTAATAAATAAAAACAGCAAGGTAGCAAGTGACAAAAGTGAGTACAAACGGTATTGCAATGCTTGAAAACAAGGCCTAGGGTCCGTACTTTTGCTAGTGCAATCTCTCAACAATGCTAATATAATTGGATCATATAACCATCCCTCAACGTGCAATGAAGAATCACTCCAAAGTTCCTATCTAGCGGAGAACATAAGAATAAATTGTTTGTAGGGTACGAAACCACCTCAAAGCTATTCTTTCCGATCGATCTATCCAAGTGTTCATACTAAAATAACACCAAAGCAAATTCAGATTCGTAATGCTCAATCCAACACAAAGAACCTCAAAGAGTGCCCCAAGATTTCTACCGGAGAAACAAAGACAAGAACGTGCATCAACCCCTATGCATAGATTACCCCAATGTCACCTCAGGAATCCGCGAGTTGAGTGCGAAAACATATATCAAGCGAATCAATATAATAGCCCATTGTCACCACGGGTATTCATATGCAAGACATATATCAAGTGCTCTCAAATCCATAAAAGTATTCAATCCGATAAAACGAAATCTCAAAGGGAAAACTCAATTCATCACAACAAGATAGAGAGGGGAAAACACCATATGATCCGACTATATTAACAAAGCCCGCGATACATCAAGATCATGCCATCTCAAGAACATGAGAGAGAGAGAGATTAAACACATAGCTACTGGTACAAACCCTCAGCCCCGAGGGTGGACTACTCCCTCCTCATCATGGTGGCCGCCGGGATGATGAAGATGGCCACCGGTGATGATTCCCCCCTCCGGTAGGGTGCCGGAATGGGGTCTAGATTGGTTTTTCGTGGCTACAGAGGCTTGCGGCGGCGGAACTTCTGATCTAGGTTTATTGCGAGGGTTTTTGGAATATTTGGCAATTTATAGGGCGAAGAGGCAGTGCGGGAGGCCATCGAGGTGGGCACAACCCACCGGGGTGCGCCTGGGGGCCCAGGCGCGCCCTGGTGGGTTGTGCCCCCCTCGGGGCACCCCCCCAGGTGTTGCTCTAGCCCATTGGATGTCTTTTGGTCCATAAAAAATCCACAAAAAGTTTCACTGCGTTTGGACTCCGTTTGGTATTGATTTGCTGCGATGTAAAAAAAAGCAAAAAACAACAACTGGCACTGGGCACTATGTCAATAAGTTAGTCCCAAAAAATGATATAAAGTTGCTAGAAAATGATTGTAAAACATCCAAGAATGATAATATAGCAGCATGAATACTTCATAAATTATAGATACGTTGGAGACGTATCAGCATCCCCAAGCTTAATTCCTACTCGTCCTCGAGTAGGTAAATGATAAAAGAAATAATTTATGAAGTGTGAATGCTAGCAAAGTGCATACGTTTGATCAATAGTAATTTCAATCACTTTTCCTAGCATCATAACATCAATTCTTTCTCATAAAACTCATCATATTAAAGTAGCAACCAATTCACATGTTAAGGTTCAAACAATGAATTCTCTTGAAACTCAACAACCTATATTCTTAGTCACCAAACAATTGCAATTCAACTTATTCAACAAAGTCTAAGTAAGAGCTCCACATACTCAACCATCATATAGTCTTCTATGATTGCTAACACTCACCGCATACACATGAGCAAAATGTTTCAACCGAACACATAGAAAGATAGGGGCTTATAATTTTGCCTCCCAACGTATTCACCTCAAGGGTGATGTCAACAATAATAACTCATGCTACCCATATCCAACTGGATATATGTGCCTAGATCTTTCCTCACCACATGATGCTTGCCTAAAGAGAAAAATAAAAAGGAATAGAGAGAAAAACTTTGACTCTTGCATGAAAGTAAATACATAAAAAATAAAAGGTAGGCCCTTCGCAGAGGGAAGCAGAGGTTGCCATGTGCTATTTGTTTGTATTCTCAATCCCTTAGTGCAAAAGAACGTCACGTTATATTGCCCCTTATGATAGCAACCTTTATTATGCAGTCTGTCACTTTTATTCTTTGCCATCACAAGTTCGTACAACACTCAATTTTCTCTTACACTAAATGATCTAACACTTTTAGAAGCATTTTTTATTGCCTTATTGCACCGATGACAACTTACTTGAAGGATCTTACTCAATCCTTAGGTAGGTATGGTGGACTCTTGAAAACAAGATTTGGGTTTAAGGGTTTTTGGATGCACAAGTAGTATCTCTACTTGGTGCAAAATTTTTGGCTAGCAAAGATGGGGGGCAAGCACCACATGTTGAAGGATCTATGACAATATAACTTCTATGTGAATATGAACAAACATAAATCATTACGTTGTCTTCCTTGTCCAACGTCAACAATTTTGGCATATAATATTTTGATGGGGGCTCACAATCACAAAAGATTTCCAAGATAGTGTATTTGCATGTGAAAGTTCTCTTCCTTATAGTAATCATTCATGAATTGCTTGTATGACCAATATTGTGATTGTCAAGCTTCAAAAGATTTCACTTTCTAAACCCAATGTGAAGCTACCACTAGGCATGATATGAACATATAATTTAAACTTCATGATATTCAATTCTTTCAACAATTTACTCAAAGGATATAAGTGAGGCACGAGAGTAAATGACAAACTACTCCAAAAAGATATAAGTGAAGATCAAGCGAGTAGTTAAGTAAAGGGATAGCTAATTGAGGACTCTCTCTTATTTAAAAACTTTCAGATCTAAGTATTTTATTAAAACAACAAGTAAAACAAAACAAAATGACATTGCAAGAATAGCACAACTCAAGTGAAGAAGCAAAAACTTAGGCTCAACCGATACTAACCGATAATTGTTGATGAAGAAAGGTGGGATACCTACCGGGGCATCCCCAAGCTTAGATGCTTGAGACTTCTTGAAATATTATCTTGGGATTCCTTGGGCATCCCCAAGCTTGAGCTTTTGCATCTCCTTAATTCCTTTTATATCACGGTTTCCCTAAAATCTTAAAAACTTCATACACACAAAACTCAACAAGAACTCGTGAGATAAGTTAGTATAAACCAATGCAAAAACCTTATCATTCTCTACTGTAGCAAATCACAAAAATTATTATTCAACATTGCATACTAAATTCCTCTGCATATTTAATACTCCTATCCTCAAATAGAATCATTAAACAAGCAAACATATGCAAACATAACAGCAATCTGCCAAAACAGTATAGTCTGTAAAGAATGCAAGAGTATAATACTTATTTAACTCCAAAAATTATGAACATTTACCACACTGTATAAAATTTATCAGATCTTATTTTGCAAAAAGTTTCAACATTTTATCACATTCTGACTTTTCTCGGGAATTTTTGCAACATTGATAAACTTTCTGTTTTGAAACAGCAACTCATATACTTGCAAAATAAGCATGGTAAAGGCTATCCTTGACATTTTTATTGAAAAGAAAGATGAAAAACATTATTCTAAATAACAGAAAGAAAATCCTAAAAAAATAAATGACGCTCCAAGCAAAACACATATCATCTGACGAATAAAAATGTAGCTCCAAGTGAGGTTACCGATAATGTTGGAGACGAAAGAGGGGATGCCTTCCGGGGCATCCCCAAGCTTAGTTGCTTGGATAGTACTTGAATATTACCTTGGGGTGCCTTGGGCATCCCCAAGCTTAGGGTCTTGTCACTCCTTATTCTCCTCATATCGACATCTCACCCAAAACATGAAAACTTCAATCACACAAAACTTAACGGAACTTCGTGAGATAGGTTAGTATGATAAAGAGCAAACCATTTCACTTTGGTACTGTCAAAGACAAGATTCATAATTTTTTCCACACAATGCCTAATGTAGCATATTATTTCCACAATTTATATTGAGCAATATAAGCCATAGAAACTAGAAAACAAGCAAACTATGCATTGAAAACAGAATCTGTCAAAAAGAGAACAGTCTGTAATAATCTGTACTCCAACCATACTTATGCTACTCCAAAAATTCTGAAAAATTATGACAACTTAGAGAATTTTTATATCTATCACCTGTAAAAAATTCAGATCAAAATCACGTTCCAGTGAATTTTAAAAATTCCTGTACTGAGCGCAAAAGTTTCTGTTTTTGCACAGATTCAAGTCAACTATCATCCATACTATCCCAAAGGCTTTACTTGGCACTTTATTGAAACAAAATATATAAAACATGATTACTACAGTATCCTAATCATGTGAACACACAAAAACAGTAGGTAAAAGTGTTGGGTTGTCTCCCAACAAGCGCTTTTCTTTAATGCCTTTTAGCTAGGCATGATGATTTCAATGATGCTCGCATAAAAGATAAGAATTGAAACACAAAGAGAGCATCATGAAGCATATGACTAGCACATTTAAGCCTAACCCACTTCCTATGCATAGGGATTTTGTGAGCAAACAATTTATGGGAACAAGAATCAACTATCATAGGAAGGCAAAAGAAGTGCAACTTCAAAACTTTCAACATAAAGAGAGGAAACTTGATATTATTGCAATACCTACAAGCATATGTTCCACTCTCATAATAATTTTCAGTAGCATCATGAATGAATTCAACAATATAGCTATCACATAAAGCATTCTTTTCATGATTCACAAGCATAGAAATTTTATTATTCTCCACATAAGCAAATTTATTCTCATGAATAGTGGTGGGAGCAAACTCAACAAAATAACTATCATGTGATTGGAAATTAAAATCATGATGACAAATTTCATGGTTATCATTATTCAATATAGCATACATGTCATCACCATAATCATCATAGGTAGCAACTTTGTTGTCATAATCAATTGGAACATCTTCCAAAATAGTGGATTCATCACTAAATAAATTCATGACCTCTCCAAATCCACTTTCATAATTATCACAATAAGATTCAACACCCTCCAAAATAGTGGGATCATTAGTACCTAGAGTTGACACTCTTCCAAACCCACTTTCATCAATATAATCATCATAAATAGGAGGCATGCTACCATTATAACAAATTTGCACATCAAAACTTGGGGGACTAAAAATATCATCTTCATCAAACATAGCAACCCCAAGCTTGTTGCTTTGCATATCATTAGCATCATGGATATTCAAAGAATTCATACCAACAACATTGCAATCATGCTCATCATTCAAAGATTTTTTGTCAAACATTTTATAGAATTCTTCTTCTATCAATTGAGCACAGTTTTCCTTTCCATCATTTTCACGAAAGACATTATAGAGATGAATAATATGATGCAACCTTAATTCCATTTTTTTTCGTAGTTTTCTTTTTATAAACCAAACTAGTGATAAAAAAGAAACTAAAAGATTCAATTGCAAGATCTAACGATATACCTTCAAGCACTCACCTCCCCGGCAACGGCGCCAGAAAAGAGCTTGATGTCTACTATGCAACTTGTTCTTGTAGACTTGTGTTGGGCCTCCAAGCGCAGAGTTTTGTAGGACAGTAGCAATTTTCCCTCAAGTGGATGACCTAAGGTTTATCAATCCGTGGGAGGCCTAGGTGTGGCACCCTGGCTCATAGAACCGGTTTACCACTGTTTCCAACCCAGAGATCAAGTCTTCTGGAAACACACAACAACTTGGAACAGAACATAGCTGAACTTTTATTGATAGTAGTCGAGTACAAGCTTATATATTACATGATCATCGAGGCCAACAGCACATCTAGTGCTATGACAATATCTACATTATTTATCTAAAATATCAGGGCCTTGGTATTACTGTGGAATACTACAGCGAAAGACTACTGCGTAGCGGAACATGATAGTAACTCCATCCACAGGGACACTGCTGAGGACACATCCTAGGCATCGCAACACGAACCTTCGAGACCTCCGTCTCAGTCTTCTCCTGCATCTGGCATGATACGCCAGGTGAGTACTTTGAATGTACTCGCAAGCACATGACAACCAAATATGCAGCAAATAATAGCATGGCAATCAACTTGTTAACTCTTAACTGATTCACTTACTGTTATTAACTTACTCATATCCGAGTTGTCTCACAACCCTCAGAATACTCGATGCCACGAGTACTTCCGATCTTAAGACAAGTTCTTCCATCATTACTATGGTTATTAGGGTTGATCACCTAGAGAGGTCTGGACGGGCTGTCCAATACCGTGGATGCGGCTATTCGAATAGATTTTACACTCTGCAGAGGTTGCACACTTTACCCACACCATGGAGCACCTGACCTTGTGATCCCATTCTGGTGGACCAGTGTTGCTCCAATGAAACCCGCCTGACCCGTGACTCTTCCATCGTACCACCGGCAATCATCCTCCCCTGAAGTCAAGCCCTGGGTGGCCCCGTGTCACCCCGTGTCACGTGCCATCGTCGTGGCCTAACTAAACTATCCCAAACGGGGACGCCGGCACAAAACTCAACTCGGCTCACAGGGTTATCGCCGTCTACGTGATCAGGGCAGCACACACGCATAACCCTCCCTGTCTGGAGGTACCGGTGAAAGAACACAGAGCCAGACCAAGTCAAGGCCATCCCATACCGGCAAATGTGGCTGCACGGGTAAGCCCGGATAGGTGACTCTTGATCAACCAACTAAGTTTCTCTTAGCAATCAGGGTCATTCATCATATCAATTTAAGTTTTCAACAATAGGCATTTAAATACTTCACTTGAATTATCTATGTTAAATAAATGCGAAAAATGAATATGAATTATGCAATGCTATGAAATGCTTCATAATATGGATGTCCTGGCTTGCCTTGATCAGTTGGGTTGTTCAGAAACTCCTGGTCTTCAAATCCACAAGAATCTCCTTCTAAAAATATTTTTAAATGGCAAAGGAAAATGTCACATAAAGCCTTTTTATTCACCAACAATTCTGTGTGTATTGGAAAAATACCAAACTTGGTCAGAAAATAAAGAAGTTGAATATGAACACAATGCAAAAAGAATCAGGTTAATTGGACCTTTTATTAAAAAGTTATTAGTGGTCAAAGTGGCTGGTCAACTCTGTTTAAAGAACAAAATTCAGAAAAGCAGAAAAACCTGGAATGGGCCACGTCGAAGGCATAAAAGGCCAAAGGCGCTTTCACTTACCCCTTCGCGCGCGCGCTGCTGGGCCGCTGACAAGTGGGGCCCGCTTGGTTTAAAACAGAGGGAGGAGGGAGAGAATATATGGAGGCGGGGCTCCGGTGACGCTCACCGGCGATAGGGACGGCGGCGGAGCTGGGAGTTGACGGGGATCGATCGGGCACTCGAAGACGGTCCTCCCTGCACCCGTAGCTTCCCCGGAGATGGAAGGACGATGCGGTGCCCTTCTTCTCCGGTGGATGAGCGCTGCGGTGATCGACGGAGGTGGCGATTCCGGCGACTATTCGCTCGGGCAGGAGGTCGAGGAGTACCAGTGGAACTTGCTGAGTGCTACGGTGGTCTCAGGCGAAGCGGAGGAGGAGTGGTGGTGGCTATCGACAGTGCGAGTGCGGCGGAGGAACTCCAGCGAAGCTCGAGGCCAGAGGGCCTCTCGGCCTTGGCTCTTGCTTGGGGAGGCAATAGAGGATGGAGGGAGGGGTGAGGAGCTTAGCGAGGCCGGGCAGGGCTATTTATAGCCGGGAGGAGGCGCTCGGCGATCTCTCTGGATTGGCGGTGACGTGGCTACGCCACTGGCGCAAGGACGGCGAGCTGGCCGTCGTGGTGCGGGGCGAAGCGACAGGAGCGAGCAGAGGCATTTAATGCGCGAGGGGATAGCTCGGGGAGAAGAAGATGAGCGGCGCCGCCACTGCGGCCGCACGGGCGGCACAGTGCTCGCGATCGTGGCGGCTGCCGAGGGCTTCTTCGGCGAGGGCGAAGGATCTGGAGGGGCTAGTTGTCGCACGGGAACAATGTCGGCATGCTTGGACAAGCTGCGGCGGCGCAGGCGTCTCGCTCTGACGAGACCCGAGCCTGGCGCAGCACAGAGCGCAGCGACAAGCATGCCATCGCCGTGCTCACCACGATGTTTGCCACCAGGAGGCCACACAAGCCTGGAAAATCTTGTCTAGCACGTCGACCCTCGATCACTCACTTCACCTGCACCCATAGTTTGGCTTGGTTTGGTCTGAGATGAAGGGTAGCTTCATCAACAGTTCCTGACAGTGAACTAGAGAGGGATCTGGAGGGGTGGAGAGCTAGGGATGGAGCCAAAGAGATTGTCTGGAGTGATCCTTGTTGGAAAGACTCCAAACTGGCCAAGTTTGAGTAGGTTTGGTTGAGATTTGAGGGTGGTTCATGTGTAACCTGCAAATCTGGTCCAGAATGTGAATGTTGAGGTACTGCTCACTTGGATGATCTCCTGGGGCTGAAACTTGGTGGAGGGAAGTCATTTGTAGTGGTCCTCATGCCACAAAAATTTCAGAGCATTTGGACAAACCTAGCAGGTACTTCCTTCACAAAGGTTCAGACTATCCAGGAACAAAACTGAATTATTTTGCACAATATTTGAACTAGATCATAGAATATTTTTGGATATTGGGGCAAGATATAGTCCAAGGTATTTTAGAGAATTATTTGAGAATTTTCTGGCCAACCAAACTATAGGTTGCTTCACAACCCATAGTGATGACCTAGATTCCCAAAAAAAATGATTATTAGAAAAGATTTAAATTGGGATTTGGGTCCTTGAGGTGCTTGGCAGGGTTTTGGCAAGGTGATGAGGCTTTGGACTACTTGGAAAAGATTCAAAAGTTTCCAAGACCAAATGAAATGGTTCAAAAACCATTCAAATTTCAAATAAAACCAAGAAAAGTTTGAAAAGAAAAAGTTGCCAAAATCAGGGTGTCACAAACCTACCCCCCTTAGGATGAATCTCATCCTCGAGATTCGGTTGCTCAGGGAACAAATATGGATATACGGATCTCAGAAAGTCTTCTCTTTCCCAAGTGGCCTCTTCCTCAGTGTGGTGTTCCCATAGTACCTTGTAAAATCTTATCACCTTACTCCTCGTGGTTCTTTCCATCTCATCCAAGATCCTGACAGGTTTTTCCTCATAAGTCAAATCCCTAGCCAATTCTAATTCACTCATGTCCGCTTGCTTGGCTGGGGGTGCAATGCATTTCCTTAACTGTGATTTGTGAAAGACATCATGAACGTCTGACAATACTGGTGGCAATTCCAACTGATATGCGACTCTGCCCTTCCTAGCAATCACTGGAAAGGGACCGATGTATCTTGGGGCCAACTTTCCCCGGGTGCCAAACCTCTTTACTCCCTTCATAGGGGTTACTCGCAAGTAAGCATAGTCTCCAGGCTCGAAAGTTACTTCCCGGTGTTTTGGGTCGTAATAGCTCTTCTGTCGGGACTTGGCTGCTCGCAGACGCTCTTGAATATCCTTGACTTGCCTTTCAGCCTCGAGCATCAAGTCCGTACCAAAGATGCGACTATCTCCTGTCTGGGACCAGTTCAGTGGTGTGTGGCACTTCCGTTCGTACAATGCCTCAAAAGGCGACATCTTGAGACTTGCCTGATAGCTGTTGTTGTAGGAGAATTCCGTGTACAACAAACTATCCTCCCATTTGGGTCCATGGGAGAGGGCACATGACCAAAGCATATCCTCTAATATTTGGTTCACTCGCTCGGTCTGTCCATCTGTCTGCGGATGGTATGCTGTGCTGTGTTTCAGCACGGTTCCCAAAGCTTGATGTAGTCGTAGCCAGAATGCTGAGGTAAATAGAGAACCCCTATCTGAAGTGATAGACTTGGGTACTCCATGCAGACTGACTATCCGGGACATGTAGAGTTGTGCCAGCTGATTTGCGTTGAAAGTGGTCTTTAATGGGATAAAGTGAGCCACCTTCATGAGTATGTCTACAATGACCCAAATAGCATCATTGCCTCTCGTGGACTTGGGTAGTCCCACAATAAAATCCATACATATGTCGTCCCACTTCCACTGGGGCACCGGTAAAGGTTGCAGTAGCCCAACAGGTTTCTGATGCTCTGCCTTGACCTTGTTGCAAATGTCACAGCAGGCGACATAGTATGCTATATCTTTCCGCATTCCAGACCACCAATAAGTTTCTCTTAAGTCCTGATACATCTTGGTACCTCCCGGGTGGATCGAATATGCGGACTCATGTGCTTCCTTGAGTATTTGTTGCCTCAAGTTGTTCCGATTCGGCACACAAATTCGTTTCTCGAACCACACAGTACCCTGTTCATCTACACGGAAGGACTTGGCCTTCCCTTGCTGAATTAATTCCTTAATCTCCCAAATTTCTTCATCTGACTTCTGTGCTTCCTTGATTTCCTCCATGAGGGTTGGAGTAATTTCCAACGTGTTTGGGGTCATTGGGCCGCATAGCACCATATTGAGCTTGACAAACTCCTCTTGTAAGCTCGGATGCATACCCTTGACTAGTGCATTCACAGCCGCTTGTTTCCTGCTCAGGGCATCAGCGACCACATTTGCTTTCCCTGGATGATAGTTTATCCCAACATCATAGTCCTTGACTAGCTCAAGCCATCTTCGCTGCCTGAGGTTTAGGTCGGGTTGAGTGAAAATATACTTGAGACTCTTATGGTCTGTGTATATTTCACATCGTTGTCCAATAAGATAGTGCCTCCAAATCTTCAGGGCATGAACCACAGCAGCTAGTTCCAAGTCATGTGTGGGGTAGTTCTATTCATGAGGTCATAGCTGTCGTGATGCATAAGCTACAACCTTCCCCTCTTGCATCAGCACGCATCCGATTCCACGCCTGGATGCATCGCAGTATATGTCGAAGTTCTTGTGAATGTCTGGGAGGACTAAGACAGGGGCTGTGGTTAGCCTCGTCTTTAACTCCTCGAAACTGCTGTCACACTCGGCTGTCCAGATAAACCTTTGGTTCTTCTTCAACAATTCTGTCAGTGGCTTGGCTATCTCAGAAAAACCTTCAATGAAGCGACGGTAGTAGCCTGCCAAGCCCAGGAAACTACGGACTTCGGTCATTGTGGTTGTTGTCTTCCAATTCAAGACCGCAGTAACCTTACTAGGATCAACAACTATTCCTTTCTCTGACAGAATATGTCCAAGGAATCCCACCTCTTTTAGCCAAAATTCACACTTACTGAACTTGGCATATAAGCGATGGGTTCTCAATCTTTCCAACACAGCTCTGAGATGTTGCTTATGTTCCTCTTCATTCTTAGAGTATATCAGGATGTCTTCAATGAACACCACTACAAACTTGTCCAGAGAGTCCATGAAGACTTTGTTCATCATGCTCATGAAGTAGGCTGGAGCGTTGGTCAATCCAAATGCCATAACTGTAAACTCATATAACCCATATCGAGTGGTGAACGCTATCTTGGGGATATCCTCCTTTCGGATTTTTAGTTGACGATATCCCGTTCTGAGGTCGATTTTAGAGAATACCCGTGCTCCATTCAACTGGTCGAATAAGTCATCAATTCGAGGGAGCAAGTATTTGTTCTTGATAGTGACCTCGTTAAGCTGGCGATAGTCTACACACATTCGTAGACTTCCATCCTTCTTCTTGACAAATAATACTGGTGACCCCCATGGAGAAATGCTTCGACGAATGTATCCTTTCTGTAACAACTCGTCTAACTACTTCTTTAGCTCTGCCAGCTCTGGGCCTGGCATGCGATAATATTTCTTGTATATTGGAGCTGTACCAGGAATTATTTCAATGGCGAACTCCAATTCTTGGTCGGGCGGCATTCCTGGTAATTCCTCAGGAAATACGTCCGGAAATTCACCCACTACCGGAATCAGATTCATATCTGTAATAGTGGTATGGTATGCCTTGCCCTTTCTTGTTATCATTTGGCTGGCCAGAAATTGGACGGTTTGTCTGGCGGGGTTCACCAATGTCACCGTTCTGGTGGCACAGTTAATGCACACTTGGTGCGGTGCCAACCAGTCCATTCCCAGTATTATATCCAGTCCTGGGGATTCAATGGCAACAAGGGTAGCTGGGAATTTGACTCCATGGATTGAGATTTCCAGACCCTTGTATATTATATTTGTTCTGAGCATAGAGTCAGGGGATTGTACCACCATGATTTTGTCCAAAAGTGAAGGAGAAAATTTGTGCAAGGTGGCAAAACTTTGCGAAATAAACGAGTGGGAAGCCCCAGAATCAAATAAAATTATTGCAGGTATGTCGTTGACAGAAAACATACCAAGGACAATGTCTGGAGCTTCGCAGACTTCTTCGGCAGAGATGTGGTGGACGCATCCGTGGCTGAATGTGTGGTTGGGGCGGCGTCCAAGGTGATTGACTTGTGGCTTGTGATCAGCTGACTGCTTTCCGTTATTAGTAGGACACTGCTTGGCGTAGTGTCCACTCTGGCCACAAGTGAAACAGGTGTTGTTGCGGCGGCAGTCCTCTATGACTGGCTGCTTGCCGAAGGTCTTGCTCTGGTTGCCTAGCTTACTGTTGTTGCCACCATTGTTCCACACAGGTTTGTTTTCAGATAGCTCCGGCTGCCAACTGCGCAGTTTTTGCGCATATGGCTCCCTGTTGTCCTTCTTGGGTTCGAACTTCCTCTTACGATCATCATTTCCAGACTTGTGTTCTCGTTCGGCGATGAAGGCCTTATCCACCAAGGTCTGGAAATCGGGGAAGTCCAACATGCATAGCTGACATCGGAGAGCGTGATTAAGTCCTCCGAGGAACCGGTCTATTTTCCTCTCTTCGGTAGCCACATCATGAGGAGAGTGCCGGGCCAAGTTGTTGAACTTGTTTAGGTATTCTCCCACAGACATGTTTCCTTGTGTGAGAGCCAGGAATTCTCTCTGCTTCACCTTCATGATACCCGTGGGAATATGATACTTGTGGAACAGCTCTTTGAATTTCTCCCAGGAAATCTCTTCTCCAGCAGGCCACATTAACTTGGTGTTGTCCCACCATATGGCTGCCGGGCCTTCGAGATAATGAGTGGCAAATGGGACTTTATCTGCTTCTTCACAACGAGCGATGTCCAATTTCTTTTCCATGGTTCTCAACCAGTCATCAGCCTCAATAGGATCCACGGCCTGACCAAAGCTGGGTGGTTTTGTGCGCTGGAAGTCAGACAGTTTGGAATGCACCCCATTGCCATTGTTCCGACCTACTATTGTCTGCATACTCTTGAGAAATTCCATTAGGTCTTGGTTTCTCTTTTCCTCAAAATACTCTTGACCTACTATTATCTGATCTGTGGTTGGTGCCTGAGGTGGTGGTGGTGGTAAGTCTTCAGGCGGTTGCCCTGCCTGCCTGGCGGAACGACGGACGTGGTTTCCATCGCCGCCTTGACTGCTACTTCCTTTCTTCATCCTAATTGTTGTTCCCATAGCAAATACCGAATTGATGAGCAACATCCATAAGGAGAAATACAATAATATGACACCAAAAGAAAACTCATGAAAAAGGCAAATGAAGAAAACAACATAATTATAAAAGATAACCCAACATCATACATGGCAAGCTAATAGGGGAATATCATGGCTAGACTGCTCGTACGGCAGTCGACATATGCAAAGATGCATGCATTACTACTCAACCTCCAGTCTAGTGCGTCGGTGACACTAACACTGCCCATCTGAAGAGTCCTCGTCGTCAGATCCCAAGTCAGAATCAGAACTGATGTTGTGAGTCACCGGGTCAAAGGAGACGTGACGTCGTTGCTGAGACGGCTCTCCCTCGGCTGAAGAAAGAGCACGTCGTCTCAGCATCGGCGGAGCAGGAGTGGCTAGGAGTGAGGCCCACTCAGCTGGGGTGTCAAGTCGACTACCATACGATAAGCCTGATGGTCCAGAAAAACTAGAAGGTGTATCAAGCATACACGGAGGTGGAACTGGTGGTGGATAACTAGGTGGAACTACAGGAGGAGGAGGAGCTGGAGTCACTCCTGCAAGTGCCTCCTGAACACGACACAACTCCTCAGCCAAGGAGATGATCATATGGTAATTGGCGTTTAGATAGCGAGACAAAACACCAGCCGCATGATCACACACCGGGTCAACAGGTGAGAAAAGGACTCGCCCTATCGTAGGTGATAGAGTGGGATAGTGGAAGAAACCTGGATGGGTCTGCATCTCGACCTCGTGGAAGCGCAAGTCGGTAATAGCCTCCATGGCAGCAAACTGGATTGCCAGCTTCGGAGTAGAAGCCACTCCGCCCTTGGAAGAGCGAGAAGAGCTCCAAATATCCGAAGTCGCGATCATGTAAGCCACTGCATGGTACTCATATACTGACTCGCTCAACTGCTCCCGGAACACCTGGTACACCAGGTCATCACCATTGGGATACAGCCGAAGCCAGACGCTACGAAGCAGAGCAGGAAAAGTATGGGGTTCTCGCTCATGATGAAAGTGATATGGAACTGGTGCCATCTACACTCACAATGCCAAGAGTTAGTAACATAATGAATTATGATGCATGAGGCATGGTATGCAACAATCAAATGCAACAAGCAGAATGCACTCTCAAAGTCCTATGCTAATCGCAGTCCTAGTGCGAGTTACCTAGGGTGTTCTACAGTCAGCACGGCTCTGATACCAAGCATTGTGGCACCCCGGCTCAGAGAACCGGTTTACCAGTGTTTCCAACCCAGAGATCAAGTCTTCTGGAAACACACAACAACTTGGAACAGAACATAGCTGAACTTTTATTGATAGTAGTCAAGTACAAGCTTATATATTACATGATCATCGAGGCCAACAGCACATCTAGTGCTATGACAATATCTATATTATTTATCTAACATATCAGGGCCTCGGTATTACTACGGAATACTACAGCGAAAGACTACTGCGTAGCGGAACATGATAGTAACTCCATCCACAGGGACACTGCTGAGGACACATCCTAGGCATCGCAACACGGACCTTCGAGACCTCCGTCTCAGTCTTCTCCTGCATCTGGCATGATACGCCAGGTGAATACTTTGAATGTACTCGCAAGCACATGACAACCAAATATGCAGCAAATAATAGCATGGCAATCAACTTGTTAACTCTTAACTGATTCACTTACTGTTATTAACTTACTCATATCCGAGTTGTGTCACAACCCTCGGAATACTCGATGCCACGAGTACTTCCGATCTTAAGACAAGTTCTTCCATCATTACTATGGTTATTACGGTTGATCACCTAGAGAGGTCTGGATGGGCTGTCCAATACCATGGACGCGGCTATTCGAATAGATTTTACACCCTGCAGAGGTTGCGCACTTTACCCACACCATGGAGCACCTGACCTCATGATCCCATTCAGGTGGACCAGCGTTGCTCCAATGAAACCCGCCTGACCCGTGACTCTTCCATCGTACCACCGGCAATCATCCTCCCCCGGAGTCAAGCCCTGGGTGGCCCCGTGTCACCTCGTGACACCTGCCACCATCGTGGCCTAACTAAACTGTCCCAAACAGGGACGCCAGCACAAAACTCAACTGGGCTCACAGGGTTATCGCCGTCTACCTGATCAGGGCAGCACGCATGGATAACCCTCCCTGTCTGGAGGTACCGGTGAAAGAACACACAGCCAGACCAAGTCAAGGCCGTCCCATACCGGCAAATGTGGCTGCACGGGTAAACCCAGACAGGTGACTCTTGATCAACCAACTAAGTTTCTCTTAGCAATCAGGGTGATTCATCATATCAATTTAAGTTTTCAACAATAGGCATTTAAATACTTCACTTGAATTATCTATGTTAAATAAATGCGGAAAATGAATATGAATTATGCAATGCTATGAAATGCTTCATAATATGGATGTCCTGGCTTGCCTTGATCAGTTGGGTTGTTCAGAAACTCCTGGTCTTCAAATCCACAAGAATCTCCTTCTGAAAATATTTTTAAATGGCAAAGGAAAATATCACATAAATCCTTTTTATTCACCAACAATTCTGTGAGTATTGGAAAAATACCAAACTTGGTCAGAAAATAAAGAAGTTGACTATGAACACAATGCAAAAAGAATCAGGTTAATTGGACCTTTTATTAAAAAGTTATTAGTGGTCAAAGTGGCTGGTCAACTCTGTTTAAATAACAAAATTCAGAAAAACAGAAAAACCTGGAATGGGCCACGTCGAAGGCGTAAAAGGCCAAAGGCGCTCTCACTTACCCCTTCACTCGCGCGCTGCTGGGCCGCTGACAAGTGGGGCCCGCTTGGTTTAAAACAGAGGGAGGAGGGAGAGAACAGAGGGAGGCGGGGCTCCGGCGACGCTCACCGGCGATAGGGACGGCGGCGGAGCTGGGAGTTGACGGGGATCGATCGGGCACTCGAAGACGGTCCTCCCTGTACCCGTAGCTTCCCCGGAGATGGACGGACGACGCAGCGCCCTTCTTCTCCGGTGGATGAGCGCTACGGTGATCGATGGAGGTGGTGATTCCGGCGACTATTCGCTCGGGCAGGAGGTCGAGGAGTACCAGTGGAACTTGCTGAGTGCAATGGTGGTCTCAGGCGAAGCGGAGGATGAGTGGTGGTGGCTATCGACAGTGCGAGTGCGGCGGAGGAACTCCGGCGAAGCTCGAGGCCAGAGGGCCTCTCAGCCTTGGCTCTTGCTTGGGGAGGCAATGGAGGATGGAGGGAGGGGTGAGGAGCTTAGCTAGGCCGTGCGGGGCTATTTATAGCCGGGAGGAGGTGCTCGGCGATCTCTCTAGATCGGCAGCAACATGGCTACGCCACTGGCGCAAGGACGGCGAGCTGGCCGTCATGGTGCGGGGCGAAGCGACGGGAGCGAGCAGAGGTATTTAATGCGCGAGGGGATAGCTCGGGGCGAAGAAGATGAGCGGCGCCGCCACTGTGGCCGCACGGGCGGCACAATGCTCGCAATCGTGGCGGCCGCCGAGGGCTTCTCCGGCGAGGGCGAAGGATCTGGAGGGGCTAGGTGTCGCACGGGAACGATGTCGGCATGCTTGGACAAGCTGCGGCGGCGCAGGCGTCTCGCTCTGACGAGACCCGAGCCTGGCGCAGCATAGAGCGCGGCGACAAGCATGCCATTGGCGTGCTCACCACGCTGTTTGCCACCAGGAGGCCACGCAAGCCTGGCAAATCTTGTCTAGCATGTCGACCCTCGATCACTCACTTCACCTGCACCCTTAGTTTGGCTTGGTTTGGTCTGAGATGAAGGGTAGCTTCATCAACAGTTTCTGACAGTGAACTAGAGAGGGATCTGGAGGGGTGGAGAGCTAGGGATGGAGCCAAAGAGATTGTCTGGAGTGATCCTTGTTGGAAAGACTCCAAACTGGCCAAGTTTGAGTAGGTTTGGTTGAGATTTGAGGGTGGTTCATGTGTAACCTGCAAATCTGGTCCAGAATGTGAATGTTGAGGTACTGCTCACTTGGATGATCTCCTGAGGCTGAAACTTGGTGGAGGGAATTCATTTGTAGTGGTCCTTATGCCACAAAAATTTCAGAGCATTTGGACAAACCTAGCAGGTACTTCCTTCACAAAGGTTCAGACTGTCTAGGAACAAAACTGAATTATTTTGCACAATATTTGAACTAGATCATAGAATATTTTTGGATATTAGGGCAAGATATAGTCCAAGGTATTTTAGGGAATTATTTGAGAATTTTCTGGCCAACCAAACTATAGGTTGCTTCACAACCCATAGTGATGACCTAGATTCCCAAATAAAAAAATGATTATTAGAAAAGATTTAAATTGGGATTTGGGTCCTTGAGGTGCTTGGCAGGGTTTTGGCAAGGTGATGAGGCTTTGGACTACTTGGAAAAGATTCAAAAGTTTCCAAGACCAAATGAAAAGGTTAAAAAACCATTCAAATTTCAAATAAAACCAAGAAAAGGTTGCCAAAATCAGGGTGTCATAGTAGGATGAAGATGGTCTCTCTCAAACAACCCTGCAACCAAATACAAGAAATCTCTTGTGTCCCCAACACACCCAATACAATGGCAAATTGTATAGGTGCACTAGTTCGGCAAAGCGATGGTGATAAAAGTGTAATATGGATGGTAGAAATATATTTTTATAATCTGAATAAATAAAAACATCAAGGTAGCAAGTGACAAAAGTGAGCACAAACAGTATTGCAATGCTTGAAAACAAGGCCTAGGGTCCGTACTTTTGCTAGTGCAATATCTCAACAATGCTAATATAATTGGATCATATAACCATCCCTCAACATGCGATGAAGAATCACTCCAAAGTTCCTATCTAGCGGAGAACATAAGAATAAATTGTTTGTAGGGTACGAAACCACCTCAAAGCTATTCTTTCCGATCGATCTATCCAAGAGTTCATACTAAAATAATACCAAAGCAAATTCAGATTCGTAATCCTCAATCCAACACAAAGAACCTCAAAGAGTGCCCCAAGATTTCTACCGGAGAAACAAAGACAAGAACGTGCATCAACCCCTATGCATAGATTACCCCAATGTCACCTCAGGAATCCGCGAGTTGAGTGTCAAAACATATATCAAGTGAATCAATATAATACCCCATTGTCACCACGGGTATTCGTATGCAAGACATATATCAAGTGCTCTCAAATCCATAAAAGTATTCAATCCGATAAAATGAAATCTCAAAGGGAAAACTCAATTCATCACAACAAGATAGAGAGGGGAAAACACCATATGATCCGACTATATTAACAAAGCCCGTGATACATCAAGATCATGCCATCTCAAGAACACGAGAGAGAGAGAGAGAGAGAGAGAGATTAAACACATAGCTACTGGTACAAACCCTCAGCCCTGAGGGTGGACTACTCCCTCCTCATCATGGTGGCCGCCGGGATGATGAAGATGGCCACCGGTGATGATTCCCCCATCCGGCAGGGTGCCAGAACGGGGTCTAGATTGGTTTTTCGTGGCTACAGAGGCTTCCGGTGGCGGAACTTCTGATCTAGGGTTACTGCGAGGGTTTTTGGAATATTTGGCAATTTATAGGGCGAAGAGGCGATGCGGAAGGCCACCGAGGTGGGCACAACCCACCGGGGCACGCCTGGGGGCTCAGGCGCGCCCTGGTGGGTTGTGCCCCCCTCGGGGCACCCCCAGGTGCTGCTCTGGCCCATTGGATGTCTTCTGATGCATAAAAAATCCACAAAAAGGTTTGCTGCATTTGGACTCCGTTTGGTATTGATTTTCTGCGATGTAAAAAAACAAGCAAAAAATAGCAACTCGCACTGGGCACTATGTCAATAGGTTAGTCCCAAAAAATGATATAAAGTTGCTATAAAATGATTGTAAAACATCCAAGAATGATAATATAGCAGCATGAATACTTCATAAATTATAAATACGTTGGAGACGTATCAGTGATGATGATGACGATGATTTCCCCCTCCGGGAGGGAAGTTCCCCCGGCGAAATCGCTCCGCCGGAGGGCAAAAGTGCTCCTGCCCAAGTTCCGCCTCGAGACAGTGGCACTCTGTCCCGAAAGTCCTCTCCTTATTTTTTCTAGGTCAATATGACTTATATACCAGAAGATGGGCACCGAAGGTGGGCTGGGCAGAGCATAACCCACCAGGGCGCGTCTGGGGGGCCTGGCGTGCCCTGGTGTCTTGTGCTCACCAGGTGGCCCCCCTCCAGTAGTTATTTGCTCTAGTATTTCTTATTTATTCCATAAAAATTCCCTGTGAAGTTTCAGCTCATTTGGAGTTGTGCAGAATAGGTAGCCTGACGTAGCCTTTTCAGGTTCAGATTTCCAGCTGCCGGAATTCTCCCTCTTTGTGTGAACCTTGCAAATTATGAGAGAAAAGGCATTAGAAGTACTCCAAAAGGCATTATTATGCATAAAAACATTATAAATAACAGTAGGAAAACATGATGCAAAATGGACGTATCAACTCCCCCAAGCTTAGACCTCGCTTGTCCTTAAGCGAAAACCTTAATCAAAAAACATGTCCACATGCTTAGAGAGAGAGGTGTCCATAAAAACAAAAATACGGACATAGAAGCATCATGTAAATTATTATAACAGCAACAAACTTTAACATAAAAACTTTTATCATAGAACTTTTATCATAGACTTCTCATGAATAAGTAACAATTCATCACAACATCGAAGTATAAAGCATAAACTCTATTGGAAACCAACAAACTATGTTCTCAGTCAACTTTGCAACTACAATTCATCATCTTTTCAGGAAGGGTCACGTATCGGAGCCTTTAGGCAAGTCCACATACTCAACCATCATATAGTCTTCTATGATTGCTAACACTCACCGCATACACATGAGCAAAACGTTTCAACCGGACACAGCGAAAGATAGGGGCTTATAGTTTCGCCTCCCAACATACTCACCTCGAAGGTGATGTCAACAATAATAACTCATGCTACCCATATTCAACTGGATATATGTGCCTAGATCTTTCCTCACCACATGATGCTTGCCAAAAGAGAAAATAAAAAGGAATAGAGAGAAAACTTTGACTCTTGCATGAAAGTAAATACATAAAAGTAAAAGATAGGCCCTTCGCAGAGGGAAGCAGAGGTTTGCATGCGCTTTTTGTTTGTATGCTCAATCCCTTAGTGTAAAAGAACGTCACATTATATTGCCCCTTGTGATAGCAACCTTTATTATGCAGTCTGTCGCTTTTATTCTTCGCCATCACAAGTTCGTACAACGCTCAATTTTCTCTTACACTAAATGATCTAACACTTTTAGAAGCAATTTTTGTTGCCTTATTGCACCGATGACAACTTACTTGAAGGATCTTACTCAATCCATAGGTAGGTATGGTGGACTCTCAAAACAAGATTTGGATTTAAAGGTTTTTGGATGCACAAGTAGTATCTCTACTTGGTGCGGAATTTTTGGCTAGCAAAGATAGGGGGCAAGCACTACATGTTGAAGGATCTATGACAATATAACTTCTATGTGAATATGAACAAACATAAATCATTACGTTGTCTTCCTTGTCCAACGTCAACAATTTTGGCATATAATATTTTGATGGGGGCTCACAATCACAAAAGATTTCTAAGATAGTATATTTGCATGTGAATCTTCTCTTCCCTTATTAATTCTTTCATGAATTGCATCATTGACCAATGCTATGTTTGTCATTCTCCAATAAAATTTTCTACTTATACTTTTCCTTATGTGGTGTCATTACTTACCCTAAGATTAGCATATGATCTTTTTCATTTATTTCCTTTCTTTTCATTGAAACATGAAAGTAAAGAAAGTAAAACTCAAACTAAACTTTATTATATATCTCGCACACGATTACAAGGATTGATCACTAAGCAAGCTCTCAAGAAGAAAGGATCGAACTAAACTTTTATTCATCTAAAGCAAAAGATAATTATGGATCGAACTAAGAAAAGTAAAGGCAAAAGATAGTGGAGGTGATACGATACCGGGGCACCTCCCCCAAGCTTGGCGTAAGCCAAGGGGAGTGCCCATACCCGATACTCATTTTTATTTTGGTGATGAAGAAGGAGGTGGTGGTGATGAAGTGGTAGCGATCTTGTCCTCGAGTTTCCATGGCAGAGGTTTACAATCATAAGAGGAGGAGTGAGTCTCTCGGGTCCTGCAAATGGCAGCTAAACTCATACCTTTAAACCTTGCCTCATATTCAAAGACTTGGTTTTGAAGGTCGTAGATCTGGCTCTGGAGGAAGTTGATTTGATCGTTGAAGGAGAAGACGATCTCCTTCATGGACTTGCCATTCACCTTGAGATCGCGAGTGTAGTCTGCGATCATGAGGTGATTGGCATTGAGTCCACGTTCCACCATCCCCTTGCACCGGAAGACTTCCTGCTCCACAGCTTCAAGCCTAGCCTCCACGGATCCAGTCCCCTTGGGGCCTTGCACATCATGGATGTGGAGCACCCCCTCATGCATCTGGATGGCTTGAGGGTGCTGCATCACCTCCCACAGATATGGGTTGATGACATTCTCGAAGAAGTTGTCCTTGGAGGAGCTTGAAGCGGCCATGGCGGATTAGATCTGTTAGAAAACAACAAGAAAAGAAAATAGGAGATTTCTCTGCGATACAGAGGTCAATAGGTTCAGGGGGTATATAAAGATTTTTTTATCTTGGGAAACAAGCAAACGGAAGAAAAACGGAGTCCGGAAGGTACCCGAGGTGGGCACAACCCACCTGGGCGCGCCTGGCATGCCAGGCGTGCCCTGGTGTCTTGTGCCCACCAGGGGTGCCTTCCTGGTTGTTTCTTATTTTCCTAATTTTTTTTATATTCTAAAACGGACAGAAAATATTTTTGCAGATTTTTTGGAGTCCGTTTACTTACCGTATCACGTACCTCCTCTTTTTCATGATTCTGGAGGGTTCCGGAAGGTTTCTTTTATGTGTTCTTCTGGTGTCATAGTTTGGATAACATTGCTTTCAACATTAATGGGCGTACCTGAGATATAATGTTTTATTCTTTGTCCATTGACAACCTTCGGGTTAGTACCTTCGGCATTATTTATTTTGATAGCTCCAGATCGATAAACCTTCTCGATAACATAGGGTCCTTCCCATTTGGAGAGGAATTTTCCTGCAAAGAATCTGAAACGA
Organism: Thinopyrum elongatum; assembly: GCA_011799875.1. Taxonomy (NCBI): domain Eukaryota; kingdom Viridiplantae; phylum Streptophyta; class Magnoliopsida; order Poales; family Poaceae; genus Thinopyrum; species Thinopyrum elongatum. The sequence goes on along the minus strand of CM022302.1, from coordinate 92,271,235 downwards.
GAATTGTACAAAAGAACATATTCTCCAACCTTGAACTCACGCTTTTGGATTCTTTTATCATGCCATCTTTTAACTTTTTCTTTAAATAACTTGGCATTTTCATAGGCTTGGGTTCTCCATTCATCTAATGAGCTAGTATCAAATAACCTCTTCTCCCAGCAAGTTTGAAATCATAGTTGAGTTCTTTAATTGCCCAATATGCTTTATGTTCTAACTCGAGAGGCAAATGACAAGCTTTTCCATAAACCATCTTATAAGGAGACATACCCATAGGATTTTTATATGCTGTTCTATAAGCCCAAAGTGCATCATCTAATTTCTTAGACCAATTCTTTCGAGACCTATTGACAGTCTTTTGTAAAATTAATTTTATTTCCCTATTGCTAAGTTCAACTTGACCACTAGACTGAGGGTGATAGGGTGATGCAATTCTATGGTTAACATCATACTTAGCAAGCATTTTACGGAAAGCACCATGAATAAAGTGTGAACCACCATCAGTCATTAAATATCTAGGGACTCCAAACCTTGGGAAAATGACTTCCTTAAGCATTTTAATAGAGGTGTTGTGATCAGCACTACTAGTTGGAATAGCTTCTACCCACTTAGTAACATAATCGATAGCAACCAAAATATGAGTATACCCATTAGAGGAAGGAAAAGGTCCCATGTAATCAAATCCCCAAACATCAAATGGTTCAATAGGAAGAGAATAATTCATAGGCATTTCTTGACGCTTACCGATATTACCTATTATTTGACATTCATCACAAGATAAAACAAACTTACGGGCATCCTTGAAGAGAGTAGGCCAATAAAAATCAGATTGCAATACCTTGTGAGCAGTTCTATCTCCCGCATGATGTCCTCCATAAGCTTCGAAGTGACATTTCCGTAGGATTTGTCCCTGTTCATGCTCAGGTACACAATGTCTAATAATACCATCTACTCCTTCTTTATAAAGATGTGGGTCATCTCAAAAGTAATGTCTTAAAACATAGAATTTTTTTTCTTTTGTTGATAAGTGAAACTAGGTGGTAAATATTTAGCAACAATGTAATTAGCATAATCAGCATACCAAGGAGTGTTATGAGAAACATTTATTGTAGCTAACTGCTCATCAGGAAAGCTATCATTAATAGGTTGTGGGTCATCAAGAATATTTTCAAGCCTAGACAAGTTATCAGCCACGGGGTTCTCAACTCCCTTTCTATCAGTGATATGTAAATCAAATTCTTGTAGCAAGAGAACCCACCTAATGAGTCTAGGTTTAGCATCTTTCTTTTCCATAAGGTATTTTATAGCAGCATGATCAGTGTGAACAATTACTTTAGAATCTACAATATATGATCTAAATTTATCACAAGCAAACACAACTGCTAAAAATTCTTTTTTAGTAGTAGCATAATTTTGTTGGGCACTGTCTAGAGTTTTACTAGCATAATGAATAACATTTAGTTTCTTATCAACTCTTTGTCCTAGATCAGCACCAACAGCATAATCACTAGCATCACACATAATTTCAAAAGGCAAGTTCCAATCAGGTGGTTGAACAATAGGTGCAGTAATTAAGGCTTTCTTGAGTGTTTCGAAGGCTTCCAAACAATCATCATCAAAAACAAAGGGAATATCCTTTTGCAAAAGATTTGTAAGGGGCCTAGAAATTTTAGAAAATTCTTTGATAAATCTCCTATAGAAACCAGCATGACCAAGGAAACTACCAATACCTTTGATATCTTTAGGACATGGCATTTTCTCGATTGCATCAACCTTAGCTTTGTCCACCTCAATGCCTCTTTCAGAAATTTTATGGCCCAAAACAATACCTTCGTTAACCATAAAGTGGCACTTCTCCCAATTCAAGACAAGATTTGTTTGCTCACATCTCTGCAAAACTCGATCAAGATTGCTTAAACAATCATCAAAAGACTTCCCATAAACAGAAAAGTCATCCATGAAAACCTCAACAATATTTTCACAAAAGTCAGAGAATATAGCAGTCATACATCTTTGAAAGGTAGCAGGTGCATTGCATAAACCAAAAGGCATACGTCTATAAGCATAAGTTCCAAAAGGACAAGTAAAAGTGGTCTTTTCTTGATCAGGTTGAGAAACAAGTATTTGTGAAAAACCAGAATATCCGTCAAGGAAGTAAAAATGTGTGTGCTTAAATAATCTTTCTAGCATTTGATCAATAAAAGGCAGAGGGTAATGATCTTTTCTAGTTGCTTTGGTTAATTTTCTAAAATCAATTACCATTCTATAGCCTGTAACAATTCTTTGTGGAATAAGTTCATTCTTATCATTAGGAACAACAGTAATACCTCCTTTCTTAGGGACACAATGAACGGGGCTTACCCATCTACTATCAGCTATAGGATAGATTATACCTGCTTCCAGAAGTATTAATATTTCCGTTCTTACCACTTCTTTCATCTTCAGATTTAACCGACGTTGGTGATCAACAACGGGTTTAGCATCAGGTTCCATATTAATCTTGTGCTGACATAGAGTGGGACTAATGCCCTTAAGGTCATCAAGAGTATATCCAATTGCAGCTCGGTGCTTCCTTAGAACTTTCAATAATCTTTCTTCTTCATGTTCTGAAAGGTTAGCACTAATAATAACAGGATATATCTTCTTCTCATCAAGATAAGCATATTTCAAAGTGTTTGGCAATTGTTTTAATTCAAACACAGGATCACCTTTGGGTGGAGGAGGACCTCCTAGAGTTTCAATAGGCAAATTGTGCTTAAGCAGAGGACGTTGTTCAAAGAAAATCTTATCTATTTCATTTCTTTCATGCATATGTAAATCATTTTCATGGTCTAGCAGATATTGTTCTAAAGGATTAGTAGGGGGTACAGCAATAGAAGCAAGACCAATAATTTCATCCTTACTAGGCAATTCTTTTTTATTAGGTTTTCTACTAAACTTGGAAAAATTAAACTCATGAGACTCATCACCAAAACTAACACCGACAGTTTGTTTCTCACAATCTATTTTAGCATTAACGGTGTTCAAGAAAGGTCTACCAAAGATAATGGGACAAAAGTCATCTTGTGGGGAACCAAGAACAAGAAAATCAGTAGGGTATTTTATTTTCCCACACAAGACTTCAACATCTCTAACAATCCCAAGAGGTGTGATGGTGTCTCTATTAGCAAGTTTAATAGTAACATCTATGTCTTCTATTTTAGCGGGTGCTATGTCATTCATGATTTCTTGATATAAGGTAAAAGGAATAGCACTCACGCTAGCACCTATGTCACAAAAACCATGATAACAATGATCTCCTATTTTAACTGAGACAACAGGCATGCCAACAACAGGTCTATGTTTATCTTTTTCATCGGATTTGGCAATTGTAGCAGCTTCATCACAGAAGTAAATAACATGCCCATATATATTATCGACCAGGAGATCCTTAACCATAGCAACACTAGGTTCTACCTTGATTTGTTCAGCTGGTTTAGGTGTTCTAATATAACTTTTATTGACCACAGTTGAAACTTTAGCATGTTCCTTTATCCTAACAGGGAAAGGTGGTTTTTCAATATAAGCAGTAGGAACAACTGGATCAACATTGTAGATGATAGTTTCTTTTTTAGCTATTACCGGTTCTTTAATTTCTTATTTAATAGGTGGGTGATATTTAAACCACTTCTCCTTAGGGAGATCAACATGAGTAGCAAAAGATTCACAAAAGGAGGCTACTATCTCAGAGTCAAGTCCATATTTATTGCTAAACTTTTGAAAAGCATCGGTATTCATAAAAGATTTAACACAATCAAACTTAAGCTTAATACCTGACTCCTTACCTTCATCGAGTTCCCAATCTTTAGAGTTGCATTTAATTCTTTCTAAAATATCCCACCGGAATTCAATGGTCTTCTTCATAAAGGAACCAGTACAAGAAGTATCGAGCATGGATTGATCATTACGAGAAAGCCGAGCATAAAAGTTCTGGATAATAATTTCTCTTGAGAGCTCATGATTGGGGCATGAATATAACATTGACTTAAGCCTCCCCCAAGCTAGAGAGATACTTTCTCCTTCACGAGGCCAAAAATTATATATATAATTCCGATCACGATGAACTAGATGCATAGGATAATTTTTTTGATGGAACTCCAATTTCAATCGGTTCCAATTCCAAGATCCAATATCATCGCATAGCCTATACCATGTCAATGCCTTTCCCTTCAAAGATAAAGGGAAAACCTTCTTCTTAGCTTCATATCTGGGTAAACCTGCAAGCTTAAACAATCCACAAGTTTCATCCACATATATCAGGTGCATATCAGGATGTTCGGTTCCATCTCCTGCATAAGGATTAGCCAGCAGTTGTTCTATCATACCCGAAGGAATTTCATATTAAATATTTTAAGTAGGTGCAGTAGGTTGAGGGGCATCTAATTGTGGTTCCGGTAGAGGTGAAGATACCCCGAACAAACCCCTCAAAGGATTGTTTTCCATAGTAACAAGTGACAATAAATTTTAGCACGTAGTAATAATTTTTCCTTACCGATTTCCACTTACCAAGAGCGCTTCACTCCCCGGCAATGGGACCAGAAAAGAGCCTTGATGACCCATAAGTATAGGGGATCAATCGCAGTCCTTTCAATAAGTAAGAGTGTCGAACCCAACGAGGAGCAGAAGGAAATGACAAGCGGTTTTCAGCAAGGTAATGTCTGCAAGCACTGAAATTATAAGTAACAGATAGTTTTGTAGCAAGATAATTTGTAACGAGCAAGTAACGGTAATGGTAACAAAAGTGCAGCAAGGTAGCCCAATCCTTTTGAGGCAAAGGACAGGCCAAAACGGTCTCTTATGATAAGCAAAGTGTTCTTGAGGGTACACGGGAATTTCATCTAGTCACTTTCATCATGTTGGTTTGATTTGTGTTCACTACTTTGATAATTTGATATGTGGGTGGATCGGTGCTTAGGTGCTGTTCTTACTTGAACAAACCTCCTACTTATGATTAACCCCCTCGCTAGCATCCGCAACTACGAGAAAAGTTTTAAGAATAAATTCTAACCATAGCATTAAACTTTTGGATCCAATCGGTCCCTTACGGAATAGCGCATAAACTAGGGTTTAAGCTTATATCACTCACGCAACCCATCATCTAATAACTACTCCACAATGCATTCCCTTAGGCCCAAATATGGTGAAGTGTCATGTAGTCGACGTTCATATGACACCACTAAGGGAATCACAACATACATATCATCAAAATATCGAACACATATCAAGTTCACATGATTACTTGCAACATGATTTCTCCCATGACCTCAAGAACAAAAGTAACTACTCACAAATAATAATCATGCTCAAGATCAGAGGGGTATTAAATAGCAAAATGGATCTGAACCAAATAAACCATATAGTGATCAACTACAAGAAGCAATCAACACTACTAGTCACCCACAAGTACCAATCTATAGTTCCTGTACACAGATTGAACATGAGAGATGAACTAGGGTTTAAGAGGAGATGGTGCTGTTGAAGATGTTGATGGAGATTGCCCTCCCCAAGATGGGAGAGTTGTTGGTGATGATGATGAAAATGATTTCCCCCTCTGGGAAGGAAGTTCCCCCGGCGAAATCGCTCCACCGGAGGGCAAAAGTGCTCCTGCCCAAGTTCCGCCTTGAGACGGCGGTGCTCCATCCCGAAAGTCCTCTCCTTATTTTTTCTATGTCAAAATGACTTATATACCAAAAGATGGGCACCGGAGGTGGGCTGGGCTGAGCACAACCCACCAGGGCGCGCCTGGGGGGCCTGGCGCGCCCTGGTGTCTTGTGCTCACCAGGTGGCCCCCCTCCAGTAGTTATTTGCTCCAGTATATCTTATTTATTCCATAAAAATTCCCCGTGAAGTTTCAGCTCATTTGGAGTTGTGCAGAATAGGTAGCCTGACGTAGCCTTTTCAGGTCCAGATTTCCAGCTGCCGGAATTCTCCCTCTTTGTGTGAACCTTGCAAATTATGAGAGAAAAGGCATTAGAAGTACTCCAAAAAGCATTATTATGCATAAAAAACATTATAAATAACAGTAGGAAAACATGATGCAAAATGGACGTATCACACGTTAGCATAGCATGCTCTGTGTTGCATATGTTTGATGTGTATTTATTTGTTTCCTCCCCCTCTTCTCTCTTGGTAGACCCCGGTAGCGACGCATTCCCCGAGACCGACACAGCTCAGGAGCCCGACGACACCGTTGACGACCTTGCCTTTGCCACCGAGCAACTAGGCAAGCACCCCCCCTTCAGCATGCCTATATCGCCTATTCTCTTCTCTCTTGTGCTTGCATTAGAATTGCTGCTGTTACTGCTTTACCTATTCTGATGCATGACCTGATTTTGTAACCTGCTTTTGATAATTACCTGCTTATCCTAAACTGCTTAGAATAGGCTGGTTAGTGAACCCCAGTGACCCCACTTATCTCAGTTGCCCCACTGGATCATCGGAAGACTCGACGACCAGGCCCCCAGCACCGCACATCACCCCCCTTAGTTGTACGACACTGCAGTGTTACTATCGAGTGCCGAGGGTGATACCTCGTTTAGCACTTCTGATGTTAACTCTGTAGAGTAGCTGTTCGGTCGTGGTCATCGAGGGTGATTCCTCCTTCACCACTTCTGATAACGACGCCGTCGTGCAACACCTCAAGTGTGAACCTCGAGGGTGATTCCTCCTAAGTTCACCTTGATGAATACATCGAGTAGGAATCCAATGAGGGTGATACCTCGGATTCCCTGATGTTATGGACACATGGATACTTGGATATTACAACTATTACTTGGAAAGGCGGGTCGACCCTAAGGGGTACCCGCGAGTGTTGTGGAGACGGGTTGACCTGGAGGGTGCCCGTGAGATAAATTATGAGGCGTGGCCGGGCATTCTTAGCCCTTGCCGCAAGTCCTTGAGACGGGGCAACGGGGTCACATTCATCGTGAGTCTCTGCTCGTTGCCGCACAACCCCAATACATTAATGGTTTGGATATTTGATCCGAGTGGGCCTTTAGCCCGATAGCACTAACCATCACGTGGGAACAGTTATGGGAACTCTGCGTCGTATGCATCAGCCGAATCTTAATGGACGTCAGTGATTGAGCGGCGGGCGCCGAGTTGGACCGTGTAAAGCAACCCCCTTGATAGTGTGGGTTGCCAGGTCTGCTCTCGGCCGTGAACGTAATGTGTAGGAGTTCCCGGGGCGATGGCCCAAGACCCCTGAGGGCATAGGTTTAGTCCGGTGTGCTGACCTCTCTGTTAAGCCTAGGTCGGGTTGCGGCGTATAGTTTGGCCGAGGCCGGGCATGACCCAGGAAAGTGTGTCCGGCCGGAGTTAATCGAGCGTGGTGGGTAAGTTGGTGCACCCCTGCAGGGAAGAACTAATCTATGCATAGGCGGATCCTCAGTAACGGACTCTCGGAGTTGTATCCCGATCAATACAACTATAACTGGATACTAGGGCTCTGGGATTGCTTTCTCTCAGGGAGTCGAGGAAGGATCTCTGGCCGAGGTTGATGCTTAATACTGCTACAACTTTATACTGTACTAATCTACACTCTTCTAATGCAGCAAGACCACTGAAGATGCTAGTCTTCGATAGGACTAGGCCTTCTCTCTATTCTGGCATTTCTGCAGCCCAGTCCACATATACAGCCTTTCTTTGATAATGTTGCATATGTAGTGTAGATCCTTGCTTGCTGAGTACTTCGGATGAGTACTCATGGTTGCTTTGCTTCCTCTTTTTCCCCATATTCGTTTGATGCGACCAGATGACGGAGCCCCTGTGACAGCTGCCCCGACGACGACTGCTACTACTACCCCGAGGGTGGCTACTTCTATGAGTTGACCGACGACCAGGAGTAGGTTCGGAGGGTCCCAAGCAGGAGGCCTGCGCCTTTTCGATCATAGTGTTTTTCTTTTGCCCCGCCTTCTTAAGGCCTATCTGTTTTATCTTTTATGTCTGTACTCAGATATCTGATGCTTCCACTGACGCTTGTATGCGAGCTTATGTATTCGAGCCCTCGAGTCCCCTGGCTTGTAATATAAAGCTTGTATGACTTTATTTATGTTTTAGAGTTGTGTTGTGATTCCTTCAAGTGAGTCCTTAGGCTTGATCGTGTGCATTTGCGTGTATGATTAGTGCACGATTAAGCCGGGGGCGTCACAGGTTGGTATCAGAGCCGACTGCCTGTAGGAACCCCCTTTCCAACTCTTTGGCCGAAGTTGAGTCTAGAACTTGAAAACTATTTTACTAACTTGGCTGCGTGGCTTACGGGCCCACGTCGCTAATTGGGTGGTATTAGGATCTTTTATTCCTCGTCTATACTCTGGGACTCTGATCTCTCGTCTATTTGGGTTAAAGATTTTACTAACTCTGACTCTAGGATCTCGTAACCACTTCCCCCCGGAGAGCCCCGTCATTCCAGATGATCGCTTGCTTCACCAGAAGACTTTGAATATACTCTCCGATCTTCTCCCGAGAACTTGTGTTCATTCCTTTTGCAATCCCTTAACACCGTTGAATCCTTATGGATAACTACGTACCCTCGCCGTTTGTACCTTCATCCCCAGTTGTTCTTTTGCTTTCCAAAATACTTGGAAATGCTAACTAATCTCCCAAAAATCCTCTGCAGCCTAGTGCTCCCGAAAGTCTTGTCTGCCTGCATTATGGTTAAATCCATATGTTCGGCAATATTCATTAACATCTTTTGTCATTGTCATCCTGAGCCTATTGATTCATTATGTTGCGAATGCTCGCAATCATCAGTCAAACCCTGAAATTTGACCTTCCTGCTCAGACGTCATTCTGGACATGAGTTGGATCTCGGCCAATCATGTTGCAATTGATCGTCCACCTAGTTCCCTTCAACTTGAAGGCCGAATTATTCAGCTGTTTCTATAATCTGATGCCTTTGCATTCTTTCCTTCTTCTGATTGAGTACTGATACTCACATCAGATCCATTGAGGACCGCTGAATCCTTTGTTGGATTATTATCCGTCAATGTCCTTCATATTCAAAATCTTGTGCGCTCTTCCCCTGTTACATATTGCCTTCGGTAAATTGTATCCTCTGCTTATTGCCAACCATGCTCTGATATTGAGCTGATGTTATATGCTCTGGAAGTTAGTGGTATATGCTCCTAAGATACCCCTATGGGTTGAACCTGTGTTTTCCCTAATCTGTGTGAACTCGAAGGTTATGTGAGTCATACTCTTCTGGTGCTTCACCAGATAAATCTTCTGCACTACAATTTCTTTGAAAACGAGGAGTGAATGACAGGTGATGCATTGAAGAAGTGGGAGTCAACCTTGAACCTTTGTGTTCATGCCCATGGACCCGATGTAAAACTTATCATGGAAGCTCCTCATAAAAATAATTACCCCTGGTTATAAGTTCATCTTGTATCGGTGGTTTGATCATTTATAGTCATGGATCCGACCATAGCTTCTCCTTAATTCCATTTCTCGGACAAGTTAAAATACTTGTCTTCTGCAGATCATTTCACCTGTCCAACCTCTATTCTGATCTACCTACAAGTATTGCCCCTGTTATCTCGAGGATATTGTGTCATTGCACTACCACTTGTGAATTCTTATTGGAATGATACTCCATCACATCATTCCTAGCCCGATCGGCTATATCATTATCGTGTCAATTTTTTAATTATGCTACCTGGTCCTTGTGCCCGGAGCAACTTCCGACGATGAGCGAAGCTTACGTCGGTCTTCCTCTTATCATTTCACTCGAACAACAAGCTTGATTTCGAGCTTGTGTCGTATCCGTGGTTCCAATAACCTTTCGCTTCGGCATTCCTTTTGCTTGATGTCATCGCTGACCGATTACATCTTCTTGAAACCTCTCGACAAATGTGTCATGATCATCATCAATATTCAGAGCTCTTTCAGGATATCAATCGAATTCATGAGAGAAATGCCATCCTTGCCTCGATGACTTGTGTTATCATCGACAACACTCTTGTCTCTTTTCCAACACATGTTCGATCATGTCTTGGTTATACTTTGAGCTCCTAGCAATTTTTGTAATTGTTCCTTTGTATCTCTTCAGATCTTCAGACCCAACCCTTACTTCAAACACCATATTATTGCTACCTCGAAGCATGACTGTGGTATTCCGAATATCAACCAGAACATTGGAAGCACATTGCTAAATGTTTCTTGACCAATTATCCAAACACCGTGGTGTGGGTAATATCATGATTTTTCCCTCGCCCCTTTGTCAAAATACTTTTGAACTTGCTGTCCTATCATGTATATCATGCTCTGCCTTTCCTTGGGAAGGATATACCCTCAATTCTTGTGTGCAAACACATTTTTCCTTTCCTTTGGTCTGATTAATCCTGATAATCACATTTTCCTTTCCATTGGTTTGTTAGTCTTTCTTCTGATCTATATGATATAAGCAGAAATAATTCCCTGCTTATAAAACACCCCGGTGTACAATGATGTTTGCTTGAACTATGTCGGTATTTCCCCAAAGAGGAAGGGATGATGCAGCACAACAATGGTAGGTATTTCCCTGAGTGATGAGACCAAGGTTATCGAACTAGTAGGAGAACCACGCAACACCACGTAAACAGCTCCTGCACACAAAGAACAAATACTTGCAACCTGACGTAAGAGAGGGGTTGTCAATCCCTCACGGGTAAAAGGATAGGTAAAATTGTAGTAGATTGGATAAATAGATCTCGCGGGAACGCGAGATAAAATAAATAAGTAAAAATTGCAGCAAGGTATTTTTGTATTTTTGGATTAATAGATCTGAAAATAAAAGCAAATAAAAATAGATCGCGAAGGCAAACATATTAAAGAAGAGACCCGGGGGCCGTAGGTTTCACGAGTGGCTTCTCTCGAGAAAAATAGCAAACGGTGGGTAAACAAATTACCGTTGGGCAATTGATAGAACTTCAAATAATCATGACGATATCCAGGCAATGATCATTATATAGGCATCATGTCCAAGATTAGTAGACCGACTCCTGCCTGCATCTACTACTATTACTCCACACATCGAGCGCTATCCAGCATGCATCTAGTGTATTAAGTTCATGGAAAAATGGAGTAATCCAATAAGAACGATGACATGATGTAGACAAGATCTATTTATGTAGAAATAGACCCCATCCTGTTATCCTTAATAGCAATGATACATACGTGTCGTTTCCCCTTCTGTCACTGGGATCAAGCACCATAAGATCAAACCCATCACAAAGCACCTCTTCCCATTGCAAGATAAATAGATCACGTTGGCCAAACAAAACCCAAATATCGGAGAAGAAATACGAGGCTATAAGCAATCATGCATATAAGAGATCAAAGAAGACTCAAATAACTTTCATGGATAAAACATAGATCTGATTATAAACTCAAAGTTCATCGGATCCCAACAAACACACCGCAAAAAGAGTTACATTACATAGATCTCCAAGAGACCATTGTATTGAGAATCAAACGAGAGAGAGAAAGCCATCTAGCTACTAACTACGGACCCGTAGGTCTACAATGAACTACTCACGCATCATCGGAGAGGCACCAATGAGGATGATGAACCCCTCCGTGATGGTGTCTAGATTGGATCTGTGGTTTCTGGAACTTGTGGCGGCTGGAATTGATTTTCGTCGACTCCCCTAGGGTTTCCAGAATATTGGGGTATTTATAGAGCAAAGAGGCGGTGTGGGAGGTCTCCGAGATGGGCACAACCCACCAGGGCGCGCCTGGGGGCCCAGGCGCGCCCTGGTGTCCTGTGCTCACCTCGGCCCCCCTCTTCGGTACTTCTTTGGCCCACTGGATTTCTTCTGGTCCAAAAAACTCTCCAAAAAGTTTCGCTGCATTTGGACTCCGTTTGGTATTGATTTCCTGCGAAGTAAAAAAAAGCAGAAAACAGCAACTGGCACTAGGCACTATGTCAATAGGTTAGTCCCAAAAAATGATATAAAGTTGATATAAAATGATTGTAAAAATCCAGAAATGATAATATAACAGCATGGAACAATAAAAAATTATAGATACGTTGGAGACGTATCAGCATCCCCAAGCTTAATTCCTGCTTGTCCTCGAGTAGGTAAATGATAAAAACAGAATTTTTGATGTGGAATGCTGCCTAACATGTTCATCACATATTCTTTTCTTTGCAGCATGGACATTTGGAATTTTATATGTTTCAAAGCAATAGTCTAGTTTTGACATGAGGACTTTAATACTCAAGCATATCAACAAGCAACCATGTCTTTCAAAATATCAACAGTAAAGCAAGTTATCCCTAGCCCATTATGCTCAATCATTGATCCATTCATGAAACACACTCGAATATTAGCTACACCCAATGCTCAAGTATGATCATAGTGCCCCTTAGTTGGTGCTTTATAAGAGAAGATGGAGACTCAAGTAAAAATAAAAATTGCATAAAGTAAAAGAAAGGCCCTTCGCGGAGGGAACTAGGGATTTGTAGAGGTGCCAGAGCTCAAAGCTTAAATTGAGAGATAAAAACATTTTGAGAGGCATACTTTTCCCACCAACGAAAACGACTTAGAGTTACCAATACTTTCCATGCTAGATATATCATAGGCGGTTCCCAAACAGAAATTAAAGTTTATTCCTTTTTCCACCATTTCTTTCACTTTCCATGGCTAGCTGTATCCACGGGTGCCCTCCATACCAACACTTTGCAAGGAATTTATTATTTGACAACATAAAGTAAATTCATTTTTCATTTCGGGACTGGGCATCCCTAATACCTTTGCCGTACTCTCGTGCAATGACAAGTGAATAAACACTCATCGTGAGAATAACACATCTAGCATGGAAAATATCGGCCACCCCTCACCGCCTCGCGAGCGGTACGAGCACACAAAAGAGAAATTTATTTTGAAAATTAGAGATGGCACATACAAATTTGCTTAGAACGGCATGGAAATACCGCATATAGGTAGGTATAGTGGACTCATATGGCAAAACTGGTTTAAAGGGTTTTGGATGCACAAGTAGTGATCATACTTAGTGCAAATGAAGGCTAGCAAAAAGATTGAGAAGAGTCCAACCAAGAAACGAAAAATCTCGTAAGCAAGCATTAAGCATAATTAACACCGAATAATGCACCACAAGTAGGATATAATTTCATTGCATAACTATTGACTTTCGTGCTTGCATAGGGAATCGCAAACCTTAACACCAATATTCTTACTAAAGCGTAATTACTCATCAACATGACTCACATATCACTATCATCATATCTCAAAACTATTACTAAGAATCAAGTTTATTTTGTCCAATGATCTTCATGAAAGTTTTTATTATATCCTTCTTGGATATCTATCACTTTGAGACTAGTTTCATATGTTGCTTTTAATAAGCTCAAACAAAAATAAGTGAAGAACATGAGCATAATATTTCTTTCTCTCAAATTAATCTAAGTGAAGCAAGAGAGAATTTCTTTTAAATTTTACTAACTCCCAAATAAATCTAAGTGAAGCATGAGAGCATTTCTTCAAAAATAACGAAGCACACCGTGCTCAAAAAGATATAAGTGAAGCACTAGAGCAATTCCATAGCTCATAAAAATTTAAGTGAAGCATAGGAGCAAGCATAGAATAATTTTTGGCTGTCCCAAAAAGGTGTGTCCAGCAAGGATTCAAGACTTAAAATAAAAAGCAAATCAAGCAAAGACTCATATCATACAAGACGCTCCAAGCAAAACTCATAATATGTGACGAATAAAAATATAGCTCCAAGTCAAATACCGATGGTCGTTAGAAGAAAGAGGGGATGCCACTCGGGGGCATCCCCAAGCTTAGTTGCTTGATACTTCTTGAATATTATCTTGGGGTGCCTCGGACATCCCCAAGCTTAGCCTTTTGCTGATCCTTATTCCTTCATCCATTGTAATCTCACCCAAAACTTGAAACCTTCAATCACACAGAACTCAACAAAACCTTCGTGAGATCCATTAGTATAAGAAAGCAAATCACTACTATCAGTACTGTTGCAAACCCATTCATATTTTATTTTTGCATTATATCTACTCTATTCCAACTTTTCTATGGCAAAAACTCTTCAAAGGAAACCATAGAATCATCAAAACAAGCACACAACGCAAAGAAAACAGAATCTGTCAGAAACAGAACAGTCTGTAGCAATCTGAAAACTTCGAATACTTCTGTAACTCCAAAAATTCTTAAAAATTAGGACAAAGTGAGAACTTTGTTTATTAATCTTCTGCAAAAAGAATCAAATCAAAATCACTCTTCTGTTAAGAATAAGAATTGTTTTCCTGAGAATAAAAGTTTCTGTTTTTCAGCAAGATCAAATCAACTATCACCCAAATCACCCCAAAGGCTATGCTTGGCACAAACACTAATTTAAACCACAAAAACACATCTAATCAGAGGCATAATTGGGTATTTTATTGAAAACAGTAAGAAAACCAAAAAGCAAAAAGATACAAGTTGGGTTGCCTCCCAATGAGCGCAATCGTTTTACGCCCCTAGCTAGGCATAAAGCAAAGGATCTAAGTATTGTCATCTGTAGTCTTTGCAACTTTAGTAAGGGTCTTTTCAAATCCGGGAGGCTCTTTGCGCTTACCTAAATTTTTTGGGAAAGAAACCATCTTGAGATCTACAATATCCAACCATTTATTGCAAAGGGTAATCAAAGTGTTCAAATGATTGATACTACCATTAAGATGTTTGAGGGGTTCATTATATTTTTGCAATTCAACCATATGCTTATCCAAATCACCAAGTTTGTCCAAAATTTGAACTCCCTCTGGGGTGAAAGAAAACCCTTTCTTTTGTGGTGGAACCCCCAAAATTCCTTCTAAGATTTCATAGGCAGCATTGACATCAAGCTCAATAAAATTCCCTTTTGCGGCAAAATCTAAGAGTTGTCTATGATGCAAAGCCAATCCTACATAAAAATTTCGAAGCAAAATTTTTGCGTCTCCTTTTAGGTTGCCAACACAATAGTATTCCATTAGCCTATACCAAGCATCTTTCAAATTTTCTCCTTGTCTTTGTTTGAAGTATAAAACTTCAAAATCTGGTAACAAAGGAGGAGGGGTCAAACCAGCCATTGTGACTAGAAAGCAAGAACGCAAATAGATCTGACGAGAAAATAGCGAATGAAAAAAAAGGGCGAATAAAATGGGAAATTTTTTGTGAAGTGGGGGAGAGGAAAATGAGAGGCAAATGGCAAATAATGTAAATTACAAGGAGATGAGATTTGTGATTAGGAACCTGGTTGATGTTGATGATGTCTCCCTGGCAACGGCGCCAGAAATTCCTTTTGATGTTTGCTTGAACTACGTCGGTATTTCCCCAAAGAGGAAGGGATGATGCAGCACAGCAACGGTAGGTATTTCCCTCAGTGATGAGACCAAGGTTATCGAACCAGTAGGAGAACCAAGCAACACTACATAAACAGCACCTGCACACAAAGAACAAATACTTGCAACCTGGCGTGTTAAAGGGGTTGTCAATCCCTTTTGGGTAACGGCGCCAGAAATTGGCCAACGGACGTGAGAAAGTTGTAATAGATTGATAGATGCAAATAAAACCAAATAAAATTTAGTGAGGTATTTTTGGGTTTTTGATAATATAGATCTGAAAATAAAAGTGGCAAATAAATAAAAAGGCAAATAGCAAAATAGATCTGAAAATATATGATGAGGAAAATAGACCCGGGGGCCGTAGATTTCACTAGTGGCTTCTCTCGATAAAAATAGCATACGGTGGGTAAACAAATTACTGTTGGGCAATTGATAGAACTTCAAATAATTATGATGATATCCAGGCAGTGATCATTATATAGGCATCACGTCCAAGATTAGTAGACCGACTCCTGCCTGCATCTACTACTATTATTCCACACAACGACTGCTATCCAGCATGCATCTAGTGTATTAAGTTCATGGAGAAACGAAGTAATGCAATAAGAACGATGACATGATGTAGACAAGATCTATTTATGTAGAAATAGACCCCATCTTGTTATCCTTAATAGCAACGATACATACGTGTCGTTTCCCCTTCTGTCACTGGGATCAAGCACCGTAAGATCGAACCCATCACAAAGCACCTCTTCCCATTGCAAAATAAATAGATCAAGTTGGCCAAACAAAACCCAAATATCGGAGAAGAAATACGAGGCTATAAGCAATCATGCATATAAGAGATCAAAGAAGACTCAAATAACTTTCATGGATAAAAACATAGATCTGATCATAAACTCAAAGTTCATCGGATCCCAACAAACACACCGCAAAAAGAGTTACATCAAATAGATCTCCAAGAGACCATTGAATTGAGAATCAAATGAGAGAGAGAAAGCCATATAGCTACTAACTACGGATCCATAGGTCTACAATGAACTACTCACGCATCATCGGAGAGGCACCAATGAGGATGATGAACCCCTCCGTGATGGTGTCTAGATTGGATCTGTGGTTTCTGGAACTTGCGACGGCTGGAATTGATTTTCGTCGACTCCCCTAGGGTTTCCAGAATATTGGGGTATTTATAGAGCAAAGAGGCGGTGCGGGAGGTCTCCGAGATGGGCACAACCCATCAGGGCGCGCCTGGGGGCCCAGGCGTGCCCTGGTGTCCTGTGCTCACCTCGGGCCCCCTCTTGGGTACTTCTTTAGCCCACTAGATGTCTTCTGATCCAAAAAAAATCTCCAAAAAGTTTCGCTGCGTTTGGACTCCGTTTGGTATTGATTTCCTGTGAAGTAAAAAACAAGCAGAAAACAACAACTGGCACTGGGCACTATGTCAATAGGTTAGTCCCAAAAAATGATATAAAGTTGATATAAAATGATTGTAAAACATCCAAAAATGATAATATAACAGGATGGAACAATAAAAAATTATAGATACATTGGAGACATATCATACAACTCTGTCAGTGTGACCCTGTTACTATTGCTGACGACATCCCGGTAACCACTGATAGACGAGAACTATGCCTATTGGTCCGCCTCGTTCAACGAGCAGGAAAATGGTTCTCTTCGTCCCTCGCCCTCGGTACCGATGTTGTCACCGACATTGCTGACAGACTTTTCGCTGACATGTCTTATTGTCATGACCCTGTAGGATGCCATCGCCCTCTCTACTCTAGATCGACCTTCATCACCGTTCCATAGGATCAGAACCGGACTCTCCTGTGCATCCTTAATTCCGAAGTATCATATGCCCTTGGTTTTGTGTGTTATCACGAGCCACCCTCCGAGAGATAATCTATTCCCGATGCTCCGAGCCCCCTTTTTCACACTCTGTTCAGGTATCGATCGTTTGTCCATTCGCTTGAAACTTCCTACTGTACCTTCATACTTTGCTCTCGATGTTTTCCTAAGTTACAACTCGTGAGATTATTTCTGCCACATTCCCTGAGTTATCTGCCAGATGATCGACCTTGCAAGGGTCCGTTCTTCCGAAGTTACTTTTACTTCCCCACTTAAATCTCGGGACGAGATTCCTTGTAGTGGAGGAGATTTGTAACATCCCCAGCATCACACTACAGTAATCCCTTATGATCAGTGCCAAGTCATCTTCATTTGCAAAGCTTGGTCATAGTAGTTAAACACGTCATATCAAATCCCTCTTTGAAATCAATTCAAATTCAAAGTGAAAAGTGAAGTTGTTCAAAACTTGCTAGAAAAATGTTCATCATCTAGCAAAAATTCCAAAACAATTGTTGTTAAGGAAAACAACATCACCCTTACGCTAAAATGTGCAGTAGCATTTAAACAGTGCTATTTCAGCAATTTAAAATTTGCAAAATACAAATGATTTCCACTGGTCTCTAAAACATTTGAGGCAATGCCTAAAATCACCAGGGATTTAATGGGACACCTTCCCTATTTTTCCTAAGTGGGATGGTATCTCAAATAATCTTTTTCTCTCTCTCTCTGTCTATTAAATAAAAAGAAAAGCAGAAGAAAAAGGAATAAGGGCGAGCACTTACCTGGCCCTGGGCCGAAGCAACAGTGCGGCCTAGCCCACTAGAGGGCCTCCTCCCACCTACTTTGCCTCGCTGTCGACGCAGCTATGGCCGAGCTCGCACCGCTCCGGCCATGGCTCGACACCGCTACAGAGCAGGCGGCTGGGGATAAGGGCGACCCTAGGCCCTTCCCCCCTGGACGCCTCGCCTTCATTCCTCCCTCCTTTCTCCTCACTAGCGCTGCGCGCTTTTCTTCCCCCTCTGCCCGAGAGCGTTGCCGTCGCCTTCCGTCGTATGCACGGCCACTGGCGGCCCCGTACTCGCTGGCTCTATCAGCAAGCTCCACCGCGGACGACCACCCCTCCTGGTGCCTCTAGGCGGAGCTGTGGAGCCCTGCTGTGGCCTAACGCCGTCGCCCCATCCACGGCCGCCGTGGCTACTCCGACGAGCCCCGCCAACTCTGCTGCTCCAAAGTCTGTCGCGGGCCTCCGTGTGCCACAACGTGAGCTTCTCTCCCTCCCCTTCCCCTCCGTTAGCGTGCTGCTATCCCGTAGCTAGCCGTCACCGACACCACGCGCTGCCATCCGCCATTGCCGGCGAGTTCCTCGGTACAAAGCCGCTCGAGCTCCACCGCCTGGCCCTTTGTGCTTCTGACACTCGCCGTAGTCTGCCTGGCCGGTTAACTCGTTCGAAAACAACCCGAATCCGCGCGCCCGAGCTCGCCCGAAATGCATCGCCGCCAACCTCGACGCCGGTGATGTTTCCGGCGATCCCAGCTCCGGCCAGTACCACCACGAGACGCGCGACACTGCAAGCTTTCGAACGCCACCAGAAACGCATGATTTGACGCACCGTGGAGTAAACCCGAGGTCACCAGAGTAGCGCCGCCGTGCGCGAGCTCGCTGGAGTGCCTGCCGGCGCCGGTGCTAACCTGTCACCGCGCGGGGCCCGCCCATGGTCATTGACAGTGGGCCCCTGGACCCACTTTGACCCAGTTGACCGCGGTCAACTGCGACTACTGTTTACTACTGAGGCTGACGTGTGGGCCCCTTCGTTTAATTAAACTAATTAGGTTTTTAAACTAATCTGTTAATTAGTATAGACACTGACATGTGGGGCCTACCCCCTAATTAGCTCTGTTTAGTTTAACTTAACCACTGTTAAAGTCACTGTCAATGACAGGTGGGACCCACTGGTCAGTTTGCCAGTCGGCGGGTCTGTTGACCTGCTGATGTCATGCTGACACTCTGCTGACATCATATTTCATTTCTGTTGATTTAAAATAATTCCAAAAAATGATTTAATCTTTGAACATTCATATAATTTAAACCGTAGCTCGGATCGAAAAACTTTATACATGAAAATTGCTTAGAACGACGAGACAAATCAAACCGTGCCATCTGTTTTCGTGTCGGGACCCTCTACGGAGGTGAACCCGCAACTTTTAGCCTGTTTCTGGTAGATGAATAGTGCATATATACCGGTTAATAAATCCAACTTTAATCCTAAAATAACTAAAATGATTTAGACATGTCTTTAGGCAACCCTGCACTGCACGTTAGCATAGCATGCTCTATGTTGCATATGTTTGCTGTGTATTTATTTGTTTCCTCCCCATCTTCTCTCTCGGAAGACCCCGGTACCGACACAGTTCCCGAGACCAATGCAGCTCAGGAGCTCAACGACACCGTTGACGACCTTGCCTTTGCCGCCGAGTAACTAGGCAAGCACCCCCCTTGAGCATGCCTATATCGCCTATTCTCTTCTCTCTTGTGCTTGCATTAGAATTGCTGTTGTTACTGCTTTACCTATTCTGATGCATGACCTGATTTTGTAACCTACTTTTGATAATTACCTGCTTATCCTAAACTGCTTAGAATAGGCTGGTTAGTGAACCCTAGTGACCCCACTTGTCCCAGTTGCCCCGCTGGATCATCGGAAGACTCGACAATCAGGCCCCCAGCACCACACATCACCTACCTTAGTTGTACGACACTGCAGTGTTACTATCGAGTGCCGAGGGTGATACCTCGTTTAGCACTTCTGATGTTAACTCTGTAGAGTAGCTATTCGGTCGTGGTCATCGAGGGTGATTCCTCCTTCACCACTTCTGATAACGACGCCGTCGTGCAACACCTCAAGTGTGAACCTCAAGGGTGATTCCTCCTAAGTTCACCTTGACGAATACATCGAGTAGGAATCCAACAAGGGTGATACCTCGGATTCCCTAATGTTATGGACACACGGATACTAGGATATTACAACTGTTAGTTGGAAAGGCGGGTCGACCCTGAGGGGTACCCGCGAGTGTTGTCGAGACGGGTTGACCTTGAGGGTGCCCGTGAGATAAATTACGAGGCGTGGCCGGGCATTCTTAGCCCTTGCCGCAAGTCCTCGAGACGGGGTGACGGGGTCACATCGATCGTAAGTCTCTACACGTTGTCGCACAACCCCAATACATTAACGGTTTGGATATTTGATCCGAGTGGGCCTTTGGCCCGATAGCACTAACTGTCGGGGAAAACAAACAGGGGCATGTATTTTCCCCTGACTCGTGCACGGACACGCCAAGGCCGTGCCAGAATACAAGAGACCAAGATCATCAAAGAGCCAAACATGCAGATCAAGAGGGACCAAGATCAAGCCAAAGAAGCAAGGCACCATCAGGAGAAGGGCCTCCTTTGCCGGGCAGGCAAGCTCGGCAAGGGGCGAGGCCACCCCCGGAAGACGACGTCCAAGACGTCCCGGCAGGGCCTGCTAGGGCACACGGAGGCAAAACCACCTCACCAACTACTCCACCATGACCCACGTCGTCAATCAGTGCGGTGTCGAACCGCGGAGTGACTAAGTGGCAGCCATTCACCACATGGCAGCCTCTCCCTACAGGAAACACCTGCAGATGGCACCTGTCCTGCGACGTGTCAAGCAAGCAGGCGTGGAGCTGGCGAGATAGCCCGGCAAGCCTTGCCGGGCAACCAACGATGTGACGTTGAGCGGTGCATTTAATGCTCCCTGTCAGCCCGCAGAGTTAGGTATGATAGCACTGTTTGCTATCTTATCAGTACATAATGACTGTTTTGCCATTGTGGTGACCCCTTAATCTATAAAAGGAGGCCCATGGCACCTTCAACTTCTCGATCAGCTCATTGAAGAAGAGTCCCAGCTTGACGCTCGGGACCTCGTGCTTGCTGGCCGAGAAGACTGGACCATCCATGCCCATTACCGCAGCCTGGCCGCCAAGACGCTTAGTGATATCAATCAGGCTCTTGATCCAGAGGTCGACCTGCTCAGACTGATTCTTCAGCTTGTCTTCTGCATCCTGCTGGAGACGCTTGGCGGTGTCCAAGTCCTTGGACAACAGCTGTTGGCGGGACTCAAGAGAGTCTGCCGATCTTTCCAACGTGCTGATCCGAGCCTTCATGTCTGTGATATCGCCGTTGGCGGTCTCAAGGCTCTGGGTTTTGGAGGAGAGCTGTGATTGCGTATCGGCCAAGAGGATTTCTGCCTGCCGCGCTTCTTCATTGAGGGCCATCACCTCCTTGGTGCTCTCGACAAGATCCTCCGTCAGCTTAGCCACCTGCTGGTCAAGGCCAGTCTTGGCAGCGGACGCGGCAGCCAGGTCGTCAGTGAGTTTCTTTAGTTGGGTAGCAGAGTCAGCAGGAAGGGCATCCAGGGCGGCTCCGTGCTTGTCCTCCAGCTCCTTGGTGCGCTGGCGCATGAGGGCCTCGAGATCGTCATCCTTGGCGCGGAGAGTGGCTTTGAGCTTCTCCTCCCGGAGGGAGATCTCTCACTCCCTGGCGTCCAGGGATGCCTTGCGGTTCGTCAGGTGTGCCTCGCGGGCCAAGACATCCTCCCTTGTCATCAGGAGCGTCTCCTGCTGCCTCATAAGCACCTTGAACTGCTTGTCGTGCCACTCACGCAACTCCAGGCATTTGTCCTTCAGCTTCTGGTCCACCTTGCTGGTGGACTCGCGCCGCTCCTTGAGCACCTGCCACTTCTGGTTGTGCCAGGCCTGCATCTCCTTCACGCCCGTCGCCATGGATTCCATGAAGGACAAGTCCATTGCGACGGCGGCTGAGTCATCGGCCTCCCTAGCTTCCTGGTACAGCCACGCCAGGAGACGTTGAAGCTCTTCGTCAAGCTCCACGCCTGTCGACAGAGATAGGCCAGGGGCTCCCATGTCAGGCGGCAACAACACCATAGCCAGTGTACTTGAGGGAGGCGGCGGAATCTCCATAACGATCCCGGAGGAGGGGAGCGGGTCCATGGTCCGAAGTGGGACCTTCATCTCAACCACCACCTCCTCTTCCGGCACGTCTGCTGGGGAATGTTCCACCACCGCCAAGGAATCCTGAACATTCCCGGCAGCCAGGACCTGCCCCTCGGCAGTAGCAATCTCGACGGCTTCGTCCGCGGCAGCCCTCCCTATGTCAGCCACCACCTCTATCAGTTCTGGCTCTTCAGCTCGGGGATCTGCGGATAAGGAAACCAACGAACAACGAAGAAACGGAAATTCAAGCAATTGGGGAATCAAGAGAAATGGTCAGAACAAGAAAAGAAGAAAAGGAATAAGTGGAGCACCTGGGGAAGTCTCCCGGGCAGGAATCTCAGTTTCCCCGGCAACGTCTGTTGCCGGGCCGTGAACTTCGCCCTCTGCCATGGTAATCGCGGCAGCCTTCCGCGTGACCTCATCCGCAGAAGGTTCTGTGGGGATCCCTTCGGCTTGGGCGGCGGGGGAAGTACGCCCCTCCGGGGGGGCTGGTTCTGCACCATCTCGCCTCCTCCTCTGTCTGGGGGAACTGGGAGGTCAGCTCCGTCGCCACCGGCGGGTGGTGCCAAATCCCCGCCCTGGGCCGGGGGCTGTACTGGGGGCTCGACACGAGATCCTCTGCATCGCTCCCCGCCAAGGCCGAACTCGCCGCGCCCTGCAACGACCCGAGATGACAGAGTCTCTTCCGTGGGCGGTGGACCAGGGTCTCCGTGTCTTCCTCCATCTCCCTACCAGCAACAGCAAAACAAAAGGTCAGTCAGCAAAGGTAATCAAGCAAAAAAAAGAGAGGGAGAGAGCTTTGGAAGGGCAGGAAAGATCTTCCTTACTCTTCTGCGATAAGCATGGAGTTCAAATTAAACTCCATGGGAGGCGGTGAGTCCCTTCCTCTCTTTGGAGGGGGAGGGACAAAACTCCCCGGCAGCTTCGGTGCCTGGCGCGGTGCCGGGGGCTCCGGGGAAGACGAGATCTGTGAGGAGCTCGAGCCAGATTGGGAGTTGGAATCCGTTTCCGTGCCCGCAGATTGCTTGGCGGAGGGAACCTTGGTCCGAGCAAGGCAGGGAGACTGGCGGCACGCCACCTCAGCCTTGGTGGCCTTGGTGGTGGTCTTCTTCACCTTCTTGGTGGCTGGCGCTGGGTTGGAGACCACCGCCCCTCGGTTGCCGGCGCGCCTACGGGTGCGCTGGTCTGGGACTGGCTCGGGGGCTTGAGGCCCAGCCGCCGGCCACTCCTCCCCAAGCTCCGCCACCTCGCCAACATCCTCCTCCTCCTGGAGCTTCGTTGCTGCCGCGGCTAGGGTCTCCAGCCCAGCAAGGTTATCCCCGGCAGCCCCTTCCGTGGCCTGCGCCTCACTGCCGCCATGGGAAGAATTCTCAACCTCAGCTTTTCCCTTGCCCTTCCCAGCCTTCGCGGTCTTCGCCATCTCCACGAGGCGGGCCGCCTTGTGCTCCTCGACCGTCCTCAAGATATACGCCACCTTCGCGGAGGAGGTGTGTTTGTACATCCCTGTTTCAACCCTGGTGGCCTTCTCCACCAGGGTGTTCGACCACTGGAGCTCTTCATCCAGGGTAGGTAGCTACCAGGTGCTCGCTACCCCTTCGGCATTACAGTCCGGCATCCATTTCAGTATCTGATCCCGGGCAGAGTTGATGTTCATGGGGATGACGGTTGCCGGGAGTTTGAACAGCACGAAGTGGCCGAACAGTTGGTCGCACAACCCGCTGTGGCCGTAAACTGACATGTTGTTAAGCAACCCTGGGAGCAGCCTCATCCTGTCAGCAGCATCTCCATACAGCCTGGCGGGTCTATCCCTCTCCTGCAACAGCGAGATGCGGCGGAGGAGAAAATCTGACCCCACGTGCTCAATGGTAGGCCCGACAGCCTTCAAACGGGTAATCCTGTTGATTGCCGGGCGCGGCCTATCCTCAGTGAGGCCCTTGGCGCTCCATTCCTTGCCACGCTCAACACATTCCTTCCGTGCTTCGCAAAACTCGGGGGCTTCCTTATCTTGAACCCAACACCAATCTCCCCTCCATTCGTCCCACCTCTCATGCTGCCTCCCAGGGATGTAATCACAGAGCTTCCTTGCCACCCGTGGCATCCAGCTAATGTTTCCGGAGCGGTGGCCCTTGTTCTCCACCCGCGGAACAAAATAATGCCGGAACAGATCCACATTGGGCCTAACTCCAACGAAATTCTTGTCGCGAAAATGGCCATGGTTGCCATTGCATTTGGCGTGAAGTCGAGGAGGTGGAATCCATAGATATTCATGATTGCCTCAAAGAATTCGGAGAAGGGGGGACAGAGGCCGCAGATAAAGTAAGCACAGAAAAAGTGATATGAGTCTGGCGGATCTTCCTTCCCCGTCGCATAAACTACGGGCGCTCCATGCCCTTTTGGGACTGGCCTCCCCCACAAATACCCATACCTCGCTTGAAGAACTGGGCCGTTCAAGGTTGACGGAATGAAGACGCCATCTCCCCTCCGTTTCTTGTTCAGCTCCGCCGCCCTCTTGCCCTCCTCGGCGGTGACTTCCTTCGTCGCGGCCGTCTGCTTTACCTTCTCTGCGGGTTTCTTCCCCATTTCCGCGGCGGCAATACGGTAGGGGAAGGGATTCAGTGAAAAGGGCGGCGGCGGACGGGAAAGAGAAAGGGGGGAACCATCGATTGACTTGCGAAAGAAGATGGGGAGCGATACGAGCAACAGGTGAACCGTGTCGCTCCGCTTTTCCCTGTTTTTAAAGAGGGAAATGCGGAATAGAGGTGCGACGCTTCAGAAAGTTATCGTTTTTACCTCAACTGCAACGGTCCCACGACCCCACGACACGCAATAATTGCGCGAAGTGGACGTTGGATTGACTAGTCACCTTGGCAAAACGGCTTGCGCAGCCCGCTCCTGCCACGTGCCCGTGCACTTTTTGGGACCTAACCCAATGTGCCACACGACACGTATGGCTCAGGCCCGGGGGCTTATGTCGGGGAAAACAAACAAGGGCATGTATTTTCCCCTGACTCATGCACGGACACGCCAAGGCCGTGCCAGAATACAAGAGACCAAGATCATCAAAGAGCCAAACATGCAGATCAAGAGGGACCAAGATCAAGCCAAAGAAGCAAGGCACCATCAGGAGAAGGGCCTCCTTTGCCGGGCAGGCAAGCTCGGCAAGGGGCGAGGACACCCCCGGAAGACGACGTCCAAGACGTCCCGGCAGGGCCTGCCGGGGCACACGGAGGCAAAACCACATCACCAACTACTCCACCATGACCCACGTCGTCAATCAGTGCGGTGTCGAACCACGGAGTGACTAAGTGGCAGCCATTCACCACATGGCAGCCTCTCCCTACAGAAAACACCTACAGATGACACCTGTCCTGCGACGTGTCAAGCGAGGAGGCGTGGAGCTGGCGAGATAGCCCGGCAAGCCTTGCCGGGCAACCAATGATGTGACGTTGAGTGGTGCATTTAATGCGCCCTGTCAGCCCGCAGAGTTAGGTATGATAGCACTATTTGCTATCTTATCAGTACATAATGATTGTTTTGCCATTGTGGTGACCCCTTAATCTATAAAAGGAGGCCCACGGCGACCGTAGAGAGGGTTTGAAGGTTGGGTAACTCAGACCCCCATATGCCCGTAGCAACTGCCGCCCTGAGGCAACCCTTGCCGGGCAAGTGTACTACGCTCCACCACCACCTTTCCACCATAAATCCACCAAAGCAGGAGTAGGGTTTTACGCCTCACGGCGGCCCGAACCTGGGTAAAAATGCCTGTGTGATCTCTGTCGTGCTGCCACACGCTTGTCTGCTCTTTGTGCAACGCGACACCCCTCTGCCAAACCAGCAAGGGGCCTCCTGGTCCCATAGGTGGCCGTGGTGTCCCGCGACACTAACCATCATGTGGGAACAATTATGGGCACTCTGCGTCATATCCATCAGCCGAAGCTTAATGGACGTCAGCGATTGAGCTGCGTGCGTCGAGTTGGACCGCGTAAAGCAACCGCCTTGATAGTGTGGGTTGCTAGGTCTGCTCTCGGCCATGAACGTAACGTGCAGGAGTTCCCGGGGCGATGGCCCAAGACCCCTGGAGGCATAGGTTTAGTCCGGTGTGCTGACCTCTCTGTTAAGCCTAGGTCGGGTTGCGGCGTATCGTTTGGCCGAGGCCGGGCATGACCCAGGAAAGTGTGTCCGGCCGGAGTTAATCGAGCCTGGTGCATAAGTTGGTGCACCCCTGCAAGGAAGAACTAATCTATGCATAGCCGGATCCTCGGTAACAGACGCTCGGAGTTGTATCCCGATCGATACAACTAGAACTAGATACTAGGGCTCCGGGATTGCTTTCTCGCAGGGAGTCGAGGAAGGATCTTTGGCCGAGGTTGATGCTTAATACTGCTACTACTTTATACTATACTAATCTACACTCTTCTAATGCTGCAAGACCACTGAAGATGCTAGTCTTCGATAGGACTAGGCCTTCTCTCTATTCTGGCATTTCTGCAGCCCAGTCCACATATACAGCCTTTCTTTGATAATGTTGCATATGTAGTGTAGATCCTTGCTTGCTGAGTACTTCAGATGAGTACTCACGGTTGCTTTGCTTCCTCTTTTTCCCCATATTCGTTTGATACGACCAGATGACGGAGCCCCTGAGACAGCTGCCCCCGACGATGACTGCTACTACTACCCCGAGGGTGGCTACTTCTATGAGTTGGCCGATGACCAGGAGTAGGTTCGGAGGGTCCCAGGCAGGAGGCCCACGCCTTTTTGATCGTAGTGTTTTTCTTTTGCCCCGCCTTCTTAAGGCCTATCTGTTTTATCTTTTATGTCTATACTCAGATATCTGATGCTTCCGCTGACGCTTGCATGCGAGCTTATGTATTCGAGCCCTCGAGGCCCCTGGCTTGCAATATAAAGCTTGTATGACTTTATTTATGTTTTAGAGTTGTGTTGTGATTCCTTCAAGTGAGTCCTTAGGCTTGATCGTGTGCATTTGCGTGTATAATTAGTGCACGATTAAGCCGGGGGTGTCACACAAGCAGGAGTCGGTCTACTAATCTTGGACGTGATGCCTATATAATGATCATTGTCTGGATATCATCATAATTATTTGAAGTTCTATCAATTGCCCAACAGTAATTTGTTTACACACCGTATGCTATTTTTCTCGAGAGAAGCCACTAGTGAAATCTACGGCCCCCGGGTCTATTTTCTCATCATATATTTTCAGATCTATTTTGCTATTTGCCTTTTTATTTATTTGCCACTTTTATTTTCAGATCTATATATCTAAAAACCAAAAAATATTTTGCTTCACTTTATTTTATTCGAGATCTATTTATCCAATCTACTACAATTTATTTCCCATCCGTTTACCAATTTCTGGCGCCGTTACCTGAAAGGGATTGACAACCCCTTTAACACGTCGGGTTGCAAGTATTTGTTCTTTGTGTGCAGGTGTTGTTTACGTAGTGTTGCTTGGTTCTCCTACTGGTTCGATAACCTTGGTCTCATCACTAAGGGAAATACCTACCGTTGATGTGCTGCATCATCCCTTCCTTTTTGGGGAAATACTGACGTAGTTCAAGCAAAAATCAAAAGGAATTTCTGGCGCCGTTGCCGGGGAGACATCATCAACATCTACCAGGTTCCTAATCACAAATCTCATCTCCTTGAAATTTACATTATTTGCCATTTGCCTCTCGTTTTCCTCTTCCCCACTTCACAAAAATTTGCCGTTTTATTCGCCCTCTTTTTCGTTCGCCGTTTTCTCGTCAGATCTGTTTTTCGTGTGCAATTTTGTTTGTCACTTTTTGTCGTTATGGATAGTTCTTCCTCTATTGCGTGCACTCCCAAGAACGAAGTTCTTAACTTTAAACAAAGGGGAGGGGAGAATTTAAAAGATGCTTGGTATAGGATCTGCAATGCTCATAATAGATCTATTCGTAAGCAATCTACCGTTGTTCTTCTTCGCTGTTTTTATGTGGGCATCACTACTTGGAATAGATTCGTCCTTGATACGATTACCGGTGGGAATTTCTTGATGTGTCCTTCTCTAGATGCTTTTAATGCTATGGGAAACTTAGTGGGATCACCACCTCTTATGGTTAATGAAACAACTTTAACTCTTGAGCATGTTATGGAAAGGCTAGATGCTATTGAAAAGAAAATGCTTACCTAAGAACGCATTGAAAACTTGGATAAAAAGATACATAATTTTGCTACTAAATTTGGGTCAAAAACGGGAGAATTTTTTAAGTTGTTAAAAGAAAAGGGAACCGTAATTCACGAAAGAATTGAAGAAAGCCCTTCTCGGATCGATAAGTTGGAAGAAATTTTTAGCAATTTAAGCACGGCTTTTGCTTCTGCTAAAACTATTGAAAAAAACCCCATTAAAATTCGTAAGAGTACTCAAACCACTAAGAACAAGGGTGCAACTTCTAGTAGTAAAGAAGATCTTAAAATGATTAGTATTCACCCGGATTTTGTCGAAGTTATAAGAGACCCTATTAATAAGAACAATTTCCTCAATTTTATGCCTAGAAATTTTGCTATTTTACTTGCTAAATCTTCAAAGAAATCTGATTGTGTGATTGAAGAGTTGGAAGTTAAAGATGACAAAACTTAGATCTTTGCATTATGCCTAGCTAAGGGCGTAAAACGATAGCGCTTGTTGGGAGGCAACCCAGTGAATAAAATTTATTTTTGTATTTTTCTTTCTATTCTTGAGTGCTTGCACAATTATGCTACTGTTATGATTGTGTTTTTTGTGTTTTAATTAGTGTTTGTGCCAAGTAAAGCCTTTAGGATAGCTTTGGTGATAGTTGATTTGATCTTGTTGGAAAATAGAAACTTTTACGTCCAGTAAAACAATTTTTAAAATTCACATAAGAGACGAAAAATTCACACAAGATTTATATGCAAATTTACTCTGTTGTATTAATTTTTAAGAATTTTTGGAGTTACAGAAGTATGAGAACAATTCGCATCTTTACAGAATGTTCTGTTTTTGACAGATTCTGTTTTCTTTGCATTGTGTGCTTATTTTGATGAATCTATGGTTTTTATCGGGGGTATGAGCCATGGTAAAGTTAGAATACAGTAGATATAATGCAAGAACAAAATTTGAATGGGTTTTCTACAGTACTTAAAGTAAAGATTAGTTTTCTTATACTAACGGATCTCACGAAGGTTTTGTTAAGTTTTGTGTGATTGAAGTTTTCAAGTTTTGGGTGAGATCACGATGGATGAAGGAATAAGGAGTAAGAAGAGCCTAAGCTTGGGGATGCCCCATGGCACCCCAAGCCATTATCCAAAGAGAATCAAGCAACTAAGCTTGGGGATGCCCGAGTGGCATCCCCTCTTTCTTCTAACGACCATCGGTATTTTACTCAGAGGTATATTTTTATTTGTCACATATCATGAGTTTTGCTTGGAGCGTCTTGTATGATATGAGTCTTTGCTTGTTTTGCTTTTTATTTTTAGTCATGAATCCTTGCTGGACACACCTATTTGAGAGAGCCAAAATTATGCTATGACTTGTTAGAATTGCTCTCTATGCTTCACTTAAATCTTTATGAGCTATGGAATTGCTCTAGTGCTTCACTTATATCTTTTTGAGCACGGTGTGCTTTAGTATTTTTGAAGAAATGCTCTCATGCTTCACTTAGATTTATTTGAGAGTTAGATTTTTTTTTAGAAATTCTCTCTTGCTTCACTTAAATTATTTTGAGAGAAGAAAATTGTATGCTCATGTTCTTCACTTAGATTTGTTTGGGCTATCAAAAGCAACAAATGAAATTAGTCCCAAAGTGATAGATATCCAAGAGGGATATAATAAAAACTTTCATGAAGATCATTGGACAAAATAAACTTGATTCCTTGTAATATTTTTGCGATATGTTGATATAATATGTGAGTCATGTTGATGAGTAATTATGCTTTATTAAGAATATTGGTGTTAAGGTTTGTGATTCCCTATGCAAGCACGAAAGTCAATAGTTATGCAATGAAATTACATCCTACTTGTGGTGCATTATTCGGTGTTAGTTATGCTTAATACTCGCTTATGAGATTTTCCGTTTCTTGGTTGGATGCTCCTCAGTCTTTTGCTAGCCTTCATTTGCACTAAGTATGATCACTACTTGTGCATCCAAAATCCTTAAACTAGTTTTGCCATATGAGTCCACTATACCTACCTATATGCGGTATTTTCGTGCCGTTCTAAGCAAATTTGTATGTGCCATCACTAATTTCAAAATAAATTTCTCTTTTGCGTGCTCGTACCGCTCATGAAACGGTAGGGGGTGGCTGATATATTTCCATGCTAGATGTGTTATTCTCAAGATGAGTGTTTACTCACTTGTCATTGCACGAGAGTACGGCAAAGGTATTAGGGATGCCCAGTCCCGAAATGAAAAATTAATTTACTTTATGTTGTCAAATAATAAATTCCTTGGAAAGTGTTGGTATGGAGGGCACCCGTGGATACGGCTAGCCATGAAAAGTGAAAGTATGGTGGAAAAAGGAATAAACTTTATTTTCTGTTTGGGAACCGCCTATGATATATCTAGCATGGAAAGTATTGGGAACTACTCGATCGTTTTTGTTGACAGGAAAAGCATGCCACCCAAAATGTTTTATCTCTACTTTTTTTTCGCTTTGAGCTCTGGCACCTCTCCAAATCCCTACTTCCCTCTGCGAAGGGCCTTTCTTTTACTTTATGCAATTTTTATTTTTGAGTCTCCATCTTCTCTTATAAAGCACCAACTAAGGGGCACTATGATCGTACTTGAGCATTGGGTGTAGCTAATATGCGAGTGTGTTTCATGAATGGATCAATGATTGAGCATAATGGGCTAGGGATAACTTGCTTTAGTGTTGATATTTTGAAAGACTTGGTTGCTTGTTATTATGCTTGAGTATTGAAATCTTCATGTCAAAACTAGACTATTGCTTTGAATCATATAAAAGTCCAAATGTCCATGCTACAAAGAAAAAAATATGTGATGAACATGTTAGGTAGCATTCGACATAAAAAATTCTGTTTTTATCATTTACCTACTCGAGGACGAGCATGAATTAAGCTTGGGGATGTTGATATGTCTCCAACGTATCTATAATTTTTGATTGTTCCATGCTATTATATTATCATTCTTGGATGTTTTACAATCATTTTATAGCAACTTTATATCATTTTTGGGGACTAACCTATTGACATAGTACCCAGTGCCAGTTGCTGTTTTTTTGCTTGTTTTTTACTTCGCAGGAAATCAATACCAAACGGGATCCAAACGCAGCGAAACTTTTTGGTGATTTTTTCTGGACTAGAAGACACAAGTTGGGCCAAAAAAGTACCTGAGGGGGGCTCCAAGGGGAGCACAACCCACCAGGGCGCGCCTGGGGACCCAGGCGTGCCCAGGTGGGTTGTGCCCACCTCGGCCACCTCCCGCACTGCCTCTTTGCTCTATAAATACCCCGATATTCCAGAAACCCTAGGGGAGTCGACAAAAATCAATTCCAGCCGCCGCAAGTTCTAGAAACCACAGATACAATCTAGACACCATCACGGAGGGGTTCATCATCCTCATTGGTGCCTCTCCAATGATGCGTGAGTAGTTCATTGTAGACCTACGGGTCCGTAGGCAGTAGCTAGATGGTTTTCTCTCTCTCTTTTGATTCTCAATACAATGGTCTCTTGGAGATCTATTTGATGTAACTCTTTTTTTGCGGTGTGTTTGTTGGGATCCGATGAACTTTGAGTTTTTGATCAGATCTATGTTTTTATCCATGAAAGTTATTTGAGTCTTTTGATCTCTTATATGCATGATTACTTATAACCTCGTATTTCTTCTTCGAATCTTTGGTTTAGTTAGGCCAACTAGATCGATTTTTCTTGCCATGGGAAGAGGTGCTTTGTGATGGGTTCGATCTTACGGTGCTTGATCCCAGTGACAGAAGGGGAACTGACATGTATGTATCGTTGCTATTAAGGATAACAAGATGGGGTCTATTTCTACATAAATAGATCTTGTCTACATCATGTCATTGTTCTTATTGCATTACTCCGTTTCTCCATGAACTTAATACACTAGATGCATGCTGGATAGCGGTCGATGTGTGGAGTAATAGTAGTAGATGCAGGCAGGAGTCGGTCTACTAATCTTGGACGTGATGCCTATATAATGATCATTGCCTGGATATCGTCATAATTATTTGAAGTTCTATCAATTGCCCAACAGTAATTTGTTTACCCACCGTATGCTATTTTTCTCGAGAGAAGCCACTAGTGAAATCTACGGCCCCCGGGTCTATTTTCTCATCATATATTTTTAGATCTATTTTGCTATTTGCCTTTTTATTTATTTGCCACTTTTATTTTCAGATCTATATTTCTAAAAACCCAAAAATATTTTGCTTCACTTTATTTTATTCGCGACCTATTTATCCAATCTACTACAATTTATCTCCCGTTCGTTTGCCAATTTCTGGCGCCATTACCCGAAAGGGATTGACAACCCCTTTAACACGTCGGGTTGCAAGTATTTGTTCTTTGTGTGCAGGTGCTGTTTACGTAGTGTTGCTTGGTTCTCCTACTGATTCGATAACCTTTGGTCTCATCACTGAGGGAAATACCTGCCGTTGCAGTGCTGCATCATCCCTTCCTCTTTGGGGAAATACCGACATAGTTCAACCAAACATCAGGGGGCGCCATCCCCGTCGAGCCCATGCTCCGGCCGCCGCCCTCGCCGCTCGCCGCCATCGCTCATAAAGGAAAAAAATGAAGAAGGAAAAGAAAAAAGAAAACCAAATAGGGTTTAGGAAAGGAAAAGAAAAAAGAAAATGAAGAAGGAAAAGAAAACCAAAGATGGAAAAGAAAAAATGAAGGAAAAAAATGTAGAAGGAAAAGAAAACCAAATAAAAAATGGAGAAGAAAAAAGAAAACCAAACAAAATATGGAGAAGAACAAAAAAAAGTTGAGAACATATTTGAAAAATGTTTGTTTTCGTTGTTTTTGATATGTACGAAAATGTAGAGTTAAAACGAAAACAAACATATTAGAAAAAATAACGGAAAAAATGAAGAAGGAAATTAAAGCCAAACAAAATATGGAGAAGAAAAAAGAAAACCGCCAGGCCCAGCCACCACCGCATTTTCATAAAGTTTTTCCTAAATCAAAAAATGTTGTGTATAAGTGACTTGTAAAAGAGCCAAAAGCCGCTGAGATGACACTAACATTAACATATGAGTTATATTTTAATGTTGATCAAGCATTTGAACTAACAATTATAGATGTTGATGCATCTGTTCGCTTTAAATTTCTTTGCCAGGCTGCCGGATTTCTCCGCCACATTTGCCGTAGTCCGTCCGTCCCCGAGCCTCGCCGCCCTGTCCATTTCGTCGATTCTGGCGCCGTCAAGCCTCCCCGAGTGCACGTCGCATCTCTGCAGGCTCCCAGTGAGCACCCGCTGTGATCCCCTCGCTTCCCTACCCCTCTCCATGCCCATAGCCGCCGCTGCCACAGTGACCGAAGCTCGCCGCCGCCTCCCTTGGTCGTCGGCATTGCTCCGATGACCAAAAGTGTAAGATAAAATTTTGTATGCGATTAATCCAAAGAACTAGTGCTTCAAGTGACTTGGAAAAATGAATTTTGTATGTTATATTATATGTCTAGTGCTTCATATTTACGTACACGATCATATATGCGCCATCGAGCCTCCCCCGAGTACACGATCATGTTATATTATATGTGTTCCTATTTTTATATGATCATTGGGGGGGGGGCGTCTGGCCCCCGCTTGTCCTCCTGTCTCCGCCCCTCTCTTTCGTCTGTCCGAAAAATGCCAAACGCCGCGAAAACCCGTCCTGATGTTTTCCCCCTTCGTCGGTATCGTGTAGGACTATGATAGGTCACCACTAGCACTGCTGGGAAAACCCATTCGGATGTTTTCCCCCTTCGCCGGTAACATGTAGTACTGCGATAGGTCACCACTAGCACTGCTGGGAAGACCCCTCCGGATGTTTCCCCCCTGCGCCGGTATCGTGTAGTACTGCGATACGTCACCACTAGCACTGCCGGGAAGGCCCCTCCGGATGTTTTCCCCCTTCGCCAGTATCGTGTAGCTAGTACTGCGATAGGTCACCACTAGCACTGCCGGGAAGACCTCTTCGGATGTTTTCCCCCCTTCTGATTTACACTTCATGAAATTTGCTAAGTCTCAAACTGCCTGAATTACAACTTGCCATGTTTACAGGATGTTAGTTGCATAAGCTCAATCCACATCATATCTCCATGTCATGATCATGCATATCATATTGTTGCATTGTTGTGTATTGATTGCATCTCTGGTATTGTTCTTCTTGATACTATGATTCAGTTTTTGCTTATTGAATGCATTCTAATTGTTTTATCTTTCTTCTGGATTAGTTAAGCTATGGACGATAGCGGCAGAGACAACCATGATCAAGAGGATATCATCTTCGACATGATATGCTCCTCCTAAAACCCAGAGAATGAACCAGATGACGGCTCACAATATCTGAACGAGTTCGGTGAGGGAATTGAGGAAGAACCAAGAGACGAAGGGCACACAAACAATGATGGCGAAGGAAATGTTCTTCAATTAACAAAGTTCGGCGAGGTATATATATATATAAGGCCTCTGGTGATCATTACATGTATTAATTGATTTGTATATATATATTAATGAATCTTTCTTCTTTTAGCCCTCCGGATAGAGCAAATCTTCTTCAAGGGTACGAGGCCAGGCCAAAAAGTTGCCCGATGGAATAAAGTACAACATCGATGAAGTCAAAGCAGATGGCGAACCGATTGCTCCTTATAAGTGCATCTAGTGCCACCCCTAGTTGGTTTTGGAGTATTGACGACAAACGTGGTTGAGGGACTAATGTGTTTGTGAGAATCGCAGGATAACACAGGTAGAAGTCCCTCATTGATTCGGTTTACCTACCAGAGATGACCCCTAAAAATGTATGAAGGCATTGAAGACAATGGTGGTTTGCGAAGACATACACGTCAAAGATAATGACATGTGAAGACAATCACGTGAAGACAATGGAGTACGAAGACATAGTTTCTTTAGTAGTTTCATTTTCTTCTTACTTGAGTCGTAGGAACCACCGAGCTGTTAAGTGGGGTCCAAGTGAACAAAGTCAGAGAAACTGACGTGATGCTCAACCAGAATCCTATGTCTTCGAGTGAAGACAATGAGAGCAAATCTTATCCAGAGTTGGATGAGTCAGCTTTGCTTGTAGCCCAAGTCAAGCTGCCGCGTGAGTCTGGAATCCGACCGTTGGACGCGTGTCAGTTCCTTAGTGACCCAGGGTCATTTCGGACATATCATGTTGGGTTGCCTGCTGGCTATAAATAGCCCACCCCCTCCACCATAAATTGGTGGCTGCTCAGAGTTAGTGCACGACTTTTGTCGTTTGAGAGCAACCCACCTCCGAAGCCTTTGAGAGAGAATCCTTGCGAGGACAAAACCCAAAGCACCCAAAGCCCAAAGAGTGTTGGAATCACTGAAGTCTTTCTGTCCGCGTGATCTGAAGACTTATTACACTTGAGGACTGTGTATCCTCCAGCCGGTTAGGCGTCACGTTCTGAGGATCCAAGAGTCATTGTGGATCGCCGGTGAACGGAGTCTGTGAAGGTTTGGAAGTCTACCTTGAAGACTTACCTGAGTGATTGGGCGAGGACTAAGTGTCCTTAGCTCAAGGGGAATAAGGTGAAGACGTGGTCTTCTGAGTTCAATCTCAGCCTCCCTAACCATACGTACAGTTGTCACAGCAACTGGAACTGGTCTACCAAATCCTTGTCTTCACCAAGCTACTGGTTCTATCCCCTACCTCCTTTACATTTCAGTTTGTCTTCGTGAAGTCATTGCTTGCTTGCCTGATCTGTTTGACTTCATTGTGTGAAGACTATCACGTGTTTGGCTTCATACTATCTTCCCATTCTGATCTGTTCTACCTAGCTGCTATTAGTCTTCGTCCTTTCATTGTACTGTTTACTTGACTATGGCTTGTCTAGCGTAGCTTATCTTCCGCTGCATATCATATAGGTGTTGTTTGGTAGTTTGTCTTCGAAGATCTTGCATCATTTGAAGACTTTCATAAAAATCGCCTATTCACCCCCCCCCCTCTAGTCGATAACTAGCACTTTCAATTGGTATCAGAGAAAGGTGCTCCCTTGTTCTGTGTGATTTGGTTTAACCACCTAGAGTTTTAGCTATGTCAACTGCAGGGATAATCAAGGTCTCCGATGTGTGCCCCGTCTTTGATGGCACTGATTACCCCTACTGGAAGAATAAGATGCGCATGCATCTTGAAGCCATTGACAATGACCTCTGGTATGTCATCAAGACTGGAGTACCTAAAGTCGGTGAAGGTGTCACCGCGGCTGATGTGAAGAGATTCGCGCAACTGGACTCAACCGCCAAGAACATCATCTGTGGTCATCTGACCAAAGGGCAATATGGTCGTGTGAGTACACTGGAGTCCGCCAAGCTAGTCTGGGACTGGCTGTCCAAGGTCAACGAAGGCGTCTCAACACAGAGAGACTCAAGGATTGATGTGCTTCGCAATCTCTTCAATCGCTTTAAAAGGCTTGACAATGAGAACGTCCAGCACACATTTGACCGTCTTACTGATATCACCAATGAGCTGCGTGCTCTTGGCGCCACTGAGATTACCAAGCATGAAGTTGTGAAGAAGCCACTGAGGTCACTTTACAGTTCATTTGACACTCTAGCCTTGATGATCCAAGAATGTCCTGACTTCAAGGATCTCGATCCATCTGACATACTTGAGAGGCTCAACACACATGAGTTCTAACTATCCGGGAAGAGAGATATCTATGGCCCCAATTATGGCCAATCCCGTGCTTTGAAGGCAAAAGTTGTTTCCTCATCTGAAGAAGAATCTGACTGCAGTTCTGATGATCCTGAAGACATTGGCAAAGAGCTTGCAATGCTTGTGAGAAAGTTCCAAAAGTTCTCCAAGAAGAATCTCTTCGGAAAGTCTTCATGATCCAGCTCCAAGAATGATGAGGGTTCCACTCGTGACTACAAGAAGAGAACATGCCACAAATGCAAGAAGCCAGGTCACTACATTTCTGATTGTCCTCAATGGGAAAAGGAAAACAAGAAAAATAAGAAGAGCAAGGAATATGACTCTGACGATAAGAAGAAGAAGAAATCCTCAAAGTCTTCTTCAAAGTCTTCATCTCACAAGAAGAGCTCATCTGGCAAGGCTCGTGCGTTCATTGGCAAGGAAATGGATTCAGAGGAGGAGTCTGCATCTGGGGAGTCAGAGGTTGAGTCTAAAGAGGAGTCAGATTCCGACGTGGAAAGCCTGGCTCTAGCTTCGGCATTCGTCGCCAAGTCAATCTTCAACACTGAAGACAATGGTCACGTCGCCAATGCTGAAGCCAATGATGACGACGACTCTGCTCCTACCTACTGCTTCATGGAAAGAGGTGCTAAGGTAAACTCGCGCGATGCTTACTTTCAGACCTCTAGTGAAGATGACTCTGAGTGTGAATCCAAACCCAGCTATAAAACTCTTGCTAAAATTGCAACTGAGCAACAAATTGCTATGGAACACATTCAAAAATTGCTAGACAAAAGCGATGACCTGTTGGACGAGGAAATGAATCGAACTCAGTCCTTAATCGAAGACATAAAAAATCTTCGTGTTAAGTATGAGGATCTTGCAAGTCATCATGAAACCCTCTCAGCTGATCATGAGAAGCTTTCCTACGATTATCTTCAATGGAAGCAAGATCTAGAGAAACTGAGAGTGTCTCATGAAGATCTTCAAAAGGAAAACGATTCACTACTCGCCCAACAGATCAGTTCCACTCAGGAAGACTTTGTGCCACCTTGCTTAAAATGCCTTGAGCGTGACAATGCTATCTCTGTTGCTGAATGCTCTACTGCTTCTGAAGTTGCATTATCTTCAACTATTGATGTGGTAACTAACCCCTCTTCTGAGGATGCCACTACTATTGCTGATGAGAATGCCAGGTTGAAGACATTGCTTGAAACAGGCATGTACAAAAGCCTCAAAGGGCATCAGACCCTGTGTGATGTCCTCAAGAAACAGATTCTGAACCGAAACCCTAGGAAAGAGGGTGTTGGTTTCGAGAGGAAAATGAATGCTGATGGTTCTTACTGGAAGCCTGAGCAGTACCCCAAAACCACATGGGTTGCTGCAAAGGGTCCCTTAGTAGATACATCCACCTTATCTGGCTTCACTTGTGCTAACCCTATAATCATTGATGAGTCCTTTGACTCAAACTATAAGCTGTTTAAGAATCAGAATGGTGAAGTGTTTGCCAGGTTTATTGGTACTAACTGCAAGAATGGGCCGCCTATGAAGAAGATCTGGGTTCCTAAAAGTTGTCTTGAGAAGCTTCCCATGAATGTCATCATGACACCACCTGGGAAGAAGACAAACCCCCGATCAAAGGCTTCAGACGGACAAAGGACCTCACAAGGTCACCCTAACGCCAATGTTTTGCAGGGAAACTATCATCAGACTCATGAATATGAGCGTGTTTCTTCAAACCGCTATGTTCACAAAACAAAGAGCTTTTCTGCATATTCTTATGAGTATTATTCACCTCCTGCAAAACTATTTGCTAGGGCTCCAAAGCCAAAGTTCTCTGATGCTGCACTTAGACTCATTGCTTCTAAGCCACCCCTTCAGATGTGGGTGGTTAAGAAGAATTAACTTCACTTGCAGGGTCAGGTCTCCAGCCGAAAATCATTGACTTCTGAAGACAATGCTGGGGACCTAAAACATCTTGTTGGGCGCAAGATAAAATGTGATAATGGTCTTATCATTTATTTCGCCCATGGTTTTCTTGATGATCGTCCTACCATATCCTCATCTAGGCTTACCTTTGATGAACGTCTATATCGATGTATGCTTGCTCTTCATGACGCTCTTGGTGAAGACTATCCTACTAACTGCTCTTTAGGGTACAACTCCGAAAGCTACTGAATGGATTATGGACAGTGGATGCACTAACCACATGACAGGTGATCGAAGTCTTCTCATGCATTCAACTCTCCGACCAGCTACTAAAAGCCATATCACATTCACTGACACTGGTAAAAGCAAGGTATTGGGTCTAGGTAGAGTTGCTATCTCAAAGGATCAACACATGGATAAAGTGATGCTTGTTGAATCCCTTGGATACAACTTAATGTCTGTCTCAATGCTTTGTGATCTTGACATGATTGTGGTATTTGGAAAATATCATTGTC
Organism: Thinopyrum elongatum; assembly: GCA_011799875.1. Lineage (NCBI taxonomy): Eukaryota > Viridiplantae > Streptophyta > Magnoliopsida > Poales > Poaceae > Thinopyrum > Thinopyrum elongatum. The sequence continues at coordinate 92,231,713 of CM022302.1, read as the reverse complement.
TTGTGCTTATGGCTTCTGACAAATCTCTAGTCTTCGAAGGTTATCGAACAGGTGATCTGCATATGGTAGATTTTCCAACAGGACCACAGCTAGCCGTATGTCTTCTAGCAAAAGCTTCAGAGTGCTGGCTTTGGCATCGAAGGCTAGGACATGCAGGCATGACAAACTTGCACACTCTCGTGAAGAAGAAGCATATCATTGGCATCAAGGGTGTCAAGTTCAAGAAGTACCATTTGTGTGGTGCTTGCAAAGCCGGGAAGATGACTAGGGCAAAACATCCCTCAAAGACTATCATGATGACTTCACGTCACTTCGAGCTATTACACATGGATTTATTTGGCCCCACTCACCTCTTACTCGATCAAGAGCTACGCAACTAGCAAACTTCTGTGGACACTTTGCATTCGTCTCAATATCTGAACCCAAGAAAGTCGATGAAGCCTTCATGGAACCTGAATGGATTCAAGCTATGCAGGAAGAGCTTCAACAGTTTGAGCTGAACAACGTCTGGGAACTAGTCAAGCGTCTTGATCCCCTAAAGCACAATATTATTGGCACCAAATGGATCTATCGCAACAAACAAGATGAACATGGTCAAATTGTCAGAAACAAAGCTCATCTCATCGCTCAAGGTTACACACAAGTAGAAGGCATTGACTTTGATGAAACCTTTGCTCCTGTGGCTAGGCTTGAATCCATTTGCATACTGCTAGCCTATGCTAATCACCACAACATCCTCCTGTACCAAATGGATGTGAAGAGTGCCTTCCTCAACGGCAAAATTGAAGAAGAAGTATATGTTGCTCAACCACCTAGTTTTGAAGATCCAAAGCATCCGGATATGGTCTACAAGCTCAACGAGGCACTGTATAGCCTCAAACAAGCTCCTCGGGCTTGGTATGACACACTCAAAGACTTCCAGAAGAGCAAAGGCTTCAAACCTGGCTCTCTAGATCCCACACTCTTCATGAAGACATATGATGGAGGACTGTTTATGTGTCAGATATATGTGGATGACAATATCTTCGGATGCACTAATAAGAGATACGGTGATGAATTCAGTCATATGATGCAAGAGCAATATCAGAGGTCTATGATGGGAGAGCTAAAATTCTTTCTTGGTCTTCCAATTTGTCAACAAAGCAATGGCTTCTTCATATCTCAAGAAAAATATCTCAAAGATTGCCTGAAGAAGTTTGGAATGCAAGATTGCAAAGGATACACGACGCCAATGCCAACCAAAGGTCAATTGGGCCCCGACGACAATGGTAAAGAGTTCGATCAAAAGGTATACCGCTCCATGATTGGTTCTTTATTGTACTTATGTGCATCTAGGCCAGATATAATGCTTAGCATTTGCATGTGTGCCTGATTCCAAGCGGCACCAAAGGAATCGCATCACCTCGTGGTGAAGCAAATTCTTAGATATTTGGCTCACACCCCAATGCTAGGATTATGGTATCCAAAGGGCTCAGAGTTTGATCTAGTTGGATTCTCAGATGTTGATTATGCTGGTGACAAGGTTGCTCGCAAGTGTACATCAGGCACATGTGACTTTCTTGGGCGATCTCTTGTCTGTTGGTCTTCAAAGAAGCAGAACTGTGTGTCGCTCTCCACTGCTGAATCTGAATACATTGCTGCTGGATCTTGTTGCGCTCAGCTTCTCTGGATGAAGCAAACTCTCAAGGACTATGGCATCAACAAGAAGAAGGTGCCCCTCTACTGGGACAATGAAAGCGCCATCAAGATTGCTCATAATCCTGTTCAGCACTCGAAGACAAAGCACATTCAGATCCGTCATCACTTTCTCAGAGACCATGTGTTGAAGGAAGACATTGATATCATTCATGTCAACACTGAAGAGCAATTGGCCGATATCTTCATAAAGCCCTTGGATGAGAAAAGGTTTTGCAAGCTGCGGTGTGAGCTAAATATCTTAGAATCCTCGAATGTCCTATGAATGGACACACCTCCTAACGCTTATGCATATTGATGACTTAGGTGCGCAACACACAAACTAACGTATGTCAATTCATGAAGACATATCCTCTGAGTGTGAATACATTAATGCAGAATTTGACTTCATGCGCCACAATAATTGTGCGCCGTGTCTGGGTCTAATACTTCCTATACGGTGGGTAACGTCACCACCAATCTTTCTTGAAGATTTTCGTCTGGCGTCATGTTGCTTTATCTTCAAAGTTGGTTTGTCTTCAACATTGGTTTATCTTCATGATTTATCTTCTCAATGTTTGATTTGGTCCTCATTGCCTATATATATATATATATATATATATATATATATATATATATGTTCTGTCCTCTACAGCATTCACCTATAGCTATGTCTTCAATTTGCTATTTTCTGCACTAGGTGAATGTGATCGGACCCTAACCTCATATGTGCTTCTCTCTCTCAAACTATCTCTATCTATGCATTGCATTGACACATGTCGAATGTCTTCACTATGTCCTTGTCAGTCGAAGATATAGAGACAAACATTTAAAATGATTATATTATCTCTATCATGTTTGCCTGAACCTGGAGAAGCCGGAACGACCGCCCGACAAACCAGGCATGCGTGGGGTCGTGGCTCAACATTTAAGTTGTTGCATGCACGCCACGTGTTCCTCCGATGTGAACCGCCAGGGGCAGCTAAGTAAATTCACTCAGCCGTCACCCTTCCTTATAAATACACACCCCGGCGGTCATTAAAATCTACTCACCTTGCTGTCTCGCTCGAACCCTAGTGACGTCGCTAGCTTCCGTCGTCGCCGGAGACGAAGCGCTTCGCTGCCGCGACTTCTCCGTCGTAGTCATCACGCCGGCAGCGGACATCTTCCTCCCGCCGCCACCGTAGGTGTCTTCCACCGCCAAGTTAGGGCACGGAAGATTGAACTGCTCGGCCTCAACTCCAACTCGTCTAGCAGTTCTCATCTGTTCTTGAGCGGTAATTAAAAGTCTATTTTTACCGCATGTTTGATCCATCAAAACTTTCTATTTCTTGAAATAGTTGTTTCTTCACTTCCAAATCTGGATCTTTTCTACTCTGCATCTCATATCTTGCAAGTACTTTCACTTACGCTTCACAACTAGTTAGATTCCTCACTCGTACTTATTCATGGATTCGTACAAATCTGGAACCAACTTACATCGATAAGTGACTGTCTTCGCGCTATGAGGTCAATGTCTTCAAGCTGATTTATCTTCAAAATCTTCTGAGAATGCATATGACCTCTTCCCCTTCCCTCGCATCTCTAATGCTGTCACAGGTACATGTCCGTGGGAGAGTCCCTTGGTTCTCATAGTCTGCATTCATTTGCAGAGTTTTTACAACATCATATTGAATCACCTGAAGCCAATTCTTGTATGACAAGCAGACTGAAGCCTAACACCCTTGTGAAGCCTTTCAGTCTGAAGCCAATGGTAGGTGGAAAATCTGCAAAGAAAGGGGTCCACCAGCGTCGTGATAACACTGCATTAGACCTGCCTCCTGATCTATATGAACTGTACAAGTCAGATCCAGAGGAATCCTACACACAATGCAAGTACAGAGTCCAATGGATTCGAAGATATTGGACAGAGGAATGGTTTCTATATCATTTTGTGACTCCTGAGTATGCAGACAAAAACGCCGTGAGGCTACCATGGGCAGATATCATCTACAAGAAGCTTCAACCCAAGACCAAGTTTGAAGCCATTGCGAAAGGCTTCTTTCCTTGCATGGTCAGAGGCCCAATGCCTGAAAATGCTGACCCATCAAGTCTTCGATGGTGTCGAGAGGATGATTTATTTGAAGAAAATTATACGTATGCCAAGAACTCTACCGCTCAGAACAAGAAGGATATCAGGATTGACTTCAACCCGGGTCCAGCTCGACCTAGGCCCAATGGCAGTCGTGAAGCCGAAGCAAATATCATTGGTCCTTTCAACGGCTTTGATGGGCTTCTCACACACATTGCTGAGCAAAGGGCCAACATTGAAGATGCTGCCCAAGATGAGCCACAGTCTGAAGACTCTGAACTTCCGAAGCCTGAGAAGGAATCAAAGGCTTCAAAACATGCATCTGCAACAAAAGCTTCAAGAGTGAAGCCATTAAGAGATGCACCTCCTGAATCCAGTGTGCATTCTGATGATCTGTCTCGCACTTCCAAGAAGAAGAAGAAGAAAATCTCAGGGCACGGCCTAACTCTAGGAAGCATTCTTCAAAATGATGATGATATAGTTGATCTATCCAGCGATGAAGATCTTGCCAATGATGCCCTTGAGCTGCTGATCAAGAGCAAACAGGAGGCCAAAATCTTCAATGATTTGCCTTTGTTTGATGCTGATATCCTGAACAACTTCATTGATGAATGGTTTGAGGACACCTCTCTCACCATTGATGATCTGCAGCTTCCCATTGGCATCAGCATGACATTCCAAGGCTACATTGCCAAGGAGCCTGCCATCGCCCAAAAGGTCATTGAGCAGAAAAACAGAATTGATCATGAGAAGGCTGTCTTCAAGAAGCATATGTCGAAGCTTAGTGTCACTGATGTCCAGAACTTTAAAGTAGTGATGGCTGATCTCAAGGCTGAATTTGTCAAGCGCCATGATGTAGCCAAAGGCTCCAGAGAGGGTCTCAAGCACTATGTTGCAAAGTGCATTCAGGCTCATAATGAAGCTTTGAAAAGGAAAGCACTTGGGCATCCAGGCATTGACCCCAAGCTGTCTGCTAAGAAGAAGAAGCCAGTGCAAGCTGAAACTGAAGCTCCAAGGCAGGAAAGACCAAGCATTGTCTTCCCTGCCAGTATGATTGGCTCGAAGCCAAAGGTCCCATCAGCTGCTTCTGAGAAGAAAAAGACAAAGCAGGCTAAGGCTGAAGCCAAGAAGCGAAAGCATCAAGAAGCCTCTGATGCTGCTCCATCCAAGAAGAAGTTGAAGACAAAATCTTCAAAGTCTTCAAGAAAAGATCAAGCTGCACCTCAAGAGCCGCTGCTTGTTGAACCTATCTCATTTGCACTACCGGCCTCTTCCAACCGCGAGCACCGTCTGATTGTTCATGAGCCGGCTTCCTCAGATGCCAATGAGTCTGAAGAGATTCCAGCTGCTGACACCATCGTAGCTGAAGACATTGGTCACGAAGACAATGTTGGAGATGATGAAGTCTTTCCTCAGGTTCCCCAGATCATGCCAAAACCGGTATCATCGCCTGCTCCCACGAGCAGTGAACAAATAAGCATTGGCGGTCCTCCGACCCCAATCACTCGTGATGATTTCTGGGAAGAGCAACACCCCAACACTCTACTCCATGAAGTCATTCCGCGCACTCCACCAGCTCAAGTCACCACTCCTGTGGTTGAGACTCCGCAAGACACCCCCGAAGACATGGAGAAGACCACTCCCTCACCAAAGGTGTCGCCCTCTTTCCGAAGGCTTCGCTGAGGCCCAAGGCAAATGGTATCCATATCGAGCATTCCGGAAGAGGATGTGCAAGCCACAAGCTCAGTAGCACGTCAAGTGTTCCCTGAAGCCATCCCCTCTGAAACTACTCAAGAATCTAAAGCCAAAGCGGCTAAAGACATTCCGGCTGCATCAACTAAGGAAAGAGAAGAAGAACAAGCTGTTATTCCCCCTACCATTGAACCAAGTGTGAATCAAGATGTGATTGTGCCTGACCCACCAGTTCTTGAAGCTCCTGAAGCCACTGCCAATGATGCTACTGCTGCCACTACTACTGAAGCCAATGACATAGTTATGGCTGAAATCAATGCCCAGCCTGAAGCCCCTGTAGCCATAGAAAACATTCAGCCATCTACATCTGATGTTGCAGCTCCTCCACCTGTGCCACACACTATTGAAAAGGCCATCTATCTGGTGAGCTGATCAGTGTTAAATGGCCAATTATGACACCACCTGCTGCTCCTGGTCCACAATATGATTATCACATCGAGCAAAGGCCTCAGACACAGAAGCCAAAGCCAAGACTGCCAAGGCTTCCAAGTGTTGTCACTACTCAGGGTGCTTTCGGTGTCTTAAGCTTCAGAGAGCACAACACATTCTTCGACAAGGCCAAGAATCCCTAGAAGAAGCCCAAGATATCTTCAGACAGGTTTTGGAGTCATCAGCAACGAAGCTATTACTCTTGCATCTTGTACAACCAGGACAGGATCTTCCCTCACAAGCGCCTGTGTTGTGATGCCATTGCTGGACTCTCTTGCCTTGAAGAAGCTCTTGATTGCTTTCGTGAAGCCGGCTTGCTCCCATTTGTCGTCGACAAGGAGTACTGGAATGAAGAACTATTGCTTCAATTTTATGCCACCCTTCATATCTCAGGCTACAACAGGGATCCGAAGACATGGGTCCTTGAGTGGATGCCAGGTGATGTTCATCATGAAGCCAAAGCTCAGGATATCATCGAGCTTACTTCCTTGCCCACTCCCGGTGATCTCTCTGAGCCAGGCTGTCAGCGATATAACTAGGAACTTCAAAGCATCTTCCAGAAGCCAGAGCCCAACATGAGCCAAATGCTGAGCATGATGAAGCCATTGCCTGTGGATGCTGAATACCCCAAGGAATTCTTTGTCAATGACCTCGAGTATCTGCCCCGAACCATATATCATATCCTGAGGCGTACTCTCTGGCCAATCAAAGGGCATTCCCTTGACGCCAAGCTTGAAGGCACCATGAAGACATTGGTATTCTATATTCTGAATGGCATCAGGTTCAACACTCAAGATTTCTTCATTCGTCAATTGGCTGCTTCAGGCATTGATCTATTTGGCATCAAATTCTATGCACCATGGGTTATGCGGTTGATCAAGCTTCACTCCACCATCAACTATCAAGCGTCAGCGCAAAACCATGTTGTCTTTCTGCCTGAAGTGGATATGTCTCATGAAGCCATCTATCCCGAGCCTGCCAAGGAACCTGTACGTGAAGACAATGCTGCCTTCCAAAGCTTCTCAGCACCACTTGAAGCCGTTCATGTGTCAAATCAACCTACAGTTGTTGGTCATCTAGTCGGTCAGCTTCGGCTGCCACATCGTGCTCCCACTGATGCAACAGCCAGCACTGTAGCCCAAAGGCCTCAGAAGCGTGCTCGAGTACTCAATGACCGAGAGCTTCTTGTTTCACTTCATCGAAAGTAGGATAGTCATCATGACTGGATGAAGCATCAGATGCAAAGTCTTCTTGTTGACGTCAATCGGATTCGCAACCTCTCCACCAAGAACTCATTTGTTGCTCATGAAGCTTGTCGACGTGCCTGGAAGAGCCTCACACTGCTATGCTTTGAAGATGAACTTGAAGCACATGGCTTCAATGAACATTTCAAGTTTAACTCTAGGCCTCCTCAGTCAGCAAGTTGGCGTCCAACTCCTTCTATTGAAGATTTCGAGTACTCATCTTCAGCTCCAACTGTTATTGCTCGAGTCATCGATGAGGAAGACGACGCTACTTCACTAGCCATGGCTTCACTGAAGGAAATATGCCCTAGAGGCAATAATAAAGTTGTTATTTATATTTCCTTATTCATGATAAAGGTTTATTATTCATGCTAGAATTGTATTGATCGGAAACTTAAATACATGTGTGAATACATAAACAAACACCGTGTCCCTAGTAAGCCTCTACTAGACTAGCTCGTTGATCAAAGATGGTTAAGGTTTCCTAACCATGGACATGTGTTGTCATTTGATAACGGGATCACATCATTAGGAGAATAATGTGATGGACAAGACCCACCCGTTAGCTTAGCATAATGATCGTTCAGTTTATTGCTATTGCTTTCTTCATGTCAAATACTTATTCCTTCGACTATGAGATCATGCAACTCCCGGATACCGGAGGAATACCTTGTGTGCTCTCAAACGTCACAACATAACTGGGTGATCATAAAGATGCTCTACAGGTATCTCCGAAGGTGTTTGTTGAGTTGGCATAGATCAAGATTAGGATTTGTCACTCCGAGTTTCGGAAAGGTATCTCTGGGCCCTCTCGGTAATACACATCATAAGCTTGCAAGCAAATGACTAAGGAGTTAGTTACAAAGGTGATGTATTACGAAACGAGTATAGAGACTTGCTAGTAATGAGATTGAACTAGGTATAGAGATACCGACGATCGAATCTCGGGCAAGTAACATACTGATGGACAAAGGGAATTACGTATGTTGTCATAACGGTTCGACTGATAAAGATCTTCATAGAATATGTAGGAGCCAATATGGGCATCCAGGTTCCACTATTGGTTATTGACCGGAGAGGTGTCTCGGTCATGTCTACATAGTTCTCGAACCCGTAGGGTCCGCACGCTTAACGTCCGTTGACGATATAGTATTATATGAGTTATGTGATTTGGTGACCTAATGTTGTTCGGAGTCCCGGATGAGATCACGGACATGACGAGGAGTCTCAAAATGGTCGAGAGGTAAATATTGATATATAGGACGATAGTATTCGGACACCGGAAGTGTTTCGAGGGGTACGGGGTACTTATCGGGTCACCGGAAGGGGTTCCGGACACCCCCGGCAAAAGTTATGGGCCTTATGGGCCAAGAGAGGAAACGCACCAGCCACAAGGGGCTGGTGCGCCCCCATAGCAGGCTGGCCTAGGTGGAGAAGGAAAGAGGGTAGGGAAAGGAAAGTGTGGAGTAGGACTCCCCCTTCCTTCCCTCTCCCCCCCCCCCCCCCCCCCCCTCTTTCCTTCCCCCTTCTTCATACAAGGAAAGGGGGGCGCAGGAGGGCAGGAGCCCTAGGGCCGGCGGCCAGCCCCTTGGGATGCGCCCTGGCTTCCCAAGGCTGCCTCCTCCCCCCTCCCACCTATATATATGTGTGGAGGGAGCGCCACACAAGGAGACAACATTGTCTTAGCCGTGTGCGGCGCCCCCGCCCACAGTTTACACCCCCGGTCATATTTTCGTAGTGCTTAGGCGAAGCCCTGCGGAGATCACTTCACCATCACCGTCACCACACCGTCGTGCTGCCGGAACTCATCTACTACCTCGCCGTCTTGCTGGATCAAGAAGGCGGAGGACGTCACCGACCTGAACATGTGCAGAACGCGGAGGTGCCGTGCGTTCGGTACTAGATCGGTTGGAGCGCGAAGAAAGTTCGACTACATCAACCGTGTTGTGAAACGCTTCCGCTTACGGTCTATGAGGGTACATAGACACACTCTCCCCCTCTCGTTGCTATGCATCTCCATGGATAGATCTTGCGTGTGCGTAGAATTTTATTGTTTTCCATGCAACGTTTCCCAACATTCACTGCATCACGATTCTGCATCAGGCCCTTCTGCACCGCCCAACTCCAACGTCGACCCAGCTGCCCCAACATCTTCACCAACACCTTCTGGGAACGCTTAGACACTCTATGTCTTCACTCCTTTTTGGTCATTCCTGACAAAAGGGGTAGAAGCATCTGAGTTGATAGTCTCGGGTCTATATGGGTCGGGTGCTTATTTTTGTTAAGTCTTGCAACTCTCGTTCTTGAACTTGTTGGTTTTGAGTTATAACACTTAAACCTTGATGGTCGTCTGCCACTTTTGCTGCTACCTTTTATTGCGATGATAAATTCCTCATGAAGTCATTCTGCAGACGTCCATTTTTCATTGTGCATGTCATTATCTTCACTACATTTTTTTATGCTATTTTTGTTAAGTCTTGCAACTCTCATTCTTGAACTTGTTGGTTTTGAGTTATAACACTTAAACCTTGATGGTTGTCTGCCACTTTTGCTGCTACCTTTTATTGCGATGATAAATTCCACATGAAGTCATTCTGCAGACGTCCATTTTTCATTGTGCATGTCATTATCTTCACTACATTTTTTTATGCAACTCTCGTTCTTGAACTTGTTGGTTTTGAGTTATAACACTTAAACCTTGATGGTCGTTGGCCACTTTTGCTGCTACCTTTTATTGCGATGATAAATTCCGCATGAAGTCATTCTGCAGACGTCCATTTTTCATTGTGCATGTCATTATCTTCACTACATTTTTTTATGCACAATGAATTGTCTTCATGTATTGAAGGAGATCTCCATAAAGCAGAACCTACCATGTGCATTTGCATTCAAAGGCAAATTACTTATTGAAGGAAATATGCCCTAGAGGCAATAATAAAGTTGTTATTTTATATTTCCTTATTCATGATAAAGGTTTATTATTCATGCTAGAATTTTATTGATCGGAAACTTAAATACATGTGTGAATACATAAACAAATACCGTGTCCCTAGTAAGCCTCTACTAGACTAGCTCGTTGATCAAAGATGGTTAAGGTTTCCTAACCATAGACATGTATTGTCATTTGATAATGAGATCACATCATTAGGAGAATGATGTGATGGACAAGACCCATCCGTTAGCTTAGCATATTGATCGTTCATTTTATTGCTATTGATTTCTTCATGTCAAATACATATTCCTTCGACTATGAGATTATGCAACTCCCAGATACCAGAGGAATACCTTGTGTGCTATCAAACGTCACAACGTAACTGGGTGATCATAAAGATGCTCTACAGGTATCTCCGAAGGTGTTTGTTAAGTTGGCATAGATCGAGATTAGGATTTGTCACTCCGAGTATCGGAGAGGTATCTCTGGGCCCTCTCGGTAATACACATCATAATAAGCCTTGCAAGCAAAGTGACTAATTAGTTAGTTACAAGATGATGTATTACGGAATGAGTAAAGAGACTTGCCGGTAACGAGATTGAACTAGGTATGAAGATACCGACGATCGAATCTCGGGCAAGTAACATATCGATGGACAAAGGGAATTATATATGTTGTCATAAGGTTCGACCGATAAAGATCTTCGTAGAATATGTAGGAGCCAATATGAGCATCCAGGTTCCGCTATTAGTTATTGACCGGAGAGGTGTCTCGGTCATGTCTACATAGTTCTCGAACCCGTAGGGTCCGCACGCTTAACATTTGTTGACGATATAGTATTATATGAGTTATGTATGTTGGTGACCGAATGTTGTTTGGAGTCCCGGATGAGATCACGGAGATGACGAAGAGCTCCGGAATGGTCCAGAGGTAAAGATTGATATATGGGATAATAGTGTTTGGTCTCCGGAAGGGGTTTCGGATGTTTCCCGAAATGATCTGGTGCGAGAACACTTTATTTGGGCCAAGGGGTAAAGCCCACGAGGTTTTTGGAAAGTGCAAAATGAAGTTTTGCAGAGACCATAGGCCAGACGCCAGGGTCCCTGGTGTCTGGGCCCAGACGCCGGGAACCCTGGCGTCTGGCCCTGGAGTCCGAGAAGGACTCTTGCCTTTCGGGAAAAACCAACTTTGAGGAGGCTTTTACTCCAAGTTTCGACCCCAAGGCTCAACATATAAATAGAGGGGCAGGGCTAGCACCCAAGACACATCAAGATTCACCAAGCCGTGTGCCGGCAACCCCGTCCCCTCTAGTTTATCCTCTGTCTAGTTTCTGTAGTGCTTGGTGAAGCCCTGCGGAGATTGTTCTTCATCACCAACCGTCACCACGCTGTCGTGCTGCCGGAACTCATCTACTACTTCGCCCGTCTTGCTGGATCCAGAAGGCGAGGACGTCATCGAGTTGAACGTGTGCTGAACGCGGAGGTGCCATACGTTCGGTACTTGCTCGGGACGGATCGTGAAGGTGTACGACTACATCACCCGCGTTGATAAACACTTCTGCTTAGCAATCTTCAAGGGTATGAAGATGCTCTCCCCCTCTCGTAGCTATGCATCTCCATGGATAGATCTTGTGTGTGCGTAGAAATTTTTTTGTTTTCCATGCAACGTTTCCCAGCAGTGGTATCAGAGCCAGGTCTATGCGTAGATGATACGCATGAGTAGAACACAAAGAGTTGTGGGCGGTAATAGTCATACTGCTTACCACCAACGTCTTATTTTGATTCGGTGGTATTGTAAGATGAAGCGCCCCGGACCAACCTTACATGTCCATGTACATGAGACCGGTTCCACCGACAGACAAGCAACTTGTTTTGCATAAAGGTGGCTGGCGGGTGTCTATTTCTCCTACTTTAGTTGAATCGAATTTGACTGCGGCCGGTCCTTGAAGAAGGTTAAAACAGCAAACTTGATAAATCACCGTTGTGGTTTTTGCGTAGGTAAGAACGGTTCTTGCTAGAAGCCCGTAGCAGCCACGCAAAACTTGCAACAACAAAGTAGAGGACATCTAACTTGTTTTTGCAAGGCATGTTGTGATGTGATATGGTCAAGACATGATGTGATATACGTTATTGTATGAGATGATCATGTTTTGTAATTATCGACAACCGACAGGAGCCTTATGGTTGTCTCTTTATTGTATGAAATGCAATCGCCATGTAATTTCTTTACTTTATCGCTATGCGTTAGCAATAGTTGTAGAAGCAATAGTTGGCGATACGACCACGACGCAACGATGGAGATCAAGGTGTTGAGCCGGTGACGATGGATATCATGACAATGCTTTGGAGATGGAGATCAAAAGCACAAGATGATGATGGCCATATCATGTCACATATTTTGATTGCGTGTGATGTTTATATTTTATGCATCTTATTTTGCTTAGAACGACGGTAGCATTATAAGATGATCCCTTCACTAAATTTCAAGATGTAAGTGTTCTCCCCGAGTATGCACCGTTGCGAAAGTTCGTCATTTCGAGACACCACGTGATGATCGGGTGTGATAGACTCTAGGTTACCATACAACGGGTGTAAGACAGTTTTGCACATGCAGAATACTTGGGTTAAACTTGACAAGCCTAGCATGTACAGACATGATCTCGGAACACTGGAGACCGAAAGGTCGAACGTGAGTCATATAGTAGATATGATCAACATAGAGATGTTCACCATTGATGACTACCCCATCTCACGTGATGATCGAACATGGGTTAGTTGATTTGGATCATGTATCACTTAGATAACTTGAGGGATGTTAATTTAAGTGGGAGTTCATTAGTAATTTGATTAATTGAACTTAATTTATCATGAACTTAGTCTTAATAGATTTTTTTTGCAAATCTATGTTGTAGATCAATAGCTCGCGATATAGCTCCCCTATTTTTTGATATGTTCCGAGAGAAAACTAAGTTGATGATAGTAGCAATGATGCGGACTGGGTCCGTGATCTGAGGATTATCCTCATTGCTGCACAGAAGAATTATGTACTTGATGCACCGCTAGGTGATAGACCTATTGCAGGAGCAGATGCAGACGTTATGAACATTTGGCAAGCTTGATATGATGACTACTTAATAGTTTAGTGCGCCATGCTTTATGGCTTAGAACTGGGAATTCAAAAATGTTTTGAACGCCACGGAGCATATGAGATGTTCCAAGAGCTGAAATTGGTATTTCAGACTCATGCCCGTGTCGAGAGGTATAAGACCTCTGACAAGTACTTTGCCTACAAGATGGAGGAGAATAGCTCAGCTAGTGAGCATGTGTTCAGAATGTCTGGGTACTACAATCGCTTGAATCAAGTGGGAGTTAATCTTCCAGATAAGATAGTGATTGACAGAGTTCTCTAGTCACTATCACCAAGCTACTAGAACTTCGTGATAAACTATAATATGCAAGGGATGACGAAAACGATTCCCGAGCTCTTCGCGATGCTGAAATCGGCGAAGGTAGAAATCAAGAAAGAGCATCAAGTGTTGATGGTTAACAAGACCACTACTTTCAAAAAAAGGGCAAAGGGAAATAAAGGGAACTTCAAGAAGAATGGCAAGCAAGTTGCCACTCCTGTGAAGAAGCCCAAAGCTGGACTCAAACCTGAAACTGAGTGCTTCTACTACAAAGGAAACGGTCACTAGAAGCGGAACTGCCCCAAACATTTGGCGGCTAAGAAGGATGGCAAAGTGAACGAAGGTATATTTGATATATAGATTATTGATGTGTACCTTACTAGTGTTCGTAGTAGCCCCTGGGTATTTGATACCAGTTCAGTTGCTAAGATTAGTAACTCGAAACAGAAGTTGCAGAATGAACAGAGACTAGTTAAGGGCGAGGTGACGATGTGTGTTGGAAGTGATTCCAAGGTTGATAAGATCACCATCGCACACTCCCTCTATCTTCGGGATTAGTGTTGAACCTAAATAAATGTTATTTGGTGTTTGCGTTGAGCATGAATATGATTAGATCATGTTTATTGCAATACGGTTATTCATTTAAGTCGGAGAATAATTGTTGTTCTGTTTACATGAATGAAACCTTCTATGGTCATACACCCAATGTAAATGGTTTATGGAATCTCGATCGTAGTGATACACATATTCATAATATTGATGCCAAAAGATACAAAATTGATAATGATAGTGCAACATACTTGTGGCACTGCCGTTTAGGTCATATAGGTGTAAAGCGCATGAAGAAACTCCATGTAGATGGACTTTTGGAATCACTTGATTATGAATCATTTGATACTTGTGAACCATGCCTCATGGGCAAGATGACTAAAACTCCGTTCTCCGGAACAATGGAGCGAGCTAATGACTTATTGCAAATAATACGTACAGATGTATGCAGTCCGATGAGTGTTGAAGCACGCGGCGGGTATCATTATTTTCTAACCTTCACAGATGATTTAAGTAGGTATGGGTATATCTACTTGATGAAATATAAGTCTGAAACATTTGAAAAGTTCAAAGAATTTCAGAGTGAAGTGAAGAATCATCGTAACAAGAAAATAAAGTTCCTACGATCTGATCGCGGAGGCGAATATTTGAGTTACGAGTTTGGCCTTCATTTAAAAAAATGTGGAATTGTTTCACAACTCACGCCACCTGGAACACCACAGCGTAATGGTCTGTCCGAACATCGTAACTGTACTTTATTAGATATGGTGCGTTCTATGATGTCTCTTACCGATTTACCACTATCGTTTTGGGGTTATGCATTAGAGACAGTTGCATTCACGTTAAATAGGGCACCGTCTAAATCCGTTGAGACGACACCGTATGAACTATGGTTTGGCAAGAAACCTAAGCTGTCGTTTCTCAAAGTTTGGGGATGCGACGCTTATGTCAAAAGGCTTCAGCCTGATAAGCTCGAACCTAAATCGGAGAAGTGCGTCTTCATAGGATACCCTAAAGAAACTATTGGGTACACCTTCTATCACAGATCCGAAGGCAAAATCTTTGTTGCTAAGAATCGGTCCTTTCTAGAGAAGGAGTTTCTCTCGAAAGAAGTGAGTGGGAGGAAAGTAGAACTTGATGACGTAATTGTACATTCTCTCAAATTGGAAAGTAGCACATCACAGAAAATCGTTCATGTGATGCCTACACCAACTAGAGAGGAAGCTAATGATAATGATCATGAAACTTCAGATCAAGTTACCACTGAACTTCGTAGGTCAACCAGAGCACGATCTGCACCAGAGTGATATGGTAATCATGTTCTGGAAGTCATGTTACTAGAACAAGGCGAACCTACAAACTATGAAGAAGCTATGATGAGCCCAGATTCCGACAGATGGCTTGAGGCCATGAAATCTGAGATAGGACCCATGTATGAGAACAAAGTGTGGACTTTGGTGGACTTGCCCGATGATCGACAAGCCATTGAGAATAAATGGATCTTCAAGAAGAAGACTGATGCTCATGGTAATGTTACTGTCTACAAAGCTCGACTTGTCACAAAAGGTTTTTGACAAGTTCAAGGGGTTGACTACGATGAGACTTTCTCACCCGTAGCGATGCTTAAGTCTGTCCGAATCATGTTAGCAATTGCCACATTTTATGATTATGAAATCTGGCAAATGGACGTCAAAACAGCACTCCTAAATGGATTTATTAAAGAAGAGTTGTATATGATGCAACCAGAAGGTTTTGTCGATCCTAAAGGTGCTAAGAAAGTGTGCAAGCTCCAGCGATCCATTTATGGACTGGTGCAAGCATCTCGGAGTTGGAATATACGCTTTGGTGAGGTGATCAAAGCATATGGTTTTATACAGATTTACGGTGAAGCCTATATTTACAAGAAAGTGAGTGGGAGCTCTGT